>VDFB02270651.1:812126150-812171224 GCA_007258455.2 Sequoia sempervirens | reverse complement strand
CCAAGATATAACCATGAAGAAATTGGGGTTATGGAATTGGAAGGCTCATCAACATCATTGTCTGAAGAAATTGAGATTGTGCTCACTAATCTTTGGTTATGAGGGAAAGATACACCTATAGGTTGCACCAAACATGTAAAAACCCCTCTTGTTTTTGCACGATAGTTTTAAAACGATTTGCATAGTTTGACAGATGTAAACATTTTGTCAAACAATAATATAACCATGTTTGAAATGATTTGCAGAATGAATAGGAATGCATTCATAGGTATTACATTCAACTGAAGTAGATATTTTATAACTAGAGGTATGTTAGTGTAAAATTCCTTTTCTGATTTGAAGGATCTTGTTAATATTTCTTTTCCTTTGCTTGACGTATGATGAAACTCATGCTCGTTTAGCATATGTTTGGGTGCTTTGCTTCTTGTGGCACTTGGGTTTGCATTATTTTGAAGCATTGAAAATTTATTTGGGGCTTAGTTGGAATGTTGAACATGTTTGGGCATTCAACTACTTTAAGAAGCATCTCAATAACAAAGTCAACAGCCAATCCTAATAAAAGCAGATGGCCATCTTAAGGATAGAAAAATGCACCACAAAATATTGTAGGTAAGGGTTCTTCCAAGTGGGCCACTATAACTAATGCATGATGACCCTAAACTACCGTTAATATTTTTATTTTCATTGGTTTCATACAAGTAACATTCATTATTGGATGGAGAATCTCCATGATAAAAAATAAAATTATAAGAATTAAAACATTAAATGATTTTTTCTCCTTACATACATGTATTAGATTTTTTATCATGAATCAAGACTTGATAGGCCCTAATGAGCTCTTACTCCATGCATTCTACATTACATTAGAGGCCTTTGACTAGGAATGCACTAAAAATTGCACCAATTCTTTTTTGTTGTTTGAACACACTTAATATATTGTTTAGCTATCTATTTGATTGCTAAAATTAGGTGGCATGCGATACATTTGGCTAGAACTTGTGTCTTATGTGAGGGGTTCATCTTAAAGAAGAGTATTCTAGGTCAAATAAACTTTAAGGTTGACTCTAGTATAGGGGGATTTGCCCTAAGATAACATGTAACATTGAATTAAATGTTGTTTTAGAAGGTGGGAATATATAAGAACCTTAATTAGAATTTTCTCATTGTCAATGTCACAATCATAGTCGCGAGACTCAGACTCGGCTCATACTCGGCTAGGGTGACTCGACTCGTGACTCAGCTCTCGGACTTGGCGCAGACTTGGCACAAACTCGGCAAAATGAAAAAAGTTGAAAAAACCCTAGAAATTTAGAGATTTTTAAGGATTTAAAACTTGTTTTAAGCACCTTTTATTGAATAAACCTTAAAGACACAATAACATCATTAAAGAGAAGCAAATTTGATCACATACACAAGTATACAACGATCACATAAGTATAAAGTACAAAAATTGTAGTTGAGTTGCTGAAGGAAATAGCATACTTAGATATATAAATATAGTCAAATGTATACAAAACTCATGGAATATGAAATCCATGACTTCAAATGTTCCATATAAATATGAAATATCAAAAAAATAGCCACAAGTCTATGGCTTAGTGGAGCCAACATCCTTCCTATGAAGGCTTCTAAGGGTCCTTGATGATGCAGTAGTTGCAGCCATAGTCTCTGCCTGTGTCTCTATGCCACTCTCACCAACAACAACTGTGTCTCCTCGTGCTCTAGCCTCCTCCTCAGCCATGGCTACAACCTTAGCCTCTCTCTTTGCCTGGTCCACCCAATCAAGGTCCTTGTCACTAAAGACTGCATTTGTAGCCTCAGTGATCCACTCAGACTGTGGATCAACCTCCTCTAGCCTGATCGGGGTGGAGTTGTGGTAAAAAATCTTCCTATATCTGAGGCAAAGGTTGTAATGAACATACACCAAATCATTCATCCTCTCCACTGACAGTCTATTGCGCTTCTTGGAGTGTATGTGCTTAAACATACTCCAATTGCGCTCACAACCAGATCAACTGCATGGCTGACTCAATATACGAATGGCAACTTTTTGAAGGTTCGGTGTATCGAAACCAAACATATGCCATCAACTATCTGAAATGAGAAAAATAAACAAAATCAATCTCATTTCCAACTTTAATTTTCAAGTTTCAAGTTTCAAGTTCAACATTTAATAATAAATTATAATATAAAAGATGAAAATTATGCCCTTAAATATATTTTTACCTGGCAGTAATTTCGTCCTACTCTTTTTGCACAAATGACGTGCAAAGAAGTCTCCTTGTGCCTTAGTGAAGGCATCTATCTCGTGCACTATTTGTGTAGTAACAGTAGGCAACATCCACTCTATTGTCGAGTAGAGCCCACTAAGAATCTCTCTATCTGCATGTAGATCACGGCTGAATTGGAAGGTTGGATTTAGGAAACATGCGGCTGCGTGGATGGGCCTATGAAGTTGGTGGTTCCATTTTTGATCAATGATCTCCCAAATGGGATGATACTTCTCCTCAACTCCGCCATAGACGGATCTAATGGCCTCTTTGGCCCTATCCATGCCCTCATATATGTAGCCCATTGCGAGCTTCTCCCCATCAACAACTCGTAGGAGAATTACCAAGGGCTCGATAAATTGCAAAGTGCAAACATTAACTTAAGTAAGTGTGAATGAAAATAAACAAATAAAAGTAAAATATGAATAAAAATTAAAAGTAAAACATAATGAATCTTGAATTAAATTTTACCTTCACAATCTCCTCTGCTGGTGTCCAAAACCCTGGCTCATCAAAATCAATTTTAGTTGTGGATGTACTACATCATTGCCAAAATCATCAACAAGAGGGAACATTACGACTGGGCCACTCTGATCAGTGATACACTCCACCAACAGATTACCGGGTTTCTAGAGGCTCATAGGTTCCACATGTGTTCCTACCTGGTATACCTGATTGCCTTCCAAGGCGAATTCAGGACACTGAACAATGTGGGGACCTTAGGTGTGTAGAAGGTCCATGAACAGTTTACACATCTTGAGTTTACTCAAGTAAAGCGACACTTCAAAAGGACAAGTGACCTCTTCATCATGCACATTGTACGAGACCTAGACCATGAGATGCACATACGTGTTTCACAAACAACCGAGGCAATGGCAGACTGGGTGGATTGGTTTATCCAATTCCCTACCTTCACCTACATACGCGTGTATGGCTACATTGGTCACTCCGCCATGATGCCATGCTACCCTTCAGATAGGGTAGTTTTCATGGAATTCCTAAGGCAGTTGGCCGAAGTTCATGCTCACTTACGCCTAAAGAAGAAGCCAGCTCTGAACTTTCCCATTGAAATGGGAATCTATAGATGCAGGTCAGCGGCAGATGCCAAGTTGATGAGCCAAGCAACGAGGAGACTCAATCTCAAGTACCTCATTGAGAGGTCATATGATCCCAGAGGTCTCTATGCGGCGGATCTTGAGCAACGCTCATCACATGAATCTACTATGGAAGATTACTGGGTCAATTGTGACGATGAGTATGAAGTGTGAAGAAGGAACTATAGTAGGTTTAGGCTCTCACAAATTGCTGACTTTATGTCAAAAGACATTGAGGGCTTATCTGATGATGAAGGGGAAGTCATTCTCCCTTCATTCTTCATAGATTCAGTGGACTCACAACCACTCCCTAGAGTGGATTGGTACGCAAAGGAAAACCCATCTATAGAGGAAAGAATGAGTAGAGTTGTTAGGAACAGTCAACTCTACCTCGACAGCAAGAGGACAAGGAAGGTGGTACTTCCCAGAACAGAGCCGCCATTGGTTCATTCTACACCACCTTCCACGTCAAGAAAGAAGCCCAGGCAAAAGCAGTGGAGCAATCCTCCCAAAGGTTTGCGGATGTTAGGACATACGAGGGGGAGACCACAACAGTTATACGTGGAGACAGCCACACATACCGCCAAGATAGTCATTGGAATTGCTGCCCCAGAGCTAGTGATAGAGATAGTCACTGAAGAGACAGGGCCTGAAGAGGTAGAGCCAGCAGTAGAAGAAGCAGTAGTATAAACGGTGCCTGTGATAGAAACAGAGCCACCTACATCACCACTATCATAGTAGTCACGAGTCCCCATCAACTTGGACTTGCCACCGAGAGACGTCACTCCAGCATAGTCTCATACATCGGGCATTCAAGGGCCCCATATTACTCCTAGCGAAGCTAGTCGAGATTCCATCTGGCTTGAGGGCTTCCTAGGTAGGAAGAGGGAAAGGCCCTCCTATGAGCTTGACTTCATAGAGTTCGACCATGTCCCACAAGACATGCCGGCGAAGAAGTTGAAGAAGCAAGTTCACGTGGAAAGGAATGCAGAGCATGAGTTCATCATAGAGGCTGCTGCCCCACCTGAGGATAAAAGCATACATGAGGTACAAGTAGAGGACTTCACATTGTCCAAACTTAACCTCAGAAAGACCACACGATAGGTGGAGGTAGACATTCTTAGAATCGCCTCAGTGAGCATCCAAGAGAGGATGGCTAAGGATGGAAAGGAGAAAGCAGCCTTAAAGGATGAAAACCAACAGTTGAAGATGTACATTTCCAATTTGATGCATGGCACCCCGAACATCTCGGCCTTACCACAAAAATTTCTGGATCTTCCCGCAGAGCAGAACCATCAACAATTGATGAGATATGGAAAACACTTGAGAGATCAAGTGGAGGAGTTTGTTCTCAAAGGGCAATGTATACTGGCAAATCTGTACCAATTAAGGGATAGAGCACATGGACTCCATGCGAAGATTCAACAATCGGAGCAAAGAATAGTAGAAAAGAGGCCAGGCGATGAGGCCACCATTGCAGACTTGCAAATGGCGTATCATTCAGTCTTTAGTGAAGAGAACAAGCAACACCTTTTTGCTTGGAAAAAACAATTGGCATACAAGGTGAAAGCCTATGATGCCAAGTTAGTTGAACTGATTGATTACCGACGAGTTGTCGCAAATATTATCAACTTCGCAAGAACGTTGGTAATAGCCTTTCCTCACATAAAATATCAGTGCAAGGGAGGAGAATACATAGAGTTGGTTATAGTGCAGAACCAATTTAGAGATGTCATCCGCAACACCTTCCTTGATGATCCAAATGGTTGCAAGTTAGCCAAAGTGGCAACTTTGTCTACCTAGTTCGATGAGGCAGCTGCCCAGTGTATAGACTTTCAGCATTAGCTCACGACAGGCAAAGGAATGCTAAAGCGCCATGTCATCATTTTGCAAAGCATTGACTACCCAGAGGCTGAAGAAGTCAACGAATGGTTAGAGACACTGTTGATTAGTGGTGAGTTGTAAAAGCACCAAAGAAGGACGTCCTACGCTCTAGAAAGGCATTAAATGCGACTGGAGTTAACTTGATGCCCCTTTCCAAGTTAACTCCACGTCCCATAGATCATGCATTGTCAGATCCCACTAATTGAGGATGTCTAATTGACTTGCATAATTTGTGGATCTCAGATCTCCACTAAATGTGGATGTCTATTTTGGAGGCATACTTTGTATTAAAGTTCACCTTTAGTCTTGTTTCAGTCAACTGAAGTAGTTTCTAGTTGACTCTTTGTTTAGTTTCAGTTAATTGAAGTAGTTTTCCAGTTAACTGATTGCTCACCTACTTTTAGACATAGGAATAAATCTTGCTGATTGGCAAGAACTGATTGTTAATTCAAGTAGATTTTAGGGTTGCCTACTCCTTTGAGTTCTATAAATAAGAGCCTTAGGCTCATTATTTTGTAACTTTACTTCACGACAGCAAAACGCTGAGCAATTTCTCCTTCATATCGTTCTCTTAGTATATGTTCTTGGATCGTATTTGTTGTAGTTAAGCACTAAGTACAGCTTGTGCTCTCTCTACTCAAATAGGTGTGTCCAATCTTTGTTAATGTATCATTGGTTTGATCGCAGCATGTGTGATTGTCTCTTTGACACAAGCTATTGTCCCAACATGTATTCTTTGGTGAAGAATTGAGATAATAAATCAGGAGAGTTACCATGCCTTTGATCCAAAAGTCTCAAGGTTTTATCATTATGTGTTGTGTTTAAATAATCTATTTTCAATCTACACCTCGGAAAGGCCTTGGGCCTCCCTGGGAATTTAGAAGGCTATATTATCGTACTTTTGTTGTTTCTCATAGTTTACTTTTCATCCTACACCTCAGAAAGGTCTTGGACCTCCTTGGGAATCTTGAGATATAAATTACCATAAGGATTACTTGTGTGAGTTCTATTTCAGTACGGATTTGGGGAGTTCAGAGCCTTCAGATGCATCCTGAGAGACCTATTCGACCAAGTGATCGAACCATCCATTCCCACTCCTATGCCCTTATGCTCTGTTAATCTTGAGGATATAGGATAGATTAAAAGCTAGCTTAGTTGTAGTTAAGATCTACCGAAACCAGAGAAAAAACTTAGCTACGACGCATTGTGTTTATGCACCCTTGTGTCCTACTGCTGAGTAAAAAAGATAGGATAGTAGTTTACTTTCTTTACTCTTTACTTTATGCAAAATCAGCAACAAGAGGGATCTTCCCCTCCCAATTTGAAGAAGAAACACTAATAACTTGCAATAGCTGACTGTTTCCAATAAGCACTCCAGAGGTGCTAATTGAAACGCCAACAATATTCCTTCTTGCTAAAGTTCTAGCAATGTGCATGTGCCAAACTCAAGTGGAGTGAGGCTCTTCTGTAACGTCCTAACCCGTGCGTGTAATAAAAATTTCTTAATTTTACATCAGACAAATAAAGATAACGGGTAAATAGCCATTGTAACAAAATTTTTCTTTTCTTTTAATTGAAAACATTTCAACATAATACAATTCATTGCCTTTCATTACAATAAATGACTTCCTTTTCAAGTAAACATCAGAGTAAGAATACATACAAGTACAAAACATAGCTCAATGAGCTTTTGAACAAATAGTAGTAAGAAGGTCCAAAAGTTCCGCCTTTCAAATCTTGGTTCATCAGTAGCCTGCTGTGGAGGAGAAACATCATTTGGGCGCTTTTCCGCCAACCACGGACTTATAATGCGGTCCCCCGCACATCTATTATTCAATAGATGTCCCTCCCTTTGACGAAGAGATTGTTTGAGTAACCGATACTGTTAACCAACTGAGAATAGTGGTGTGTCCTACATAACTAGATCCTGTGCAAAACCACATCCCTCGATCTAAAATGTAATACAGGATCACGGTGAACTGACAGTGTAATCATCGCCCAATCTAAGAGGATGTAGGTACATTACACTGCTTTGGCCAAAGTGTACATTACTCAGGGTCTATTTGACTTAGGGCTATCTTACACTACGCATAGGTTTTTGTCCTCCCCTGGATAAACATTTATCCTTGACTAACCTACAACATACTATCTACTAGAAATGAAACAGTCAACAAGTAACTCACACAATCCCTCCTATTCAGGAAATCTTTATCCTAGGAGTAACTCAAGCTTATCCAAGTTAACCTAATAACTTAAGCTGATAGATCTTACTTGACCCCTACTTTCATTTCGATCCTAGTAAATAGTAACTAATACCAACGTATTCTCCTTATATGGAGATCATACAGTTATGCAATTCACACAAATATGCATCTTTAACCTTTATACAATTCACTTCCTAAGTACAATCAGGTATGCAATTCATATAATAACTCATTTTCTTTATAACATAGAAATGCAGTTTATGAAAGGACCTCCTACCTATGCACAAACAGTAAACACAAAGGACCATAATATTTTAATATTCAAGAACAAAATTGATAGTAGAAGAATATCCCATGCCTGATATTTAGCTTTCCTCCAAATGATGAAGTCTCAGTCTATCTTCACAACACCTCAACTCAATTAATCAACTGGCAAATTCCTCACAAGCCACTGCCTTTCCCACTTAGAATAAACTCTCAAGTTGCTATCTTCTTCACTCAGAATTATACTCCTCTAATAATGATTTTTCAGTCTGTTATTGGTCACAACTGAATAGAGATAAAGCTCAGATATTTTGATGATGGTTGACTGGTAATTCCTCTATTCACAACTCTCAGAAATGTATATGATTCTCAGAAAATAAGCTCACAAGATAATTCTCCAGAAGTCAGATGAAATTCGTAATCAGTAAGTACAAAAGAATGAACTGGGCAGCTATTTATAGAGCCCCAGCCCATCAAATTTCCACTTCTACTGGCATGTAATTTGACAGAACTGTGATTTGAATGTTTCAACATGAAATGTGGCGGGTTTCTAACTCCTTATTCAACTTCCCAAAGGTGAGTCGACCTCCATACTTTGACAACGAATAAAGAACAATTCAAACTTGCACATGGTGAATTGAGAAGAATTGACACCTATAGGTGTCTCTCCAAATATGACGCGAATCATGAAATCTGGTGGGTAAATCGTCTCGGAGGAAGAGTCCATTGTTGTTTGTGATCCACATAGCCTACATTTCAGGCTTTAATCGACATTCCTCAAGTTGAGTTTGCATTCCCAGTGACTTAGTCTTAGACCTGTGCGTACGCGCGGCTCATTCCAGCGCCTAATTTTCATTTTGATTTCCGAAAGTTTAACTATAGACTTAATGAAATATTTGCTCATTCTAATGTTGGCGTGTATAATTTCCAACACCATAAAGTTCCGATTCATATTTGGTGCTAATAGACGGCTGAGTAATTTAGCCCGATTTCCTTAGTTGATAAACAATAATCGACTGTAAAATATTTCACTCGATTTCCTTAGTTTAGATTTTAATATAAACTCAAAGTGGAATATAATTGAATTTCCAATAATGAGATTTATAATATTAAACTTTATACATATTATATATTATTTATATATATATATATATATATTCACATAATATACAATATATATATATATATACATGTATATACATGTATATATGTATATATGTATATACATGTATGTGTATATATATATACATGTATATATGTATATATACATGTATATATGTATATATACATGTATATATAATATCGTAATCCGATATGTACATATATATATATATATATATACATATATAAGAAAATTGTCAGGCAATAATAATATAATATTATTAATATCCACACATAGTAGGTTGTGTGTATACATATACATGTATATACCTCTATATACCTCAGTGTACACGTATGTGTAGGTATACCATATCGATACATCCGTATGAGCATATCCATCTACCGATCATATGCCTGTATCGATATGCATATACATATGAATACATGTATATATACCCACTCAACCTATTCACTTAAATCCATTCACATTACCATCATAATGATCGTAATACAAGACAGGTATACAGATAAACATCACTCACAAAAGCGTAAAGAAGTAAACAAGAATCCTAATGCCAATGTACGAGCTATGGATGACTTATCTAGACCTAACATAACTGACTCAGTTCACCCAAACTACAGTGATGTGTGTGTATGCTTAGATAGTTCACATGACCAATTAAACGACCAAGCTCCTCTCCCGAGTGATATTTCCCCTCCGCCTGGAGGAGTGGTTCACATACCTGCATCCATTGACATAAACTCACGACAGTTATATGTGCATAACATCTGCAATATATATAAACATCACAAGATAAATCAACATGATTCATTAACCTCCTTATGCAGTATTCCACCATGAATAACATCAATTGAAGCAACATGAAATGAGACAATCATTAAATGTAAAAACACTCATATTGATAACAAGGTACAACATATTTTATTCATTCACAAAATTCTCTTTTACAATCATTTATTCCCTATGCAGTACTAATATCTAGTAGCTATGCAATCAGGGTGTAACATCTTCCTAATGACATAGCATCTCTCTTCAATTCTTGGTCAATCATTAAGAAAAGTGTAGTCGTATCTTGTCTATAGGTAGTCAGGCCTTTGAAAATTATATGTGAGCTATGGAAGGAGTGGAATAGGAGGATATTTCAAGAGAAGCAATTGGATTTTGAATCCTCTAAATGCAAGATGGAGGTGGCAATTGAAGAGGTGGTGATGCCAAGAATCTAGTGTCAATTGGCTTCCAAAAAACTCTTCTCAATGTGGGATAAGGAAATTTTGGATAATTGGAAAGGTATCAAGCTCCCTTTAGCCATTGGAACCAACAAGAGGAGAAAAGGAAGCTTCAAAACCAATGCGAATGGACTCCAACCATAAGAAGCTAGTTGAACTTTGATGGTGCCTCCAAAGGGAATCTGAGCCCCTCTGATGTTGGGTGCTTTGGCTGAAATTAGTTTGGAAATGTGATTTTTTTTGCATCAAAGAAGCTACAACCAAGCACCAATAATGAAGTGGAAGCACAAGCACTAGTGCTTGGCCTCCAAGTGTGATGATAAATGGTTTGGTGAATGTTCGGTAGAAGGGGATGCAATAATTATTATCAATGCTTTGAGGAAGAGGGCAACCCCTAGCTGTGTTGTACCCAAACCAAATTTTTTGCTTCATTAAGGCATTTTGTTTAAAATGGTCTAAAACTTGTAAAAGTGTCGTCAAAACTCAGTTTTTGGGCAAATTAGGTATGGGCTTTAGGCAGTTTAATGTCTAGAAGATATTGGCAAAATTTGAAAAATTTGAAAATTAGGGTTTTTGGACCTTATTTTTGGGAAAACCCTAAAAAACCCTAAAAATAGAATCTTGTCAGAATTGGCTGAAATTAATTTTGATTGGCTTATTTCATGTCATGATCACATTGGTGAAGTTGGAATCAAGAAAAATTCAGTATAAGTCTGGTGGGTAGTTTTCACCTTTTCAAAGGAAAAGTTAGGACCTCCGAGGTCGTCAATGACAGTTGGCCAGTACCAGGTGTTGAAATCTAAGCCTGAGATTCATCACAAAGGTTTTTGCGGCAAAAGATGCTGAAAAAGATGCTTCGCGACAGAGGGGATTTTCAAATGGTGAAAATTGCAAAAAATATTCCAAGTTTGGAAACACTACGCCTTGATACGTGGGAGATGCTTGCGCAGTCAATGTGCAAGTCAAATTTGTAGTGTTCGTACACATAAAAATGGTGAAGTAAAGTCATGCAGTCGCGTCAGTAGCACGTAATGCTTCTACACAGTTAACTTAGCAAGCGTCATGGTGTTCGCGAAGCGCGAAATGGTGAAGATCATTAGCTCCAAAGCAAATCTGCACCCCTGCAGGCTAGGGGCACCCTTCAATTTGAAGGCTCAAATTTTGTTATTAAGGGCTGCAAAGGTATTCATCTTCTCTGGAAGTCTACTAGCTTTCCAATGAGTCATCATGTGAATCCATCCGATTTACAAAACTCAGGCAATCAACGACAGAAGCGGAAGAAACTTAAAATTTATGCATCAGGGACCGAAGTCAAAATGCAGTTTTTGCGCCTCTGTAGCTCAGGGGCGCCCTTGAATTAAGCCCATCAGATGTCAAAATTTGCAGAAACCGTTTCTGGGGGATCTTTTCAGATTCAGCCTAGCTTCGCAATGAATCCATTTGCATGTCCGCAAGACATGCTAAGCGACCGTGACAATTGATCCAGTGAGCGCGTAAAATGAAGGGAAAATAAAAGTGAAAATATCAAAATGTACCTCTACAGGCTAGGGGCGCCTAGCCTTTTGGCCAGTTAGATGAGGTTTTCGGTAGCTGTCGTCTTCACGAGATTTGTGCAGAATCCTCCTAGCTACTTAGTGAATCCAACTATCAGCCGTCAGGATCCGTCAAACGCCCATAGATGAAGAATTAATGAAAAATGCTAAAGGATGAAGGCAATCAGAAAAATGTGTGTTGAAAAATGCACCTTCCTTGAGAAAGGCGCCCTTCTACTGGAGGTCTTAGGAGCAGTTTTCTCGCTTCGTCACTTTCAAGAACATCTCTTCCAAGTTGTTCCTTCTCTGCGATGAGATCATTGATGCGTGCATCGGAGCAATCCAGCTCCCGGTAGCGAGGGTCAAAGTGGAGCGTTCTATTGAATGTTACAAATTGCAAAAACATTTTCAAAGATGTAATTGTGCCCCTACAAGCTAGGGGCGCCCTTGCATTTGAGGACCTTAATTCAACTTTCAGATGCTGCATATACAGTCATTCCTTGCGGATTTCTTCCAACTACGCAATGGATCCAACATCCAGTCGACGAGAGTCATCATTCATTGGTAGCGGCAGATTGAAGCACAAAGAGGCAAATAAGGAAAATGGCCAAGTCTAGTGTCATATGCACCCTTTTGGAAAAAGGCGCCCTTGAATATGAGGCATCAGACTCAGTTTTTAGCTCTCGCAGCTCCCAACAACATGTCATTAGACTTGTTCCAGCTATGCGATGAATGTGTTAGCTCAGCTCCAAGATCAACTGGGCATCCGAAAATCAGGACTCAACAGAGGTTGTGGTGATGTTTTCAAAGGAGCTAAAAAGTAGGAGGTTAGCAAAAAATCTCAAATGTTGAGTAAAGGCGCCCAAAAAGTGACTTTTTAAAATTGAAGTTACATGCTCTGGCCGCCCCAGAAGGGTGGAGTCACTTAACTAAATTAAACAATATTAAAACTTCAGTTTGAAACATCAGTTTTGCTTGCAAAGGCGTATTTTCTTCATTATTTTAATGTGGCGCCTATTTCAAGGCTCAGTGTCTCTTTTTGTTAACTAAGTGCGGCCCAATGAGATAATTGTATCCTAAATTCAGGGTTTTTTCCTGCATGTGACACCTAAACCCTCAAAAATTCTTTAAATATGCATTTGGGCATCCATTATTTTCAAACATGGTTGAAGGAAAAGACGTATTTTCTTGTGCAAGCAAGATCTAAAGGCGCTACAGGTGTTATTTTTCAGTGTTCTTCACAGATACAGGTCCAGATTTTTCAGCAGACTTCATTCAAGGATAGGTAGAGGCAAAATATAATTTCTATTTTCTCTCTCTTATTTCTTCTATCCTTGTCTTCGGTTTTCTCTCGCATGTCCAAGTACACAGCGACTTTTTACAATTCTGGTATTCTACGTATGTTGTGCGCGTCTCTCTACAAAACCCGTGTTAAAATTTTTTAGGAAAAATTGCCTCGTAGCTTCACTATTTGAAGCTTTGCTTATTTTTGGAGATTCCTATGCATGCTCGAGGAAAAGTCAATATTTTGAAAAATGAAGGATCTGGGTTTGCTTAGAATCATCTTCTGTACATAACCAATATTCCAGAATTTTTCGGAAAAATTTGTCCTCGCAGCCCTTGTTGCCCCTCTATTGCTTTTTAACGAAGAGTCTTTGCATGTCAAGCTAAAAGGCGTTTTTTCGTATTTTTGACGTGGTAGGTTTGCTTAGAATCATTTTCTCTACAAAACCCACATCTTGGAATTTTTTGTGAAAATTGCCTCCTGATAGAGTAGTTTTAGCCTCACTAGGAGCCATTTTAGCTTTTCGGAGAAATTTGTTAGAACATAGCCGTGTTTATAGTCAACAGGTGAGTTTTTTAGAATGTAGTTCACACAAACTGAATTCAAGACCAAATCGGTCTTAATTCACGACTTCATCAAAACGGCTGACACAATCTTGCAGCAAGTGGATCCAAAGGTTGACTTAAACGCTTTAGAAATGAACTAGATTACACTTCAAAACATTGAGGAATCTGAGTTGCTAGAGGCGGCTTCACTTCCCATCACAGTATAGTGTATAGAATTCTTGATGTCTTGTGTAAAGCATTACAATTCTACTACTCGAGAAATTCAATTAGTAGATCGACGAGTGATATGTAGTATCAGGCCCAAGGACATTGAGAAGTGCTTCGGTATTCCTCAAAATCTGAATAGTTTGGTCATTACCATGGATTAGTGTGAGAAGGCATTCAATGTTGATAAGGAGAAATGTCAGAGGAAAATGGCAGAAAGGTGGCTTAAACAGAAAAAAGTTAACTTGCCAAAGAATGTGGGTTGTAGAGAGTTCAAATATGAATATATGATTTTGATTACCCTTCTTAATCGCGTTTCCGGTCAAGCGGATGCCAACAAATTGCATCCTTGGATGTATTACATCATGACTCAGATGATTTATAGAAGGGAGCATTACGACTGGGCCTCTTTGATCAGCGATGTTCTCCATAGTCAGATAACCGACTTCTTGGTTGCTCACGAGTTTCACATGTGTTCGTACCTCGTGTATCTGATTGCCTTCCAAGGCTAGTTTAAAGGATTGAACACTGTGGGGATTTTCAGTGTACAAAAAGTTCATCAATATTACGCACAGCTTGAGTTCACACAGTGTGAGTGACACTTGAAGCGTGTGCAGGAAGCATTCTTGATGTACACAGTGAGGAACTTGCACTGGGAGCTACTTGTACGTATCTTAGCGGAAGCCAGAGCAACGATGGTAGAATGGGCCGATTGGTTCATTCAGTTCCCTACCTATACCTACATTTGCGTCTACAGATATGCAGGTCATCCAGCCATGCTACACTGTTATCCTTTGGATAAGGTGGTATTCATGGAGTTTCTATGGCAGTTGTACGATGTTCACTCACAACTGTGCAACAAACGCAAGCCAACTGCTACTTTTCCATTACAGATGGGCATTTACAAGTGCAAGACAACAGTTGACGCCAAGGCTATGGGCCATGAGTTAGCGAGACTTAATCTTAAGTATGTTGGCGTTTAAATTCGCACCTCTGGAATGCGGATTTGAAAACGGACAGCTATGCACAGATAAACTGCTCTTCAAATTAGGAGGGGAAGCTCCCTCTTGCTGATGGTGTTTGAAAGAAAGTAAACTAAAACTAAGTTGCCTATCTTTTGATCAGCTTAGAGCACAAGGTTTTTAAACACAAGCGCTAAAATGAGATTTTAGAACAAAATACTTCAATAATCTCTCTTTCAACGAACACCTACACACTTCATGCAATTTGAAATAAGATCATAAAAGTAGAACATAGATAACGGAAATCTGAGATTTTAGACCAAGGCAAAGAGGCTCATGATTTTATTACTTAAATCTCTGAAACAAAGCTCACTTCTAACATGCCTTGAACAAGAAATTGCAGCTAAGGAGGCTTGCAAACTTATTCTTAACACAATAGAAAACAGCAATCTCTCTAACTCCTTGTTGGCTAAAGAGGCTCAACAATTTGCTTATCACAACACAAATATGAACAATACTTGAGCAACAAATAAAACCTGATAGGCTCGGCATTTGTTCTCACTTTGATTAAAAAAAACTAAATGACAAAAGGCTCTTATTTATAGAAGCAGAGGGTATTGAACCTAAAATCTCCTTTTCCTACGATCTAAGGCTTCACTCAACAAGCTTCAACTTTATTACTAAATCTAGAAAGATAAACCTAAGCGAGAAAAAGCGGGAAAGCCAACTGTACATTTTATCTTCTTTCTATCCTCAAAGAATGGATAAGATTATTCAAGAATGAAGGCGGGAAGCTTCCAGAAAATTTGCTTTAGCTTCGATCACATCAGCTAGGAAGTTAGAATTGTGTCCGGTGCATCTATACCATCAACGACAAAACACGCTTTTCAAGGAATATCGCCGGCGCGCAATGGATCTCGAAATCTTCAACCTCATTGGCGCTTTATATCGAACTTTCTTGACATCAAAATATGGCCTATCCTTAGCCAAGCTGAATTTGCTTTGAACAACTTTTCTGGAACTGATTTTGCACCTCCTCAAGCCCGACGTAAGAACCGTCTTCAAGACTGTACTGAGCGGGAATCTCTATGACGAATTCGCTAATGAAAAGAAGAGCTTCAACCACCCTTTGTCTGTAGACGATGAATTCTTCATATATCCTTTCATAGGTTTTAACTTTAGCGTAGCTCCTCCAGGCAAGGATTTGTTTCTTGTGTTCTCTTGAAACTGCTGAACTGTAAGCCGTGTCTAAATCAGCAATGATAATCTCATGTCTCGGTCTTACTTCAGCCAGTGTCTGTTCAAATCCTTGGATACTTTGACGTAGCTTATGAGTGCCTTCCCTTAACTGGAACATCTGTGCCAAGATCTCCCTTCCTCTGACAATGAAGCTCTCGATCCACTCCTGAGTCTCTTTCCCACATATGACTAGCTGTCTTAACTGATGGTGATCAGCTGGTGTCTCCAAGACCTGGGGCAGCAACTGGGTTGTTTGTGAAGAACCACGAACAAGGTTAGAAATGAAAATCCTGAGCTGCTGATTTTCAGCCTTGAGGGCTGCCTTGTCTTCTCCATCTTTAAGCACTCTTTCTTGAAGGTTTTTGGATACAACTTTGAAGAGACTCAAATCTGCATGTTTGGTATTTCTACTGAGATTAGCCTTGACCATGACGAAATCATCCATATTTACCTCATCCCTATTCTTATCTTCTGGGGGCACTGCAGTCTCTATGACTATCTCGTTATCAGGATTCCTATCAAAGTGAACTTGCTTCTTTGCCTTCTTCTTAGGAGGTTCACGATGGGTGTTATACGAGATCATCAACGCTCACTTGATATGAAGGCCTTCTCCTAGCCTTCCTAAGGGTTTCACTCAAAAGCCCAAGACACGTTAGTACCTTTACCTATGCTTCCTCGGGAATGCTGGCAGTCTTCATCATCTTGATATCAAGATCGATGTGGTTGGTGAAGAACAAAATCAAGGTACAAGGCTTATGTATTGAAGGTGGCTCCTGCTTCATTCGAGATATGGGCTCAAATCGAGAACACAAGATCAGAAAGCGTAGGCTGCTCCTATATGACTATGCAGAAATCAATACTTTACATTTTGTGCAGTCTACAACCTTTGGCGACATCTTGGGGCCGACTTTACCCTTTCCCACCCGGTATGCTGCAGAGAAGGGCAATTATCCTCAATGACTCCACTCACAGGAATGATTCTTCACTGCATACTAAAGAAAACCTTACTGTACTCAATGACTTGTCTTGTTCTGTCTTCAACTGAAAGAGATTCCTTGTTTGCCCAATTAACTTGTGGTAAGGGCTGATCCTCGATTCGTTTCTGAGTGTACATCGGGAGAAGCACATCTTCGTCATCATCAGAAAGCCCTTCTATATCTTCATTTAAGCAGTCTTTCATCTGATGGAGAGTTAGCCTGCTGTAACTACGCTTTCGCACTTCAAACTCATCTGCACAATTAGCCCAAAAGTCTTCAAGTGCGGCTATGTGATTATAGTTCTTCTCCAATCGGCCAGCGTAGACACCATGAGGATCAAATGATCGCCTCTCGCTGTAAGATTTGAGGCCGAATTTATCTAACTCTTCTCCAATTGTCCTGGCATCTGCAGCAGTCCTGCATGTATAAATACCCAACCCTAATGGAAACTGAAGAGAGGGTTTCTTTCTATTCCTCAAAGGTAATGTGAACACTTTGACAAACTGCCTCAAAATTCCATGAAGATGACCTGTCCGTATGATGCCAACAACATGGTAGAACTTTGAATAACGGAGCCACCGAGATAGGTAAGGTAGGCCCTGTAAACCAATCCGCCCATTCCGCCATTGCTGCCCTAGCAACTGAAGAGATGCGGACATGCAATTCGTTGTCTAAGTCCCGCACTGTGTACATCAAGAAGGCCTCGTTCACCCTTTTGTAGTGGTGCAACGACTTTGTGAATTCCAACTGGGGATAGTAGTTATATATGTGTTGTACGCTCAACGATCCCTAGGTGTTCAACCCTCTGAATTGACCTTGATAGGCCACCAGGTAGACTAGGTATGACACCATATGGAATACATGAAGCCCAGAGAGTAAATACGACATTATTTGTTGATGTAGTAGGTCCCACTTGCTAATCTAAGTGATAGGCCAGTGTAGAACTTCGGTCTTTTTCATGATGCGAGAATTTTGTAACCAAAACATCCAAGGTTGGAACTTGGTGGCATCCTGCGAGCCGGTGTGCAGGCAAGTGACCCAGTGATGGCAACCTGGTCATGTGAACTCCCTTGCCCCAGGCATTCTTGGGCGTGTTTTTATATTTTCTTTCATCCATCTGTGCAATCTTCTTGCTATATCTATTTTTCCTTATGCATATTCCACATCCTTTCGCATTCATCCTTTGAAAGAGTTACGCTTTCAGGCCACGAGGGAATGGAAAAACGCCTTTCGACCATATCAGGCTTTAGACTGCAAATCAATCTACCGTCTGCTGACTGGATCTCCCTTGTAACCGGGTTGTAATGCTTAATGCAAAGGATTACGAACTCAAGGCTCTGAACTGATATAGGAATTGACGCTGCTGCGAGGAGTCCAGAATGTCCCAAGTTCTTGATTGAAGTGTTGCCTGCTCTCTCTAAGGCATGTAGATCAGTGCAAACGACATGATGGGAAGTGCATCTCGAAATTTGTTTTGATATGTAATTGTGAAAGAAGTGATTCGGACTTTGAAACATTAGGGTATGCTCCATTTGAGAAAACTTGAAGAATGACTGTAAACTCGCCTTGGTTCAGACAAGTCTTGAACAATTTCTATTTTTAGAATGCTGATTTTTGTGCTTCAACGGACAAATTTTTGAGAAATTTTTCTGAGATATGGGTTTTGTTCAGAATATCGATGCAAGACAACCCAGATCGTCCGTTATTGAAAATTTTGAATTTTGCCTGAAAAAGCAGCAAACCCTAATTTCTTCAATTTTTCCCGAAAAAAGCTGGCATCTGGGTTTTGTTTAGAATGTGATTAGAAATGAACCCAGTTGATTGGATTTGCAAAACCCTGATGTTTGATAAAAAAAGCAGCCAACCCTAGATTTTGAACTTTCTTGAAAAAAGCTACGATATGGGTTTTCTTCAGAAGACTGATTGGAAAGGACCCAAATGGATGAAATTTGAATGCACTGAGGTTTTCACTGACATGCAAGATAAAAGCACTTGCTGCAACTTGATGAAATTCTTGAAAAATTCTTCAGAAGATTGAGGCAAAAAGACCTAGATGACTAAAAAAAATGGAAAGCCTTGGTCTTCTACTTGAAAAA
Organism: Sequoia sempervirens; assembly: GCA_007258455.2. Classification (NCBI taxonomy): domain Eukaryota; kingdom Viridiplantae; phylum Streptophyta; class Pinopsida; order Cupressales; family Cupressaceae; genus Sequoia; species Sequoia sempervirens. The sequence goes on along the minus strand of VDFB02270651.1, from coordinate 812,152,298 downwards.
TTTGATCTTCTGGAACAAGAAGAATGAAAAAGCAAGGGTTTATGCTTGCTGGTCTGAAAAATTTGATGTAAAACCAGCAACTATGGATTCTTGAATCACAAAAATTCTTCAAACTTGCTGCTCCAACTTTCTCCTCTGAAGGCTACCTGCAAAAATAATGAAAAATACATTGGAAAGAAGTGTTAAATAGACTTAGGGTTTGATTTAGGTTTTGCTTTCTTTTTTGCTTTTATTTTCAAAACCCTAAATCTCAGTCTCTTTGAATTTGGACGCCATCTTTCTCCTCTTGCAATTTTGAAAATTTTGAAAATTCTTGAAATTTCTCTAAGGCATGAAACTTTGGTATAACTAGCAGCCCACTTCTTGATGTTAGTCAAAATTTAACCTTTTTCCAACTTTTCGTTTGTTTGACATGCTACTTAAGCCTTTGATTTCCGTTGTGATTAACTTGCGACGGAGGCGAGCTAAAGGTTTCACCGGGCGGAGCTCGGCCAGTTCCCGAGAAAGTTAAGAGCAGGGCACCTCGTGAAAAACTTCATTTTAAACCTCCAAATTCATAGAACCTTTTCCTTCTGAGCCCATTTCCTCCAGTTAGAAAATTTTCAATTTTAATCAATGTCTTTCACTGCTCCTACGGGTGATCTTGTTTAGTCCAGGAGTTTTGGAGGCGTCAGTTGATGGTGTTTGGACTAGTGTAATGTCCCTTCTCGGCGACGCATTTCCAGTGTGATTGGCTTTTCTTTTAGGGTGAAAGGCTATTCCGGAGAAGATTAAATTTAAGGTTTCCTATTTTTGAGGTCATTGCTCGAGAGATGGTGGTTAATGGCGGATTCATACGGGTTTTCGGAGGGCCCATGGTATATTCGTCTCGACATTGAGCACTTTTTGGAATTTACTATTTTTAGTAAATTCTATTTTTAGCAGCTTTCCAGATGAGTTCAGCTCGGTTGACTTCCTGCTTCAGTGGGTCAGTTGTTTTGCTCAGTTTTGACTTCAGGGCCTTTGCGAAAGGATAAGTTAAGTCATTTAATTAAAAAAGTCACGTTTTAATTATTATAATTAAACGTTGACCCTTGGCTTAGACTTAATGACTTAATGTTGTTTTTAAAAGGTGGGTCCTTGAGGGTGGCGCCCTCATTGAGAAATGATTTAATATTTCCCTAAGTCAAAGCAAAGGTTTGAGGGGCGCATATTTCAAAGGATGATATTTAATTAAAATGTCAATTCTTAAAGCCTTGAAGAGAAAGTACGCCTTCTTGAGGAGATGAAGGTTTTGACCTAAAAGCAGATTTTAGGGTTCGTGAAGTCAAGCGAAAATTATAAAAAGGAGTCTTGTGCATCATTTTGGGCATCTTTGGACGACTATACTGTTATGCTGCCGGATTGGCTCTGGGACTGCTTCGAGGAATGAAGGCCTCCTAGCTTGGGCATCACTTCGTGTTTGGAAGACAACATCTAGTGGTGAATCATTGTACTGTGAGTTGCATTTAGTGTGTTTTGTTCATCAGTTCATTGCATAGTTAGATTCGAAGTTAGCATTTAATAGTTTCAGCTTATTGCATTGTTTTAAGACAGCAGATTGCATGTTTGCTTCATAAATCAGAAAATACCAAAAATATCATTGTGGGTATTAGCTTATTGTCTGTGTTAGCCTTAGGCGCCCTTATGCTCCATATTGCAGATTTTAATGTTGTGAATTGAATTTTTAAAGCCAAGTCGAGTTTCTCAGCTGGGCCATACCATCTAGGGACATTGGGATTTGTGCATAATTAATATATGGGCTTTAGATCTGTTTTCAGTGTCTCATCCTAGGCGTGTGCTTAGTTAAGAGTTAATGCATTTGATTCTAGTTAATCGGAGGTCATTCGTGGAAGATATGAGCATTTTAGCAATTCCTTAGACTGCTGTTCTAAACATTTAATGAGCAGATTGTAATAAAATCAGAAATCTGTATCTTGATATTTGAAGGCATTTGGTTTTGGTATTACTATGCAAAGTAACGGTGGATTCCAAATGATGTAATGTTGATCCTTTAAATTCATAAGACATTGGCAGGCAAAGGCTCCTTATTTGTAAAACTGACAGTAGTACTGGCAATTAATTCATTATTGCTTAAATCAGATTGTGTTCTCATTTCCATTCAAAGTTATTGTAATAGTGAGATCTCCGCCCTATGGTCGCTACTATCCCATTCCGGGTTAGCAAGCACATTCTGGGTGTTGAGTAGTTTCATTTCTTAGCATCTTTCTTTCAAGCATTGTTTTGTATTCACTCCGTCATATGGTCGCCCCTCACTCCGCTTTGGATTGGGTAGCACATACTTGGCGTCGAGTTCCGTTTCCAGCATAAGCAGTTTATTTTAGATCCTCTGACCAATGCTCACCATCATCGGTGCCATTCTGGTTAGAGTTGCTTCCTTGCACGTTTTGGGTTTCTCATCTAACCTTAACGGGTGCACTGCTTTGTAATGTTGTAATCTGATAATTGAAAAACAAAAAAATTTGGCTCAGAATATTTCAACTAGTTGCGAAGCTGAGAAGATTTTAGGAGGGGTCTTCTGGAAACAACTCAGCCAAAAAGTGGATTTCAGGTCCTCAAAAGCTTGGGCGCCCCTGGCAAGCTGGGGCGCCTAGTTTCACCAGAGTTAGTTTATTTTTCACATTTTTCACCTTTGCTTTCAGATTTCTCTTTTCAACTCTCATCGGACCCTCTGTTCAACTCTTTGAATCTGATGACTACGAGCTCCGTTTGTCGTGCTGGATAGCTCGCTGGAAAGCCTGTTGCATTCTGAAGACATCTCGTTATAACTTTGACTGCAAATTCATCTGTTTGAACCCTTGAAAAGTTGGGCGCCCTTCTTCACCTAGGGCGCCCAGTTTCTCCAGACTTAGAAAAATTTTACTTTAATCTTCTTCTTCAAGTTTCAGATCTTCATTCTATATCTTCCACTTTGACTCGAATTTGCCGGAGACTGGATTGTCGGATGCTCTGACGGGGATATCCATCGCGAAGCTGACTGAATACTGAGCAACTTCCATTGGAGGTCCAAACCCTAATTCACTCATCTGGTGACCTAAAAAGGTGGGCGCCTTTCTTCAACAGGGGCGCCTAAACTCAGCAGACTTAGAAAATCTTCATGACTTTTCAATTTTCTTTCTTGTTCTTCGTGCATGTTCAATGTTTCACCTTCCGCTAAAAGTTTGAATGCTGAAACTGACGCCTGGCAGCTGAATGACCTCCATTGATGACCTTGGAGCTCCAGATATGCTTCTGAAAAGCAGAATAGACCCAGTAGGGAAAAACTGATTATTTTAAGATTCTGACTGCACCAGCGTGATATGGAAGCATTTTGAGCCAATCAAAATCAGTTCGGACCCTGTCGGACCAACTTTCTATTTTTAGAAATTTTCTATTTTTAGAAAATTTTGCTAGTATCCATTTCGAAAGAAACCCAGAAAAACCCAGAAAACGTTACTATTTCGAGAAAATTTCTAAAAATAGCAGTTTTCCTAAAATTTAGGGATGAAAAATTGAGATCTGGGTTTTGTAGATTTAGCTACTCTTAGCAGACCCAGATCGTCAATTTTTGAAAATTTTGCGTTTTAACCCCTCATGCAAGGCATGCACACCCAAATTTTGACCTTTTTTGACTGATTTGACAAGACTTTTACTCATTTTTCAAAATATCTAAGTGTAACAAAAATTTTAATTTTGGGGTACAACAGAAGCTTAGGGGTCCTGAGAGGTTTTATAGCATCTATGACAAGGAGATGTTAGCCATTATGCATGTTTTGGCTAAGTTCAGGCAATATTTGGTGGGCAGCAAGTTCAATGTGCGTACAGACCACAACAGCCTGAAACACTTCCTTGGGCAGCGAGACCTAAATGAGAGACAGCAAAAATGGGTCAGCAAACTGCAGTCGTATGATTTTGACATCACCTTTATTAAGGGGAAGCAGAATGTTGTAGCTGACGCCTTGTCTCGCAAACCTCAGTTGAATGCTATGGCACAGATCTTCGAGGATTGGAGGCATCGGATTACTACAGAGTATGCTAAGAACCCATGGGCTTCTAGCATTGTTGATGGGACAGAGCAGGATAGTAGCTATACCATTGTGAATGACTTGATCATTTACAAGGGGCGGATTTTTCTGGTTCCTAATTCAAAGTTGAGGGATACAGTTCTGAGAGTCTTTCATGATCTTCCTATGGCAGGCCATCCCGGCTATTTCAAAACATATAAGCTGGTACGGGAACGGTTTACTTGGAAAGGGCTAAAGACTGATGTCCTTCAGTATGTACGAGAGTGTTCTGTTTGCCAGCAGAACAAACAGGAACACACATATCCTGCTGGATTGCTTCAGCCACTTCCGATACCTGACAGGAAGTGGGAATGCTTATTAATGGACTTTATCATGGGTTTGCCGAAAGCCCAATTTAAAGATTGTATTTACGTAGTTGTTGATCGGCTGACAAAATATGCACACTTCTTTCTGATCACCACTACTTTCACAGCATTGCAGACTGCAGAGCTTTTCTTCAGAGAGGTATTTCGGTTACATGGTTTGCCTCGGACTATAGTCAGCAATAGAGACAGTCGGTTCATGAGCAACTTTTGGCAGGAGTTGTTCAGACTTTGCGCGACCGAACTGACACCTAGTACCAGCTACCATCCACAGACAGATGGACAGACGGAAATTGTCAATAAGTGGGTAGAAGGATATCTGCGCAATTATATAGCTGGACAGCAGAGAGCTTGGGTGAGGTGGATATACCTCTATGAGTATTGTTATAACTCTACTCACCACATGACTATACAAATGACGCCCTTCATGGCATTGTACGAGTATGAGGCGCCCAACCTTTTGGATTTCGTGTTGACTAATAGCAGAGTGACTAGCGCAGGTGACATGATGCAGGATCAACAGGACATTTTGAGGTCTCTCAGAGACAATATCCAGCGGGCACAGAATCAGCATAAGCAGTATGCTGATCAGAAAAGGGTTGAGCGTTCTTTTGCAGTGGGTGACATGGTGTATCTCATGTTACAGCCGTACCGTCAGTCCACTCTACGAAAGAGTGGTGCAAAGAAGTTGAAAACTCAATACTATGGTCCATTCTGAGTTGCCAGACGAGTGGGCGAGGTTGCTTATGAGTTGGACTTACCGACGGATAGCAGGGTTCATAACGTGTTTCACGTTTCACCCCTGAAAAAGGCATTGGGTCAACATGTGATTCCCTCTCCAGTACTGCCACCCCTTGATGACGAGGGGAAGTTGATATTAGTGCCTGAGGCCATCCTCGATGTTAGAGAGAGACATCTTCGGAGGCGGGTTATCAGAGAGTATTTGATCAAATGGAGAGACTTGCCAGTTGAGGATGCTACTTGGGAGTCAGAGGAGTTTTTACAGTATCCAGAGCTGAGATTGCTTGAGGACAAGCAATTTCAGGGAGGGCGGACTGAAATGTCCCCTTCCTAGGCAGTACAGTTGATTTAGGGGTTAGCCTATTACGTAGACCTTCGTAGGCTGACAGATGTGATTAGGTGGTCACTTGAAGCAGTTATCCAACGTTTAGGAACATCACTCCAGCAATTGATTCAGGTTTGGGCCTTTGCGGACACTTACAGAGTGATTTATAGATACTTACTATTTATAGTAAGTCAGGCAAGCAGGAGTTGCTATTTTTGGCAGGGCACCTGATTCAGTTGGTCAGCTCGGTTTCGACCCGGTTTGATGATTTGGTGAGCAAACAGGGATTATTAGAGCATTTAATAATAATTAAAGAGATTATTAATTTGACTTTATAATATAAAGTCATTTTAATGAAATATTAAAGTTATTATTAAAATGGCGAATTATAAAGTATTTTAATACTTTATAATGAAGGGAAAATTTAATATTTAATGAGTTTAATACTCATTAATAAAAAGGACGCCATTTATTAATGATTGGCCGAAGTATTTCAAAAGGGCGAAATTCTTATATTATTAAATGCAAATGAGCTGATTTTTGTGAAGGGTCGACTTTTTGAGAGAAGCTATATATTTCTTCAAGGCAAATTGAACTCATTATGTTGATTATTCTAATTTGTCTTTATTTCTCTCTAAGAGCATTCGGGTTTGAGAAACAAGGGTTTCTGCAGATCATCGGGTTTTGAAGAACGTTCCCTCTTCAGAATCAGGCATACTGAGACTGTGCAATACCAGTTGAAGATTTTCAACACGCTGACTTCATTCAGAGATTGCATTTGTGCTTACTGAGATAGTTTCAAAAAGGGTTTGAACAGAGATTATTCATCTAAGCAATAAGGCGACTTACCTATTACTTATTCAGTGATCTAGCACATTGTTCAAGGTGGTACGGATTTCTTACTTGCTGCTGCCAGGCCGTACTATACAGCTACAAGGTCGTACCTTTCTCCAGGAGCAAATCGCTTTGCCTTTTTCACATTTTATTTCTCCAGTTGGGACACCTTGACTTATAGAGCATTTTGCACACATCCAACAGAGGGAGAAGTTAATATTTGGGCTTGGCGAATCACTTCTTCTATCCTTTAGGCGATTGCAAATAACCAGGTTATCTTTGAATAAAAGTGTTGCCTTTTTCATTGCATGTTCGCATTTCTTCATTATATGTGTCCAGAAAGTCAATAAAAATATTCGCCATACTTTGGGAAGCTATTTGTTGCATCATTTATCATTAATGGATTTTTTATGAATTTAATTGTATTTATTTCCAAAATCGCATTCTTTCAATATACTACAAAAACCTTCAAAACATCAAAAACTACAAAACAAAACAAAAAAACGCATTCACAGTAAGAAGATTTGGGTTGAGAGACACCTGGTCTCTTACAGTGAGAACTTCACTCTTGAGCTTCAGAAAATAGACCCATGTCCAGTGAGAAAAATCATCAATGAATGTTAGCACATACTTAGCCCCTGAAAAAGGAATTGGGAATGGCATGAGATCACTATGGACCAACTCGAGGGGTGTGGTTGCATGAGTAGCTTGACCCTTAGGAAAAGGATCTTGATGTTGCTTGCCAAGAACACAACCTTGACAAACACCATCTGTGCAAGTGATCTTTGGAAGACCAACCACTAAGTTATGTGCTTGCATCTGCTAAAGACATCTATAGTTCAAGTGCCCAAATCTCTCATGCAAAAGCTTGCTCATTGAATCAGCACGAGCAACAAAACATGAACCCGATAAAGACTCAAAGCCATCAAATCGATACAAATTGTTCTCATGATCAACTATCCCTGTAGCAACAACCTTCTTGGGATCTTGCAACTATCTAATAGTCACATTTTGTGGAGTAAACTCAACTGTCTTCCCATCTCCAGAATGACAAATCTGATATATGGAAAGTAGATTAGCTGAAATATCAGGAACAAGAAGAAATCCTCAATGCACCCATCTAGCATCTGAACGAAGCTTGTCCCCAAAACTGGAATCTGTGAAGAGTTCCCAACTGCAATCTGAGAAGTAGAAGTATGAACAATGGAATTGAGAAGATCACGTAAATTGGTCATGTGATGTGAAGCACCTGAATCAAGAATCCAATTGTCTGAAGATGAATGCATGGCCCGTGCTGAAAGAGCTTTCCCTTTGCCCAAGGAAGAAGGCTTAGCCACTGAAATGTTGTGTTTCTTCATAGCTTCCTCCAAGGCCTCTAATCTCTTAAAACAACGAGTTGCATCATGCCCAGTTTTGCCAGAGAATGAACAAGGTTCTCCTTTCTTTTTCTTGGACTTGGAAGAAGAATCTCCAAAGGTAGAAGAAGAAGCAGATGGAGTGGACTTTTAATTGTTCTTCGGCTTCGGTTTGGAGGGATTCTCACTACCTGAACATCATTCTGCTTTGGGCTTCTTCTTGTTCTTTCCTTTACCCTTGGATGATTGAGCCATTGGAGCATGATTCTAAGAATTAGGTAAGGCATCCAACTGAATATCAAACTTGGCCTCCTCCCTAGTAAGGCGCTCACAAAACAACTCAAATGTAGGCATTTTGTAATCTTTCCCCATTGCATCCATAGTTGAATAGAAAGTAGAAGAAAACACTTGATAAGGGTCCTTTAACTTAGACAGAATCAAGAAGATACATTCATCACTAGATATATCATGTCCACATCCTTTCAACTGTGACAAAATCATCTTAAATTGAGCAAGGAAACCCTAAATTGAAGGAAATGCATTTGGAGAGAGTGATTGTAGATTTGCTTGAAGTTGCAAGGCTCTGAAATGATTTGTTTTACCATACTGTTGGCATTTAAATTTGCACCTCTGGAATGCTTATTTGAAACGAACAGCTATGCACAGTAAAACTGCTCTTCAAATTAGGAGGGGAAGCTCCCTCTTGCTAATGGTGTTGAAAGAAAGTAAACTAAAAACTAAGTTGCCTATCTTTTTGATCAGCTAGAGCACAAGGTTTATTAAACACAAACGTCGTAGCTGAGATTTTCTGATTTAAGAACTTCAACTACGACTAACTTAAGCTAAACATGTTTCTAACTTCTCAAGTAATACACAGAGCAAGAGAAATTAGAAATGAACAAGGTTTGATTCTCTGACAAAATGCTAAAAATGCTTACTTTCAATGTAGGCTGAAATGAAGATCACAAAAGCATAACACAATAAATGTACTCAGATAAACTCTCCTCTCAATATACATTTACTGACTTTCAATGCAAGCTGAAATTTAAGATCATATAAGCATAGCACAATAGACGGAAACTTGAGACATTATATCGAGGCAAAAGAGGCTCAGAACTTTATTTCTCAAACTTCTGGAACAAAGATTACACTAAACACATGAATGGAAAAAGAAATTGCAGCTAAAGAGGCTTGCAATCTTGTTCTTACACAAAGAGAACAGCAATTACGACAACTAGTTGTTGGCTAAAAGAGACTCAACAATTCGCTATCATAAATCAATTGAACAACACTGAATAACAAATAGAAGGCACTTAGGCTCAGCGTTTTGTTATCACTAGCATGGTTACAGAAAACTAATGAGCAAAGGCTCTTATTTATAGGCAAGCAGAGGAGTAGGGAACCCTAAAATCTCCTTGCTTTCACAATCTAGGGCTTGCTCAGCAAGCAAGCTTTATTTCTAAATCTAGAAAGAAGATAGCATCCAACACCTACAAAAGCAAGAAAAGCAGGAAATGCCAACTATTACAATTTATCTTCTTTCTCTTCTTCAAAGAATGGATAAGAATTGTTCTAAGAATAGAAAGAAAGCGGAAAGAAAGCTTCTAGATGAAAGCCGCTTTAAATCTCAATCACATCCGCTAAAAAGCAGGAAACTGTGTCCTAGTCAGGTGCATTGATACTATCTCAGGCAATATTCCGATTCTCCAAGATCTCTTCGCCTTTTGTGATCAAACTTAGAAAATCTTCCACTTCTTCAGTTGCTTTATAAGTTCTATTCTTGAAAAACATCGCTGCCCAAAAAGATGACTCACTAATTGATAACTTGGCGGCTCTGCAACTTTATGCTTCTGACACTTCTCTTGATTTCCAACAGAAGAGTATTGGACAACTCTTTTCCAACACTTGTCCTTTTGCTCATATCACACCTTTTCACGCTCTTCAGCTGAGATAAAGTTTTTTGTCCATGGTGGTATTGAAAAAGTACTTCTCAACCTCATTTGTTCAGATAATCATGATACAACACTTGTTTGGCTCTAAATTTGATGGGAGTGTATTCCATACTGAAAAACCTTGAAGATTTCCTGTAAACTTGACTATATTCTAACAAGTTTTGCACACTTTCTAATTTTAGCCTGCTGATTTTTCTTCTTCAAACGGACAATTTTTTCGAAATTTTTCTGAGACATGGGTTTTGCTCATAATTTTGTTGCAAGACAACCCAGATTGTTCGTTTTTGAAAATTTTGAATTTTGACTGAAAAAGCAGCAAACCCTAATTTTTCTTCAAATTTTCCTGAAAAAGTTGGCACCTGGGTTTTGTTCAGAATACAATTTGGAATGAACCCAATTGATCAAATTTGAAAAATATTGATAGTTGATGGAAAAAGCAGCAAACCCTAGAATCTGAAATTTTCTTGAAAAAAAAAAAAGTTGAGATCTGGGTTTTCTTCAAAAGACTGTTTCAAAAGGACCAGATGATCAAAATTTGTAAACCCTGAGGATTTTACTGACATACAAATAAAAAGCAGCTGCTGCAACTTGAGAAAATTTCTTGAAAAATTCTTCAAAAGAATGAGTTGAGCAAACCCAAAAGGCTGAAAATTGAAATCCTTGACCTCCTCCTTCAAAGATTTTATGTTCTGAATGAAAAAGCACAAAAAAAGCAAGGATTTAAGTTGTTGGTCTAAAAATTATTGTTGAAAATCAGCAAGCTTGAGTTCTTGAATCTCGAAATAAAACTCAAAGTTGCTGCTCCACTTTTCTTCTTTGGACGCCACCTGCAAAAATGATGAAAAGTGAATGGAAGAGATGTCTTAAATAGATTTAGGGCTTGAAATAGCTTTGCTTTCTTTTGTTTTAATCTTCAAAACCCTACCAGCCTATTCAATGAATCTGAACATTCATCTTTCATCATGCAACTTTGAAAATTTGAAAATTTTGACGAAGGCCTGGCAAGATGGGCACCCTTCTTGGCTAGGGGCGCCAACTTCTCTCAGACTTAGCCATTTTTTGGAGTTTTTCAAGTTTTCTCCATTTTGAACCCCTACTTGACCTTCAATCTCTGGCTTCCAGATTGATCCAACGAGCGAGTTGGATGATTCATCGCGTAGCCTGACTAATTCTGAGGAGATCACCCTGGAGGCACTTCTGGCTAAAAACTTCGTTTTGACCTTCAAATTCATGGGAGCCGATTTCCTCCAGGGGCTTTGAACTTTCACAATGTTAGCCATTTTTACATGATTTTCAATTTCTTCATTTCCCTTTGATCTTCTAATGAAATCTTGATTCTGAGAGCTACACTGATCCGATTGACTGATCGTCAGCTTCGTTGGGTAGCTCAATTGAATCTGACGAAGTGATCCTGGAGACTGCATCTGCAAATTCTAACATTTCATGCTTCAAAACCTTGGGCGCCCTTTCTCTCCAGGGGCACCCATCTTCAGCAGACTTAGAAACTTTTTCAACATTTGTTCATCAACTCTTCTTCGGATGGACATGTCAGATCTGACGATCCGGGCGTCTGATTGACTGATGGTTGGGCTCGTTATGGAGCTAAGGAGAAATCAAGAGGAGTCTCCTGGGAGTAACTTTGTCAAAAAGTTGGATTTGAGGCTTCAAAAGCTTGGGCGCCCCTGGCAAGCTGGGGCACCCAACTTCACCAAAGTTAGCCATTTTTGATGTTTTCTTCTCTGCTTTCAACTTTGGCTCTATTAGACCTTTTGTTCCAGCTGCTGCATCTGGTGACTACCAACTCAAATTGACGTGTTGGTGATCTCATTGGAAAGCTTGATCTATTCTGGAGAAGTCATGTTGGAAGCTTTACTGGCAAATTCATCCATTTGAGCCTTCGAAATCATCAGTGCCTTTCTCTTATAGGGTCGCCCATTTGCTCCAGACTTAGAATATTTTTCATTAGGTTTTATCTTCAAATTCAAACCTTCATCCTATACCTTCACCTCAATCTGGATTTGCCGAAGAACGGCAAGTCGGATGCTCTGAAGAAGACACCTGTTGTGAAGCCATCTGAATTCTAGAGAAATTGAGCATATTTGCAAATCCTTACAGTTGAGTTAGGCCCCTCAAAAAGTTGGGCGCCCCTGGGCACCAGGGGCACTGAAAGTTCCCAGACTTAAGACACTTTTCAAACATTTTCATGATTTTCATTCCGTCTTCTATTTGAAACTTCCCTGTTTGACCTCGAATTCCGGGTGACTGGATGACCCATTGACTGCACTGCCAAATTCACTGCGGAGCTGGGAGGATTCTAAACAACTTTGCTTGGAATCCCAAACCCTAATTTCATCGTTTGATTCCCTAAAAAGATGGGCGCCTATCTTCCTCTGGGGCGCCCATGGCTATCAGTGTTATTCAATTTTAAGCAGATTTCACCTTCCTTCTTCATTCAACATGCATGTTCATCATTTGATATTCTATTCGATGCTTGATCATTGAATCTAACGCCTGGCAGCTGACTGACCTCCATTGATGACTTCGGAGCTCCTGATATGCTTCTGAAAAGCAGAATAGACCCTCTAGGGCAAAACTGACCTTTTTGAGATTCTGATTGCACCAGCCTGATATGGAAGTATTTTGAGCCAATCAAAATCAGTTTGGACCCTAGCGGACAAACTTTCTATTTTTAGAAATTTTCTATTTTTAGAAAATTTTGCCAATATCTGTTTCGAAAGAAACCCAAAAAAAGTTACTATTTTTAAAAATTTCTAAAAATAGCAGTTTTCCTAAAAAGTAGGGATGAAAAACGGAGATCTAGGTTTTGTAGATTAGGTCCCTCTGAGCAGACCCAAATCGTCAGATTTTGGAAATTTTGAGTTTTTACCCCTCATGCAAGACATGCACACCCAAATTTTGACCTTTTTGATAGATTTAACAAGACTTTTACTCATTTCTTCAAAATGTCTAAGTGTAACCAAAAATTTTAATTTTGGGGTACAACACATACAATTCTTCAAATTTATCCCAAACATTCTTAGGTGTTTTGCACTCTGAAATATGAAACAAGTTATCAGATACATGTAAGCCAATAAGCCCTTTTGCTTCATCCATTTTACATCTATGGACAATTTTTTCATAATCCCTTGTGAATTCAGGTTGTTTTGAATCTAACATTGGCCATAGACCCTTAGATTGTAACAATTGAGTCATTTTTAGCTTCCATGTATGATAGTTGTGTGGAGTGAGTGGTTCAATTTACCTTAGATCCGCCATCAACACTAAAAGAAAAAAGACAATGTGGCACTTAAATTGTGCCTTTCACCCCCCTATAATGTATTAAAACTCAATTTGCAACCCCCCAACAAATTACAATGAAGAAATTGTGCAATTTTTACAAGTGACAAGCTCAAATCAACCGTTTACAACACACGGTGATTTTTACAATTTTCAAAAAAAAGAACTTGCCAAAAATCAAAATAGAGGTTACAAACAGATTCCTTGCGATTTTCTAAACAATTTCAAAAAAAGTTTGTCAAATTTCAACTTCGTTTGCAAAAGTTACGCCAAGAACAAGCAATAAATGCACTTGTACCTTCAAGCTGAAAAAACTGACATAAAATATCAAAATCTAAAAAAATCACCTACACCACTGCGAAGTTCGTCGAACCAGTTTTCGACGACATCTTGTTTTTGAAAAACCGACGTCGTGGCGAAAAGTTATGCAAAATTGAAAAATAGGCTTGCTTGGAGGACTTTCAACACTAACCAGGTGCAAAAATAGAGCTAAACAGAAGCAAAAATTAAGCCCTCAGGGGCTGGCTATCGGTCCCCAATATGACCTAGTGCGTAGAGATTTGAAAAAAACGGGCAGTTTCCTTAACCACTGGCGGCTGACTGAGCTCTGCTCACATGGACGGTTAACGCCTGGCGGTTATGGTGTCGATCACGCGGTTAAGAGACTCTAGCGGCTAGCAAACCACAGCCTGCTCTTGGCAGTTTATAGACCGCCCGCTAGCGGTTTGAGGACTACCGCCCTCTTGGTGGCTAGCAGACCGCAGCCTGTAGTTAAGGTGAAGGTCTACAAACTGTTAAGTCTGCGGCCTACCTTGTGTAAGGTGGCGGGGCCCGCAGAAAAAAAAAATTGCAGGCTGAAAAAGAAGCCGATAGAAAAATTTTAATAATTTTTTTTTTACTACGTACCTTGCAGGCTGGGGGTCGTACGGCTCCTCAGCTAAAAAAAATTTGTCCCGAAAACAACTTTTGCCTAATATAGGCAAATTATATATCAAAAAACTCAAAAATGGCCACCCAGATGCAATGACAGACTTATTTTTTGCCAAAAATGCTCCTGTAAAAAGTTGTTCACCAGATCTGAGCTCCAAACCCTTCTTTACAAAAGTTGCAAATGGTGACGAAATTGAGTGAAACAAAAGCCAAATTTGACTTTCTCGAGCCTCTTGGACGCAATGGGACAGCCTAAAATACTGCCACTATAGGCAAAAGCGCTGCAATCACCAGATCTCACCAAAATGCATATATACAATATAGGATACAAGAACTCAAACCACAATAGAAATTGATGGAAACTCTCTAATGAAGCAATGGAAGGGGCTTGCCAAATTCAAAGCTCTAATACCATGTTGAAATGATCAACCCAAAATCTTTAATCTACAACACCAAATAACCTCCACAAGAGACAGAGAGAAGCGACAATGGAAGATGCTATTCCACCAAACAAGGATTGCAATATGATACAATATGATCTATGCAATACTATACAATACAATATATGCTAGAGATGTCTTGCTTATAAAGGCAAGGATGAGAGATAGGATAAGACAAGATCATGACAAGTGTCTTAACTCTATCACATGTGACAACTAACTCATAACTACCTAGGAAAGTGTAAAGTCTAGATAAGACAACTAAGACTTCTAGAAGATACAACTAATATCCTAAGTAAACTTAACATGTGAATTAAGTCCCCTAAGTCCCTAGTAAAGGAATAAACTAGGTACAAGACTTATTCACACCAACAAAGGGTTCCCGAGGGACCCCTTTGAAAGCCTTCCAACTTGTCGATGGTCTGTGTGACTGTCTGCTTACTTGCCTACGTGGCCGCTTTTGGACATGTTCTATCTGCGGGTAAACATGTCACTTTGCAAGTGCGCCTGTGAAGCCGCTTTTCGACTCTACGGAGTCCCCTCCTTTGGGTTTCCTTCATGTGAAGATCTTGGAGGACACCTTCCTTGCAGGTCTGCGGGCCTGTAAGGCGCTTACACCTCTGAGCTTCCTCCATGTGAGAGATCTTGGAGGTCACTCCCTTGCAGGTTTGCTGGTTTATAAGGCACTTTTTCTAGCTTTCCCTAATGTGAGAGATCTTGGGGACACCTCCTTGCAGGTTTGTGGGTCTGTAAGGCACTTTTCTTGGGTTTCTTCCATGTGAGATCTTGGAGGACACCTTTCTTGCAGGTCTGTGGGTCTGTAAGGCACTTTCCTGGGTTTCCTTCATGTGAGAGATCTTGGAGGACACCTTCCTTGCAAGTTTGCGGGCCTATGAGGCGCTTTCATCTCTCGGCTTCCTCCATGTGACAGATCTTGGAGAGCCTTTTGTTCATCTTTCGTAGGTCTACGGATCTACATTTGTTCAAACCTCCTCGGTAGAGAGCACCTATGGAGCCATCTCTCTTGGAATTTTCATTCCTCCTCACTCTCTCTTGAGCCTTTTCACTTCTCTTCTCTTGTGTATACCAGATCGAAGATCTGCATCTTCTTCATCCTACGTATATACTTCTTTTTCTCCTCGACTTTGATTGCTTCCCTATCTTTTGGGTGCATTCTTCTCTTAAAGCAATCAATCCTTACATTCTTCTCTCCATTTTAGGATTCTTCTATGTCTTATTTTTTAATTTGGGGACGACACAGTACTGAGACAACCTTTTACATCAAGGTCTCTTTCCCTTTGCTGACTCAAATCTTGCTAGTTAGTTAGGTGCATGTGTGTGTGTGCTTTTATGTTCTGACATTGTTGTCTTATGCAGGTCTTTCTTGTCTAATGCATTTGTTTTGCAAGTCTTCAGCCTGGGGGCATGCTTCTTTGGTTCGAAGAGTTGTTTGCTTCCTCTACAGTATTCTTTTGGCATAATGATGTTATTTATGTTTAGTAGATTTCTTTTAGCATGCATATTAGTGTAGATTCATATGCCCACTAAAGTGGGGGCAAAATGTATAGTCGTAAAATTGCACCCCTTGCAATTTCACATATATTTTTGTGTCTACTTTAGTGTCCACTCCCTTCGCATTTGTGTAGGCTCGTTTTAGCCCCTGCATCAGCCCTTTTCCCACTCAGGATGCTCAACACCCCTTTTCAACAGCTTCCTTCGTGCAAAAGCTTTGCATTGAGTCTTGTGCTTTCCCCGTTCGTGTTGTTTTGTAGCGTCACGTGTCAAGACACTAGCGCGCCGCATGGACATTTGCGCGCTACGCTAGCATCTTGCAATGTTTCAACGTTCAAACCGCTATTTCCGAGCATGTTTGCCACTTGCCACCTCCTTTGGTTAGTGGTAACAACTTGAGATTCCTTGTAACCACCCAAGAAGCTTCTTTTCTCTCTTTATATGCTATCTTTTCACTTCATTTGCAACTCTCCTCTGCTACTAGCTTCACTCTAGCTTCTTCTACTTCTTGGCTCCTCTCTCAAACATTCTCCCATCTTGTTATTTTGCTTGCACAGCTCCATACAACTTGTTATAGTAGCACTCTCTAGCTTTCTTAGCAACACTCTTTGTAGCCTTCATGGCTCTTGTTGGAAATGTTGTCATTGATGTCAAATATGAGAGGGCAAATGTTGTCATTGATGTAAAAAGAAATGGATAGGATTATTGGCAAGACAATTATCCATGTGTAGCAAGTTGATAGCAATAGATTTAGACAGATCTTCAAGAAGACATAGGAAAGAATTTATGAGCAGATTTGTAAAGAATGAATAAGTAGTTTCAGACATGAACAAAATTAGGATGCAAATCTGAAGGTGAAGTCTCAAACGTGAAACAACAATCATTCCAAGGTAGCAGCAATTAAAGTTGGGTAATAAACAACAAAACAAATAAAAGTTAAAGTAGTGATTAAGTGTTGATAGAAGGCAGCTTTTTAATAAAAAGACAAAAAGTAAATAAGACAAAATCACTAGAGGACAATTTGGAGAAGAAGACAAAAGTGCATAAGACAAAATCACTAGAGGACAAAATTTGTTAAGGGAAGGGCTGCAATTTGTTTGTGAAGGGCTTTTAGAAACAAAGAGACATATCCATCTACAAAAGACATATCTATTGAAAAGGTATAAGAGGTAAATGATAGAAACATTTGTGGTGTGTGTGTAATGAATATTATACGAATAAGAGCAGATTGAGAAAAGGTTAAAGGGCAGAAATATGAAGTCCATTTGAGATTCATATTGATGAAGATATGCTGCCATATATGAAGGTCAAATGCAAATACATATATGACAAATGTATATGAAATTTGAGAGTTGAATGTTAAGAAAGATAGTGCAGTTTTAAAGTGAATTTATAGATCAGATTTGTGAAGTGAGGATTGTGTGAAGGGATGTGAGGTGTGTGGTGTGAAAGACATAGAAGAATATCATATACACCAAACAAATGAAAAGAAAAGTTCAAAAAGATTATTTGCAGATTTGTTAGTGAAAAGACATGATTGTTCAAATGGTTGTATTCATTTCAAAGGGTTGCATCCATTCATAGAATCATTGAAGACATAAAGGCAAGTGGAGAAGTGTTGAGTATGTGTGAGAATGATTATGTGAAAAGAGGTGCAGAAGTATGCATTATTTGTGTGAGCTTTAAAGAGGCATCTTACATCACAAAGAGGACTTAAGTTGAGATAAAAAAACAGATTTATGAAGATCATTTTGCAGATCTGAGTGAATGAGATTGCAGTCAATTTCTGAGCATTGTATGAAGGAACTATAAGGAAAACTTATGTAGAACATAAGAGAAGACCTATGAAGCATATTGGACAAGTCTTTTAAAAGAGATGAACAAGCAGACTTAAGAGAAATCTATGAGCAGATGTAATGTCCCCATTTTGAAGGTAGTGTAATTTAATTAATTTAATTAATTAAGTTGTCCAAAATAATGATTATTTTATGAGGATGACTAATTGATTATTTTAATTAAATTAAAAAGTGGTATTAAGTTAATTATTTATAAAGTTATCAAATAAATAAACATTAAAAGGTAACTTTATATTTAATTAATTTAATAAAGTGACTTAAATAAAATAATATATCATAAAGTCACTTAATAAAAAATAAAATAATATTCTGGAAGCTTCTAAATTGCGGGCCGACCTCTTGGTGAAAAAGAATAAATAGGTGAGGCCAGCCATTGTTTCTTCATCTAGGAATTGTTGTTTGAATTGAAGACTTTGGGTGGTGGAGAAGCCAGCTAGGGTTTCAGCCATTGGAGGACCTTTGGGGATGAAAACTCTCATTGGTTACGCAATTTTGAGGCTATGAGATACCAACCGAATTATTGCTGATTGTGGGCTTTACTTCAGAAGTCCAATCTTGTGCTTCATTGTGAAAATTATTTGAGTACAATAACTGATGTATTATTGTACTTATTTTGAGTAAAGTATTTGACTTGCAGCAGCTGATGTATTGTTGCATTTGATTGAGAAGTTACTTCAGCAGCTAATGTATTGCTGAGATTGATTATTTCATTGAGCAAAATTTGTGGCCTAAGGCCAATTTTGTCTATATCGATTGGAGGAGCCTTTGATGACATTTTGTTTTAGAAAAATAATCAGATTGGAGTCTTTGCATTCTCAGACTTTTGTCTTCAAACTTCATACCAGCCATCGACTTCTTCATTGGAGACATAATAGGCATCAATTTTCATCCTAGTATTGTGACGCTTCATTGTGGAGGGTTCTTTGGAGTTTCATTGGGCTTTTGGGGGCACTGCCATTTCTACCAGACTTATCAGCATATAGAGAGAACCACGATTTTATATATTGCAGCCTTAACTAGCCATGATTTGACCATCTATCATTGGCGCACCATATTAGGGGCTGTGGAGATTATTCTTGTTGCACATTGGAGGCTTATAGATCTGATTATTATTTAACATCTGCATTCTTATACAAACAGGGGTGGCACCTTTGGAGTATCGACTTGAGCTTAGGAAGTCATATTGGTGATTGATATTGCTTGCTTCTTCATCCCTTGATCCAAGCGACTTCTTAGATCAAGAGATAAATCACAGAGACAGCGCTATGCATTTTTAGGAAGGACGCAGGAGTTGAGGCAGAATCGTCATCCATAAGGAGTTATAATTGGTGCTATAAAATTCCAGTTGTGTCATCACCAACAGGTCATTCCACAAACAAACATCAGGTTCATACTTTGTATTCTCATAGTTATTTTGTAATCAGACTATAGCAATTCGCAGCCATTAGGGTATTGCTGAATAAGGGATTGGAGAATCATTAATGTGAATCTTGCTATTTCATCACTAGTTGTAGTTGCTTGTTAAATCTATGAACAGCAGATGTAATGGACATTCAAAGAGTACTTGAAAGGATTGTAATCTCTTTGCACTGTTCAAGCTGCTGTAGATAGTTATCTTGCATATCAGACTTGGCACTATTTATAAGCCAAGAGTTTTTGGCCACTTCATGCTAATATTGTACTTGAAGATTGCATTTCAATAAGGAGTCAACAGCTGGGAGTTATATATCGTTGTTTTGATCATTTGTATATCTTAAGAGGATGTATGCCAACTGTTTGACATAATGTCAAGTGGTTGTAGATGTTATTATCAACTTGTTAGTTGCATACCAACTATTTGTTAAAATACCAGTTGGCTGTAGGTGATCATTTCTCATGTTTAGATCACGTATATGCATTGAAGATTGTGGACGGCCATGTTAATAAATAATTATATTGTAATCGACCGTACTAATTAAATAAATGTTGTAGTCGGTCGTACTGGGAATAAATAATAACAGTTTAAATAATACATGCACAGTTTAAAGTAAAAGTTGGATTAATTGTCGGGCAGGTAGTTAGGAAGAGTTGCCAACGGTTGGTATCCCGACCAACCACGGCCATCTATATATGTATCTTGTCATTTGTAGTCGGAGACGGTCAGTTACTATGTATTGTTGAGATACTTCATGAAATCAATCATTCCATAGTGCTATGCAATTACTCTTACGATTGTTCTGTGATTCAAATGTGATTCATATTCTAGTATGTACATTATGTTTGTGAATTATTCTCGTTTACTCCCGTAGTACGCTGAACACTACTCAGTGAGTAAACATTTGGTGTCGTTGCCTGAGCGAACTAGGGAATCAATCGTCATGGCAGCGTGATGGGTTTTCCGGCAGATGAGCCCGTGAATAGGGATGAGGAAAGGGAAGACCTATTGACTGAAGATTTTATCAATCTGTGGAAGATATCATTACGAGATCACGTACGTAAGGAATCCCGCAGACGGGAGATCCCTAAGGAAGTTATCTGGGATTGGTTGGAAGTGAACGACAAGGTGAATCACCTCCTGAATTGTATGCCCAAATTGATGGCCTGTCATTTCATTATTCTGCAAGGCTTGCGAGAAGAAGAGGATTGAGAACACCAAAGGCAGCAAATACTGCAGCGCTACGAAGAGAGAACCAAACGAGAAGAGGAACGAGACACTAGCCGGAGACGTACATTCGGTAGTCAACAATGATCGCCTGAACAAATTTTAAATGCCCGTACGGCCGAACAAAGACAAGAATCGAGTACCTGACGGGAGCGAGACTCAGGAGGAGAAGGTTCGGCGATCACTCAGAATGCAAGAACAAGAAAACCGGCGAGGAAGACTGCAGCAAGTTGGTAAGGGATTTGATGAGGATCTAATTGAAA
Source organism: Sequoia sempervirens (assembly GCA_007258455.2). Lineage (NCBI taxonomy): Eukaryota > Viridiplantae > Streptophyta > Pinopsida > Cupressales > Cupressaceae > Sequoia > Sequoia sempervirens. The sequence continues at coordinate 812,131,747 of VDFB02270651.1, read as the reverse complement.
TAAACCAGAGTATTAAAAGAACACATGAGAATCTAACATGAATCGACACATCCATTGAAAGAGCACATCAAAGTTTGGTGGAAGGAAGGGATGAAGGACCCTTCGGCACCTCGTACGCAGGAAGGTATGATCCTTATGAGAATGAAGATGAATTAAGTAGTAGCATCAGACGTTATCGGGAGTTGTCCTTATTGGACAACAACGAGCGGCTGACAAGTGGACGATCTGAGCCCAGTACCCCAAGGCGGAGAGAGTACCAAAGGGAACCCCAGGAGACTCAAGGTGTCAAGGACGCTGACGCAAGACGTGGGGGTGACTCGTACATGGCCGAGAGTGGAAGTGACGCACCGGAACATAGCGGGGAAACCAGTCTAATCGGGTCCAATACACGAGGACAACGGGGAAAGATGGTGACTCCTGAGCGACAGAAGCTGCCGAAGTTTATGGGGAATGGGTCAGAAGATCCAGTACGACACTGTAAGACATGTGAAACTATTTGAATAGCCAGCAGACAGGATGATCCGGACCAGTGGCTGAAAGCATTCCCAGCGACACTCCAAGATAGTGCCATCGACTGGTACTTTGAATTAGATCGAGCACACAAAGCTACATGGAGATTATTGAAGCAAGCATTTCAAGAGGAGTTCAAACTCTTACGAGATGATAGCGAGATTGTCACAAAGATATACAATACTAAGCAGGGAAAGCACGAGAGTGTGCGGACCTACAATCGGAAATTGAAAGATTTGCTGGGGAAACTAGAGTCACAGCTTGCGGATGGCCTGAAGAAGAGATGGTTTATTGAGGGACTGCTTCCCTCGCTTCGAAGGAAAATGAAAGTGGTACCTCCATCCTCGTACACTGAAGCATATAATCGGGCGATGGATATAGAAAGTGAAAACAAAACATCCTCCCGAGGGAAAAAGAAGACAGACGACGAGGGAGACTACAAACGACAGCGACGGTGAATCCAAGACTGTACAAGCACTTAGGAAAGATATGATGTGAATGATGAAAGAATTGAAGGCCGACAAGGAGAGTACGAGAGAAGCCAAAGAACTGTGGTGTACGGATTGCAATGGGGAAGGTCACACGAAGGTGAACTGTCCCAAGAACTTATTCTGCGATATCTGCCAAGTGATGGGACATTCCGTCAAGGAATGCCCATACAACTTAAAAGCCAGAAGTGCACAAGTACTCTTCGCGCAGGGAGAACCATCGACACCACCGAACACACCACCAAAGCCCCAGTACAATAGCAATGCATCCCCTAGAGGTTACCGGAGCAATAGAAGCCCGAGAAACATGATACAGTACGATGCAAAAGAAAGGCCCGTGATCCAATGCAGGAAGTGCCACGAATGGGGCCACTTCGCCAGGGACTGCCAAAACGGTCAAGGTTCGAGAGGAAAATTGTGTAAGTGGTGTGGACCAGGCGATCATGAAGATAACGAATTCCCTAAGCAAAAGGGTATCCACATGTTGGAAGTAGAAGAACAAGAGGTACTGGCAATCACTAGAGCACAAGCAAAAAAGGCCACGTACCCAGATCCACGTACGGAGAAACAAAGGATGAAGGAAGCAAAAACTGAAGTGGAACTGGCAACGGCGAAGGAAAACAAAGCGCCTCTAGAGAAGCCAGGAACCTCTCAGCGGTCGAAGGCGGAATCCAACATCATACGGCAGGTACTGCAAACCACCATACCGATCAAAGTAACTGACCTTCTCCAGACTATGCCGCAGTTGGGACTGGCAATCACAAACATCGTCGGGGATGGCAAGCAACCGTGATTGGAGGAACAAAGGAAAGAATTGATACCAGAACCGCCACCGTATGGTGAACAAACAATCGACACAGTATTGCTCACAGCGAACATCGGGAAGATGCCAACGGTCGTGCATATGGAGATCAGAGGGAATATCTTGACAAATACTATCATCGATGGAAGATCAGGAGTCAATGTACTACCCGAAGACACATGGAAGAGTCTTGGGAAGCCTACACTTTGGCCACCAACATTCCAACTAGTTGGCGCTGATCAACATGGTATCAAGCCATTGGGAACATTGATGGCGTAGAAGGTGACGATTGGGACACAACAGTTTTTGCTAAATTTTTTCGTCAACCCATTACAAAGGAAAGCGTACGATGCACTACTTGGGAGAGGATGGCTAATAGCCGCGAAGGCAAATCATAATTGGAAGAGGAACACACTCTCAATCGAGAACAACGGGCAGAAGTACGTCATCGACTTGAAGAACCAGGCCGTGAGCGAAGAATTGACTTCCTCTGGATCTGAATCGGATGGAGGTGAGTCGAATGTGGACGAAGGGAGGAAAGCTATGGAACCTAACACTGAAGGCGTACTTGAACTCAAGAGTTGTTCGAAGGACGAGACAAGCTCGCTGAATGGCTTATTTCATTAGCAGATGGAAGACTATGAAGTGTTCCACCAAAAGTGTAACATGCTACAAATCGGGGAAATCAAGGAAGAAGAGAAACAGGGAAGGCCCATCCAAGCACTTCCGACCGAGTATGCAGAAATACAGGGAACAAAAAAAAAACCCGGAAAAGAAGAGAGAGGAGATGAGAGAGAAAACGAACAAAATTGGAAAAAATTAAAGTTAGAAGAGAAAAAAGCTACAAGAAATCAAAAAATGAAGAAGAGTAAGAGAATAAATGAAGAAAAACAAGGCAAATGGAGGAGAGAGGAGAGAGATGAAAATAAAAGAAATATGGAGAGGAAATTAAAAGAAATTGAAGAGAAAAAATTAAAAAAGGTGAAAATAAAAGAATTAAAAAGACAGAATTATTGCATGGAGTCGGAAAAAATAAAAGTGGAGAAATGGAAAAATTACGAATGAGCAAAGGAAGGCCAAATAAAGTGAGAAAAATAAAATTAAGGAGAATCAAATGTCGTACGGCAAGGGAAGGAGGAGTTCGGCGGAAATTAAAAGATATAAATAAGGAAGGACGAAAAATCAAAATTAGTGGAGTGTGGCCGATTAAAGCAATTGACAAAAGAATAAAAGTTCGGCAGGAGAGCATAATCGCACAACCATCCTTAGTTAGCCAAAGTTTGCCAGCAATCCGAAACTACCAAGAATCCAGAAAGGAGAGAGAAATTGTACGACGCCTAAAGGGTCTGGGTAAGGCACCAGAATCGTACAGACTCCCGTACGGAAATATAGAGAACACACTTCAACAAGTGGGCGTACGGCACTGTAGAACACAAGGTCGAAATCTTGAAAACGGCGAAGGCAGTGAGAAGATATACATCATACAGCATCCACAAGGTTCCTACATCGTACGGACTTCACAAATTATTCAGGTCGTACGGCATTCACAAGAGTTTTCCATCGTACAACATCCTCCAGGTGCTCAGAATGTACAACCCAGCAAGGACAGAGTTCGGCCTGATAGGAGTATTGTGCAACTTCACGAGCCAAGGTTTCAAGTCGTTCGGCATTCAAAGTATCTTCAAATCATACGGCATTTAACATCTCTCCAAATCATACGGCATTCAACATTTATTCAAATCGTACTACTTGAAGACAAAAGGACCGTACGAAACTTAAAAGCTGGAAAGGCCGTACAAATTTGCCCAAGGATTTGCATACGGAATATTATAGGACCATTCCTGGGAATTAAGAAAGTCGTACCTACTAAGCAACTAAAGACCGTACCAAGTATCAAAGTTTGTAAAAGGTAGGTCGTACCAAGCATCGACCTGGAGAAAGTAAAGTCTAAAAACAATGCAAAATTTGTATTTTTCTGCTTCATTAGCACTATTTGGAACCTGTGGAAAAATCATGAAAATGAGGTGCACGATGCAGTTTCGAGTGGTTTCAAAAGTGTTAAATTGGTCTTGGCGGCGGGGGCACTGCCCCTCAACCCCGCTGGGGGGCGCTGCCCCTTGACCCCCACGAGGGGCGTGTCATGTCCCCTTCTCAGTGACATCTCTCAGAGGACAGGATTGGCCTATCACACGACCCTCGTAGGCTGATTGTTTGGATAGAGGGTCACTTCGGAGCTTGGCTCAGCTTTAGTCAGTGGAGTTTGATCAGTTGTCTTTCGTTCTAGCTCGATCGGAGACTATTTGCAGAATTGCTATTTTTAGCAGTTCCTGGCAGGCAGTGTGGGACCACTGCTATTTTTAGCAGTTTGGCTGTGGCGGCATCAGGAATCACTTCAGAGTTCGTCAGCATCAGACGGATCAGTCATCGGGTTAGAAACGAGGAAGATATTAATATTTGATCGTATTGATTAAATATTAATTAATTAACATTTATAATATAAAGTTATAATTTTTAATTATAACTTAAGTGATTGCCTTGAGGGGGTGCGCCATCATTAAAAAGGGGGCCAGTTTGACATTTGATTTAATTTAAAATATTCAGCTGAGGACTATTGAAATATTAAAATATTAATACATGAATATTTTAATGAAACCCTATTATGGTGGAAATCGCACTTTTGAGAAAGATAAAGGGGTTTTGCATTGGGAAGTGCGCCATTATGATATTATTGAGTTTGATATTGATCAATTTTGGTCTGAGCCTGAGACTTTAGGGTTTCGTGTTCGATTGCCTTGGGGAACGAGCCATCTCCAACGGAAAGCAATTCAGAGAGTGTGCAATATCACTTGATCTATTGCCTACAGAGGTTTTCTTATTCAGAGAAAACTACTGAGCTTCAGAGGATTCATCATCTTCAGTGACTATTCAGTTATTTGCATTCAGACAGTATCCAATCCTCAAGGCGCCATAATTCAGAGACTTGCATATCAGTATTTAAGAGGGCCGTACATTCTTGAGTCTGATTTCTGACAGGCCGTACCTTCTTGTCAGGCCGTACCTGTGAGAAAACACGTGTTCTTTCTTCTGGGAGAAAACGCCTATCATACAGGTGTCTAACCTCTTTCCTTGGGGGCGCCAACTAGCTGGGAGACTTCTGAGATCAAAATACGGAGGGAGAAGAGCATCCATTTACTCAGCCGTACAGATCTGTACTACATTTGCAGCAAATACCAGGTTTCTTAAATATTGCAAAATTCACTGTTTTTACTGTTGCATGTATCTGGGTGTTATTGTAATCATTAGAAAAGAACAAATAAAGATACTGGCGTCCATATTGCTTCATTTCCAGAGTTATTTGAATTTTATAGAATTTATTATTATTTTCCTTGAAAAGCCGTACTTTCATTTATTGCATTAAAAATCCAAAAATTGCAAAAAAATCACAAAAACTCAAAAACGTCAGAAAAACTCATAACTACAGTCAGATCCAGTGTTAGGGGGAACCAGGGGTTTCTACAGTGGTATCAGAGCTAAATCCTGCCATCCTTAGGGTTTAGCCATCACATGCAGCCAGAGGAATTTGACACATACAGGTATTATACACGCAGACGTGCCTTGATTGAAAGGCAACGCAGTTTGAGCAGACAGCCAGAAATCATGGCTGACAGGAATGATAGGGCTGACAGGACAGATATACCTAGGACAGAGATCCCACAGAATAACAGGGATCAGGACGATGCAGAAGTCTTGCTTGCACTCAGAGATATACGTGCAGGGCAACGACAGTCGACTGAGGT
>VDFB02270651.1:811903501-812122358 GCA_007258455.2 Sequoia sempervirens | reverse complement strand
ATTAATATTTGATCGTATTGATTAAATATTAATTAATTAACGTTTATAATATAAAGTTATAATTTTTAATTATAACTTAAGTGATTGCCTTGAGGGGGTGCGCCATCATTGAAAAGGGGGCCAGTTTGACATTTGATTTAATTTAAAATATTCAGCTGAGGACTATTGAAATATTAAAATATTAATACATGAATATTTTAATGAAACCCTATTATGGTGGAAATCGCACTTTTGAGAAAGATAAAGGGTTTTGCATTGGGAAGTGCGCCATTATGATATTATTGAGTTTGATATTGATCAATTTTGGTCTGAGCCTGAGACTTTAGGGTTTCGTGTTCGATTGCCTTGGGGAACGAGCCATCTCCAACGGAAAGCAATTCAGAGAGTGTGCAATATCACTTGACCTATTGCCTACAGAGGTTTTCTTATTCAGAGAAAACTACTGAGCTTCAGAGGATTCATCATCTTCAGTGACTATTCAGTTATTTGCATTCAGACAGTATCCAATCCTCAAGGCGCCATAATTCAGAGACTTGCATATCAGTATTTAAGAGGGCCGTACATTCTTGAGTCTGATTTCTGACAGGCCGTACCTTCTTGTCAGCCGTACCTTGAGAAAACACGTGTTCTTTCTTCTGGGAGAAAACGCCTATCATACAGGTGTCTAACCTCTTTCCTTGGGGGCGCCAACTAGCTGGGAGACTTCTGAGATCAAAATACGGAGGGAGAAGAGCATCCATTTACTCAGCCGTACAGATCTGTACTACATTTGCAGCAAATACCAGGTTTCTTAAATATTGCAAAATTCACTGTTTTTACTGTTGCATGTATCTGGGTGTTATTGTAATCATTAGAAAAGAACAAATAAAGATACTGGCGTCCATATTGCTTCATTTCCAGAGTTATTTGAATTCTATAGAATTTATTATTATTTTCCTTGAAAAGCCATACTTTCATTTATTGCATTAAAAATCCAAAAATTGCAAAAAAATCACAAAAACTCAAAAACGTCAGAAAAACTCATAACTACAGTCAGATCCAGTGTTAGGGGGAACCAGGGGTTTCTACAGGGCGCTGCTCCTCGACCCCACTTGGGGCGTTTCCCCCAGATCCCCATCAGATTTATTGGAATTGCCAAATTGCAGTACAACCAACCATCATAGTATAGTTACAAGAGTAGTTGGTAGCCGAGCAAATGAAAGTGGCAACTCTCGAGGAGAAATTGGCAGAGAGGGACAGAGTATTGGGTGAGTGTGACAGTCAGTTGATAGAGCAGGATACCCAGGTGGCCAATGCACAACGATTTTCAGCACAAAGGGAGGATCAATTACAGGAAAAGGACAAGGAGTTGGCATTTTTTGTTTTCAGTCATCTGGAAGACGACTACTTTGTGGAGGGGATGATGTAGACGGCCATGTTAATAAATAATTATATTGTAATCGACCGTACTAATTAAATAAATGTTGTAGTCAGTCGTACTGGGAATAAATAATAATAGTTTAAATAATACATGCACAATTTAAAGTAAAAGTTGGATTAGTTGTCGGGCAGGTAGTTAGGAAGAGTTGCCGACGGTTGGTATCCCAACCAACCACAGCCATCTATATACGTATCTTGTCATTTGTAGTCGGAGACGGTCAATTGCTATGTATTGTTAAGATACTTCATGAAATCAATCAATCCATTGTGTTGTGCAATTACTCTTACGATTGTTCTGTGATTCAAATGTGATTCATATTCTAGTACGTACATTATGTTTGTGAATTATTCTCGTTTACTCCCATAGTACGCTGAACACTACTCAGTGAGTAAACAAAGATTGTCAAAATAAGTTGCACATTCATGTTAGGTCATTGTTTAGACAATTTAGAGTCATTTTCAAACATTCTCATTGATTTGGAGTGGAGTTAAGAGCCATAAAAGCAAACTGAAATGTTATATCAGTCATATGACCCTTGTATGCAAAGTGTTTGACGAAATTTCCCAGGACCAAAAATCAGAAGTTTTCAACCAGACTTGAGCAGGATCATTACAGCAGACTTTGTGATAATTTTATGAGCAAATTTATTGAGGAATATATGACCAGATTTGAAGGAGAGTTTTTGCCATATAAGTGATCAAATTTGTTAAAAGGTCTTGCATCATTCAAAGTCAGATTTGTGATCAGATTTGTGTGGCAAGTTTATGATCAACTTACAGCATATTCAAGAAAAGAATTGTAGCAAAGAAGGAAAGGAGTATATTTGCAGATTTCATGAAGGAATTGTGAAGCATAGTTTGGATCAGATTTGAAGAAAGAAATTAAGCATAATTGTAATCAGATTTGAGAAAAGAAGTTGTGCATATGTTGGATCAGATTTGAAAGGAATATATTTGAACAGAATTGTCCATCATCCATTGAAGAAGCAACATTGAAGGTGGAACATTATTCTTGAAGTTATTATCTTTGCTAAGTTGGTGCTTGGCAAGTGGGGGTTGGAGCCTCCGGTAGGTTGGTGCCTACGAACATTAGGGATTGGTGCTCCTTGTAGGTTGGTGCCTACTAAACTACAAATTGGTGATTCAAGTATGTTGGTGCCTACATTCATTGTAAAAGCTTATATAATTCATAAAGTACATTATTTGTACCGTGGTTTTATCCCGTAAGGGTTTCCACGTAAAATCGTGGTGTCAACTTGTTCATATTGTGATATTCTTGCATAGTTGATTTTGTGTTAAAGTTTGAAGTTGATAAAAGGTTTAAGAGGGTGAAAGTTTGTTGATATATTGATTCACCCCCCCCGCCCCCCCCTCTGAGTATATCTTTGTGCTCTTCAGCTCTCACATCTATTTCCCTTGCCTTATGCTTGCGAGCATCCTGTGATTCCATATACCCTATCTATTGCATCTTTACTTCATGATACGGGTTCTCCTCCTCGAGCAGGGATTGCTTTTATCCTTCATACTAGGTGGTGCGGGTTCTACTCCTGAAGCGGGGTTTGCTTTCACCACACGCTTTGTTCATTTCTCTCTTTCTCTATCTATTTGGCTGTCTGTGGAGGTGGGAACACCAAAATGGGGGTTTGACTAAGGAAAACCCCTATACAGCCCCAAAACTTTCTCCAAATCTTACACATGCAGGTATTGAAGATATCTATTAGCTGGAGGCTTCATCACTTGTGTGGTTGTGAGAGTTTCCTTTCTTCTCCTTATCTTTATCATTTCTACTTCACTTTATTTCAGTTCTGTTATATTCTGTTGCTTTCTCACGTTCCAAGATTTCTTAGCAATTAGAGTAGAAGTAGTCACTTTGCTATTTTCTGTGACGAACCTACTTTTTGGTAGACGATATGTTTGAGGAGTTTGCCTTTCTCTTCCATGAACTGGCACTTCTCTAGATTTAAGGTCAATCGTGCTAATCTACACCATTCCATGCACCCCAGTAAGGCTTTCAAATGTGTTTGTTGGTCATTGTTGATTGACCAATCATCCAAGGAAAGCCTTGAAATTTCCTACAAACATTTTACCAAAGATATGCAAGATTATTCTTTGTAACATTGCAAGACAGTTGCTTAGGTCGAATGACATTCTATTGTAGGCATATTCTCCATGATCTACTATAAAGGTAGTCTTGAGTGTATCTTCCTCGACTATGCTTATGTAGTTGTATCCAAAGAATCCATCCATGAAGATATCTCGTGTCCTACTACTTCTTCGAGGATAGAATTTGTGAAAGGGATTGGAAATAGATCCTTAATATTCACTGCATTAAGGTTTTGAAAATCTACACATTATGATTTACTTTGATTCCTTCTTTAGTGAGATTACCATAGGTGACACCCAATCACTAGTTTCTACTTTGGATATGATTCATGCTTCTACTATTTCTTCTTATTTTTTGCTGCATAGTTTTGATTCATCTTACAAGGTCTTTTTCTTAGTGGCTATGCTCCAAATATTAAAGGGACCTTGTGGGTGCATAATTCCAGCGGTACTCCTTTAAGGTCCTTATAAGTCCATGCAAAGACATCCTTATATTCCAAGATAATATTGAATGATATGACTTTTACAATTGGATTCCAATTGTCACCGACCATTATGACTTTTGAACTACCTTCCTCTCCCAAATTTGCTTTCCTAGTTGTGGATTCTTCATATTTTTGTCTTTATTTCATTCAAATTTATATGCAAGTGTGTCATCTATCCTTGCATTCCCTACTTTCTATTCTCCAGACTTTGGTGGAAATGCATGACTTGTTGGTGTTAAATGGTCCTCTTGCACATTTTCCTTACCATTCTCATCCTCCCAATTTCCATGATTTGTATCATGTTACATTCTAGCTCAAACTACTCATAATCTTCAAAGCAATGTTGTAGATCTAGAAGTCCCTCATCACTCGACTCCATAGGACCCTTTTCTTCTTCCTCCCAAGTTTCTCCTAAGTCTGAGTCTGACTTTGAGGAAGTTGCTTCCTTGCTCATAGCCTGGTTTCTCAAATCTATTCATACTTCCTTCCCTTCTTTGATGGACAATGTGTTCTTTCTCCAATTATAATCATCTTTAATTGCTATCAACCATTCTCAGCCCAACAATGCATCATATGCCTTTTAATGTAAGGAAATAACTACAAAATTAAAGAGAAATAACTACAAATTAAAGACAAATGACTAAGTTCCTATCAATACCTTTTGGGCCATTAGGACCCCTAACAATTTAATTCTTTGTTGAACGGCCCCCACCAATTGGAAAGTCGGTGGCCAAATGGTAGGTTTACCAAGGCTCTTCCAAGTACCTTCAAGGAGTACATTCACTCCCGATCGTTCATCAATAATTGTGTTTGTTAGATTCTTTCTGAGAATCTACATATGTAATATGGCAAGTTTCTTTGCCACATTAGTCGTCAATAGCATGGGGTCTATTACTTGGTTGCTACGCAATGGAGGTTCTACTAATATATCTTCACCTTTCTCTTGATACATTCTTCCTTCTTTCCAACTACTATCTATTGTGGTAGCAATTGCAATCCTTAATCACAGCATCCTTTGCAAGAGGTCTGGCATTTTGATGGGTATAATAGTTTCCAAGTACTTACCTTCCTCTCCCAAATTTGCTTTCCAATTGTCACTTGAGTCTCATGGAAGTACTTGTATTTTCATTACAATATTGCCGTTCTCTTGTCATAGCTTGTTCCACTTTTTCTTCTACTTCACAAAGCCTTTCTCCATACATGGGTCTAAATATAGTGCCTTTTTGGTATGTGCTCATGTGACTAATAGAACTTCATTATTTTGTTACTCCACATCAATCATATTGATGTTGGCATTTTGTTTTGGGCAATTAGTATCCTCGTGATCTCCTGGTCCACACCATTTACACAATAGTCCTACTTTGTTTTGGTTATTTTGGCAGTCTCTGGCAAAATGGCCCCCCTAAATGAATCATCTGCATTATATATAAAGGCATCCTGTTGAGTCATATCGTATCTAGCTCTTGCTTCAACCCACCTGGGGATGCATTGTTATTATTTTGTTGCTTCAATGGTGTCATTGGTGGAGTGGGCTGCTCGCCCTGAATTGAGAGTACTTGTGTACTCCTGATTTAAATATCTTAAATAAATCTATTTAGAAAGCACCAAGAGATATCAAAGCAATTTTATATTTCACTTACTCTCTTTGTACCTTTTTTTCACTGCTGTTTTTTGGTGATACACACTTCTGGTAACAATTTATTCGATGTTGAATTTGACTACCTTTTTTTAAATAAAACTACATATTTATATATGATTTTGTATTGTTGTTTGAATTATTTACTAAGGCTGGCTAGCCATGATTTGTGAACCACTCGTGAACATGATAAGCTACAAACTCCCCCAGCTATAGCTGTAGGTTACACCTCTCAGCACTATAATTACCTATATCATCAACTACAAGTCCAGTGGCAAAAATTGTGACACCCATGCATAAAATAAAATCAACAAAATCCCTTCAGCTTTTGACAGTTATGGATCACTTATCCTTATGGTTTATCCACACCAAGAAAGTCCAAATGAAACACTACAAGATGTAAGCTAGAATTCAAAAGATGGTCTTTATAAAAGCACATTTCAGACTGTACAAGATATTTCTACCATTGAGTCCCACAGTACCTTTATTGTTCGATCAGCCGAACCAGTACAGAACCAGTTATTAGTGTGATCAAAAGCAATAGACCTCACCGCGCCCAAATGGCCACTGATAACCTGAGTCAACAAATAAAGACCAATATGTTATAGAAGTGAACAGCCATTCAATCAACTAAACTCTAGTGCATGTGAAACAATAAAATCTTAAAATTAATAATCACAGAGACCATTTTAATAAATATGAATTGGTTAAATCCAACTTGTTCCCTATTCAGTAATGAACTTATCAAGCAACACTACTATGTTGATAGATAGAAATAGGACCCAAGCCAAATATTATCTTAGTTTAATAATTAAAACGTTCTAGTTGTGTTGCTTGTCTCAATAAGAACAAACACGAACCAGGTTTATAAAGTTGGCCAAAATGCAATATTAGAATATATAAAACCCATTTTTGCAGGTGCCATTGTGTTGCTGCTGCATGCAGTACATCTTTGAGCTATGTCATCTTCTTTTGATACCATGCACCTTGCATAAAGAGCTTACATGTATTACAGCGACTCCTTATCTTTTATGGTCTACATGTCTAAGGTATATTATTATATTATATTAGGATATGTGACATTATTGGATTGGCCTATTTTTATGTCATATGTATGAATGGTGTATAAATAGGGGTAAACTGTATCACTCTTCCATCTAATTCATTCCAATACTCTTCTATATTATAAGATTGCTTCTTCTCTTAGTTCTTTCAAAAATTTCACACATTGGCATTCTCTTTTTCTTTTGCTTGTAGAGTTTAATTAATTTTTGAGATCAACCTAATTGTATAATCAATCATCTACAAAATTTTGGTAATTATTAAATCTGTCAAACTTTTATGTAACAAACTAAATATTATTGAAACTTATAAGATTAACATAATATACAGCATTAATTGTATCCTCAAAATTCAATATCTAAATAATTGGGATGAGACAAATATCACGAACTATTGGTGAATTATATGCATTCAAATATTTGCAGTTTGTCCAACTTGTTTAAACTTAAACTACTCAAGTAAACTTTTGTAAATCCATTTCTCTTCTACCTTGCCTTTTAAATAGCTTTGATACAATTGTATTGTGAATGTAATCATTAGCCCCAACATAGGTCAAGATTAAGCATGATTACACATATTGTTAGCAAGGCCTCAAATAAAACGTTTATAAGAAATATACCTCAATACCTTAAATTGATAATAGAAATTGATTCATAAGCTCTTCCATATCCTCTACTTATCATATGAATGATGCAGTTAAGAGAATGCATGGCCACTACAAGAGCTGGGTTATGGTGCAGGGATATATAGGGACCAGACTATAATACGTTTAAATATAATTACAAGAGATACAATACAAGTCTAGAGAAGGGTACCCCATTCCTATACTTGAAGTTCTTGATTGGACAATGGTGGTAGAAAATCTAAAACTCGGTGACATAACAACTTCAAAATTAAAAATTTAACCAAAGCCCTAAATTTGCACTGAAATTCATCTGGTCAAGCACAAGATGTAATGTCCCCTACTTGGAGTATGCCTGAATTTGCCTTAAGGGACAATCACATAACATAAAATTGTTTTACAAATAATATTCCATGGTAAATTATATAATAATTATTGAACTTAAGAATAAATGAACTATTAACATTTATGAAATAATGAATAACAACTTAAACTTGAATACAATACATAAACTCTTTTCCAATAACCAATCATGGTAGGGATTGGAAAAAAATGCATGATAGGGCCCTAGAAAAACTGTTCATCACAAGTAAGCCCAAGGTTGTGCTCATGCCCCCCTTGGCCCTGTTGGTGTACGTTTTATCATCCACCGAACACTTCAGAATAAAATGCCCAAAGACACTCTATCCTCTCTTGAAAAACCACCGCGTATGCTAAGATTGCGAGAAGATCATATGGCGATTCCAAGGTTTCTTTAGTCGGGTCTCGACGTGTGGATAAGCTCAATGGCCGTTGTGATATGCTGGTAATAAACAAGGGGACTTACGTAAGAAAATCTTCACAAGTTAGGACTTAGGGAATTTATCATTAAAGGCTCTCGATCAGGACTTTCAATGGATCTCAAAAAAATGGCAAAAGGATAGGGTTTAGGAGAATCTAGTTATGCCTAAGAACTCAAGAGACAATAAGGATTCGGTGAAGGGAATAAACCACACTTTGTTTCGCCTCCTGCAGGACAACATACGCAAAATGGGTGCAATCTTCAAGGGTTGTGAGAATAATTTTCAAACCTCGAATGAGGCTGAAGTTAAGTTTCCACAATTAAGAGCTCAGGCTAACTTTACGCATCGAATGCAAATCATCCATTCGAAGAAAGTATGAGCTACACTTCACCATTGAATCAATACGATCAATCTCTCATTCAATTAACCAACTTTCAAAGCAAATTCTACCTAATCTAACTTTAACTTTAATCTATGGCGGAAGATGATATGCAACCTCGCTTACTATTTGATAATAAGAAGTTATTCAAGGCAAATCATGCTCAAGAGCTTTTATTATTCAAAATAGTCTCAATGCAACAATTTCATATTCTATCTCCACACAAATGAAAGTGAGAGAGCATCAGTTTATATAGAGCTTCAAAAATGAAATGAAGGGCCGAGATTAAAACAAGATTAACGGCCAAGATTATTACAACCAAACCCTAATTAGGGTTGCCCAAAATAACAAGAGTTATCAACTAGAAATCAATCAGTAAAGTGGCAGTTCCAACTATTATCTAGGAGAGGTGTCCTTATCCTTCAGAGCAGCATTGTGTTCGATGAATCTGGACACTACAGCGATGACCTCCTCCATTGTGACGGGTGGCAGCATGCTGATTCGGAATTCAAGTCCGTCCAACTTCTCAGCACATTTGGCAAAAGTACTTTCCCAATCTGCCTCCTGCTTCTCAAAATCCTTTCGAATGGATGAGAATCTTGCCACTCTCGCAAAGTCTTGTCTCAGAAATGGTCCAGTGGTCGAGAAGAAAGTTTCTTGAACTTTATGCTTCAATCTCTCCAACTGCATGTCGTTCTCCCGGATGATTTCACGGTCGAACACTTCTGTAGTTGTCATGTAAATCTTCTCCTGGATTTTCTTGACCTGTTCTTCAATTCCAAGCCCATCTACTTTTGCCTTCTCCAAGACTTCTTCTCGTATAGTCATTGCCCAAAACCAGTGATTGAAATCATATGCTGCCCCTGCAGCAATCACCCTTTTATCAACCAACTCCTCTCTTGGAGTGCCCTTCAAGATTCTAAGGCTTGGAATAAGCCTTTCCTGCATATCCGGAATACCTTCCCATGCCTCCGCCATATCTATCAGTCTGGAAAGAAATGAAGAGGTTCGTCCATAAGCAAGTGCCAGCTTCTCCATGAACAAGGCTGCATCTGTACCTTCGCTTGCCATCCAGTCCTGAGCCTCTCTGGCCGTTACCATTCCGTGCTCGACTTCCTTGGTCATCTCCTGTGATGAATTGAGGAGAGGAGGAACAATCGCATTATCCTGATCAAGTGGTTGGGTCAAATGCTGTATGTATTCCTTAAGACGTTCGACCTCCTTCTTATACTCTTTCTTCTTAGCCACTTCCTTTTCCAGTCTCGCCTTGATGGTCGAGACGGAATTATCTAATTCCTCCACCTCTTGGCCTTTCGAGGTTGGGCCAAGGTCAACAGTAGTTATGGCATACTCCTGAGGCGTAATCTCGTCCTGTGGCTTGTCTACTGTGGGTACCGCAATATGTACGGAACGGCTGCCTGTCTCGTTCCTTTGAATGGTGGAGAATTTCTTAGCAGGCTTCTTGATTGCAACTTGCTCTAGCCTTGCCAAGAAATCAGCAATATCATCCTCATCTTGTTGAGCTTCTGCAGGTACCTGGATCTTCATTCTCTCTAACAGCCAGTCCGGAATGGTCGACTGCTCAACTCCATCCTCTACCTGAACCTCTTCTTCATTCGGAACATCCATAACTTCCCTGAGAGCGGAAATCATTCCCTCCTCGAAGTCGTTATTCCGGGCTTCTATATCATTGTCTGAACCTAAGATTTCCGTGCCTGTAGGTGACGCAGGCTCCTCGTCGTCTAGCTGAATAGGTTCAATATTTTCCTCCTGAACTGGAGGAGGTTCAAGCATCTCTACCAAGGATTCATCTATAGTAGCCACCAACTCGTCAATATTCCGGGATGCTGCTGAACGAGATGGTTCTCCCTTATGCCTCTTGGAAGCAGGCTCTGTACTTGGGACTATTTCCTTCCTTTTCTCCCCGATCCCGACCAAGTCCTGATGGGATGCACCAGCATTAGAAGAATATGACTCTGACTCGCTCAGTAGATCATATGTGAGCGTGATTCCTCTCTGTCTCAATTCTTGGGCATGGTAGTCAACCCACCACTGAGAGTATTTAGTCACCGGCCTCATTAAGGTTGCCAAGTCTGCGTGCTCAGGTTCTGACCATTTCACTGGAGGAAGAGGTCGGCTTTCCTCGAAGCGTGGCTGGACGTGGTTTCCATCATCTTGTAACTGATCAGGCACCCGGCAAAACTCAATTGCCCTCATGAAATCTAGTGGCATCCTGGACCACATTTTCCGTCTGACTTCATACTCATCGGCAGCATTTGCCCAGAAATCTTCCAGTTCCATCCTGTGTTTGTACTTTCTCCCTTCCACTGTCTGAATGTTATGATGTGGGTCATAGTTGACCCTGGACTTGTAGGCCGTGAAAGGATACCACTGGATCTCCAACCTTGCACTCTCAGCTGCCTGTGCTGATGGACAATACTCCAACATGTTCCCGATGAAAAACGGGAATGTGACAGATGCCTTCTTGGTTGGCCTCTGGATATTCTGGTATTCTTCTAATTGTCTCAAGACCTCGAGCAAGATCATCCGATTTGTCGGATAGATGGGCAATTTATAGGGATTTCCAGTAAATCCCTGGATCCTGACATATGTGAACTTAGGGAACTGGATGAACCAAGACCCGTATTTACTGATAAGACTTTTCGCCTCGTGGCTCAGCCTCTAATGCACTCCTCCTTGAAGCTTTCTGGTAATATGCATTAGGAAGGCATCATGCACCCTCCTGAAGTGAGTCTTCTCCTTCAATTGGAGCTGTGGGTAACAGTCGTAAGGCCTGAGTTCGTTCTCCCCGTTGCCAATTTTGCCCTTGCAAATCAATCCTGGATACTTGTATGATCTGGCCAACAGGTATACAACATACGAACTCATATGAAAAGACTTAGTCTCTTCGAGGTTGATCAATTGCTCATGAAGGTTGTCACTTATCATCCGTGACCAATTGAACATTTTGACACCAGAGGTGATCTCGTCCATGAAATAGTACATCCAGCTCTCGAAAAAGGCGCCTTGCGGGTTACCAGCTATTCTATTCAGCATCAGTATGATATCCCCAAAATCTTCCTTGAAGTCTGTCCGGCGAGGTCTCTTGGGCAACTTCTTGATTGAAGGCTTAGGCTTGTCCATCCACACCTTGTTAACTGTTGTGGCGCACAAATCTGGTTGGCTGTCATATAATCTTTTGGCTTCTTCCTTGGTCTTATAGACCGTCCGTGAATGTTCCGGGATGCTGAAGGTTTCTTGGATTGCCACTTCGCCCAAGTGTGCCAAGACTCTTCCATCAGGTGCGATGATCTGTCTCTTCTGAGCGTCATAGTGGAGAGCACATTCCACCATTAATTCCGCACAATCCATTGCCGGTGGGAATCCAGCTGCTTGAAATATCCCGTTTCTGAGTATCCGTCTGGCTATTGGTGTGGGAAGTCCCTTCTGCCCATACACTCTTTTCTTGAACTCATCAAAGTCTACATGCCCGAGATCGGTGTCCACGACATTCTTCCATTTTGAAATGACTTTGGTCTCTCGCTGAGCTCCCTTGCTGGCAAACTTCATTTTCAGCTTCTTTGATGGTTCGCCTGCCGTGGTCGTCAACCTGCAGTCATAAAATTAACATTAATACAAAGATTTTTTCAAATAATTAAATCTCGTGCCTTGGATTCGAAAATTTACTTTCAGCTGGTTAAATAATTGAATTGTTGCAAAAAAGCAAGCTGAAAATAATTTGGATGAAGTTAAGAATTTTGTCACAACTTCGTCAAGATGAAAGGACAGAAAAGAGATAGCAAATCAACTTGACGAAACATCAAACCTCAGTGAAGAACTATTGGCTGCAAATCAGATTTAAAAATCTGATTTTTAAAAGAAGTGTGCCCCTTTTCACAGAAGAATTTCAGCCTTCAATAAATCTCTTCTCTTTTCCTACGAAAATTCTTCAGCATAACACTATTTCACCTTCTGGAAAATTCGACTTTGCTTATTGATCAATCAATTGCCTAATAATTTCGAGAAAGATTAAATTTCTCTTCAGCTGTGTGTGAAAAAAAATGAGTTGCTGAAACTCATTATAATGCTGAAGGATTGAATTCGTTTTAGCAACTGCCATATTCTTTCTCGATCTCGATTTGTTTTCATTTATTCAAACAGGCAAGTTTCCTTTTATTTTTCGAAAAGAATCAGTCTCGAGCTTATCCAAGTAAATCTCACTGATCTTCAAAAATTCGATTTTTTACTTAATGTTTATCTTTGATTTTTCGAATTTTTAAAAGAAAACATTAAATATTTAATTAAATTCATGGCGAATTTAATTTTGCCCGTCGGATTTCATCTATGCCTGGCATACTTTATTTTCTTCCAATTCTTGTCTGGCAAATTTGATTTTGTCCAAGGCATTTTAAATTTCCAAGTAGTTGAAAATAAATTATTAAAATATTAAAAATATTTTAATTTATTCCAACCCGTTCGTTTTGGACCCATGGCTATTTCGATTTTCCTTTCATTTTTCTTGGCTAAGAGTGTATTTTCCAATTTTATCCTCAATTTCGTCTAGCCAAGTCAAAATTTAAGCCATTCCGTCGAAAATTTTATTGCCAGATCCTTATTTTTCTTTGCCGAGGCGAAATTTTCCTTTACACTGAGCCTATTTTCCTCTGCCAAAGTCAAATTTTCTCTTGCTCAATCGAATTTTTCTAGGCAAAATCCTTGTCTGGATGTCTTCGTCGGGCGAATTTCTTTGACACTTGACAAATTCTTCTTCCTTCTGGCCAAGGGCGATCCTTCCTTTCTCTTTGCCTCGTGCATTTTTCCTCGGCCAAAGTTGTCAATTTCTCAATATTTTCTCTAGATACCCACACTTAGGCAAATTTAATTTCTTTTCCACCTTTGTGTTAGGCATACTTCGTTTTATTTCTTGCCATGTCCTAATCTTCTTTAGCACTTGTCCTCCCAATCTTAGCACTTAATCTCTTGAGGATGTCATGATTCCTAGCCCAAAATCTCAATTTTTTCATCATTTAGCCTCTATACTTAGGCAAATATTCGAATTTTTTTTCCTTGGACTAGGCACCAACACTTAGCAAAATCATTCTTTTCCCCCTTCATGTGCTTAGGCGGACTTCCTTAGCACCTTGGACAAGTATCTTGGATGTGAGGGCGGACTTTGAAGCTTCTTAGCATTTGTCCCAACATTTTGCCTCTTGGAAATGTCATAATATTTAGCCAAAGATCAACTTTCCACCTTTTTAGGCCCTCACACTTAGCATATTTTCGAAATTCCCCTTGGTAGGCATCAATACTTAGCAAAAAAAATTATTTTTTTCTCTTCTCACATGCCTAGGCGGACTTTGGATAGTCTTCAGCCAAGTCCCACCTTTCAAGGGCGGACTTCATAACCCTCTTGCATCTCTCTTTAAAGCAGATGGCGGACTTTCAAGGATGTTTGGACAAGTCTTCAAGCACATGGCAGACTTTGAAGACTCCTTGGACATGCATGGCGGACTTTGGAAGGTCTTAGGACAAGTGCAAGGTGGACTTTGGAGGAGATTAGGATGAGCTTGGGCGGACTTTGAAGCTTCTTGACATTTCTTCATCTTTCTTGCACATGGCGGACTTTAGATGGGTCTAGGATATGCTTGGGCGGACTTTAGAACCTTTTGGCACTTCCTCCTTTGATGCATGGCGGACTTCAAAGGATCCTAGGACGAGCATGGTGGACTTTGGATGATCTTAGGATATGCTCCCTTGAACATGGCGGACTTTCTATGTCTTTTGCCATTTTTCCTAAGTGCTGGGCGGACTTCACCAGCTTCTAGACATCTTCCTTCATCCTTCATTCATGGCGAATTTCAGACTTAGCCATTTTTTCCAAGAACTTCATCTTTTTTGAGCTGATTTTTGGTAATTTCAACCTCAGATCTGACTGGTTTTGTCCTGATTTTTTCCAGATTTCAATGTTTTTTGGGTCTAATTTTCATGCTTTTTGACTGTTTTTTCCAGATTTTCAAAAAAAATTCAAATTTTCTCTTTGATTTTCTGAGAGTTCTATCAAGTTTTTGAAACTTCTGAGTGCGTTTTTGGAACTCGGGACCTTTCTAAATATAGAAACTTTCCAAAAATAGAAACTTTCTAAAAATAGAAAAAGCAACCCTAAAAAATAGGGAACCCTGTTTGGTCCAAAAATGTCAAAAATGAAAAATCGAAAAAGCAAGTTTCCCTAAAAAATAGGAAGTGTCAGAATTGGCCGAATTCACAGGCGATCTTCGTTTCCTGGGCCTTTTGAGCGCTTCCATGACGTCTACGCACTAATTCAAGCATGAATTACTGACTTGGCTTGGGTAACTCTCGGCAAACTGACCTGAAACTCTTAGCAAAGTGATCTCACGTAACCGTTGCAAGGAGGCAAAACCCTAAAAACTAGCAGGCAACTGGG
Organism: Sequoia sempervirens; assembly: GCA_007258455.2. Classification (NCBI taxonomy): domain Eukaryota; kingdom Viridiplantae; phylum Streptophyta; class Pinopsida; order Cupressales; family Cupressaceae; genus Sequoia; species Sequoia sempervirens. Next base: position 812,107,428 of record VDFB02270651.1, on the reverse strand, counting down.
GGTCCCCATTCGCGATGGGGCGATGTGTGAAAAGGTCACAACAGGCCCCAAGTGGCAGGAACATCCAATGAAATATCCCAACCAATATTTGTGCAATTTTTCTGATTTTTCATTTTTGTAACATAAAATGATGCCCTAATTTTCTGATTTTTAATTTCTGCTCAAACCCTAATTTGCTGATATAGTTTTCTGAGTATATTCATGCATGAACAACAGTATTCATTCATCCAACTAATAACCAAACTCATAGTAGATTTGCTTGATCATAAACAATATGAAACCAACATCATAGACCATCAAAACATTCACCAACATGTGCCAGAATTCTGATATTTAAACATCCAGTTTGCTGCTACAAATCAGACTTATCTAATGATGCAATTACACAGTGAAATGGGCTCCAAACATGCCCAGCAACATATAGAAATTCGCAAATATGAAGAAACCCCAATCTATGCAATGAAAATGACCTCCTACTCTAACCCTAGCTGGGCGAAATTGCCCCAGCTCATACCAATGCAAATATATGATGAAAATGACACCAAAACCCTACCAAAGGGGTGCACTGGCCTGCTGGTCTGCTGATAGGGTTTGCAACCCTTGAGAATCTGAAGAATACCTTCCAACTTGCCCAATTCGCCCCACCAAACTAGATTTAATGTCCCCATTATGACGGAAACACTTGAACCCAAATCTTGCAATCGAAGTATTGCTCGAAGAGACATTAGGATGTTAGTGATCAATGAATTCAGTGATAAAACTAATAGAACTAAAAAATGATATAAATATTTTAGTCACATCAAAGAATTATTCATTTATTCTTATCACTTCTTCATTAATCAATAGGTGAGATTCTATTCCATCATTGACTGCTATAGTGAGTGGATAGCCATCATTACTAGCCATTATTACCTATAAAGCGCAATAATTGCTGCAAGCATCATTATTGGATAATTGTAACTAATATATATATATATATATATATATATATATATATTGCATGTGTCCTTATTTCTAATTGACCTCCATTTACCAAACATACGTGTCATGGCTTGTATTTTATCTACGTATATGTATTCCTTTAAATATTGCATGTATCATTGTTTCTACTAGACATTCTTATATCATGAGTTGTAACTATGATATATATATATATAAATGAGTAGTTACCCGTCTTTATACTTACTGCTCACTGCCTCATCAATAGCCCGACTGGGTAGCTCATTGGTTCCTCATATAATCGCTGTTTATATTAATTTGTGATTCCTTTGTTATTACCCGAGTGAAGCATGACAATGGAAGATTGGCTATCATAGAACAGTTGCAAGTTAGCTAGCTTCGTATTTGTGACTCCACAATAATAAAATTGTTGATATTCTTCCCTTTGCTGAGCTCTGCTTGATGCGCTGGTAATAATATCATTTGCTAGGGATGAAGTGAGGGATTGCTCGATCTCCTGAGAAGACCAAGTATGACTTGACCAATGATGGTGCGGCCAACTATATTATAGGCTTTCATCGTTTCTTCTTACAATACCCCAAAATCCCAATTCAAGATCGTCTCTCAAAGCATACTGAACTTCTTGTATCATATTCTCGATAGCTAGGAATCTCACAACGTCCATCTGTGATGTCTTTGTATGAAGTCAAGGGATGTTGGAATGAGTCCGTCGTATGAAATCTTTGTCTTAGGACCACGTTGGAAGTCCCCACTCAATCCTCATGGCATGGTGATTTATTTGCTCTTCAATACACGCCTTGGCGTCTCTTTAGCTTATTCCTTAATCGGCACTTTACTTCTCAATATATATCATTACTCTTATTATACATATAAGCCCGATCCACCCTTTGTATTACTGGAGATCGATCTCTATAATCATGTTGCTTTTCTCTTATCTAAATCTCCCTAAATGATTTATGTTTGCCATGATCCCATTCAGAATCCACGTATTCCACCATTATTTGGTTTGGCCCAACTCAACCTCCACGCAAGAGCCCATGTCCTGTTACCATACCAGTTACTCTCAAAACCCGACAAAATGATCTTTTTTCCCATACTACTTCTTAGAAGACATTCACTCAATTTAATAAGCATAGATCGATACCTTCCAAGCGTTGCCTTTGCTTGATTCTTTTGCTTGCACTTTAATGATAATGATTTTGCGAACTAAAAAATGCTTTTATATTCAATTATAAGGATATTTGAAATATGATTAATGTTTTATATTTATTATTTATGTCAGCATGATTATTGATCTTATATAATTATATTTTATTTATTATTAATCAAATAATATTTGTTGTTTTATTTCAAATATTATAATTATAATATTATCTTCGATAATTATAATTATGATGGCAAAAACTTATATTTTTACTTTGATATTTATTTGTTTTGATACTTTATATTTTAGTGATGCCATTTCGGGGGACATGACACTAGACGCCTATGCTGATGCAAAAATCTGAGTATGAATCTAGAAAGAATCACCATTGAATCCCATGTGAATATCCATCATGAAGTCCTCCATTGAAGAAGCTAGGGTTTCCTCCAACTTCTTATTCATAAGTGTTTTTATCCTTAGAATATTTGCCAAAGTGCAGATCGAAAAAGCACAGATAAATTTGATGATCCTAAAAAGCCTCTACAATGAGCTTGTATTTATATCAAACTTCCCCTTTTCCCTCCAAGGCCAGCCTAATTTGACCCCAAAATTCGAATTAAATTTTTTTTAATATTTTCTTTTTTAGTTTTTAAATTTGTACCCCGAAAAGGGTCGCCCAACCTCATAGAAAAGTTATAGAAATATTTGGCCTTCACCAAAAATCATAAAAAACATTATTTAACCTCCTCCTTGAGCACCAAAACCAAAAATAATAATATTATTTTTCTCTTTATTTTCATTTTTTCTTTTTTGGCCAAAGGCTAATAGCCTATATATTATATTAACTAAGTTACCGGTTCAGTTTTGGGTTTGGGTTCAGGTTCGAGGATCCAGTTCACCGGTTCGGGCAAAATTTATTTGGGGGTTGGGTTCGGTAATACAAAAACATATAAAAATCAGAAATATATGAAGAGCACAAAAATATACTGAGGGGGGTGGATTAGTATATTAACAAATTTTTACCCTCTCAACTTTTATCAACTTTAAACTCTAACACAATATCAACCATGCAAGAATATAACAATATGAACAAGTTGACACCAAGATTTTATGTGGAAACACTTATGGGAGAAAACCACGGTACAAATAATGTACTTTATATATTTATGTGAATAATGATTGTAGGCACCAAACCCTAACTTGCTTTGTAGGCACCAACCTACAGGAGACACCAATCCCCTCAATTTATAGGCACCAAACCCCACAGTTCATAGGCACCAACCTACTAGAGGCACCAAGCCCCACTTGCCAAGCACCAACTTAGCAAAAGATAATAACTTCAAGAACAGTGTTCCACCTTCAATGTTGCTTCTTCAACGGATGATGGACAATTCTACTAAACTATATTTCTTTCAAATCTGATCCAAATCACACTATGTTCTTCCTTTCAAATCTGATCCAACATATGCACAACTTCTTTTCTCAAACCTGATTACAATTACGCTTATTCTCTTTTTTCAAATCTGATCCAAACTATGTACCACTTCTTCACACAAAACTGGTCATAATCATAGCATCAACTTCTCATAACTTTCTGCATTGAGATCTTCCCAAATTTGTCCTTATGATAACCCACCCTGATCTGGGTTATTTGAATTTTGCCAACAATACAGATAATAAAGAATTTTTGCGAAATGACAGTTCTAAACAGATGCAAGAGATAAATAACCAGATTTAATTAATGATTCAGAGGTTACATATGATTCATACCCGGAACCTACCAGGTAGGGATTGTGCAACTGTCGAAAGTGACCTCTGTCTTATTCTAATCTGCTGAGATAAACTGAAAATGTTGAATGAAACTTCAAAGTAAATTTGTGAATGCTCATATGATGATCTCAGTGTGAAACCATCCAAACAAGAGACCTTGGGTGATCTTCCACACCTATAGACTATGTCTGAATCGAGGGTTTTCATCCTCAGATCACCTCGGAACTCCATACCTGCAAACCCTTGTTGCCCAGCTTTCTGTTTCTGTATACTAAACTTGGATGCTTGTAACAAAGCATGGGCATCTTATTTATAGATTTTGAGAGCCTAAATCAAAAAGTCATGTTGACTTTAGATATTTTTCCTATGAGTTGTCATCCTTATCCTCTATAGATAAGATTCACCTTTTTGCTTTATGAGTTGTCAATCTTATCCTGAGTTGTCATTCTTATCCCTTGTGGATAAGATATTTTGCAAACCTTATCCTCTGTGGATAAGATATTTTGTAATCCTTATCCTTATCCCTTGACTTTGATTTTGACTTCCTTTGACTTTGACTTTCTTCCCTTGGCTTTGACTTGGACTTTCTTCCCTTGACTTTGACTTCCTTCCCTTGACTTTGACTTTGACTTTGACTTTGACTTTTGCAAAAAAAAATCCTTTTCTTTTTAGCAAGGAACCATAAGAGTGTCATTATTGACCCTGATGTTACTAAAAATAGTAAGTAGCAAGGAACAAGTCCTGAATTGCCTCATAAGGCCAACCAACCAACTAAAACATTGAGCTAAATATGCAAAAATGAATACACAGGCCTACTGAAAACTCTTGAATACCCTCCAAAGGGTTCCCTAAACGTCTCATTAGCCTACGAGAACCAAATAGCAGGCTAACCACTGCAAGATATAGATCCCGGAAAAAAAGGGGACATTACAGTCCACCCTCCCCAAGATTGGTTATCCCCAAGCAATCCTCACCTGAACAACCAAGCCTATCCTGAATGTCAGGATCCCAAACCAATCGATACAATGCTCTACCCAAGCTCCACTGCAACCACTAGAGAAAAGTAGAACTAAACTCGGCAACCCTCGCAATCACTGTCTGCGGAAAAAGCATACTACCCAACATAGAAGATCCCAAAACCCACAACCCAACTGGAAGTCTGCCATTCTCATCACCCGCTGACCTCCGTTGCGCGACTCTGATATATATTTCACCAAGCTGGAGTTGATGAAGCAACATACTGTAATAAACTCCACCTGGATCCCATACTCTTATCTGTCGCCATGCATGGATTCCTTCACCTTTTTTATGATGCTTCCTTTGATGAAAACAACTTTGTGATGACATAGTACAAAGCATCAATCCTCTGCACTCTTGATTACCTTCATGCATTGGGTTATAATCCAGAAGACAATCAAATTGCTTACCTTCAATTGTTGATTTGAGAATTGCAGCAAGCTCAAACCAAACATTTTGCTCGAGTGCATAATCCTCAACAAAGCTTTTCTGAAAATCAACCTTGTATGTTTCATGAATTGAAACACACTGCTCAGAGGCTGCATTAACATCAACTGAATGATTTAAAGGTTCATCAATAGTTGCTGATTTGAAAGTGTCAACATGCTCCAAACCATCATTCAAATCAAGCACGGCATCTTCCTCATGCACATCTTGGATTTTATCACTGTCATATAGGACCCCTTGATGTCAAGGTCCTTCATAAGTTCGGAGAGTCCTTCTATCAACTCAGAAATAGACTTACCCATAACCATCTTTTCTCTGCCTCTAACAATAGCAGGTGCTGATCACCAACAAGCAAAGATGTGAACCCACTGAATTTATAATTTACCACTGAAGTGATAAATGCGTGTCCTACGCCATTTAACTAAATTCTTTAGACGATTGTCTGAGCAATAATATTAGAATAATATCTTTCTATTTATGTCGTAATGGTCATCTCATCGTTGCTTTTTCTAACTTAACGATTGTTTCTTTTAGAAACATCGTCTCTTGTAATCTATATAAGGAACTCTCGTTCCTCATGATTAATAGAACAACAACATCGATTCTGTAACATGGTATCAGAGCGGGATTTTTGAAAGAAAAAAAAAAATTCGAAATTTTTTTTCAAACAAAATTCATAGAGTTTTTTTGTTGGTTTGAAAAAATATTTTGTTAATTTTCGAAAAAAATTCGAGGTTGATTTTTCGTGGAATTTTTCTTGGGCGTGTTCAAGACCTGAAAGTCTTGTGTTCTGGGCGACTGTTTTTTTCTGTCTGCAGGTTCGTGTTCAAATCTTCAAGCCACGACATTTCTCTGAATCTACAAGTTTTTGGTCGTGCGTTTTTAGGGCCGTGGTTTCTCTGCGACGACCTTCTGGTTCGTTGCATTTTCTTCTAGCGACGAAGATCTCAAGGCCCGCGTTTTCTTCTTCCTCCTGGGCGCCTTTGAATCACGATTTTTTCCACCTGCAGATTGCATTTTGAGTCGCTTTTTTGAGTCGATTTTCAGAGACTTGGGGTCGCGTTTTGATCTTCTGTTGGGGTCGAGGGTTTTTAATCTTCCGCGATTTTTCGTGCCGCCTTTGTTACTTTTTTTCTGAAAAATCCGACCTAGACCTCGTGTTTTCTGGCATCGGCTTTTGGTTTCCATGCCTTGAAGCAATGGTCTTTGCAACTACGAACTGGGTCTGCTCGTTTTTTAAGGCCTGATGGGGATTTTACCCGCCTCCTTACTCTGTTCGTTTTGCTAGGGTTTTCAAACTCTTTTGTGGCAGTGTGCCTTGTTTCTGGGCGCCTTCAACTCGTGACCTGGCGTTTTTGGCTCTTGCATTTGGTGACCTGTTTTCTATTTTGTGGCTTCATGCCTTGATTCGATGTCTAATGTGGCTAGGGCATGTCATCTGCCCTTTTGTTTAGCCACTTGAAGTTGTTCTTCTGGGGTTTTAATATTTTTTACCTTAAAAAACCTGGGTTTTTAAATTATTTTTTGTCCCGTAAAAGAAAAAAAAATCTGTCTTCTGGCTTCCGAGAGGGTTTATAATTTTGTCCTAAAAAAATTAAGAGTTTTTCTCCTGTATACCCTTGTTAGGGTTTCTGTCATTCGGGAGGGCTCTCTGGTTTTTACCGTTTTTTCCGAAAAAACGATGATTTGTAATCTTGGGTTTGGCGATTTTTTCCTCAAAAATTGTGGTTTGGTGCAGTCAGTTTTTGGTCGCAGCTTGGGCGAACATCTGCACACCTGGCTTCTTGCAGTCTGTTCTGGGGCGTCATGCTCATCTGTAGAAGATTGGAGGGTTTGCCGATTTTTCCTCAAAATCATAGCAACTGTTCTCAGTGTATCCTTGGTTACAAGGAGGGACAGTTCTCCAACATTAGGTTGGACTGTTGGTGTTGTTATTTCTAGAAGTTCTGCAGTTTCTAGGAGAGTTGGTGGCAGACTCCTGTCAAGTGGCAGAGTCAGTGGCAGGGTCTTATCTTTTGTTGCAGCAGCGTTCTGAGAAGAAGGGGGCACCCTTCTCTGTTATCTCTGGGTAGTTAGAATGATGACCATTAAGGGAGGGTATTAGAATAATATCTTTCTATTTATGTTGTAATGGTCATCTCATCGTTGCTTTTTCTAACTTAACGATTGTTTCTTTTAGAAACATCGTCTCTTGTAATCTATATAAGGAACTCTCGTTCCTCATGATTAATAGAACAACAACATCGATTCTGTAACAAATAATTTTCCCAAAGCACTTAAGTTGGCATATTACATTTGTCAATTAAGCTCTCACAAATTGCTTTGCATATTCATATTGTCTAAGCATTAAGCATGATAAACAAAATGATTTCCCAATAGACATTCATTGGCTAACAGAGTACATCACTGAACAACTTCTTGCATTATAATGAACAACAATACATGGATGAGTGGTAAATACAAACTCAGTGACCATAACAGTGAACAGTAGTTGAGCCAACCTATTTCCAAGTGCAAGTAGCGACTGATTATACTATTAGAACTGCTCAGAACTCATTACCAGCATTGCAACTACTCAGAAAACTGCCCAGAACTACCACAATGAACTTCACAGTGATAATGACACTGCTGTATGCATTCACAGTAAAAAAAAGCAATAACAATACTTCTAATTTCGGGCCTTATGTCACCCAGATTTGCACAAAACTCAGTAACAACAATGCTTGCATGAACAGCAGCAAATTACTGACTTCAAATCATTAAAGGACTGATCACAATAAGCATTATTACAGATGTCTGAGCATTGTATTGAACTGATTACAATATTAATAGACTCAGAATATAACAGCAGTAAACTTATTCAGATTATAGTTACAATATTTCAATCAGTACCTTTTTCAAATCTGGTAAATAAGATTTATATAGCAGCAATTAATAAGTGTCCATTGATGCTGCAGCCATCCCTCTTAAAAGATCACACCAAGCATAGGTAATACTGCCCAGCAAGACTCAGAAATGTACACTGGAATTATTGTAACACTCAAAACTGAATACTAAGACTGAGAATCAGTCCCACGTACCCCAGAAATGCCTTTTACTAAGCACAACAATACACAACAAGCTTAAAAGATTCACACGCCTCCAATAATTATAACCCAGCACTGTAGCACGGGTACTGTAGCACGTCTACTGTAGCAGCAGATTAAAATCTCAAATGGTTGTGCCTTCAACAATATGATTTTTACTTTTCCTACTAACTGCCGATTTTAAAAAATTCTGAAGCTATAAACCTGCGATGAAGTTGAAACCCCAATATTGATATTGATATTTCCGCTTGAGCATGAAATAAGGCCCTAGATAATTGAATCAAATAATATTTATTCTATAATCAGATCAATATGTTTGATACTTCGAAATTCATCAAACCCTAGCACTGAAAACTTTTTCCTTTTTGAAACCCCTCAGGCTGGCAGGAGATTCTATGCTCTGATACCAATGTGATAACCCACCCCGATCTAGGTTATTTGAATTTCGCCAACAATACAGATAATAAAGATTTTTTGTGAAATGACAGTTCTAAACAAATGCAAGAGATAAATAACTAGATTTAATTAATGATTCAGAGGTTACATATGATTCATACCCGGAACCTGCCAGGTAGGGATTGTGCAACTGCCGGAAGTGACCTTTGTCTTATTCTAATCTGTTGATATAAACTGAAAATGCTGAATGAAACTTCAAAGTAAATTTGTGAATGCTCATATGATGATCTCTGTGTTAAACCATCCAAACAAGAGACCTTGGGTGATCTTCCACACCTGTAGACTTTGTCCTAATCGAGGGTTTTCATCCTCAAATCAGCTCGGAACTCCATACCTGCAAACCCTTGTTGCTCAGCTTTAGGTTTCTATATACTAAACTTGGATGCTTGTAACAAAGCATAGGCATCTTATTTATAGATTTTGAGAGCCTAAATCAAAAAGTCATGTTGACTTTAGATATTTTTCCTATGAGTTGTCATCCTTATCCTCTGTAGATAAGATTCACCTTTTTGCTTTATGAGTTGTCAATCTTATCCTGAGTTGTCATTCTTATCCCCTGTGGATAAGATATTTTGCAAACCATATCCTCTATGGATAAGATATTTTGTAATCCTTATCCTTATCCCTTGACTTTGATTTTGACTTCCTCTGACTTTGACTTTCTTCCATTGGCTTTGACTTGGACTTTCTTCCCTTGACTTTGACTTTGACTTTGACTTTGACTTTTGCAAAAAAAAAAAATTCCTTTTCTTTTTAGCAAGGAACCATAAGAGTGTCATTATTGACCCTGATGTTACTAAAAATAGTAAGTAGCAAGGAACAAGTCCTGAATTGCCTCATAAGGCCAACCAACCAACTAAAACATTGAGCTAAATATGCAGAAATGAATACACAAGCCTACTGAAAACTCCTAAATACCCTCAAAAGGGTTCCCTAAACGTCTCATTAGCCTACGAGAACCAAATAGTAGGCTAACCACTATAAGATATAGATCTCGGAAAAAAAGGGGACATTATAGTCCTCTATCTCTGCATAGAATCCTATATTTCTGCTCAAACTCTTCCTTTATCTCTACTAGATCTTCTTTTATATCAGCATATTCTTCTCACAAACCTGTCATAAACTCTTCTCTTAAATCTGTATTTATACTTCTTTTATATCTGCATGTATATCTTTCAGATATAACTTTTATTCTTCACACTTCATCACACATATATCTTCTTAATATAAATTAGATTTGCACTTCATAGTGCTGCTCCTTCTCTTCCTTATCACTCAAAAAATAGATCTCTTATTGCTTGCTTTTGTTCACACAATCTTCTATAAATCTGCCATGATACTTCTCACAATTCCATCTTCAAATCTGAATATAAACTTCCCAAAAATCAGATCTTCTTATACTTGGATCTGTTGGTGTCTTTATGATATTATACTTTCTTAAACAAACTCCACACCAACACTCAACAAATCTAAAATGGATCTTATATATACATATATGCTGATAAAACATTGCAATCTTTTGTAAGAGACTGCATCATTTAAAATCTACCTTTTCATGAAATCACATCACTTCAAATCTGCTGTTTTTGTCTTAATCACACCCTTCCATATTTAATGAAGCTTCCTCAATGGTAAATTGTACCATTTGTATTTAATTTACTTTGCCCTTTAAAAAAATTTGGAGCTGCATAAAGGATTGCACCCCTCCATTTCATTTAATGCACTTTTTACTTTGTTAAATCCAAAGTAGTTTGTCTTGTGATCGCACCACTTCATGAAGTAAAAGAACACACCTCTTCATTTCTTTTTCATAAATCTGAAGTTGCACCTTTTAGTTAACAATATTATTTATGATGAAATCGCTTCATTTAGAAACGCACTATAAAATCTGTTTGCACTAAAGGAATCACATCATTTCATTAGTGAATCGTATCTCTTAATTTTTGTCTCTATTCATTTTTGTTTTATTCTAATTTTGTCTTATCCAGGACTCCTTATCAATCATTAACTCATTTAACCTTATGTGCTTTTCTTTTTGTCTTATATGCTATATTTGTCTTCTTCTTATTTTGTCTTATTCTACTTTGACTTTTTATGTTTTTATCTTTTCTGTTTTTTCTACATTTGTCTTCCATGCTGTCTTTGTCTTTAGTGCTGCTTTTTGTTCTTTATCACTGCCATTAGAAATATGAATTGTTTCTTAATGACATTTGTTGCTCATTCAAATATGCTTATTCCTTCAATGGGTGAGCCTACAAGTTTGGAGTTAGTTTCATAGTTGCCTTGTACATTTCCCTCTTGGTTTTCTATAACATCTTTTGTAATGTCCCCATTTTAGCCATACACTCTTCTATGATTGATAGCCTATTTCCGAAGGACCGTAGGCTAGTTAGAAGTGCAAATTAGGGTTTCCTATTTTGTAGGAGGTTTCAGATGAGCTTTTGAAGGTTTGCATGTGAGAGTTTTTGATGCATGTCTGGTGGAGTTTTCTCGGTTTTTGGAGAGCTTCAGGATGAGGTAGCATGCATGACAAGAAAATGACATGCTTTTTTGGCTGATACCTTGCATGTAGAAAGGTTTCTGGGTTTTTCTGGGTTTTCAGAGAGCTTTAGAATGGTATAACATGCATCTCCTTCTCACAACCTTTTCGGGCACTTACTATTTTTAGTAAGTCATGATGGCTGCCCGGTTTGTGCTCAAAAGGTGTTTGGGAACACTTACTATTTATAGCAATTTGCTATTTTTAGTAAGTTCTATTTATGGTAGTATCATCCTAGTAGCAAATCAATCATCTCCAATCATCTTTCTATTTTTGGCAATGCTCCGGTTGGCAACAGTTCAACAACCCAATGCAATTTCCATTTCGGAAAAAGCAATTTGAGTATATTTGGCTTTCAGCATTTTGAGGCTCATTTTGGTAAAATGATTTATTTAAGTCATTTAATATCTTATTATCATTTTTGGCCCCTTGGCCTAGAGTAATGACTTAATGATGTTTTAAAAGGTGGACTATGAGGGTGGGCGCCTCATTAAGAGGAATTTTAATATTTCAAATGTTAATTATCTCCTCTTGTGCCTTGGATGCCTAAATGAAGGAGGATTAAGTGATATAAAAATTAAAATATTTCAAAAATGAGTTAGGCGTCCCATTTGGAGGGAAAAGGAGGAAGCTGAAGAGTCACCTCAAGTTCTATTTAAGAAGGCCATTGCTCATTCATTTGATATCCATTATTGTTGATTATATCGAAATGTTGTTGAAATGAATTCAAAGCTCTCGCTTCGAGGAATGCATACCTCCTCGCTTCATCCATTCAGTTTTGTACTTGCAAGACAGTACCTAGCTAGATTTTGAAAACTGTGCTTCATCCAGGAGTGCAGATTGAGCTTATTTCTGATTTTTGAATTCAGATTGCTGTTGTATAATCTAATTTTAATGTTGCTGGTTTGAGTATGGCTATAGCAAATTTTCATTCACAACTCTATGGGTGAATTTTCTTTCATTCTGGGTATTGGCTCTATGTTCTTCCCTTGCTTGGGCGCCCCTTTGCACAAGGTTTCAGAATTTTTGGTGGTGTCTTTGAATTTCTAGAGCTGATCGCCCCTTCTTGGAGATTGGGGTTTCACTGTGATTGCTTTGGAAAGCATGCATAAATAATTCAAAGATATTTGGTGTGGCTTCTCCATTGGTATTTGATCGGCCAGCTCCTAACTTCCGTTTGCATTCAGTTTCATCTTCATCGGAGGTGTTTGAAGAGAGATATGAGCATTTTGGTAAATTTTGGACTTGCTGGTCTGATTTCTGTTTTATACTGTTTCTAATCAAACTTGAATTAATTCTGGTTTTCTGATTATATGAGGCTAAAATCTAATTGTATACATTGTATAAGTTAAGGATAGTATCCTTAATTCATTGGTTATGTTTAGCCTTCATTCTAATATGTTTGCAGCTGAAAAACCTCATTTATTGTAAGGCTGGTTAGTAGTACTAACAGTCATTTTATTTGCTGCAATTTATTTTTGTATTTGCTCCCACTAAATAAGTGTTTGAAGCATTTTAATTTCAGCACATTTAAGTCTAATATTTCCCCCCACTGAATAAGTGGCAGAGCGGATTCATGGTCGGCTTGCCACCTATTAATAATTGTAAGTAGTTTGCTCTCACTGAATAAGTGGACGAGCTCATGGTCAGTTATCCGCCTACAACATTGTAATTTTTTTTCCAGTTCCTAACGATCCCCGACACCATACGCTATCACCTCCCCACATTGGGATCTTGGTGAAGGGTTACTTTCCAAGTTGGTTATCTTTGGAGCTAGCGCTAATCAATGGTGTTTGTGCTAGTTGAGCTAGGAAATTGCTTGTATTAACAAGAGAAAAAGATTACAATATAAAGAAATTACAAAGCACTGTAGTCATTAATGAAATGACCTACTGCAACTAACTACAACTGTAGACATTAAGTGTCTACCTACTAACTACTGTAGATATAATTGACCATTAAACAAAATAAGAATATAATATTCTAACATACTCCCTTAATGGTCAATCCGTCAACAACACCAAGTTGCCCCCTGAATTTGACAAACTTATCCGGGCTCAAAGACTTGGTGAGAATATTTACAGTCTGATCCGCTGTCGGAACATACTACAACTGAACTGATTCGTCTTCTACCAGCTTGTGGATGTAGTGACAATGAAGCTCAACATGCTTGGTACGTTCATAGAAGACTGGATTTTTGGCCAGTTTGAGCACCCCTTGATTATTAGTGTACAAGGGAGAAGGTCCTGCTTGTGACATGTGCATGTCCGAAAGCATCTTGCGGAACCAAACTGCCTCACATGTTGCCTTAACTGTTCCTCGATATTCAAATTCAGTCAAGGAAAGAGCCACTGCCTGTTGGTCCATGTTACAACACCTGTACCCAAACTGAATACATACCCAGAAGTGGATTTTTTGTCATCCACTGAACCTCCCCAATCTGAGTCTGTGTAACCAATCAATTGTGGATCCTTGCATCTGCCATACAAAATGCCATAACCTGAAGTGCCCTTAACATATCTTAGCAATCGCTTCGCTGCAATCCAATGATCAGCTTTTGGAGCTATCATGAGGTGAGAAATGTAGCTCACTGCAAAACTGATGTCAAGTCTAGTGGCAGTGAGGTAGATGAGACTGCCCACTAGTTGCCTGAATGTCGCTTCATCGACCGGAAGTGAATCAAAGTTGGCTGACAACTTCATCCCTATGTTCCACAGCGTTTCAAGGATGGGGATAGGGGGATGGCAGGGGACGCGGTTCGGGGACAGCAATCTAAGGGTAGATTTTTGGGGACGATGGGGTGACGGCGATATAGGAATTTTTCAATATATATATATATATGTATGTATGAACTTTTTTAATTATATTATATATAGATAGAAAGAGAGCAATTTGAAATATCAAATATGTGCAACAATATCAATATGACAATATGTGCATAGATAAAGAGTATAACAGCGATATTTTCTCATGATCGTTTCTGCGTGTTTACCCTACACGTGTGCATTGCAAACTAAAAAAAAAAATTGTATAAAACTTAAAAGTTAAAAAGTCTTCATTTCAATTTTAGGTTGAATGACTAAAGTAAATATAATAATATTTTATTATTTAGTCAATGCCATTCGAATGGGGATAAAACATTTTTATCAAATATAATGATATTTCATTATAAAAAATTTAATATTTAATATTTAATATTTGATATTTGATATTTGATGAAACATTTAATATTTATCAATTATCAAAGCCATTTTTATTTAATTTGACAATAAAATTAAATAGTTTGTTTAAAAATTAAATGTTTTATCAAATATAATGAAATATTTAATATTTAATATTTATCAAACAATTTTTATTTAATGAAATATTTAATATTTATCAAGCATTTCTTATTTAATTTGACAATAAAATTAAATAGTTTGTTTTAAAATTAAATGTTTTATCAAATATAATGAAATATTTAATATTTATCAAGCAATTTTTATTTAATTTGCCAAAAAATCAAAATATTTTTTACTTTGACGAAAAGGAGACGCTTAGGCGTCCCCGATACAGTTGGGGGACTCCTAGCCATCCCCTGGCCATTTCGGGGACGCATAGACGTCCCCTTTTATTTTCTAGCCGTCCACTTTTTTGGGGACGCATTTCCTGTCGTTTCCCAGTTTTTGAAAATCAAGGAGGGCCACCTGGGGGACGTCCCCTGTCATCCCCCCGTCCCCAAAACGCCACAGGGGACGGGAACGTAGGGTTTGAGGGGGGAACGCGTCCCCGTGTAACACAGCTTCAACCCCTTCTCCATAGATGTGGAGGCAGGTTACAATCTTGCATCCGAAATTTGTCAAGCAGACTTCGAGCATATTTAGACTGCGAGATAAAAATACTATCAGTTGTCTGTCAAACCTCAATACCCAAACAATAATGGAGAAGCCCCAAATCTGTCATGTCAAAAGCCTGACACAAATCCTGTTTGATTGTTGTAATCAAAAGTGTTGAACTACCAATAATGATCAAGTCATCAACATAGACAACAAGAAACAAAATCTCATCACCAAAGTGTTTGACATACAAATTACTATCAGAAGGGTTGCGCTGAAAACCATGATCAATCAAGTACTGATCAATTTTGATGTACCATGCACGAGGAGCCTATTTCAATCCATAGAGTGCTTTCATGAGCCTTCATACCTGATGTTCTTTGCCGGCAACCTTGAAACCAGGAGGCTGCGTCATGTAGACTTCTTCCTGCAACTCATTGTTGAAAATGGCACTCTTGACATCCATCTGATGAACTGTCCATCCAAATTGGGCTGCAATAGGGAGAAGAAGACTTGTATATTTTGTTGTTTATCGAACTTAATGGTTTGTTGGCCGTAGGCCATAAACAAACCATGTGAAAATATCTTCTTCTTCACTTGGTACTTCTTCAGTGGGTGGAACTACTTTACTAAGGTCAGCTACACTTGATGTTCCTTCTTGTGATGCTTCTGTCTTCTTTCTCTGTCTATTTCTATGAGGTGACAACTCTACAAACTCTTTGAAAGAACCTGGAGTGGATCTAGTAACTTCGAAATTTCTCTGGTGAGAAAGAATTGATTCGATCCATCATATCTTCGTTCAAGCCTGTCGGGGACGTGAGGGAACTGCTTCAGGAGCTGGTTGATTTGCTTGTTGAGGAACTTGTAGAAGTGCTTCTAGCCTTTGGATACGCAAATCCCTGTAGATAGCGAAATCAATACATTGGGCTTTCTCTTCTTCTTCCTCCAACACGAACTGGGTTCGCATATACTCTGCGGCACTTCTCTTGGTTTTCCAGGCAAGAGTGTTTAATTGAGAGATAATGTCTTCTTGCCCATCTTGAAACCCAAGATTTGGTTGCAACATTAGATTAGGAGCACTGCCTAGGAGCACCATTCTTCATCTTGTTAACAAAGCTCGTATATCTTCAAGAACTTGTTGTAGAAGGGCCAAGAATTTGTGTTCTATCAAATCCTTTTCAATTGCCTCTTCAATTCGTCGTCCCTTTTCCTCCTCTTTAGCAAGAATGCGGCTCACTTGTCTGAATTCAGCGTGGTTTGTCTTTGACTTCCAAGCGAGTGAATACAATTGATCAGTAATGCTCGTTTGTCCTAACTCTGGTTGTTCAAAAGGTAGGTCAAAAGGAAACTCATGCGGTAACACCATAATGCATCATGTCTACTACCTCAACTTCTAAGTAATTCGTTGTTGTTTTGGGCCCTCCGTTAGCACCAATTATGTTGGTGTGTGTTTTATTACCCACCGAACACAAAACAAAATGTCCAAAAACACTTTATCCTCTCTTGAAAAACCACCGCATATGCTAAGATTGCTAGAAGATCATATGGTGATTCCAAGGTTTCTTTTGTCAAGTCTTGACATGTGGATAAGCTCAATGGGCATTGTGATATGCCAGTAATACACAAAGGGACTTACGCTAACAAATCATTCACAAGCTAGGACTTAGACTAATTTGACAGTAAATGCTCTTTTCTTCTTTTTTTTTGGGGGGGATTTTCAGTTTTGGAGTTCCAAAAAAAATAGCAAAAGGATAAGGGTTTGGAGGTTTTATACTAATTCTAAGAACTCAAGAGACGATAAAGAGTGGGTGAAACCAATAACAACACTTTGCTTTGCCACACTGAGGACAACTACACAAAGTGAGTGCAATCTTCTAAGGTTGTGCTCAAGATTTTCACATCATGATAACTACCATCAAATCGAACAATATTTATCCATGTTGATGTTATAGTGGCAGGAGATATCTTTCTCTCAAATTTAATATAATAAATGATAAATGAATAATTACCAAGGCAAGTCGACCTTGTTATAAATAATTATTTTATTTTATTTATTTTCTAAAAAAGGCCGACCCAAATGAAAAGTCACCTTGCATGAAAAAACGCCTTGCTTTGTATATATAAAAGGCGATGATCATTCATTTGATCATTCAATTCATTCACAAATCAATTCGCACTTCAAGAAGGAGTTTGCACATTTGCAGCAGGTCATCATATTGTATCAAGCAGATTGATATCAAGGAGAAATCATAGTTGATTGTATATTTGCATCTACAAGAGGTGCTATCTTTCACTGCATCAGATCGCCCTTGTGTTTGGCCCAAGTTGTAAGCAGATTGATAAGTAGGAGGTATTTTCCACAGCATGTCAAATTATAATATTGTTATCAGGATTGAACCGTGTAGTAAGCAGATTACTCCTCTTTTCATTCAATATATAAGAGATATATTTTGGCTGGGTTTTTCTCCCTCGAGGAGGGTTTTCCCAGGGTATTTGCTATGTTTTGTTGTTCATCTTTTTGTAGTTTTGCTTATCTTCATTTCTACTCTAAATCTAACATGGTATCAGAGCGGGTTTAAGCAAGATCGGATGAGATTTATTTAAGCAACCAAGTCATCTACTTATCTAGAGCAATCTGTCTAAGTATCGAAGATGGTGAACTGAGTCAAAGTCGAAGATAGGCTTGATGGTGCATCTAATTTCACCTCTTGGAAATTTAGAGTTCTTATTGCCTTAGAAGAAAATGATCTACTAGATTTCGTGGAAAATGATGTGCCCAAGCCATCCGATGATGCTGAGAAAATTCAATGGAAGATATAATGTCCCCTTTTTAGCATGACCATGACTGTGGATGGTTTAGCCTATTCCTGACCCTTGTAGTCTAGAGCAGATGGTTAGGGGGTCTTATTTGGCATTATTCGATATGGCTTCGCCTCCGGTGATCAGTGAGAGTTCAGATCTGACCTCCGTTGGACTCAGTTTGGCACACTTACTATTTATAGTAAATGACTATTTTAGAACAATCAGGGTTTCTATCTATAGCAGGGCACCTGAACAGGCTTCATTTGTGAAATATGCTAACCAATTTTTTCGAAGGAATTACACAACATAAACCAGCAATAGCCAACTGGATTAGCGTTAGCATCAAACTGAAAACCAAGCTTGAAAGAACTCAACGCCAAGAATGCACACTCAATCCCAAGGAAGGATAGGTGTTGTCATATGGCGGAGAAACTAAAGAACAGTACTTGAAATGAAACAAACTCAACGTCAAGAATGTGCACTCAAGATCCCATTGAGGGCGAGGTGCTAACATATGACGGAGTTATTAATTGAAAACTGAAATAAATAGGCGGATAACCAGCCATAAGACAATTTCCACACTACCACCAAACAGTGGGGGGGAAAAGACTACAATTAAAACACTTCATCTGATGCGGCAGGCATCCAC
The DNA here is from genome assembly GCA_007258455.2 of Sequoia sempervirens. Lineage (NCBI taxonomy): Eukaryota > Viridiplantae > Streptophyta > Pinopsida > Cupressales > Cupressaceae > Sequoia > Sequoia sempervirens. The sequence continues at coordinate 812,088,743 of VDFB02270651.1, read as the reverse complement.
TTAAGAGTGGGGATTCACCACTTGAGAGTGGGTACAAAGATATATCAAATGTTCGTTCTTCCACACTGGCGGTAAACCATCCAGGGGTAATTAATATGAAATTAAACAAGTAATTTGCAGCAATGACATTGGTTGGATTAGTACTACTAAATCTCAACCTTACAATTCAAGAGTCTGCAAATACAAGTATTACAATGATAGGAAATAAAGCCAAGAAGAGAAGAATGTATTCTATCAATGTTCTTTGACTTCCCAATGATAAATTAAAGGCCAAACTGAAAATTAATGCAATCTGATATAAAAATCTGAGTTCTGGAAATTTTGATCAGCAAACTGTAAACACCATAAAATGCTCATAACTTGGTCAAATTACCTCCAAATGACGTGAAATCAGTTGCAATGATCTCCTGGAAGATAGGCACCCATTCCATGATGAAGAAACAGCAGCAAATGATGAGTATTATTTTCTTAGCACAATTCCCAATGTTCCAGAATGGTACGGCCTTGAGCAAGGGCGATTTTGACAAGTAAAAATCATAAACTCAAAACTAAAATCTGAAACTCTCCAAAGATGGTCGCCTTGGGTGTAGGAATGGATTGGAAAAGTACCCACAAGCAAATTAAATTCACTCCAAAAGCTGTATGCAAAAACCACTTTCAGCTGTGACTGTATCAGCAACTTCAAAACTGGAAATTTCATCAAAATCTTCAACTATTGAGCTCAATCTGCTAGTCTGATTTGAGAAGCAGCAAATGACCAACTAGGTGTTGTATTTCAAACACGAAATTGGATTGGAACTAGGAGGTAAGCATCCCTCGAAGTATTAAACAAGTTGTCATTTCGACAGCATAACATTAGCATAAAAATATTGGATAATCAGCTCTTCAAACAGCAGCAATATATAAGCTTTTGTTGGCAAATGAAGCAACAAGAACTCTTCAAATTCCAAGAAGTTGAATCACTTCAACTTCCAAAAGGGATGCCACCTTTTTGCCTCTTACTTTTTGAAATAATAAAATATCATTCAACTTCCCCTTTAGGCATCCATTTCATATTGCAACAATAAAGCATTTATTAAATAATTAAATGCTCACTTGACCCCTTTATGTCCCCTTCTTTAAAACAACTTGAAGTCATCAAGCCTAGGCGTGGGGTACAACTTCAAGACATGAAAATTGACTAAGTCTGAAACTCAGTCCAAGGAGATAACCAAAACAATGCCCAAGCTGCAACTGATGAATTGCTAAAAATAGCAAACTGACAAATGCCAAACTAAACCAAGTTGATGATGATGCTTCTGCCAAAAATGAACTTACTAAAAATAGCAAATGCCAAAAATAGTAAGTTAACTTCAAAACCATCAGAAAGCCAAACTGAACACTGAACTGCAAAGGATTGAATTGCTGCTAGATAGATACTGCCAAAAGATAGACTTGCTAAAAATAGCAAACTGCTATAAATAGTAAGTCTGCACAACATCCTCTGAACGCCAACTGAACAGAATCTGAAAGAGGAAACCCTAGTTTTTCTACTTCAGCTTAGCCTACAGATTTCCGGAAATAGGCTAAATCCAAAAGAAGAGTGTATGGCCAAAATGGGGACATTACAATTTGCAATGCCAATCCTTTACACCATTGGTTTGATAAGATAATAAGGGATTTACTATTTATAGTAAATCAGTGGTTGATAGAGAGGGACCCTTACTATTTTTAGTAAGGAAGTTGGATGCGCAGTGGATGCAGTGGTTAACTCCTTGGTTCAGACGGAATCAAGAAATAATGAGTATTTATGGAGTTATGTTATTTTAATTATTAATACAGTAATACTTTATTAATAATTAAATATAAAGTGCAATTATAATGAGCAATGGGGCCATGACCCTCGTTTAAGTGATTTTTAAAGTGACTAAGGAATAATTAAAATATTTAAATGTTATTGTAAAGTTATAATGTAACTTTATAATAATAAAGTCACTTTAATTTTATAAAGTGCGTTAAGTGAAAATTAAATGTGGGAATATATATTTTATCCCTCATTGGCCAGGAAAGTGTTTGAGCTCTCACAAGAAAAGAATAAAAGGGACTTAAGAGTTCATTCTCAAGCATCCAAGAATTGATATTTGAATTGAAGACTTTTGGTGGTGGAGAAGCCAGCTAGGATTTCAGCCATTGGAGGACCTTTGGGGACGAAAACCCTCATTGGTCAAGCAATTTTGAGGCTATGAGATATCACCTGAATTATTGCCAGTTGTGGACTTCATTGCAGGAGTTCAACTTGAGCTTTCATGGAAAAACTTAATGGCCTTTGGCCAAATTTTTGAGAGGTTTGATTTATGTCATCCTTTGTTTGCTATTTGCAGATTTATTAAGGAGTATCTATGCCTAAGGAGGATGACTTGAATAAAAAAGGGAAGATAGCTAGTTGCTGGTCTGATAGAAAATCAGACTCTTACCTCAGGCTAGCGCACTAGACTATATGGTGCAATTTGGAGAGATAAGGTTCCTAAAATTCTGAATTTATTCATAAGAGTTCTCAGGGGATTGGAGAAGTAAAATGCTGCAAATCTGAAGTCCAATCACGTCACAAGAAAGAATATTAAATCAGACTTTGGTGACTGTCAGGAAATTCCAGTCAATGTTGATCATCACATCTTAGCTCATGGAGGCCAAAACTGGCATTGATTCCACCTTTTTGTTAAGGCGTTGCATTCTTCATGCTTGGGCAATGGTAATTAGTGTAAAACAAGGCTTCATGAGGTGGCGTATCATTCGTTTCTGAAGATTCAGATCACAAACAGGGGCGGCTACTTTTGGGCATCGATTTGGCATCAAGGAGTCATCATTGCATGAGATAAGGAGTCATCATCTTTCAAGAGGGAATGATTTCCGCCCTTAGAGGAATTAAGGATATTCCATGTGCAAAAAATACTCAGGAAGAAGAAGGCATTGAGCAGCCTACGATTCCCGATTGGTTAAAAGAAAGATTGAAGATAAAAGTACCAGTAGAAATTCCAATGGAGGATGATATGGCCGATTTCTTGGCCAAATTAGAAAAAGTTACTGCAAAGAAGCCCGCCAGGATGTTTTCCACAATCCAGAAAGATGAAGTCGGTCGCCATTTAATGCAAATTGCCATACCAATGGTAGATAAGTCAAAGGAGGATATTGCTCCCCAAGAGGATGCCATCACTACTGTCGACTTGGATCCAACAACAAAAGGTCAAGAGGATGAGGACTTGGACAATTCAGTCGCTTCCATCAAGGCAAGGTTGGAAAAAGAAGTAGCGAAGAAAAGAGACTATAAAAAGGAGATTGAACGCCTGAAGGAATGCATTCAGCACTTGACCAAGCCACTTAATCAAGGCGATTCAATAGCTCCTCCATTTTTGAACACTTCACAGGAAACAATCAAAGATTTTGAAGAAGAGATGGTGACAGCCAAAGAAACTAAGGAATGGATAGCAAGCAAAAGTGAAGAAGCGGCTACATTTGTGGAAAGATTGATATTGGCTTATGGACAAACTTCCTCTTTGCTTTCAAGGATTGCAGTTATGGCAGAAGCATGGGACAACCTTCAGGATAGTCAGGACAGAATTATCCCATGCCTTAGAGTGCTTAAAGGAGTTCCAAAGCAAGAACTGATTGATGTAAAAGTAATTGCAGCAAGGGTTGTATGTGATTTCAACACCTAGTACTAGGCATTGGTTACGCGAAGCGAAGTCTTAGAGAGAGTGAAGGCTGATGGTATCAGAGCTGCGGAACAAATAAGAGATATTCAAAATAAGATTTTCCTTGTAGTTGCGGATATACTTGAGAGGGATACTATCCGAGAAAATGATATGCAGCTAGAAAGTCTAAAGCTCAGAATTCAAGAGATTTTCTTCGCCGCCATTGGACCAATCCTGAAGCAGAATTTGACTAAGGCATCGAATTTCTTGTCCATCCAGGATGACTTCCAAAAACAGGAATCGGAATGGGAGATTGCTTTTGCTAAGTGTGTAGATAACTTAGATGTGTTGGAATTCAAGGTGAATATGCTGCCACATGTCACGATGGAGGAGGTCAGCCTAATAGTGTCCAAATTCATTGAATACACTGCCACTCAAGAAGATAAGGATGCGCCTCCTACAAGATAGCTCCTTGTGCCACTTGTCCTTCATCCACTGGATATTAATGTTGTTTTGGGAAACCCTAATTAGGGTTGATTTGTCTTAATCTCAATCATTGATCTTAGATTGATCTCGGCCTTTCATTTGTTTTCAAAAACTCTATATAAACTCTCATTCTCTCATTTCATATGGTGAAGAGAGTTTTATGAAATTGTTGCTTAGAGCTACTTGGATAATAAAAGTTCATATTGCATGATTTGCTTTGAATCCTTCTTGTTATCAAGTGGTTCCATGGTTGCATATCTCCTTCAACATAAAATAGATTTAGAATAGAATTTGATTTGGACGCTCGTTAGATGAATAAAAGATTTGATAGTATAGATTGGTGAAACTCTTGCTCATACTTTCTTTGAATAAATGATTTTTGTTCAATGCGTAAAGTTAGCCTAAGCTTATATTGTGGATACATTTTAACTTCTACTTTGAATAAATATTGTTCCATTGATGGTATTATTCATTGTAAGAAAATTTTGAGCACAACCTTAGAAGATTGCACTCACTTTGTGTAGTTGTCCTGAGTGTGGCGAAGCAAAGTGTTGTTATTGGGTTCACCTAGTGTTTACCATCTCTTGAGTTCTTAGAAGTAGCATAAAACCTCTAAACCCTTACTTTTTTTTACTTTTTTTTTTTTAAACTCCAAAACTGAAAATCCAAAAAAAAAGAAAGAGCGTTTACTGTCAAATTCCTCTAAGTCCTAGCTTGTGAATGATTTGTTAGCATAAGTGAAGAGCACAAAGATATACTGAGAGGGGGGGGTGAATCAATATATCAACAAATTTTTCCCCTCTCAACTTTATCCACTTTAAACTCTAACACAATATCAACCATTCAAAAATATAACAATATGAACAAGTTGACACCAAGATTTTACGTGGAAACCCTTACAGGAGAAAACCACGGTACAAATAATGTACTTTATGAATTATATAAGTATTACAATGAATGTAAGCACCAGCCTACTTAAATCACCAGCTATGTAGATTAGTAGGCACCAACCTACAAGGAGCACCAACCCCTAATGTTCGTAGGCACCAACCTACTGGAGGCACCAACCCCCACTTGCCAAGCACCAACTCAGCAAAGATAATAACTGAAAGAACAATGCTCCACCTTCAATGTTTCTTCCTCAACGGATGATGGACATTACAATCTTCTTCATTTATTACTATTTTCTCTCTTGAATAATATTCCAAGTTCTGTACTCTTTCCTTTACAAACTGATCATATGCATGTACTCTCTTTTTCCACAATTCTGATCCAAATCAAGTACTCTATCATAAATTTGATCCAAATATATGTACTCTCTTCGTCTTCAGACTTACGGCAATTACTTCCTTCAAATATGATATTAAATACCACACATGTTTTTTTTATATCTACCTGTACTTATCCTTTATATGTGTGCTGCATACATCTTTCAATATGTATCTGAAGTACTCTGTATCTGAACCTGCCTTTGATCTGCACTTTATCAAGTTATATCATTGAATGCTTTTCTTCTCAACTTACACTTCTTCTTTGTGATGTAGATTGCCTCTTTAATGCTCACACAATAGAATTTATCTTCTGGTATGACTCTTCAAATGATATTTATTCTCACACACATAATACTCTGCTGTTCTGATCTTACACAACCATCCACACACTCATATTTTTTAGAATAAGTCTGATCTGCACTGCATAGTGCTGCTCATTCTCCTCTTTATACTCAGAAAATCTTCATTCAATACATGCCTTTTATTCATATTATCTTTCTCATTTTATATCACTTCAAATGGAGTGTCTTCAATGAATGGATTTTATCCTCTTCCTCAATTTCCCTTACTCATATCTGCTCCATTATTCCATCCTTCTTAGAATGTGCTTGTGTCTGGATGATATATCTTTTATTCCTCACATCACACTCACAACTCCTTCACTCACATAATTCTTTTAGTCTTTTATATCCATATGCCCCCATACGAAGGGAAGCATCTCTTTGAAAGAAGACATCCCTTTGAAAGGACACGTCACTTGCTTTAAGTTTTGTCTTTTTCTTATTTTAAATGAATCGCACCTTTTTTTCACTTTGCTGAAAGATCACAACACTTCAAAAAAAAATCATATCATTTCAAAATTTTAATTGCTGCCTTACTTTATTTATTGTCTTATTCAGTTTTTGTCTTTTTCTGTTTTGTCTTATATGGTGTTTGTTTTTAACTTTCTGAAGGAATCGCACCATTTCATTTGTCTTATTTAATTTTGTCTTTTTCTTAATTTGTTTTTTTTATTTTATTTTTTTGTCTTTTATTTTTGACTTTTGTCTTTTGTCTCTTCTTCTGTAGAAACCCTAGTTTCCCCCTGTTTCCGAATCTGACTGTTTTTCTGAATGTTTTGAGTATTTTTGGTTTTTTGACTGTTTTGGGTTTTTTGCATGAATAATGAAAGAGTGCGATTTTGATAGAAATTGAAAATAAATTCAATAAAATTGTTATACTGCCAATATGGATAGAAAATACAAGATCTAAGCACGGCAAATCATTTATTGATCTTCTGAATGTAATACAATAAAGATCTGACAACATGCAACAATGAAAACAGCATTATTTAATTATGAACCTGGTATAATCAGCAACTGGAAATAACTAGTACGGCTGCAATGAATGCTTCTCCCTCCGTCTGGCAAGCTCTAATGACCCCAGATACAACTGCGCCCAATCTGGTGAAGAAGAAAGATCAAAAGAGAAGGCGATTTGCTTGCAAATGAAAGTACACCCCTTGGTAATGGAAGTACGGCCTGGTACAGATTTGTACGGCCTGGTAACAGCAGCAAGCAATAAATAAAAAGTACGGCCCTTCCTCAGATTTGCTGGATCTCAAGAAATAGGCGCCTGATCTGATGAATCCCTGCTAGAAGATTATTACTCTGAAAACTCTGAAGGTGAATGATCTGTGATGCTCTGTAATTTCTTCTGAATGAAGAAATCTCTTGCCTGGCAATAAATCAGATGATATCTCACACCCTCTGAATCGCTCTCACTGGAGATGGCTCGTTCCCCAATGCACTGAGACTGAAACCCTAGGCTTCCGTGCTCTGACGAAACTTGATCAATTTTCAATTCACAATATAACATAATGGCTCGATTTTCAATGCAAATACCTTATATTCTTGAGAAGTGCGAATTCCTCAATAATAGGGATCATTAAATAATTCGACTTCTTATTCTTTTAATATTTCAATAGTCTCCAGTGCAATTTTTAATTATAAAAATATAAGCATAATTGGCCCCTTCCCATGTTGGGCGACCCCTTCACTGAAATCACTTAAGTTATAATAAAATATTATAACTTTATATTATAATGCTTCCACAGTTAATATTTAATTAAATCAATTAAATATTAATATCTCTCTCAATATTCACCCGATGCTCGAGCCGTCTGAAGCTGACGAATAAGGAAGTGATTCTGCAAGTAATCAATCCATACTGCTAAAAATAGCAGGGGTCCCACGCTGAGTGCTGAATACTGCTAAAAATAGCAACTCAGGCTAGAAGTGTCCGAACAAGCCCGAACGAAAGCCAACTGATCACAAACTGCCAACTGAAGCTGAGCCAAGCTCCATCAAGACCCTCTATCCAATCTATCAGCCTACGAGGGTCGCATAATAGGCTAATCCTGTGCTCGGAAAGATGTCAACTAGAAGGGGACATGACATCTTCCAGCCTTGATGACTCAGATCTGATATTGATGAACAGCAATCTGAAAAGGATATTGATTTTATATTGATGATGTTTCTTCAAGATGCATATCAGTTTATGTCTGAAACTTCACCTTCGGTTAAGCAGATTTCCTTATTCTAACTCTGTTCAATTGAATCTTTACCTTCAGAAATTAAAGAGACTTATTGACCTTAATACCACGTCCTCTTCTTTCCAGAAAACCAACATAAATGTCCGATTGAATTTGTGACTTCATCATCACACTGCCTTGTATAATCCAATCGATGCTTATTTTATTCTTGTTCTTCTCTTTTCAGAATTCATGTCTTCGATGTCTGGTTGTCACTTCCTTCACTGATTTTCTATGCATTTTCATAATAATCTCTGCTCTTATTTACTTCAAAGTAATCTGATCATGTTTTGAACCTGCAGTGGTAGACTTACCCACTCCTTGCATTGCTTCAGGTACCTGTTCAAGAGCAGCATTCACCTTCTAAAGTGATCATCTTGAGTGCAGTTCATTCTCTTCATTACCATTATTATCATTGTTACCAATATACTTCAACGTGATCCTTTGTATAACATCGGTGTCTTGTAAGCTTCTTATAAGTATTGTCTTTGTGTACAAGCTTGATAGACTCTTCCATATATCTGCTCAAAAATCTGCTCTTAAACTCTTTCATATATCTTCTTGAAGATCTGTCATACATCTCTAAATCTGTTGCTATCAACCTGCTACACATGGATAATCTTCTTAACATAGTCTTGCCAATAATCTTATCCATTTCTTTTTACATCAATGACAACATTTGTCTTCTCATATTTGACATCAATGACAACATTTCCAACAGTGAGTCCCCCTTGTATTTCAGCATACATAACCAAGGAAGCTATCCAACATAAAGTCGCTCATTCGCACATATAAACCTTGGAGTCGCCGTGTGGTCTTTCTTGCAACCTTGGCACACATAGTGATTTTGTTCAAGAGAGGGTAGAGTGTCCTTGACATTTTATTCTAAAATGTTCGGTGAATGATAAAATGTGAACCAACAATACCCAACATACTTTTGGTGCAAGTGGCAATGGGGTCGCACGTGGTTCTTCTAATCTACCTATATCATCTAATGTCAATGATGATGCTGTTATTGGTCTTCATGATGACCAATATGACGATGATTACTAAATGCGATATTTTAATATTGAACCACTGAACAATGAATGAATATTTATTAGAACTTTCAATTTTTGACAAATTGATAACAAATTAGTACATTGTATTTCAAATTTGTAATATTTGTAGCAGTTTTTTTTAGAATATGCATAATACGTGATATTTTGAACTCAATTCTTGTTTTAGGCTGCAAATATGTATATATTTATCATTGTTATATCTTTTTTTGTATAGACATACTCAAATGTACCAACCCCCAAAAATATTTGTCATACCAGCATACCCTACCCATGTACTCAACCCATACCCGATAAAGCAAGTTAGTTTTTAACAAAAATTGAGATCTTTGCAAACATTCAGAATTTTTTCATTTCCACATCTAAATTGTTTTAGAATTTTGTAACATTCGGTAATCAGAGATTAGCAGCAAAATAACTAAAATCATTTCACCATTACTCATGTCAGTTTTCATGCAAAGTTATTGATGATTCATTACAATAAGTCACACAGATGAAGACCTATATTAAAAAATCTGTTGTTCAAGATATTTTGTTCTTTGGACAATTGTGTTAGAAAATAATATTTAGATAGCACAAGATTAGATAAAGTTTTGCATGCATCTGGTAAACAGATAAATGTTAGCTTGACTCCAATAAGACATTTTGATGCCAGATGTGGTAACATGTGCAACTCTGTGTGAATAGGTTTCTTTATCAAATTATTTTCCATAAACTTATTGAAAGCATCACCATTAAGTTCTGAAGAAAACACTTGAATATGAAAAAGAAACTCAGTTTATTGACATCTTTTGCCCTCTCCAATTTACAAATAATTGATCATTAAGAACCATCTACATAGCATGAAGCACTGTATTCCATTATTAATTTTAAAACTATGCATGGAGAATCATCAAATAAGGATGCTTAATTGACAATCCAAATCACCAAACAATAAGAATTACAGCATACCCTGTAGTTCTTCCATGGAGGATGCCATACACGACGTGGCCGCTTACTGGGAAGCCTCTTCATAGTAGCTGCACTTGGCTGATACCTGGAAAACAAAAAATTCCATTCTAAAGCTGAGATTTATTATGGAGAACAAAAATTTAAAAGTGAATGAGGTTTCCATGAGAAAATAAAAGCATCTAGCATGTTCATAACAAAGATACAGTAGATACTAATAGTTGACATCAGAACAGAACCCTACGTTGAGGTTTGCTATGATGTCCCCCTGGGATCTGAGTTAACTTCTTTCTTTTTTTTTATTGCTTTCTGATTTTTTTTTTGTTTTTGCCAGTTGTGATGCAAGAAATAGAGATAAATACGAAAAATGCTAAAATAACAAGGAAATGCATAAACGGAAAGGAACCCATTTGATTTTTATTGTATCCAAACAATTTTAGAAGATAACCATTTGCTGGAAATGAAAGTTACAGGTCTGATTTTCTTTGACCAGCAATCTGATTGGTCAAACCCTAGGACGCCATTCTTCAACCTGCTTATTATTCACCTTGAAATTGATGTTGATCTGCTGATTGGTCTTAGACACCTCCAAACTGATGGTTTTCCTCCCTCAAATCCAAGCGATCTGCTCTTAAACCCTCACATCCTTCCTCTGTTGTACGTCTTGCTACCTATACTCACACGTGCCAGCTGAATGATGAGTTTTTTGCTGTCACAAATCCTCACACCCATGGTAGAACTGTACGGCCAGCAATGATGATACAAATCTGATCAATTCAACCAGCCTAGATGATTTCCCACATGCCTGTTGAGGGTGATCGAATGATTGCAATTTCCCACGTGCAAGCCTGAAGAATGCAACCAGCAATGATAAACAACAAACTTATTTTCTGATCTGCAAATAATAACTGAATTTGAATTATTTATTCTCTGGATCCATTGAAGCTCAGATAATAATCCCTAAGCAAGATTATTCAATCAACTGTCCTTGGGTGATCTCTCACACCTGCAAACACCGTTCTATTCAAGGGACTTCGTCCTTAGAATAGCTTGATCTCCATACCAGCAAACTCTTGCTCAGTATTCTCCGTTTTTGCACAATAGTCAATGAATAATGAAAAATGCTTTCTTTTTTGCTTTTATTCTTCTCCCAAAATTCCACACCCACTTTTGGCAATTTGGCATTTTAAAATAATATTTTATTGTTGTTTTTTAATATTTTGATTTTCAATAAAATATTTCATAAAGTATCAACATTAACATTATTAAAGTAATTTAATTTTAACAATATAAGTAAACCATCAACTCTCAGTAATAATCTAACAACTCCTAAGAGTGATCCAAACACATTTCCCAACTACTGGCATGATGACTACTAATCATAATATAACTTATTATAAATAGTAAGTATGAACAATATGCTCCAGAACTACCTTCAAAAGGCCCACCAACAATATACTGAGTCATTGAGCTGTAAACACCATAGTTACACCACCGTTGGGAACGGGGGGACAAGTTTCCGGGACGAAAGGACAAAGGGGCCTCAAATTGGGGATGGCGGACGGGGGGGTGGTGAGGGTTGTATATACTATATACGATACATATGGTACTTAAAATGCTAGTTATGAAAAGATGTATAAGATTAAGAAGTAAAATAGCAAAATTGCAAATGCCAAATTGAATTACTAAATAGTAAATACTTGAACATTGAACAATGAACATTGAAGTTTTCAATATCGAATTACTAATTAGAAATTAGAATACTCAATACTACAGAAAATTTTAAATTGTCAAATCGACAAATGGAAGATTTCTATTAAATGATATCAAAAATATCTAATTATAAAGATGATTACAATGAGTAGCATGATATCAAAACAAGTACAAAATAAAAATGTCAAAATGACAAAATGTGAATACAAATGAAGCTTGGAGAGCCTTTTGAAGGCATGGAAGACCATAGATGGGCCCCACATACCCTTAGGGTTCAAATAGAACCAAAGAAATAATAAAAAAATGTGTAATTTTTTTTTAAACATGTGTTTGAAGTTGTCGCTACAAGGGACGCCTGGGCCTCCCCGAGACGCTCGAGGGACACACAGGCGTCCCCCTCGGTGTCCCGGGAATGTCAGGACATCCCCGCATCCCTGACAGTGAGTGGCAAAATTGGTGGCGCCACTAGGGACTTGAGAACGTTTTCCCCACGTCCCAGGGACGTCCCCGTTCCGAGAACACTCGAGGTTAGGGGGGGGATGCATCCCCGGGGTACACTGGAAACACTGAAATGGATACCCAATACTGTTGAAGGACCACAGAATCCCCTCCAAAAAGGGTCCCCTAAATATCTCATTAGCCTACAAGGACCACAGTCATAGGCTAACCCTAACTCCCAATCCACTAACTAGAAAGGGAACATTACTATATTGGATTTTTAGCGGTGGTGAGATTGGTTTTTTTTTTACTTGGTCATGAGCCATATTAATAACTATGGCTGCATTTAATTTGTATGGCTGGCTTCCTAAGAAGTGCAGCCATTTAGACCCCCGTATAGCCACCCCAAAAATGATACGGAGTTTTAGGAAATTCCACTCTTTACTACTCTTGGTGACTTAATTTCAAGTCGCCTCCTATTCACAATTCAAATTTGAAAATATCAATATAAATTTACTACATTCCTAGCCAACTATAATGATGTACAACGATAGAAGTCCATTCAACAAGGAAGTTAATATTGTACGGCCTGCAATTAATGACCCGACTTCTTTAGATTCCTAGCCCACATTATTTTTTCCTTTGCTCTTTTAAGGGACGGTAGCTATATAAATGGCTCCTCTCAGCAATTTATAAGTAGTCGACCAAATTACCATTATAATGGCATATTGATATAAAAAACCAATTCGTCCCATTGTATGGTGGTGCTTTTCTACCTAATTCAACTACCTTTGAATATTGGAGCTCTCATTCTATAGCATTTTATATTTCAAACCTTTCCTATTTCCCACGGAAATAACACATACCAATATTAACAATGTTGACCCTTTATTTTAAGATTTCAAGATTCTTCTAATATTTGCGGCCAAAATTAATGGTCTAAAAAACCACAAATATTCACCAAGCAACAACAACCACTAAAAGAAGCAATTATAGTCTTGTTTGATACTAGGGAACCTAAATCCCAATTCCCCTTTTAATTTATATGAGACATGAGAAGAAACCACAACTCAAAAAATAAAATGTTGCTCAATGTGGACAACACGAATTCACCCCACAATGTTGAAAACGACCTCCTTATAACTGCTACAGCTGGAGGATATAAACAGTGGTTAAAGGTGAGTTTAGAAACTTGTGGCTTCCTAATTACTCCCAAATGGCACCAAAGTCATTCATACAGCACCTATTTAAAAGACTTCCTCCCCTTAAACTTGTTGTCATATTGGGAATGAAAGGATAGAACAATTATCACAGTGAATAATAACATTTAATAATTTTCCACTTATAGCTCAATTCCTGTAACTTTGAAATTTTCCGAACCATCAAAAAGTTGTCTTCGTAGAAGACTTCCCAAATTTGAACAATCTTAACTAAACATTTAAGCACTATGTGAACTCTAAAAATGAATTCACCTGCAAATAAATTTGGGTTTTTGTCCAAATCCTTAAACTCGAAGGTTTTCGTCCTCCAGTTTCAGAAAGCCAAGCTCTCCCAAACAAAGATAAAAACCAAGCATAATCTGAAAATGAGCTTCCCAAAACAAAATTATTCATCCTTTGTAACTGCTACTTGAAATCTTGAAATCCAAATTTATTTTTTAACTTAACTCCTTATTTCACCCAAAAAGTGACTTAATTAAATATTTCAAGTTTTTTGACTTAAGTCACTTTTGCACCATTAAAATAATTAATTTGTCTTTTTAATTTAATCTTATTCAACAACTTAAAAATTAATTACTTAATTATAAGCTAACTCATTAAAAATTGGGGACAATACAATTCGCCCTTCCCAAATATTGCTTGTCCTCAAGCAATGCCAGCACAACCACAAAGCCACCTGAGTGAAACAAATTAAACCAGCTATTATTCCAGAATCTCAAATCAATCTCCGAAAATGTCCACCATGTTGTCATTGCGCTATGATAAAAACCATTGGCTCATTGTGCCCACTTTGCACTCCTCTCTCTAGCAACCCCAAAAAGTACACATCACCAACACCCAAATTGAGATACATGCATGGGCTGAAATTTGTATCATGAAAAATCTCCTACCAAGGTACCTCAATGAGATCCATATCTAAAATCCCACTATCTAACTCAATCCTGGGCAACAGGAAATATAATCTGCTCAACCCCATAGTATAACCCTCAGCATATTTCATCACAGTGTCCCAAAAGTGATGCCAATCGGTCCCTAACCAAAAGCCGATGACAACAGTGTTGTCACTAAAAGCATACATCCTGACAATGCTCTCCCAATGATAGACTGGTAACTCCTCATCGGCACCTAATCTCCATGTGTCAACATGCCCACATCGAGCACACCTCATCCAATCAACTGCAATCATCACAATAATATCTACGGATATATATATTAACATCCTGAACTGATTGTAGTATTCATCCCTCATACTGGTGGAAGCTAGCCATAGCTGCTCTAACTTTGTGAATCTTCCCACAACCTGCTACCAAGATGCCTGTAGGTACTCGAAATCACTTTGTCCATAAATTGATGTTGCCATCATCAACGAGGAAATGCTAGGGCAACAACTGTCATAAATCATTAGCCCTGAAAACATAGGAAATGTGAGTGTGGAAATGACCAAAGTAACTCCTCCAATAACCAAATTACCTCTACAAATCAACACCAACTGAGAATTACTCCACTGTTGGACTAGAGGTATTGGCCAATCCATTAACATGCTATCATTCAATATCCTATGTAGGCTGATTGGAAAGTGGACAATGGTACCAACTCTGAAATTTTGTCCACCACTCCAATTCTGAATCAACATCTCACCCCTAAAAATTGTCTCTGGATCCCAAATCCTATGATTATCACCAAACATTCTCACACATACATCCTCATGGCTACTACAACAATTGATGTTAGGAGTGTTAAGTTTGAAAATCTGATTTATCATCATCTTGGAATTGCCTCTATTGTTATAAATTGGTAAGGTTTCATCAGTATTCAAATCCCAAATGATATAGGGACAAACACGTGCACACGAATCCATGCAATCAGCTGCTAACTTCAATGCAACTTTTGAAAATATCATGATCAGCACCATAGAACAGCCCTTACACATTAAGGTGTAAGTAGGAAACCCAAGAACCAAATCTGAACATTCTTCCACAATTTAATGCACTCTACTGTTATGCATTTTAATAAAGTAAGGAAGGACGAATCCATTATGAAACATCATGTCTTGTGAATAACTTGGGCCCACAAACACCCTTTCATGTTCAGCCATAAATTTTTGAATATCAAAAAGATGAGGTCACCATTCAATAAGACTGGTCTTGGCTATGATGAAAATCAAGGGAATACTAAAGAAAATCAAAATACAAAGGCTACACAATCATCAAACAAAATAAATGAAGAAAAGCCTAAAGGATATGCAGAAGCGCTCAAAAGTTCCATCAATAAGAAGAAAGAAAATTATATCCTGCAAAAGACTAGCATTGTTCTTAAAGACAACAAAGACAACTTAAGAAAGTTGTTTCCTCCAAGGCAGGCGCACATGAGCAAGTTCCAACATTTTTTCTTTGGTTATTGCTTTTTGTGTAATCACTTTGGTCATAAAGCAATAGATTGTAGGGCACGTGCAAGAAATAACTTTCTTTGGAACAAGAACAAAATTCCTTATGTGTTCTCAAATAGGAATTATAATTCATTTGCTCCTTTAGTGGATTATAATGTTATATCCTATAAATGCAACAACCATGGACACATAGCACGTTTTTGTAGAAGTGGCTTTTTGGAACCTCCTAAACAGAACAAGAAGGATACTATGGCTAAACAAAAGCAAGAAAATTCAAAAGTATAGAAAAAGAAGCAGGAGCAAGAAAAGAAGAAGAGATCCATGCTTATGCAAACTGCCCTTCATTCTCAAAATGAGGGAAATCAGTGGTATATAGATAGTGGTTGCTCAAGCCATATCATAGGAGATAAGAGAAAATTCCTCAACTTGAAAGAAGTAAATGTAGGGAGTCGGGACAATAAAATTAGGCAATGCTACAATGAAGATAAATAGAAAAAGTACTCTTAGCCTTGACATTGGAAAAACAAAAACTAAAAAATGTTTTGCATGTTGAGGGGTTGAAGCATAATCTTCTTGTTGGAAATGTTGTCATTGATGTCAAAGGTGACAAGACATATAGTCATGGATGTCAAAGGTGGACAAGGTCGTCATTGATGACAAAGATTTTAATGTGGAGATCGATGGAATTAGAGTTTAATGTGGAGCTATTTTTCAAAGAGTTTATTGTTGAAAATGTTGGTCTAAGATGTATGGATAAGAATGAAAAGATTGTCATTGAAGCCAAAGATGAATGAAGAGAATGTTGAAAATATTGTCATTGATGTCAAAGGTATAAAGACGATTTAATGTTTGATGTCAAAGAGTTCATAGAGCAAAAGATTGATAGACAAAAGAGTTGCCATCATTATCATTGATTTCAAATAAGATCAATGTAAAAGGAGAATTAATATCATTTAAATTCAATGAGAAAAATTACAGTTTAAAAGGGTAGTGATTATGTTTTGATTATATTTAACAAGGCAAACATTAATATAATTGATCACCAAAGCAATAACAAAGACAGCAATAGTATATTGTGTGAAGAGGAGCAACGATTACATACTAAATTATCATTAATATAATCAAGCAAAGACAAGTTAATAAAATAAACAATTAAAAATAGCTCTTTCATATGCTGGACAACTTCATTTAAGCACCAAAGTCAAGATTATTAACAACAGCGACCAAGATTAAGGAGTAATGAAATTACTTATTAAGAGGCAGTGATCATAACAAGATTAAATGAGTTAAGAAGATTAAATGAGTGCCTCTTTTAAGAGGCTTAAAATAAATCAAATTTAAAATTGTTAAGGGGCCGACCCCTCATATGGAAGCGCTCCCATGAAAAAACAAAAATAAATCATAAGGAATGTAAATGAAGAGGTGTGATTTATAAAGAGTTGTTTCTATTGTAAAAGATGTCTCCCTTGGAAAGAATTCGCCTCCCTTTGAAGGGATACATAGAGATATAAATAGAAGATGAATGGAGAATCATAAAGGCAAGCAATTAAATAAAATATCATATGAATTAAAGCAGAATTGGCACAAAAAAAAAAATACGAAAAATATCTCAGATGTGTAAGGATAGCAGATCATTGTAAAGAATGTATACTGAAAATAAGGATGTAAGAACCTTATGTTCTTCCCAACTGTATTTCTGCACTTCTAATGATTATTCTTTGAATTTGAGCCTTGAGGAATATTGTCAAACAATTGTCTTACAAAATCCGGGCTTGCTGTTTTGTGCTTTCAGTTTGTTTCGATTGGTTTGTATGATGCAATAATGGTCGGAAATGATGTGAAAGATGTAATCTAATTGCTGGAAATGAATAGAATGCAATGCTATAACTAAATGCAGCTTTTCAATGAATGTAGATGACTGTAACAGCATGAATGATACTTCTAGACATTATCACAAACACTTGTCATGCAGCTAATGACTGAAATAAGTAACTATGATAATTGATAAATTGTCAAACAATTGAGATGCAACCTTGTTCCTCCTTTTATTGAGTTTAATGACTGATTACAATCTGCTGTTATAAAGAAATGCAAATGCCAAGACTCTTGGCTTACAATGCAACTACAAGATAATATATGGCAGCACCTTATACCACTGATATACCAATGCAAATGAACTAAACAAGATGCAAGAACCTGAAAAATATGATCGCCTATGTTTGTTGGAGCTGTGGCAATCTTGGGTGCACAAAAGAAGGCCTCTTCAAGCCAAATCGACCCCAAACATGAACCGCCCCTGTTCTGGAATGACGTCCTCTAGAATAAATTATTAACAGCTGCAAACACTTGTTTCTTTCACCCAATATCATCGCCTAGATTCACAAAATGGAGCACCCAAATACCCATATGAAATCGATGCATAGATAAACCTCCATGAGCAAAATCGTGGGTCTTCAACACTGCTGCAGTATGACTGGAAATTGCATCAGAATTATTCTTCAATCGATTCTTCACAAATTTGAAGATCATCCTCACTGTAGCACAAACTAATAAATGCTTTCAAACCCTTTTTGAACAATTTTACAAATAAACTCAATATTGACTATTGGATGCAGCCAATCCATGAGCAATCCTTCGGAAGATCTTTCACAACCTCAGTTATGCCAATCAATGAGAGTTTTTGTTCCTAATGATCAATAAATGTAGAAATTGCAGAAACCCTAGGTTTCATCTCCACAACAAAGTTCTTCAAAATCAAATATCAAATCCTTGATGAATACAATAGCCTTCGTTGATCCATTTTTATAATCTCTCCAAGAAGAGGTCGACCCATCTAGAAGATTCTTTTCAATCATTAATAATAATATTAAATGTGCATTTAAATACTTTATTATTAGATTAAAACACGTCTACAAAAATCTTCAGAAAACGGCAACCTCGGGAGCATAAAGACGCATGGAAAATGTCCATAAGGTCAACGTGGGCTCCAGATCATAAGAAAAACGGCCAGAATGCTTCCAGACGTGGCTCAAAATAATTGCAGAAAGAGGAAATCTGCGATTGAGAAACAGAATAAAAAATAAATAAATAAAAAAAGCTTTTTTTAGGAGACCCGCGATTCTTAAAAGAAGGGTCACGATTTTTGGTGAGAAAGACTCCAGAAAATTCAAAACTCAAAAAACCCTTGATTTCGTGAAGAAACCAAAACGCGATTTTTTAATCCTCAAAACCTAGAAAAAAAAATCAATCTTCAAAGAGACTTAAAAATTTCATTCGAAATTTTAGAAGATAAATTTTTAATCTCCTGCTCTAATACCATGTTCTAAAAAGAACTAGTAATTCTATTACTTGCTTGCATTAACAAGAAGAAAAGATTACAATATATAGCAATTACATAGCACTAGAGACATTCATGAGTCTAGCTACTTCAACTACCTACAGCTGTAGACATTTAAGATGTCTAACAACCTCACCTACTCACTACAGAAGACAAGATATAAAGAAAACTAAACTAACTAATTACATCATATTCTTGACCATTAACTATAGAGATATATTATTCTAACAAGCTCAGACTCCTTCATATTATGATGCAGATTACTATAAAAGACAGTTTTTTCAGGTTGCTGGAAAATGGATTACCTGTTGTTGACAAGAAAAAATTAAAAAAGCTCATTTCTGGAGTTACTAGAGAATAAGTTTAATGAATAGTTGTGAAGAGTACATGGGTTTTCGAAAAAATATATTTGAAGACACAAGCTTATAATATTCCTGACCTATATAATGAAAATATGAAGTTCAAGCATGATGAGCAAGTGGATTGAGAAACTGTGCAATGAATTCCAGTTAGATCTGCTAGTAATAATGGAAAATCATGAACCCAGTGCTGATGAAGATGATCCAGCCATTGGGCCTTTTGAATGTGACTTCAATGATTACAGTGCAATAATATAAAATGCTGCTGGGGTTAATAAACCTTCTTATTGTCTGTTAATTCATAATTAGTGAGAATAAATCTTGACATATTGTTGTATACAGTATATGGTCTTTTGGTTCTCCCAGGCTTTTGTTATGATGTCTGTCGAGAGGCATCTGCTATTTCTTTGGGACATCATTTTGGTTTGATCTTGGTAGTTATTGTAGTCTTTTTGTTTGATGGACTGCTGTCCTCAACCACCATATATTGTAAACTACTCCTTTTTTCATAAACTATATTCAATTTTTTTAAATGAAAAATGGATAAACTTTTGAAAAAGTGTGTGTTATTGAATAGCCCACATTTGTTTCCAAAAAAACCTACATTTGACCAGGTAAAAGCCATACCAGTTGACCCAACATGGCCCAGTGACAGGTGCTGAGCAAACATAGTTAACCACATTTTATTCCCTTTTTTGCTTCTCTGTTACACATTATAGTCACTCTACAAGCAAAACAAAAAGAATAATGTGTACTTGTAAACCAATTCCTGAGATTGTAACTTACCCTTTTGAAGTTTCACCACCAGAAATAGCAGCACCAGCTTCAGTTATTCCTATGGACTTTTCATCACCACCACTGCAGTAGTAATAAATTAGTTGCATACTGACATCAATGCAAGAAAATTGAAAACAAAAAATTTCATTCATTTGAAGTTGAATTCAAAATTGTAAAAGACAAAAATTAGGTATAGTTTAGAAGAGCGGCCACACACAATCTTGTTCGCAGCTGAAAAGGAACAGCAACAATCGTGGTTTCTCTCCCTTCATCTTTTGGCAAGTCCCCTGATGTATCACTCTCGAGACCTGTAAGGCCAAAAAAATTCAGTCATTTGTCAATGCATGAGAAATGGAAAGAATGGGCATCAATAAATAAGAATTTGACTATGCTAAATGTTAGGGTTAATGCACCCATGCCTGGTGTGCTATGTTCTAGTTTACCAATCAGAAACATAAAGCTATCAAGTCATCATAAACATGCAGCTCATCCAAAATGTTTGTGTGGCACTCCTAAACAATATTGAATCTTACTTTAGGTGTGCTATGTTCTAGTTTACCAATCAGATACATAAAGCTATCATCATAAACATGCAGCTCATCCAAAATGTTTGTGTGGCACTCCTAAACAATATTGAATCTTACTTTAGGTGAAGCCTTGCTGCTAAATACTTATGTGCGTCCAATTCTCAGATATTCATTAAATCTGAAAACCACATCTATCAAGCTTAATGATTTCAAATAATATGGATATGGCAGAAATCTGAAAACTTCAAAATACAGATGCAAGATGCTGAAAAATCTCCTTTAATATATGTTGTACCCAAACCGAATTTTTTGCTTCATTAAGGCATTTTGCTCATAAGAGTCTAAACCTTGTTAAAATGATGTCAAAATACAGTTTTTGGGAAAGTCAAGTATGGACTTTGGTCAGTGTCATGTTAGTTGTCAGCAGCAATTGGTCAATACCTGGAGGTTAAAACCTGAATCTGGGACTCAAAGCAAGACATGTTATGATGGAAAAGTGCTTCACGACAGAGTTATACTCCTACAAGGTCAATTCAGTGACCAAAACGGTGTTTACGGAGGCAAAATCAGATGAAGATATTTTGCAGAAAGTAAATTTGTGCCCCTGTATCCCAAGGGCGCCCTTCTTTTTGAAGGCTCAGATTTAGTTGCATGTGCTTACAAGTACATTCAATCTCTTCAGAATTAGTCCAGCTTTCGGACGAGCTATCAAGCGAAGTCATCCGAAGTGCAGAACTCCGGCAATTGAAGTCAGAAGCTGAAGGTACGAGGAGAGTGCATGTCACAAAGGCTGTCAAATTTACAGTTTTTGCGCCCCTGTAGCCCAGGGGCGCCCTTGAATTTGACCCCTCAGATGCTTGAATCTGCAAAATTTGTTTCCGGGGGATCTTTTCTAACTCAGTTCAGCTCCGCAACACACCAGTTCGTGAGATGACCCGACATACTGAGTGATCGTGGAATAGGTTCTACCAAGCATGTAAAATAGAGGGTGGAAAAATGTAGAAATACACACCTCTACCTCTATAGGCCAGGGGCGCCTAAACTTTACGCCTGCCAGATGGGGTCTTTTGCAGTCACATTCTTCACGAGACTTGTGCGAAATTACTCCAACTATCCCAGCCATCAGCCTCCGAGATTTGTCAAACGCCCGTACATGAAGGGTCAGTGTAGAGTGCTGAAGAAATCAGACAACCAGAAAAATGGCTAAGTATTTTAAATACACATGGAAAAGGCACCCTTCTTTTTGAGGTCTTAGAAGCAGTTTTCTTGCTTCGTCACCTCCAAAGACATCTCTTGTAAGTTGTTCTAGCTACGCAGAGAGACTATTGATGTGCGAATCAGAGCACTCCAACTCCCGATGTCAGGGGTCAAAGTATGGTGTCCGGATGAAAGTTACACTTTTGTCAAATTAGTGATTGCACCTTCACAAGCTAGGGGCACCCTTACTTTTGGGGTTCCTAATGCAGCTTTTAGATGCCTTACATACAGTCGTTGGATGCGGAATTCTTCCAGTCACGCAATGAACCTATCATCCAGTCAGTGGGGTTCATCGTTCACCGGTAGTGGTAGTTTGAAGCATAGTTGGAAAACTCGCCCCAAGGAAAAACTCGCCAAGGGAAAAATTGGAGAGTTTTTAAAAACTCGCCAAAAACTCGCCAAAAAAACTCGGGAAATGAAAAAATTGCTTAATTTTCATTAAAAACACATTTTTTTTGCAAAATTCAATGACAAGATGAATCCAATGAATCCATAAATGAGTACAAAAGTGTTTTCTATTAATTTTGATTGACTTTAATGTAAATTAATTACAAAATCGCATTCTCATGCGGAATCCCGATGGCTAAAAGCCTGAAAGTCTGATACATGAAAACAGTAAAACTAGAACTAGAAGC
This sequence comes from Sequoia sempervirens, assembly GCA_007258455.2. Taxonomy (NCBI): domain Eukaryota; kingdom Viridiplantae; phylum Streptophyta; class Pinopsida; order Cupressales; family Cupressaceae; genus Sequoia; species Sequoia sempervirens. The sequence goes on along the minus strand of VDFB02270651.1, from coordinate 812,066,091 downwards.
AAATACTAAAGTTCTAAACAACAACTAAATACAACATGCTAGGCTTTCCTCTTCCCTAGTCTAGCAACAGCTAGGGAAGAAGGGGTGGGTCCTCTAGCCCTGCCACGTGTGCGTGGTGCTAGTGGTGGTGGCTGCGGTGCTACTGGCTCTGCTCTGGCTCTGGCTCTGGCTGGATCTCATCCAACCCTACATCTCCAACTCCTGATGCACCCACATCCTCCATTGCCTCTCTCTCAAAGTCAAGGATTTCATCTGCACTAAACAATGGAGGCTGCTCCTCTCGCCCTGTCCAATCACTATAAGGATCTATCTCATCTAAGTCAATAGGATCCTGTGATTTTTCTTCAACTCTCTTTATGCGCAACCGAAGGTTGTATTGCACAAAGACCAAGTCATTGAGGCGCTTTTGTGTTAACTTGTTCCTCTTTTTCGTGTGAATGGACTCGAACAAGCTCCAATTGCGCTCACAATTGGATGCACTACAAGGCTGACATAGAATGCGGAGGGCAATTTTTTGTAGATTTGGGGTTTTTCCACCCCAATTTTTCCACCAAACATCTGCAAAAAACAAAAAGAAAATTGAAGAGTTAGAAAACAAAGTCAAAGACTCAAAAGTCAAAAGTCAAAACACATTTTATCAAATTCTAAGATGCATGTGAAATAAACTTAAAATTTAAAGACTCTGAATTTTATACCTGGTGGCAGAGTGGTTCTTCCTCTAACAGCCAGCTCTGAAGAAAAGAGATTACCAGTTGCCTCCCTGTATATATCCATCTCCTTGACGATGAGGTCTCTCACTGCAACCTCAAGTTCCATCCTCTGAATGCATGTTGTGAGCCCCTCCATAACCTCTCCATTAGGATCAGAGAAGCTCTCTGAGAAGAGAAAAGAAGGGTTGAGGAAGTACCCTGCTGCATGGATGGGTTGGTGGAGTTGATTGTTCCACCTCCTATCAACAATCTCCCATATGGGATCAAATTTGAGGCTGTCCCCCTTGTAATAACTTTTGATGGCCTCCTTGGCCCTATCCATGGCCTCATAAATGTATCCCATTGGGTTTTCATCCCCATCTACCAAGCGGAGGACTCTAACCAAGGGCTCCGACACCTAGATTAAAAATACAAAAAGATCAAAGTTAGAAATTTATAATGAAAGGCTTAAAGTTAAATTAAAAAACATATATTTATATTGAACTTGAGATTAAAATTAAAATCAAAGTTTGGAAGTTACCTTCACGATCTCTGTAGCTTTTTGTGCAAACAAGGGGTCGAAGACTATTGCAGAAATTCTATCTCCTTCGGCCTTCTTTGAATATGAAGAGTCATTCCATGCTTGACTCACGAACATTTGTCTTAGAGAGCCCAAAGAATCCAAAATGCTTTGCAACGTTAGGAAAATTGTTGCAAACCTTGTGGCACCCGATCTCACCAACTCCTTCCCTTGCGTATGCTCTCTCATCAAACTAAGAACCCAAGGGTGATTGTAGATATATTTTGTGATGCTCCTTGCATCATCTACAATCGGTGCCACCCAAACAAGTTTGCCTATGTCCTCCAAAAGAAGGTCAAGGCAATGAGCCGCACAAGGTGACCAAAAGAGTGATGGATGTCTACTCTCAAGCATCCTTCCAGCTGCCACATACGCTGCTGCATTATCTGTGATGACTTGCACCACATTAGCAATCCCCACCTCCATCACAACTTCTTCCAACAACGTACACAATGTATCTGCAGTTTTTATCTTGTTGGAAGCATCCACCGACTTCCAAAACACAACTTCACCTTTGGAAGCAACCAAAAAATTAAGGATGGTGCGGTTTCTCCCATCCGTCCACCCATCAGAAAGAATTGAGCAGCCAAATTTTTTCCATTTATTTTTTTGCTCTTCCACCACATGCATTGCCCTTTCGGTTGCATTTGTGAGCAACCTACAAGTACAAAGTAAAATAATTAAATAAGTACAAAATTGTAAGTTATAAACAAAAAATAGCTTGAATTCAACATAAATAATAAATTAATTTAAATTTTAAATGAAAGAACATAAAATTTAAGTTGATTTGTCACTTACTTCCCACTCAAATCTTTGCGAGAAGGTGGCTTGAAGCCTTTTCCCGCAACTGTCAATGAAGTGACCATATTGTGCCAATAGGGACTATTCGCTACATTGAATGGTATGTTATTGAAATACCAAAAATCAACACATGCCATGGTAGCATGTTCATGCACCTCCTTGTTCCACCCTGTAGCCTCCAATGATACCTGTGCTCCTGGTGTGTTTCTTGGCACAAAAAAACTCTGTGGGTTGCGTGAAGATGAAGGTGGTGGTGGCATTGGCACTCTAGTCGAACTAGAGGACAAGGGGGGCCTAGAGGATGCTGTGGCTGTGGCTGTGGTGGTTGTGCCATGAGTGCGAATCCGTGGACCACGAAGAGAGCCCACAATGCCAACAATATCTGGCTCTGCATCCTCATCTGACTCTATCTCCATGTGCTCGGCCTCGTGCTCCTGAGTCCCATGGGCATGCGCATGTCCACTGGCTATGGCTGCTGCTATGGCTTTTTTAGCCCTCTCCTTTTGCATTTTTTTTTCCTCAGCAAGTGAAAGTAGGGCAAGCATCTCTCTTCTAATCTCTTCTTTGGGCTTCTCACAAACCTTGGCATCACGCTGAGGAATGCCTGCTAGATGGTATTTGAGGCGATTTATGCCTCCATGATATGTTTTTTTGCATTCACCACAAACAACTGTTCCAGGCACTGGCCCTCTGACACCATATTTCCATGTAGGGTCTCTAGCCCCTGCAGGACGAGTGCCTGGAACCCATGATGATGCTGTGTGAGGGGTGGAAGTTGATGGGGTGGGGGCGGAACCTGATGCTGAGCCTGAACCAGAGCCAGAAGCCATTATAGTGTGTAATGTGTATTCACTGATCAATGATCAATCTACACATTCAAAAAATAAGCACAACATATTAGTTTTTTAATATAAAAAAATTTTAAAAACAACCTAAAATCATTAAAACTTAAAAAATCTAAAGCTAAATTCCATTTAAATTGATACAAATGTGCTTAAATGAATTATCAATTAACATTATTAACTAATCTTATCATTCTACACAAAAAATGAACCTAGGTCTGAAAATTTCAAAAAATAGTGAAAAAAATGAAAAAAATCAGCAAAAATCAACAAAAGATTGTGATGAATTTTGTTTTTTGGATTCTAAATGCAAAAAAATTGTTTCTTTGTGCTCTATCATGTCTTTTTTTCAATTTTTTGCAAGAACAATGAAAGAAAATGATTAATCAAAAACAAAAAACAAAAACAGAAACCCTACCTTTGAATCGAATTTCTCTTCAAAATCCACACAAAATGGCGTTTGAATCTTCTCTCCTCGATGGAAAATCGTTGGAAATGATATCTCCTTGCTTGGGGTGGGGTTTCAGCTCCTCACACAAAGTATCAATTGATTTTGAAATGAAATGAAGAAGATAAAAGACGTTTTGTGCTTTATCCCTGCGCGCGCGAGTTTTTGGCTTGGACTCGCGAGTTTTTGGTAAAAACTCGAAAAAACTCGAAAAAAACGAGTTTTTAAGTTTGGCGAGTTAAACTTTTAAAAACTCGTTTTTGAAAAAAACTCGCGAGTTTTTAAAAACTCGCCGAGTTCTCTGCGGGTTTTCCAACTATGGTTTGAAGTGTCAAATGGAAAAATGGAGAAATGGCTAAGTTTGGAGACCTTGCATCAATTTAATCAAAGGCGCCTAATTTTTCGAGGTGTCAAACGTTGTTTTTAGCAGTTGCAACTCCCAACAGACATTTCATCTTTGCTCTGCAGGCTTTGCAGTGGATATCTCAGCTCAATCACAGCCTCAGAGGCATTTAGAAATTAGAGCTAAATAGGATCAACTGTAACTTTCAATGAGCTATAAAGTAGGAAGTTAGCAAAAAATCTCATAACTTTTGCAAATGGACACTTGGAGGGTCAAATAAGGACTTTTCGGAATCAGTGGATTTTTGCTAAGTGCATCCAGATGCTGAGATTTTTGTTAACTGACTAAAATAATATTTAATTTAGTTTTTGCATGCAAAGCATTCAAATGGCGATTTTCTTCAATAATTAAATATTGGCACCTCTTTAATGTTAAATTAAAAATTTGCATGTAATGGTAACTGAATATTTTAATATTATTTTATCTCCGGGACTCCGAGTCAATGTTAGTCGAACTGGAGGGGGGTCCAATTAGAAAACTTTTTTTGTTAGTCAGGGTTTAAAGCTTGCAGCGGCGCCATGATAGTAGGATTTTCTCTATTTATTCAAATATGGCGTCATTTCTCATTCATCCAGCTTGAGCAGAGACAAATTCCTTCCTGAGTTAGGTGAATTTTCATCAGCAATCAGTTGTGAAGACATCAAAAACATTCTTTTGTAGGTACAAGTCCAGATTCATCAACAGAATTGAAGACAGAGTGGCGATTTTAGCAAAAGAAACAGCATCTGTGGTGACCCACTCCGAATGGGACAATCTCTATTCCAATTTTGCTTGATTAATTTTAGTTTGACAGTTAGGACATTTTGTCAAACATATTGCATAACATGTATGTATTTTGAGACATTCAATGTATAGTGCAAGAACATGACTGAGAATCAAAATTATGACATTCTATTTGTCAACTAGGTCTGATTTACAATTTATGATTGCTCAGAAATGAATATCAGACTTACACACTTCATAAACATCAAACCTTGAATGCAAAGAGCTTCTAGTTCTGTGAACAAACTTCAACTAAACCAAATACAATGCTAATAGAAGTTTCTGCTGCTCAGAAATTAGTTACAATGTCACTCTTAAACGCCCAAGAATTATAATCAGACCTTTACAAACTCAAAAAGACCACTTGAATACAATATTACGCACCCCAATGACTATATCAGACCTTAACTCCACAACCAGCATTGACAGTTTGACTGAAACAGCAATTATTACATCAATTTCTGAGTGTATACTTGACTGATTGCAAACTATTATAACCCAGAAATGTACAGCAGTTAAGAAATTTAGTTCTGAGCATCAATCACATACATCCATGACCAGATAGAGCTCAGAGATACACACAGCAATCCTCAATCTCAGATTTACATTTATATTCAGACCTGAATATTCAATAACAACAATTACAATGAACATAATCAACCTAGACCTGCACGTTTGAACCTGATTTGAAGCGCAGAGATGTATGCAGCAGTTGGAGGTTGAAAGAATCACTGTAGCGAATCACTGTACGCGGGCACTGTAGCGCATACTGTAGCAGCCAACAATTAATGTATTCCACAATGCATCAGCTCTGCTTTTTAATGGCTGCCAAATAAAACTCGAGGTCTGCAGTTGATCAATCTTCAAACCCCTTTTAAACTTCACCAATTTGCACAAATGAAAGGACTAAATAATCCTCTCCTCAATTTGCAACCCTTCAAGAGATCTTTCACTCCCTCAGTTATGCTATCAATAGGAAGTTTTCGTTTCCTATGATCAAAGAAGAAATTTGCGAAAGCCCTAGGCTCCACAAATAAAAATCAATCAAAATATTATTCATCAACTAGATGCTGAAAATGAGCTCTTGCCTCTCTTTTTATTCTTTCCTTAAGAGAGCTCAAACACCTTCCTGGCCAATGTGGGATAAAAGATTTATTCCCACATTAAATTATTCACTTAACGCACTTTATTATATTAAAGTGACTTTATTATAATAATATTAAAATATTAAATAAATCACTTAAGTCACTTAAACTTTAATATCTCTTAATGTACTTGTCTGATTGCTAAGCCGTCTGAGCCAGGAGTCGACTCTCCCTGTTCTCCATGTGATTGGATGCCTGTCTAAAAATAGAAACCCTGAATAGTGACTTACTATAAATAGTAAGTATGTGAAACTGAGTCTAGAAATAGCTGCAAAGGCCCAATCAAGGTCGACATTGCCAATATGCTCTACTTCGGTGTCTTTCTATTAATAGGAACCCTGACTCTCCCAAAATAGTAACTTACTATAAATAGTAAGTGTGCCAATCTGAGTCAAATAACCTATGCAAAGGCCAAAACCTAAATCTAGCTAAAGAGTAATGTCTCTAAATCACCGGTAACTACCACAAAAGACCCTCTATCCATAACTGTTAGCCTACGAGGGTCAAATGATAGGCTAATCCTTACGAACTCTGATGCTCGCAAAATGGGGTCATTACAGCATCAAAACCTCAATTTTTTGTCTCAAATTCTTCTACTTCTCGTCTTATTTTCTTTCGCATGTTTGAAGAATTGGCGACTTTTGACAAAACAAATTATCTGGGTTGGTTGTGCACGGCTTCCTCTACAAAACCCATGTGTTAGAATTTTTCAAGAAAATTTGCTCCAAAGCTTCAATTCTCGAGGCTTTGATTTTCTCAACTGAAATTCCTTTGCATGGTGGAGTAAAAGTATTTTTCGAATTTGACATTGTGGGTTGTCTTAGAATTATCTTCTAGACAAAACCCATATTTCAAATTTTCTCGGAAAAATTGCCCACCGCAGCCCCTACTACCCCCAATTGCTTTTTTCGGAAAAGCTCTTGCATGTCAAGCTAAACGGCATTTTTTCGCAATTCTAGCAGTTTGGGTTGTCTTAAAATCATTTTCTGCACAAAACCCACATTTCAGAATTTTTGGCAAAAATTGCCCTCCGACAGGATATTTTTAGCCTCAGCGAGTCATTTTTAGCTTTTTGGAGAAAATTGTCAGAATATAGTCGAATTCACAGTCAATAAGCGAGTTTTCCAGAATGCAGTACACACATACTGAATTCAAGACCAAATCGGTCTTAATTCATTTTTTCATCAGAAAAGCTGACACCAGTTTATATCAAGCGCATCCGGAGGGTTGACAGGCATAGACACTCAAAAGTCTGCCTCGTATCGCTGATAGCCTTTCAGAGGCTAGCTTAGAGGGTTGATACCATTGGAATTTTGCATGTGCAGCAAGTTTGTTTGCATTTCTCACAACTAGAAATGTGCACAATCAAACTTCGCGGTTTCATCATGCAACACTCTTTCATTAACGAAAAGTGTCAGAGACATCAAGCTGTAGGAGAAAAAGAGGCCATCACTTTATTACAAAGCCGCCAGAGTTACCAGTCAGTGAAATGCCAGTTTAAGTGTGCAGAGATTTCCAGGATTGTTTGAGTTGCTAACAAGTAGTGAATTGACGATTAAAACATGTGATGATCTCTAGTTGGTGATGCAGTCAACAACCTCGTGGAGGGGTTACTTGCTCGAGATCACAACCAGTGAACTCCAGTTCCCACCTTTCAGGATAGACATCAGACACAACAGTTAACTCGACGCTTCTTTCCGAGTTAACTCGTTGTTCCACATCTCATGCATGTCTATTTTGGGAGACATCTTTGTACACTTGGAGTTTCATTTAGGGTTTTCGTTAACTGATGGTAGTATTCCAGTTAACTTGCTTTCAATAAGGACGTGCATGCTTGCACATTGTCCATTTAGATTAGATGTACCGGTTAACTGATGGTAGCTTTCCAATTAACTGTATAGTTTCCTTTATTAGGGTTTAGCAATAAAATCTTGCATGCATGCAAGACTGTAGTTGACTCAAGGTGATTTTAGGGTTCCCTACACCTTTCGATGTCTATAAATAAGAGCTTTCAGCTCATTTGTAAATAACTTTTGCACAAGAGAGTAATCTATGTTGTGCCCACCTTGCCTGTAATATTGTTAATTTTGTATCTGTTCACAAGTATTTATTATGATGATGAATTTTTATGCCACTCGGGTTTCATGTTGTTATTATGGTGAATGCTTATCTTAGTTAAATATAGTGGCTAGTTTGATCATAAATTGTATGCGTGTTTTCGTCTATGCAATTTACTGTCCTAGTTGGCTATCCTTTATGTTTTGTTTCTAATAAGCCTATTCAGAGTAGCAAATAGTTGCGCCCACCTTGCCTTCACGTTGTGAATTTGTACCTAAATGTAATGTCCCCTTCCTAGGTAGTACAGTTATTTCAGAGGTTAGCCTATCATTCAAATCCTCGTAGGCTGGTAGAAGTGTTTAGAGGATCACCTGTGGCAGTTATCCAGCGTTTGGGAACATCACTTCAGCAGTTGATTCAGGTTTGGGCCTTTGCGGACACTTACAGAGTGATTTAGAGGTACTTACTATTTATAGTAAGTCAGGCAGGCAGGAGTTGCTATTTTTCGCAGGGGCACTTGATTCAATCGGTCAGCTCAGTTTCGACCCGGTTTGATAATTTGATGAGCAAACAAGGATTATTAGAGCATTTAATAATAATTAGAGAGATTATTAATTTGACTTTATAATATAAAGTCATTTTAATGAAATATTAAAGTTATTATTAAAATGGCGAATTATAAAGTATTTTAATACTTTATAATGAAGGAAAATTTTAATATTTAATGAGTTTAATACTCATTAATAAAAAGGACGCCATTTATTAATGATTTGGCCTAAGTATTTCAAAAGGGCGAATTATTATGTTATTAAATGCAAATGAGCTGATTTTTGTGAAGGGTCGACTTTTTGAGAGAGGTTATATATTTCTTCAAGGCAAATCGAATTCATTATGTTGATTATTTTAATTTGTCTTTATTTCTCTCTGAGAGCATTGGGGTTTGAGAAACGAGGGTTTCTGCAGATCAACGGTTTTGAAAAACGTTCCCTCTTCAAAATCAGACATACTGAGACTGTGCAATACCAGTTTAAGCTTGTCAACAAAGTGGCTTCATTCAGAAGTCATACAAAGCTTATTGTGAAGATTTTTCATCAAGATTTTGGGTTGAACTTCTCCAGAAGGGTTTCATATTCAGGGGTGACTCTTTCTTGATCATTTGGCACACTTACCAAGAAAGTACGGATTTCTCACTTGCTGGTACAGGCCGTACTTCTGCTGCAGCAAAGGCCGTACTTCATTCCCAGACCAAAACGCCTTGCTTTTTCATCTTCTGGTTTCATCACTTTGGGCACCTAGGGTTTCTAGAGCATCTGCATTGATTTCTGGGTCAGAGGATTGCTCATCTTATTCAGCCGTACCATTTCAGGCTCTTTCACAGGCGACTGCAAGCTTATTCAGGTTCCTTAATAAATAGTTTTCCTTTTTATTGTATGTCTGAAAGTAGCAGTTGTATTTATTCTGGGAGGTCAATAAATCATCTAGCATTGGAATCTGAGCTGTATTCTGTAGTTTTTAATCATCTAGTATTTTTATTTAATTTTTCAAGCATTTCCTTGCAAAATCGCAATTTGTCTTTTATTGCAAAAAACCACCAAAAAAATCAAAAATTACAAAACAAACAAAAAAACGCATTCACAGTCAGAAGTTTTGGGTTGAGAGACACCTGGTCTCTTACACTAAAACTTATCGTTTGATGTGTGTGCCAATAAACTTATTCATTCTAGCAAATAGTTGCGCACACCTTGCCTTCATGTTGTGAAGTTGTACCTGGTTTATCGTATAAGATCATTCCCGCTCCGTTTCCTAATGCTCTGATTTCTTGAGGAGATTAGATAGTATAAGCTAGTTAGTTTTGAGTTGTAGTTAAGATTTGCAAAACCAGAAAATCCTTGGCTGCAACGTTCGTGATTTTTCTTAACCTTGTGCCTCTTTCAGCTAAGACAAAAAGATAGGAATTAGTTTAGTTTACTTTTTTCCTATGTTACACCACTGTCGGGGACGGGGGGACGGGTTTCCGGGATGGGGGGACAAAGGGGCCTCAATTTGGGGACGGTGGGGGGACGGCGGCGGGACAGCGGCGGGGGGGCGGGGGGTGTATATACTATATACTATACATATGGTACGTAAAATGCTAGTTATGAAAAGATGTATAAGACTATTAAGAAGTAAAATAGCAAAATTGCAAATGCCAAATTGAAATACTAAATAGTAAATACTTGAACATTGAACATTGAAGTTTTCAATATCGAATTACTAATGAGAAATTAGAATAGAATACTCAATACTACAATTGTCAAATCAGCAAATGGAAGATTTCTATTATATGATATCAAAAATATCTAATCATAAAGATGATTACAATGAGTAGCATGATATCAAAACAAGTACAAATCAAAATGTCAAATAATAAAAAAATGTGTTAATTATTTTTTTAAACCATGTGATTTAAGTTGCCGCCGTGGGGGACGCCTGGGTGTCCCCAGGACGTCCCCGCGTCCCCGGCGACCCTGCGGTTTGGCCTGGGGGGCGGGGTTCGGGGGCCTTCGGGGGGAGACCGTACACTACTTTTTTCAAGCATTTGTCTACACAACGAGGGAGTTTCCCCTCCTAATTTGAAGAGCACTCATTACGTAGTGTGCATAGCTGTCCGTACCAATTTGCACTCCAGAGGTGTTAATTGTTACGCCAACGATATATTTACTCCACAAATGTAACGTCCCCTCTCCAGTTGTAGTTGATCTTATATTATTTTAATAACACTAATGTTATAAGTTAAAATTAATATTTAGCTATGTGTTTTTTAAATTAATATTAAAAGGGGATACTCCTCTGAACTTCTAGGTCAACTCTAGTATATTCATCAACAATACCTCCCCAGTCCAGATCTTGTGCCTCTACTTTTTCATCTTCCCTTTGGAATCCCTCCATAGCTAGGAAGGGTAGTCGAGTTATTCTAGAGGTAGATCTTGATGGATTGTTATTTTTGGATTGGCTCGGGGTGGTTTCCCTCATGTTTTCTTCGTGAGGCCTAAAAGTAACTATGATGGTGCTTATGCTTTGTATTGCTTAGAGTAATGCCTACCTTGTTCTCTCATTTTGTTCAATAAGGGCTTGGGTTTTCCTATCATTATTTCCATGAAAGCCCTGAGTTAATCTCTCAATTGGTTACTGTTACCCCACGTTTTACTTCGGCCCATTGGAGTCCTTGTATACTTCGAATCGGCTTGGTCTTTCTCAGGCGGTGTTTACTGTTAGTGTTTGTAGCTTAGGGAGATATTTTCTCCTAAATTAATATAATAAATGATTATTAAGGCAAGTCGGCCTTATTACAAAATCATATTTTATATTATTCTAAAGGAGGCCGACCTAAGTGAAGAGTCACCTTGTTTGGTATATATACAAGGTGGAGTTCATTCAATCATATCATCAAGTCATTCTTATTTCCACATTCTTTCAAGAAGGAGCAACAGATCAACTTCAAGAAGAAAAATATTTATCTTTGCATCAAAGGATAGATGCTATTAATTCATTGTATTTATCCGCCCTTGAGAAGGGTCTAGTTGTAAAGCAGTATTCTGCACTTTTATATGATATATATGAGATATATTTTTGTTGGGTTTTTCTCCCTCGAGTAGGAGGGTTTTCCCAGGGTAAACTGTTTTGTTCTTTGTCTCATATGTTGTATTTTCCGATTGCTTACATTTCTAATCCTAAAACTAACATTTACTCTAGTCCTGCGAACTCAGGCAGTGTCTTATGCAATTCATGTAACTCCCTACTTTACCACTTAGACTTGTTTTTTTTACTGCTATTTCCCTTCTTTCGTTTAGCCGGTATCTTGAAGCGAAATTTGAACCTAAGCACACTTTTACGAAGTTTGTCAAACACCCCACTTCTCCGCTTCTAGACGTTTTCAAATTTCGAAGACAGTTTTAAAGAATGATGAAGTAGTTGCAGCCACGTACCCTATGGAAAATAAGAGATATTAATGCTCATCTATTTCCGCGCCTTCTTTGGGGTCTTTAAGGAAATCTTCTAAGTGCTAGACAAACATTCCCATTGTGATGATGTTTCTCGAGAGGGAGTTGGGCAAGATGCAAGATTTTAGCTACAAAATCCGTCATTTAAGGTATTTCTAATAGCCCCTGCTTCAATTTGTCTTTCTGGGATATTGGTGTTCCTGTTTCAGAATTGTTTAGGTAGTTTCTTGTTTGAGCCCTAATTCTCAGTCATGACAAGAGTTAAATACATGGGTTGTGAGTATGTGTCTGGGCTGACTTATGAGGGACCGGAAATTGGGGATACCCGTTTTGGACCTGTAAATTTGGAAGAGATAAGAAGTAAATTTGATAAACCAAACCCACCACCCATCACTGCGCGAGTAATTGATAGCGGGCTGATTGAAGCCGATGTATTTCCTATAGCAGTACACTATCCTGAACTCATTTTGGAGTGTATTAGGCATTATAATTCACAAACACGAGAGATCAAGACAGAAGATAACCGGTTGATACTGAAGATTCATAGGTCTACCTTTGCATCCTGCCTAAAAATCCCAGAAAGAGATGATTATTCACACATGACTGTGACACATTCCCAAACTGAGTTCTCAATGAAAAAGGGGCTCTATAGAAATGAAATGGCAAAACATTGGTTGGCTAAACCTAAACGGGGCAAGTCCCAGTTACCTCGGAATATGCACAAGACCCATTTTGTAGAACAGGTAGCCGATATTGTGGCACCACTGCATAGGCTGAGAGGCAATGAAGATGTGCACGGGTTTGAAGAGTGGATGTATTTCTTCATCCAAATCATATTAGCCGGACAACAATTTCTTGACTGGGTAGGAATTATAAGTGATCGGCTACATCAGTTGATGACTTTCTTTACTCTCAATAGGTTCTTTTATATGTCCCCATACCTAATTTATGTTGTTGCTACTACAAGGCCCTGGCCTGGTTTAAGACCGAGTGACCTACCTCCAGGGAAAGTGCCTATCTATGACTATTTTGATAAGCTGCAGCTTCACAGAAGTTTTCAGCATTTTAGGAGGATAACTAATGCTTTCACTATAAGGATGGTCAGAGACTTACAGGGATGTCCTGCAATGCGATTGTCACTAGAGGAAATGCAATTTGTAGATTTTTATGGTAGTCACTTCATTCAATTTCAAAGATTTTCTTACATAAGAGTTGGCGGATATGCTAGTTTTCCAATCAAACTGCCAAAATATCTTGAAGATAAATGGGTTGTGATAGAAGTATGCAGGCAATTAGCAGATGTAAACAAGTTATGTCAACACAGGAAAAGAGTGACTATCAATTTTCCTATTGGCTTTGGTTCTTACAGTTGCCTATCTATGTCTGATGCCCTAAACATTGAGAAGGAATTGTCTAAGTATAATTTGCTTACATTTGATGTACGGTTTCCTTTTGATTTGAAAAATTATGTTAAGGACAATTTGAAGCTAAGCCCTAATTTCTTTCATCAACCTAGTTTTGAAGACTTTTGGGCTGATTGTTTTGATGAATATGAAGTCAGAAGAATAAGCTAGATGAGATTGTCCGTAACTAAGGTCTCAGTAACTCCAGCCTGGTTGGAGCACACCTTATCAAGGAAAAGAAAGGTTGTACAGCCTAGTTTACCTAAGCAAGATATGGTAGGCCAATTGTTACAGAGAACTTCTACCCCAAAACTAAAGAAGTTAAAGACTACTGCCAGGTTGAAAGATGATGTAAAGTCAAGAAGCCTCCAAGTAGAGATTGTGCACCCTTCAATGCAAAAGGATGTCAATCAAGCAACAACAAATGATTTCGAAGTGAACAGAGTAGATCTCAGCCCCCCTACCAGAGATGGAGACATTTAGATCTTCCAGGTGTCTGCAGCTAGAATGGTTGAATGATCAAAAAAGGATAAAGAAAGTAAGAAAGAATTAAAGGCCAGGTCCGCGACTTGACTAGATGTCTAAGGTCAATTTGTGAACTTGTTCCTCAACCCCTCTCCCAGGCCGATTCCTCTGTAGAATCCTTAACCGTGGTTGGGAAGGAAGCTATGATTAAAATAAAATGTTGCCAAACCCTAAGCAAGGCTGTGGAGGAATGAAGTGAGTGTCTAACCAAAAAGGGAGGCTTTGTTATTGCTGAATCTATGAAGTGCTTCCAGGAGACAAATGCTTTGAAGACTACTTTTGGGGAGGAGATTGTTGCGATTGAAAAAGAAGAAAAGTTATGGAACAATTATCAAACTGAATTGAAATTAATGTTAAGCTGGGATATGGAGAAGCTGGTTCCAAAGCAAATTATACCCAGTGCTTCAGACACCCGTTGCTTGGTATCGAATAAGGGAGTGGAGTGGAAGTTGCAAATTGCTAAACAGAGTTTGTAAAAGCTTAGAGAAATCATTGATGAGTGCACTATTGTTTCAGAAGAAGCTCTAGGTACTTTGGTGGCTCTCGGGTTACTATAGAATAAAGGTGAAGTTGGGAATGATATAGACATCAAGAGTTTGATAGATAGTTTCCAAGGAATGGTTAAGGAAACACTTGATTCACCTTCGCTTAATGTTGAGCACCTAAAGAAGCTTAGTGAATTACATTTGGTCACATCTCAAGCGATCGATCTCATGAAAGTTCGTGAACGTCGCCTTGAGACAGCTAAGGACAATCATCTGATGTGGAAGGTGCAAATGACAAATGTGGCTATTCTTCAGAATAAAGAGTTGTTACATATCCTTAAATCTTTCCAAGCCTAGTGAAAGAAACTCGTGGCGACCCCGGAAGCTAGAAGTGAAGCAACACCATTGTGACGGCTCAACTTCTTTACTTTTATTTGTTTGCCTTTCAATTAGGTCGGTTATGGACAATAGAAAGAGGTGGTTACTCATACGCCTATTTAATTGTATCAATTTTCATATGTGCTCTCTAGACACTCTTTGAAAAATTCCCGTTCTACATTTTTGTTGTGAATGAAACTACAGTTTGTCTTAGTGCATACAGTTCATGAATATATCTCAATGTCATACTTCATCTTGGTGTAGTTTATGCAGTTTCTTCATGATTAATTTCATTTCTCAGATGGTATTGAATGCACAGTTTATTTCTTAAATGATTTAAGCAAATTGGTCTTGGTGCTGATTTTCTATTTACTGAATCTTGCATCTGATATTTAGGATTCTTCCCAGTATTGGATTTACCTTTACTGCTTTCTGGTTAAAAGCAAACAGAGTGTTTATTTTAGTGTTTTAATTCATTGAAAATTTAGTGAGGGAGTTGTACCTCGATAAAATTCAGAGAATATTTGTTCTTGTTTAAGAACAAAATATTCAGAGTTGTTGGTTTACTGGCAACTTTCCCTGATATAAGGTTATATTATGTCAAGGTGCCCAATCTGTTAGCCAAAAGATTTTTGGCGACTCCGTTGGGGAGATTTGGTTTGCTCTATCTAGGTATAATACATAGATAATTCAATTAATCCTAGATAACCAGAGATTTACTAGGGGGCGGAGGAGTAGGGGAATTTCTAATTCCATTTTTGAAACCCTGCAAAGAAGTAATTTTTCCTATATTATTCCCTCTGGGCAAAGGGCTAGGGCTAGAAGTAGACCTGCTTCACCGACTAGGACACCTTCAAATCACTCTATCTCCCAAGCACTCATTTTACACGGGACTGTTTTACCAATTTGTAAGAGACCAGGTGTCTCTCAGCCCGAACACTGTCTGATAATACTGAGTTCTTGTTTGTTTTGTGTATTTTGATTTTTTTTTGGTGTTTTTGCATATAAAAGAGAAAATGCGATTTTGCTAGAAAATGCTAGGAAAAATATAATAAAATACCAGAATACGATATTTGACAGAAATAAGCCTGCATCCTGATGCCTGATGCTTTATTTATCTTTCAGAATAATTATAACTGTGAAATACAATCATGCAAGTAAAAAGGCAAACTATTATTTAAAGAACCTGGACAAGTTTGCAGCCGCCAGAAGAAGGCCAAAGAAGGTACGGCCAAATGAAATAAGCAATCTACAGACTCCGAGATCAATGCTAAATCTCCAGAATCCCTAGGCGTCCAGAATAGAAGAGGCAGAAGACCAAAAATCAAGACGTCCAGCTGAAAATGAATGGTACGGCCTTGCTGCTGTGATAGTACGGCTTGTACCAGCAAATAAGAAATCTGTACGGCCTTGAAGTTTGTGCCAGATGCAAAACAAAACACTGCCAATGCAATATTCTCCTTCTGGAAGGAAGATCGATCCAACTCTGAATATAAATCTCCACAATGAACTCTGTAATAACTTCTGGATGAAGCTATTCAACTGACAATCTTCAACTAGTATTGCACAATCTCAGTATGCCTGATTCTGAAGAGGGAACGTTCTTCAAAACCCGATGATCTGCAGAAATCCTGGTTTCTCAAACCCCAATGCTCTCCGAGAGAAGAATAAAGACAAATTAGAATAATCAACATATGAGTTTGATTTGCCTTTGGTAGAATATATAACCTTCTCAAGAATTCGACCCCTTCTCAAAAAATCACTTAAAATACATTTAATAATATAAATGCGCCTCTTTTTGACTTAGGCAATATAATTAAATAATGGTGTCCCTTTTAATGAATAAATAAATACTCATAATAATAATTCTCCTTTATTATAAAGTATTAAATACTTTATAATATGCCATTAATAATTAATACTTTAATATATCATTAAAGTGACTTTATAATATAAAGTCAAAATAATAATCATTTAATTATTATTAAATGCTCCGTTATTCTTCATCTGCTCAGCAAACTGTCAAACTGGGTCGAAACTGAGCTGACCAGCTGAACCAGGTGCCCTGCCAGAAATAGCAGCTCCTGCCTGCCCGACTTACTATAAATAGTAAGTACCTCTAAATCATTCTGTAAGTGTCCGCAGAAGCCCAAACCTGAATCAACTGCTGGAGTGGTGTTCCCAACACTAGATAACTGCCTCAAGTGATCCTCTAAACACTTCTGCCAGCCTACGAGGATCTGAATGATAGGCTAACCTCAAACACAACTATACTACCTAGGAAGGGGACATTACACAATTGTAGTAAATTTTCCCCTTAATATGGCTCATCAACAACCACAACAACCTGTTCCCTAGGGTGTTGTTGTCAATCCCTTGCAGTTAGCAAATAACCTACATGATTTACCCAAGGGTTCTCACAAGAACTTGCCTAAATTCCGAGGGGATGGAAAGATTTCACCAGAGGAACACATTGATGCTTTCTTCGCTGCGTGTGGTGTGCTTGTTGTACAGGAAGAAGATGTTGTTGTCAGATTATTTATAGCATCTTTAGCCAATGCAGCAACTCAATGGTTTTATCAATTACCTCATGGATGCATTACTAATTGGGCCACAATGCACGATAAATTTGAGGCAAGATTCAAAAGCACGGACGATGACTTGACTTTAATAGCACAAGTTACTCAAATGAAGAAAGAACCAAATTAGTCCATGACAAATTTTGTGGCTAAGTTCAACAATATTGTGAATCGAATTACGGCTGCAAAGAGACCTTCCCTAGAAATGCAAAAATGTTTCTTCATAAATGCACAACACCCTAATATTGGTCTTCTCTTAAAGAGACAACCGGTAAATACTCTTGAAGCTACACAAGCACTGGCGATTAAGCTAGAAGATGATTTTATCTTAGTGGGTAAATGGAAGAAGGATTTTCAGACGAGCAAAGCACCTCCAACTACTTCCTCTAATCCTATCATGCAAAGATTAGCTAATGATGTAATTGCTCTCAAGAGGCAAATGCCAAAAGGCAACCAGCCCTCTCAGGATATTCCCAGGAGAGCAAATTTTCAACCAGGGAACAAGACACTGCCCTTGCCTCCAATTCAACAGAGGTTGGCAATTGAGGCTCCTTCTATAGACAATAAAAAGAATGTGTGTTTTTCACCTGACATCAAATCATGACAGTGTTGATTGTCCTGAGATGAATAGGTTTATGCAATTGACCACCACCAAGGAGGTTATTGAAGAGGTCACAGAAGAGGGTGCTTCATCTAATCAATATGGCGACTCTGCAAATGGATATTTGGAATTCGAACCTAAAGATGATAGAGGAGGAGACGTTTACATCACTCTGGATGATGCTACCTGTGTCGCTATTACCCGAAGTCAGCAACACTCCAATCAAAAGGGTACTCCAAATCCTCCTAAAGTCTTACTTACACAAGCTAGTGCATCTTCAAAAGGAGGAAATGCCTCGCAAAGTGTAGTTGATAACTCTTCTAAAAACCCAATTGTAGCACCCATCAAAGACTCAACAGGGACCTTTGATATTGTAGAGTTTTGCAAAAAATTTGAAGTGCAAATTTCCCAAGCAGAATATTTAAGGATGAATCCTAAGGAGTTAGATTAATTGAATATGTTAGGCCAAGGCATTCTGAATCTCATGCAGGGTTGGACGCAAGGAATGGTTAGTTCTCAAGGTTCGGCCGCCGACACTGCATCTAGCAATAAGATGCCTTCTCTGTTCACCTTTGATGCAAAGCCTAACCCATTTTATGTGTCACTATTTGTGAATGGATTCAGAGTAAATAATTGCATCATCGACTTAGGCGCCTCTGACAATGTCATGCCCGCGCAAATTGCCAAAGCCTTGGGGCTTGAGATAACTAGGACTTTTGGGAAGTGTTACTCTATGGATACCAAAAAGATTCCTTTGCTTGGCCAAATTAAAGATGCTCAAGTTGCACTTGTAGCTCATCCAAGTAAACACCTCAAACTCACCATCTTGGTTGCAGACATACCAGCTAGTTATGGTATGCTTCTAAGCAGGAGCATCTGCAAAGACTTGGGAGGAGAAATACAATTAGACTAGTCATATGCTATTATGCCATTTGGCAAAGAAAAGGTGCGCTTGGAACCTGAATCTAAAGCTAAGATAACAGTGCTTAAGTCAGAAGATCCTAAGGCATAGATTTTATATGAGAACGAGTTTGGGAACTATATGCTTTTCTCAAAAGAGGAGAAAGGAGATAATGTACATGTTCCAGATTCAGAACCTAAACTGTGGACGATGGAATTTGATGGAAGTTGTTCCAATGTTGGATCTAGAGCAGAAGTTGTTCTTATTTCTCCTTCTGGTGAGCAATTTCCTTTTGCCTATAAGTTGAAATTTGCTAATACAAACAATATTGTTGAGTACGAGGCTCCTCTGTTAGGGTTAATTGAAGCTAAAGGTATGGGGATTAAGTTGCTTAAAGTTTTAGGGGATGCGGAACTAATTGTCAAAGAAGTACAATGCTTTCACCATTAAAAATGAAAGGTTGAAACATTATCAGAATCGAGTCTGGATGGCTATAGAAAGTTTTGATGCCTTCTCGATAAAAGCTATTCCTAGAGAACTTAATTCCAAGGTTGATTCACTGGCAGTCTCTGCCTCTTTGTTGCTTCCACATCCTAAATTCAAAAACAAGCCTTATAGAATCGAATTGATTTATAGGCCAAGCATTCCAGATAATGTTGATCATTGGCAGGTTTTTGATGATGACAAGAAGATTCAAGCCTTCATAAAGAATGTCAAAGCCTTTGCTCAAGTCTTCTTTAAAGGAGGAGACAACGAATGTAAGGAATTTTGTTCTGGCAAAATGGGTGGCCTTGAAGATGAAATTATTCAGTTAAAGGGCAACAAAATACCCAAGGGACTCGTTTCCCTTGAAGATTTATTTGATTGCCATGACCGCTCCATAAAGCGAAAGATGAGCGAATCTGCTAATAACTCCGGCAAATTTGAAGCGGTCAATATTGGAGATCCAAACTCTCCTAAAATGGCTTATATCAGAAAATGTTGTTCACCTAAAGAAAAGGAAAGGTTGATAGCTCTGCTTATCAAGTATAAAGAAGTTTTCGCTTGGTGTTACAACGACCTAAAAAATTTCATGAATGGAAAATTCCAGCATCACATTCCACTAAAGGAAGGAAAGGCTGCCTTTAGGCAGAAGCAGAGAAACTATAACCCTACAATCACTGATACAATTTTTAGAGAAATTGACAAGATGCTAAAGCCCGGATTATGTAATGTCCCCAAATTTATGGTTAAGTGACTTAATTAATTTAATTGATTAAATTGTCCACAAATTAATAAAATTTCTTCAGGATGACTTTAATCAATTATTTTAATTAAATAAAGTGAAATATTATACAGTCACTTATTTGATTGTTTATAAAGTGACTTAGTGAAATATTTGAAATATGAATTATATAAAATCACTTTATATTTGTGAGTGAAAAAAATACAAAAGGAAAGAAAGAAGAAATCATTCGACACCTTTTGAATGCATATTTTCACGGGAATGAAACTGGTCGAACTCTCTGGTTGGGATGTGAGAAACCCTATCAGCCATGGTTTCGAGTGTGAGAGATCACTCCTAGCTATGAAATCAAAGGTTTTGGCAAGAAGAACAAGCTGTAAATAGATTTTTCGTGGGTTTTGATTTCAGAGGTTTTGCTTCATCTTGGAGGCGAGTTTGGGAGCTTGTTTATACTCTTGGAGGCGTTTCTTCATGAAGAAACCCTAGGCGCACTTGTTGCAGACATTAAACATTATATCTGGGTCGTTTTTAGCAGAATATGGGCAAAAACAAATGGAAAAACGTGTTTTCTGAGTGAGGACGTGATGTGTGTGATGAAGGCGCTTTACCTTTGGCTTCAAAACTGAGTCGTTTTTGCTGCTAGAGTCCTTGGGAGGATGCATCTGGGTGAGAAAGGAGATAACGTGTTTGTAGAAGGAAGAAATGACGGCTGGTAATGTGATTTCTGTTGCTGCTATAACTGCTGGGCTCTTCTAAGTCAGTCCCTTACACCTTCCAAGTTGGACGAGTTGTATCCAGGGAAGAAACGCATTTCACGGGAAGGATATATTGGCACGATTTTGGTCCATTCTCCACCTTTGAAGATCAAATGAAATTATTTCCTTGAGCTGGGCGATGTAAGAGCAGATTTCAAGGTCTGGCAAGCATATTTTGGATATCCCTGTTTCGACCTCAAATCATTTTTGACTCAGGACTACGTAGTAACCAGGTCTGAGTGCTCTTGCTTGTACTTTCAGTTATTAAAGGGGTCTGAAACGAAGAATTAGTTTAAGACTGTGGGTATTGAGTTGGTTGTTTCAATTTCTGACTTATATGCAAGAAATATTGTCTCCTTAATGTTCAGGATTGTCACATAATGTTGTTGTTCCAACCTTAATACTGTTTCTGTGAATTCAAGGTGTTGTCATGGAGAACTTTACTGTGGAGTTGATACTTTAATGCTGTCTTAGTCCTATGTAAATGGTCAAATGTTTTATGAACAGCTGTTAGGGATATGTCAATAATAGTAAATATGAGGAGTTTGGGAGTTCTCATCAAACTGTTTGTCAGAATGTCTAAACTGCTGTAGGTGCATATTTTACAAGTTCATTCAATTATATGCAGTTAAAAATACCAAAAAAAAAATCTTGCATTTGTATCTCATTTCAATCCAGTCATTAGAATGCTTTCTTAGAGTCATCTTAGTAAATGCAATCATCTTATGCAAACAAAATACCAAACCCTTCAAGCAAACAGCAAGTGCAGAAATTGAAAGTCAATTGTTTGACCAAACTCCTAAGAGTCAAAACAGAAAATTAAAGGCAGAAATTTCAAGGTATTTTACAGATTATATACCCCATACATCACTCAACCTAGGTGGTGAATATTGTTCCAGTTTGCAAGAAAAACGAGGAAATTCGGATATGAGTCGATTTCAGGAATTTAAATCAAGCCTCGTTGAAAGATAGCTATCCCCTTCCCAACATGGATCATATCTTGCAAGCAGTCGCAGGTTCGAAAATGATGTCTATGTTGGATGGTTTCTCTGGTTATAACCAGATCAGTGTGGCTGAAGAACAACATAAAACAGCATTCACCACACCCTAGGGAACCTTCGCTTATAATTGGATGCCATTCGGGCTTATCAATGCGGAAGCGACATTTCAGCGAGCTATGGACCTATCCTTTGGCGATCTCCGAAACAAAACCATAGTCAACTATCTTGATGACTTAACAGTGTTCTCCAAGAAAAGAAAAGATCAAATACAAGATCTGGAGCGAGTTCTACAGAGATGTAAAGAACATGGCATTTCTCTTAATCCTAAGAAGTCTGTTTTTTTTGTCACTAAGGGTTAACTCTTGGGTCACATTGTATCCAAAGAAGGTGTGAAAATAGACCTGGAAAGAGTAAAGGCTATCTTACAATTAAGTCTTCCTTCGATCCAGACTGGCGTGAAGTCTTTTTTCAGCCAAGCAAATTTCTTGAGGAAATTTGTCCCAGACTTCTCTAAGATCACTAAGCACATTGTGGAAATGATGAAAGAAAAACAAGCTTTTAAATGGAATGAGGCTGGGAAGCAGGCTTTCAAAGACATTAAAGAAGCAATTGCTCAAGCTCCTATCCTGGTCAATCCCGATTTTAGGAAAGATTTCATCATTTATTGCTATGCTTCAGAACATACTATGTCTGCCAAGTTGTTACAAGTAAATCAAGATAATGTTTAGACACCTATTGCCTTTATGAGAAAACCATTGAAAAAACGCGAATTGAATTATTCTCAAATTGAGAAACATGCGTTTGCAGTAGTCAAGGCAGTTAAGCAATTTCGCTTTTATATCTTGCATTCACACTCAATTGTGTATGTGCTATACCCTGTTGTTAAGAGCATCCTGATTCAACAGGATATTGATTGCAATAGGAGGGGTAACTAGATAGCTAAAGTGCAAGAGTATGATTTGGATCTTAAGCCTACAAAGTTAGTCAGAGGAAGAGGCCTCTGCAAATTGATGGCAGCAAACCCAAAGGAGGTAGAAGAAGATGAAAATTTACCCTTGGTCTTAACTGTAGGCTTACAAGATGAGTGGTTCTTTGACATAGCCTACTTTCTCACCTATGGAGAATGTCCTCAATGCCTCTCAGGTAAACAGAAAAGGAATTTGAAATTAAATGCAGCCAAATATGTCATTTGGAATGACACTTTATACAAGCGCAACTTGGATGGGACGTTTTTGAAATGTGTGGATAAAAGCCAACAGGAAATGTTGCTTACCATTTTCCACAATCAGACCTGTGGAGGTCATTTCTCTTCCCCTGTGACTGCTTTTAAGATCATAAGACATGGTTATTACTGGCCCAGGATGTTCAAAGATGCTTACCATTGGGTTGTCAGGTGTGAAAAATGTAAGTTGTTTGCAGGAAGACCTCAATTGGAAGCTCTACCACTCAAGCCTGTAGTAATTGACAGTCATTTCAGCAATGGGGTCTCAACTTCATAGGGCCAATCAGTCCACCATCTAGTGGAGGTCATACTCGTATCATTACAGCCACAAATTATTTCACCAAGTGGGTGGAAGCGATTCCAGTTAGGAGAACCAATTTCGAAGTGGTTTGTAATTTCATTAAAGAAAACATTCTGGTTAGGTATGGAGTCCCTCACAAGTTAGTTGCTAACAATGCAACTAGCTTTTCCTCCAGTGAGATTTCACTCTTTTGTTATGATTATGAGATCTCCCTATCCCATTTAGCTAACTATTATCCTCAGGGAAATGGTCAAGCCGAGTCCAGCAACAAGAATTTGATAAATATTATCAAGAATTTAGTTGATGACAAATAGAAAGATTGGCATAAAAGGTTGTATGAAGCTTTGTGGGCAGACAGAACAACTCCTAGAAAGGCAATTGGGATGACTCCTTTTGAATTCAGCGATGCCTTGGAGAAAAGAATTCCATATCTAACCAAGATCCAGGAGGAACGAGAGGATATGGTTGATAAGATAACCATACATCAGGCAAAGGTTAAAAATATTTTCGACAGGAAAGCTAGGCCCAGAAAATTTATGATTGGGGATTCAGTTTTGCTATGGGATAAGCACAGGGAACCTAAGGGTGCACATAAAAAGTTTGATGCACTCTAGATCGGTCCTTTTAAAATCACTCATGAGTGCAGGCAGGACCTGACACTCTACTAGCTTTGATTGATCTGGAGGTTCCTTTCTATACATAGTTAGTTTAGGGTTTTGTTTTGTTCTATTTGGTTTTGTTTTGTTTCCTCAATTTTTGAGAGCGTTTCTTTTCTCCAATGACTTTGTTGCCCAATGGATAAGACATTGTTTGTACTAAGCTAAGTTTGGGTTCATTGCTTCATCCTTGCCAGTCTTCGTCCCCAGTCAGAGCCACTGTTACCCCACATTTTACTTCAGCCCATGGGAGTCCTTGTTTACTTAGAATCGGCTTGGTCTTTCTTAGGCGGTGTTTAGTCTAGTCCCGCGATCTTATGCAGTTCATCTAACTCCTTGCTTTACTGCTTAGACTTGTTTTTTTATTGTTACTTCCATTCTTTCGTTTAGGCAGTGTCTTGAAGCGAAATTTGAACCTAAGCACACTTTTATGAAGTTTGTCGAACACCCCGCTTCTACACGTTTTCAAATTTCGAAGACAGTTTTAATGAATGATGAAGTAGTTGCCGCCACGTACCCAATGGCAAGTAAGAGATATTAATGCTCATCTATTTCAACCGCCTTCTTTGGGGTCTTTAACGAAATCTTCTAAGTGCTAGACAAACATTCCCATTGTGATATTGTTTCCCGAGGGCGAATTGGGCAAGGCGCAGGATTTCAACAACAGAATCTGTCATTTAAGGTATTTATAATATCCCTTGCTTCAATTTGTCTTTTTGGGATATTGGTGTTCCTGTTTCAGAATTGTTCAGGTAATTTTTTGTTTGAGCCCTAATTCTTAGTCATGGCAAGAGTTAAATACATGGGTTGTGAGTATGTGTCCGGGTTGACTTATGAGGGACTGGAAATTGGGGATACCCGTTTTGGACCTATAAATTTGGAAGAGATAAGAAGTAAATTTGATAAACCAAACCCGCCACCATCACTACGCGAGTAATTGATAGCGGGCTGGTTGAAGCCGTTGCATTTCCTATAGCAGTACAGTGCCCTAAAGTCATTTTGGAGTGTATTAGGCATTATAATTCACAAACACGAGAGATCAAGACAGAAGATAACCGGTTGATACTGAAGATTCATAGGTCTACCTTTGCATCCTACCTAAAAATCCCAGAAAGAGATGATTATTCACACATAACTGTGACACATTCCCAAACTAAGTTCTCAATGAAAAAAGGGCTCTATAGAAATGAAATGGCAAAACATTGGTTGGCTAAACCTAAACGGAGCAAGTCCCAGTTACCACGGAATTTGCACAGGACCCATTTTGTAGAAGAGGTAGCCAATATTGTGGCACTACTGCATAGGCTGAGAGGGAATGAAGATGTGCACGGGTTTGAAGAGTGGATATATTTCTTCATCCAAATCATGTTAGTCGGACAACAATTTCTTGACTAGGCAGGAATTATAAGTGATCAACTGCATCTGTTGATGACTTTCTTTACTCTCGATAGGTTCTTTTATATGTCCTCATACCTAATTTATGTTGTTTCTAGTACAATGCCTTGGCCTGGTTTAAGACCGAGTAACCTACCTCCAAGTAAAGTGCCTATCTATGACTATTTCGATAAGTTGCAACTTCATAGAAGTTTTCAGCATTTTAGGAGGATAACTGATGCTTTCACTATGAGGATGGTCAGAGACTTACAGGGACGTCCTACAATGCGATTGTCACTAGAGGCAATGCAATTTGTAGATTTTTATGGCAGTCACTTCATTCAATTTCAAAGGTTTTCTTACATAAGAGTTGGCGGATATGCTGGTTTTCCAATCAAGCTGCCAAAATATCTTACATATCCTTAAATATTTCCAAGCCTAGCGAAAGAAACTCGTAGCGACCCCAGAAGCTGGAAGTGAAGCGACACCATCGTGACGGCTCAGCTTCTTTACTTTTCTTTGTTTGCCTTTCAATTTGGTCGGTTATGGACAACGGAAAGAGACGGTTACTCATGCGCCTATTTAATTGTATCTATTTTCATATGTGCTCTCTAAACACTCTTTGAAAAACTCTCGTTTTACATTTTTGTTGTGAATGAAATTACTGTTTGTCTTAGTGCATACAGTTCATGAAGATAATCTGGTGTTCTTAAATCTTTGTGTTTAAGGATATCTTAATGTCATACTTCATCTTGGTGTGGTTTATGCAATTTCTTCGTGATTAATTTCATTTCTTAGATGGTATTGAATGCACAGTTTGTTTCTTAAATGATTTAAGCAAATTGGTCTTGGAGCTGATTTTCTATTTACTAAATCTTGCATCTGATATTTGGGATTCTTCCCAGTATTGGGTTTACCTTTATTGCTTTCTGGTTAAAAGCAAACATAGCGTTTATTTTAGTGTTTTAATTCATTGAAAACCTGGTGAGGGACTTGTACCTCGATAAAATTCTGAGAATATTTGTTCTTGTTTAAAAAGAAAATATTCAGAGCTATTGGTTTACTGGCACCTTTCCCTGATATAAGGTTATATTATTTGAAGGTGCCCAATCTGTTAGCCAACAATTACCCATGATATCATTTTGAGTGTTGTTATTCCTAGAGTGTCTTCTTTGGTAAGTTTGCATTAATTGACCTTTCACAGGATGGCAGGATTATGCTCTAATACTACTTGTAATGTCCCCTTAGGGATATATCTTAAATTTTCTTTAATCTCTTAAATTGAAATACTCTAATGGGCCTAGAATAAATAGTTTGAATGGTTGTTCTAAATGGTCACCTTCAAGATTGCCTTAACCTGATTATTAGTCTTTATATTTACTGATAATAATAATTGGTAAATGGATAGGGAGGAGTGAATGTAATGTCCCTTGCTAGATTTGACCTTAAACTTGCTGATTTGAACCTTGGGAATATTGTCAAACAGTTGTCTTGCAACTTCTGTACTTGTTGATTGTAGTTACTTTTTGATATTTTTGATGTAGAAGATGATAATATGCATTCAATGCACTCAAATGAACATGTACCAAAGTCTGAAACTAATTGAGGATGCAAGGTAACATTCTTTTTGGCTTTTTCAATTAAGATAGATGACTGAAAATGCATGTAACTGATACCTACAGCCAATAAGCATTTCTACAAACGCTTGGCATGCATACTAAATGACTTCTCTAATAGTATGTTGACTGAAAATGCATCTACAGCTGCTAATCATTTACTCAAACACTTTCAATGCAACCTAAATATGTAGTAAGATCATCTACAGCCATGGGACATTTTAACAAACATTTTTCATGCATCCTAATGACTGAAATATATAATCATGATATTGACATATTAACAAACAATTGATATGCAACCTTATTCCTCCTTTATTGACTATGGAAATGACTGATTACAAATGGACTGCAAATGCCAAGACTCTTGGCTTACAAATATATGTTCAATCTGATATGAAAATGTAATTACAACTATGATGCAAAATTCTGAAAGAACCTGGATGGTCGACTTGCAGCAGAATAAAAATATTCTTTCCACCTTGGAGAAGTCGAATTTCTGCCCCTAACAGCTGCGTCTAGACTTACTTATACCAATTGATGCCTTGGAAATTTATTTGAAATTTTTATCAGCTTCTTTCCCAAAAATCGCACCTACTTGAGTGCACCCAACTCATAGCAACAATTGATGATTTATTACCAGCACCTCCCCTAATTCAAATCCACTTCTAAATTGCTTCTTCTTGCAGCAAACGTTCTTCATTTGTGACTGAAATCATTCCACAAAATCTGCAAGTACTCTTCCTTAAAATCGAACTCCAAATCTGCCAATATCAATTTTCTTCAATACCAAAATCGTCCTTATCAAGGGACTGAAAATGCTTCAACACAAATCTGCAAGTAGATGATAAAATCAATTTCTTCTCCAACATCAAAATTTTGGCCAAAAGCCAAAAAAATTTACTATGCAAGCACAAATAGGAAGTCTGAAGTAACTTCCTCAATATTCCAAAATAGGGTTGATATTTCACAACCGAAATTGGAAGTAACCAGCTAGGTTTGGTCTTTCACAAACGAAGACTGGAAATCAACAAGCTAAGCATTCAACTTCAACAATGTAGTAGAAAAGGTGTATTCAACTCAAGATGCCCAAATGCATAGCCAAAGCTCCTTATATTATTTTATTTCATTAAGTCACTTTTTGATATCATTTTATTTTTAGTCACTTTATTATTAAATAAAGTCACCTTATGATATTGTATTTTTAGGATAACTTTATAAATAATTAATTTAATATTTAATTTAATTAAATTAATCAATTAGTCATCCTTATGAATAACAATATTTGGACAACATAATTAATTAAATTAATCTACCTCCAAATCGAGGGCATGACAGTGAACCTCCAATATTAATTCCGGTAGATATATGTAATCTGCAAATTATAGTGATATTAGGAGTGCAAAGCACACACCCTGAATAGGGAGCAGATTATGATTTATCTATCTGTCTTTATGCACACACATATATATATAATGGAATGAGTGGTGACCTATCTAGTTTGTTGTTTCTAATATAGCCTTCTTAAACAATGCAACTCAATGGTGTTTGAATATTTGAATGTTCCACAACCGACTCACGGCCAAACTGGAGGATCAATGGCTTCTTAGATCGCCTTTAATTCATTTAGGAAACTGTATTCATTTAGATTGCTTGGACGATTTTTCCTTTTAATACCCCGATTGACCAAGTGGCATGACTCTTGTGTGAATCGTCTTTTCCCAAAGGGGCGCACTTATTAACTGAATTGTGCTTTCTAAATGAGGTGTTTGATTATGTTGACTATCGATTAAGGGATAATTGATGAAGCCATCATCAATAATATCAGCCACAGGTTAAACGCGTATGGAGATTGGCATATGTACAGCAAAGTGAAATAATCGTCGTCGGACCTCACCGAATCCTCATCAGGCTTTCCAGGTTGTTCCACCACCCTGGCATTTTACCCTATAATCGCGCTAGCAGTCTACAAGAGGCATTTGTCTAATCCTAAAGATTCATCCGCTAGAGTCTATCCGTTCAACGGAAGTCTATCGGGCCCTTCAATATCTTCCCATATCAGATGTGCGATTATTTTTATTAAAGAAACATACTGTAAGAGACCAGGTGTCTCTCAACCCGATCACTGGCCAAAATACTGAAGTTTTGTTTGTTTTCTATATTTTTGATTTTTTTGTGTTTTTGCAATAAAAGGACAAATTGCGATTTTGCAAGAATACGACTGGAAAATTAATATAAAATACCATATGCATAAATACAACAGAATATAGGGCGAATCTTGTTGCCAAATAGTTTATCAATCATGCTGAATGATTACAAATGTGAGAAATCAACATACAACAAAAAAAGCAACATCATTTATTGTAAAAACCTGGTTATTGCAGCCACCATTAAATGAGGAAGGAAGGTACGGCTAGCTTCACAGGTGTTGTCTCGAGCCACAGAAAGGATGCAAAAGACTCCAGAGATCTAGGCGCCCTCACTAGAGAAGACAGAAGATCAAAAGGCAAGGCGTTTCACTTGCAAACAAAAGTACGGCCCTTTCTGCAATAGTACGGCCCTAGCAGCAGCATTAAATGAAGTACGGCACCTTGAAGAATGTGCCAAATCACATAGCAAGAGAAAGTAAATCGCCTTATTGCTTAGATGAAGGATCTCTGCTAAAACCCTTGTCTGAATTCACCTCAGTAAGCTCAAATGCAACCTCTATATGAAGTCACCCTGTTTGACAATCTTCAACTGATATTTCACAGTCTCAGTATGTCAGATCTTGAAGAGGGAACGTTCCTCAAAACCTGTTGATCTGCAGAAACCCTGGTTTCTCAAACCCCAATGCTCTCAGAGAGAAAAGATAACAAATTCGAATAATCAACATGAGAGTTCGATTTGTCTTTTGAAAGAATATATAACCTTCTCAAAAATTCAACCTTCTCTCATAAAAATCCATTAAATGCATTTAATAATATAAATTCGCCCTTTTTCAATACTTAGGCTAATATTTAAGTAAATGGCGTCCCTTTTATTTTAATGAGTATTAAACTCATTAAATATTAAATTTTTCCCTTCCTTATAAAGTATTAAAAATACTTTATAATTTGCCATTTAAATATTAATGATTTCAAGATAAGAAGTCTCGATACAGTTTAGGATTTCTCTTTCCTTTTGAGTACTCTTCTTGGTCAAAGGATAAGTTAGTTAGAACTAATTTAAGATTCCGGATTTGAAGTGGGTACTATCTTTGGAACGTTCAGGAACATTCCCCACGTGGAGTCGCCAGATGTTGTGACCTTTTCACACATCACCCCATTGCAAATGGGGACCCCCAGTAGTTTGCTAGTTTTTAGCATTTTGTCTCCTTGCAACGGTTCCATGAAGTCACCTCTTTGAGAGTTTCAAGTCAGTCTTCTGAGAGTCACCCGAGCCAAGTCAATAATCCATGCTTGAATCAGTGCCTCAACGTCACAGAAGTGCTCAGAAGGCCCGGGAGACAAGGATCGTCTGTGCTTTCGGCCAATTCTGACACTTTCTATTTTTTAGGGAATCTGCTTTTTTGCTTTTTCGTTTTTTCATTTTTGGCATTTTTGGACCAAATGGGGTTCCCTATTTTTTAGGGATTTTGCTTTTTCAATTTTTAGAAAGTCAACCCTGGTCAAAGAGTCAACTTTCCATCTTTAGATCCAAAAATCAACCAAAAAACTAAAAAATCATTGAAAAAATCAAAGTAAAAATCGAAAAATCAAGTGGAAAATCAGGAAAAGCATGAAAAAATCAGTCAAAATCTGAGAAAATCAACCCAAAAGCATGAGAAAATCTGGAAAAATCATCAAAAAATCAGTCAAAATCATGAGGGAAATCACCAAGAAATCAACCAAAGGGCATGAAGTTCATGATAAAATTGTGTCTAGGTCTGGAAAATTCGCCATCAAGCAACATGATCAGCCATGGCATAGAGGTCGGCCCTACTTTTAAGGGACAGAGCAAAAGAAGTATGAAGTCCGCCATGCCTTAGAGAAAAAAATGGCAAGCCTTCTTTGAAGTCCGCCAAACCTTGAGGAAAGATGGCAAGACATGGCATAGAGGTCGGCCCTTAAAATGGCAAGGATCTTCCAAACTCCGCCTAGACTTGGCAAGACCCTTCCAAACTCTGCCCAGCTTTGGCAAGATATGTGGAAAGTCCGCCCAAGCCTTGAGGAGGATGGCAAAGCACTTGGAAAGACCGCCCTTGACTTGGCAAAATGCTTGGGAAGTCCGCCTAGGCATAAGGAAGGAGAAAATTGAAATTTTTTTGCTAAGTGTTTGGTGCCTTGAAGGGAAAATCCGAAAATTGCCTAAGTATAGAGGCCTAAAAGGAGGGAAAATTGAAATTTTGGCTAAGTATTTTAATGTTTTAAAGGGGAGAAATGCAAATTTTGACCAAGTGTGAAAGGCAAATGCTTGAGAAAGTCTGCCATGCCTTGATGGAAAGTGGAAAGGACTTAAGGAAGTCCGCCTAGGCCTTGGCAAAGGAAGTATGAAGTCCGCCTAGCATGAGAAGGGAAGGAAGATTAAAAATTCGCCTAAGTTTGGATGTCTAGAGAAAAGTTGATAAAGTTAGCCAAGTATACAGAGAAAAATGCACATGGCAAAGAGGCAGGAAAGTCCGCCCTTGGCTAGAAAAGATAAAAAAAATTGTCAAGTGTCATGGAATTTTGCCTAAGGAAGACATCCAAACTCAGACTTTGCCTAAAGAAATTCGTCCAAGCAAGAGAAAAATTGATTTTGGCATAAGAAAATGTGCCCAGCACAATTCAAAGTCCGCCATGGCAGGAGAAAATAAGGATCTAGCGTAACATTTGTCGACGAAATGGCTAAAATTTTGACTTGGCTAGATGAAAATTGAAGTAAATTTGGAAAATAAACTTTTAGCCAAGGAGAAAAGGAGAAAAATCAAAATGGCCATTGGTCCAACACAAATGGGTTGGAAATAAATTAAAATATTTTAATATTTTAATAATTTATTTCCAAATACTCAGAAATTTAAAACGCCTTGGACAAAATAAAATAATATTCGCCAGACGTGTATCGGAGGAAAATAAATTGTGCCAGACAAAGATAAAATCCAATAGGAAAAATTAAATTCACCAATGATTTAAAACTTGGAAAAATCGAATATAATTAGACATTTAATGTTTTTTTTTCAAAAATTCGAAAATTAAAGATAAACATCTAAGCAAAAATCGAATTTCTGAAAATCAAAGAGATTTGCCTAAATAAGCTCGCCATGGAGTTTTTTCGAAAAATAATGGAAACTTGCCTGTTTGAAGAAGAGAAACAAATCAAGATCGAGAGAGAAGAAGGCAGTTGCTAAAACAAATCAAGTTCTTCAACATTATAATGAGTTTCAGCAACTCATTTTTTCATAGACACAGCTGAAGAGAAGTTAATCTCTCGAAATTCTAAGAGGATCAATCCTTCTGCAGGCAAGATCGATTTTCTCAAAGGGAGAAGTAATTTTCATTGCTGACGAAGAATTTTTCTTGAGGAAGGAAAAGATTTATTTGCTGAAGTCGAATTTTTGTGCAAGAGAGGCGCACTTTGTCACTTGCTTTTTGATTAAATCCTCAAAGTTTAAATCTGATCTGCAGCCAGAAGTTCTTTCCT
This sequence comes from Sequoia sempervirens, assembly GCA_007258455.2. Lineage (NCBI taxonomy): Eukaryota > Viridiplantae > Streptophyta > Pinopsida > Cupressales > Cupressaceae > Sequoia > Sequoia sempervirens. The sequence goes on along the minus strand of VDFB02270651.1, from coordinate 812,033,721 downwards.
AAGGTTTGAAGTTCAATTAGATAAATTCGCCATTCTCTTTCTATCTTTTTCATCTTGGCTAAGCTCTAGCCAAATTTCAATTAAAATCATTTACTTTTAGCTTGCTTTCTCGACAAAGTTTAATTATTTAATAAGCTGAAAGTAAAATATTCGAACACAAGGCAAGAAAATAAATTATTTTAAAAAGTCTCCGTATTAATGTTAATATTTTCGACTGTAGGTTGATGACCACTGTGGGAGAATCATCGAAGAAGGCGCCAATGAAGTTCGCCAGCAAAGGCACACAGCGAGAGTCGAAAATAAATTCAAAGTGGAAAAATGTTGCAAACACTGATCTGGGACATGTTGACTTCATAGAGTTCAAGAAAAGAGTATATGGACAGAACGGACTTTCGACACCAATTGCCAGAAGAATGGTGAGAAATGGGATTTTTCAGGCAGTTGGATTCACGCCTGCGATGGACTGTGCTGAATTAATGGTAGAATGTGCCATCCACTACGATGCTCAGAAGAGACAAATCATTGCACCTGACGGCAGAATTTTGGCTCACCTAGGCGAGATAGCCATACAGGAGACATTTGGCATCCCAGCACATTCTCGTACCACCTACAAAACCAAGGAGGAAGCCAAGGGATTGTATGACAGCCAGTCAGACTTATGCGCCACAAATATTAATAAGGCATGGCTGGAGAAGCCTAAAATGTCAATAAAGAAGATGCCTAAGAGGCCACGTCGGACAGACTTTAAAGAAGACTATGGGGACATCATTTTGATGCTGAACAGAATAGCTGGCAACCCACAAGGTGCATATTTTGAAAATTGGATGTATTACTTTATAGATGAAATCACTTCCGGCGTAAAGATGTTCAACTGGTCTCGAATGATAAGTAAAAATCTTCACGAGCAGTTCGTCAATTTGGAAAAGACTAAGTCTTTTCACATGAACTCGTATATTGTCTATTTATTAGCCAGGTCATATAAATACCCAGGATTAGTTTGCAAAGGAAAAGTTGGCAACAGAGAAAATGAACTCAGGCCTTATGACTACTACCCGCAGCTTCAGCTAAGGGAGAAATCTCATTTCAGGCGGGTGCACGATGCGTTCTTAATGTATATCACAAGGACACTTCAAGGAGGAGTGCATCAAAGGTTGAGTCATGAGGCAAAGAGTTTTATCAATAAATACGGATCCTGGTTTATCCAATTTCCAAAATTTACATGTGTCAGGATCCAGGGATTCACTGGAAATCCCTACAAGTTGCCTATCTATCCAACAAATCGAATGATCCTGCTTGAAGTCCTGAGGCAGCTGGAAGAATACCAGAACATCCAAAGGCCGAGTAAGAAGGCGGCTGTTACATTCCCATTCTTTATCAGGAACATGTTAGAATCCTGTCCATCAGCGCAAGTAGCTAAGAGCGCCAGGCTGGAAATCCAGTGGTACCCGTTCACAGCCGATAAGTCCAGGGCCAATTTCGACCCACATCATCATATCCGGACAGTGGATGGGAGAAGGTACAAGCACAAAGTGGAACTGGAGGACTTCTGGGCGAACGCCACTGATGAATATGAGGTCAGGGGACGATTGTGGTCTAGAATGCCAGTAGACTTCATGAGGGCGATCGAACTTTGCAGGGTGCCTGATCAGTTGTAGGACGATGTGAATTATGTCCAGCCACGCTTCGAGGAGAGCCGACCTCTTCCTCCCATGCAGTGATCAAAGCCTGAGCACTCGAATTTGGCAACCTTGATGAGACCAGTGACCAAGTACTCTCAGTGGTGGGTCGACCATCATGTCCAAGAGATGAGAAAGAAAAGAATAACGCTCACGTATGATTTACTGAGCGAGACGGAGTCGTATTCCTCCAATGCTAGCGCATCCCATCAACATTTGGTTGAGATTGGCGAGAAGAGAAAGGAAGCAATTCCAAGTATAGAGCCTGCTCCAAAAAGGCAGAGGGGAGAACCATCTCGCTCCGCGGCGTCTCGGAATATTGATGAGCTAGTGGCCACCGCAAATGAATCCTTGGCCGAAATGATGAGACCTTCTGAAGTTCAAGAAGAGAACAATGAGCCTATTCAGTTGGATAGCGATGAGCCCTCACTCATACGAGCACGGAAATATTAGGTTCAAATAATGAGATGGAAGTCCAAGATGATGACTTCGGAATGATTTCCGCCCTCAGAGGAGTCTTGGATATTCCCAATGAAGAGAACGTTCAGGAGGAAGATGGCATTGAGCAGCCTACCATTTCGGATTGGCTGATAGAGAGAATGAAGATTCAAGCACCAGTAGAGGCCCAAGAGGAAGATGATACTGTGGATTTCTTGGCAAGGTTGGAACAGGTTGCAATTAAGAAACCTGCCAAGAAATTTTCTACCATTCAGAGCGACGAGGCAGGTAGTCATTCCATACACATCGCAGTACCGACAGTGGACAAGCCACAAGATAATATCACTCCCAAAGAATATGCCATAACCACTATAGACCTTGGCCCGACAACAAAAGGTCAGGAAGTGGAAGAGCTAGACAATTCCATCTCAACTGTCAAGGCAAGACTGGAAAAAGAAGTGGCGAAAAAGAAGGAATATAAAAGGGAGGTCGAACGCCTAAAGGAATACATACGACATCTGGCCCAGCCACTTAACCAGGGTGATGCAATAGCTCCTCTTCTTAATCCCTCATAGGAAATAGCCAAGGATGTAGAGCAAGGGATGGTCACAGCCAAGGAGGCTCAAGAATGGATGATAAGCGAGGGCACGGAAGCAACCTCGTTCATGGAGAAATTGGCACTCGCCTACAAGCAAACTTCTTCTTTTCTTTCCAAACTTGTTGATATGGCAGAAACTTGGGACAACCTTCCAGATATTCAAGAGAGGCTTATTCCATGACTCAAGGTCCTGAGGGGCGTTCCAAGGGAAGAGTTAGTTGAAAGAAAGGTGATTGTTGCAGGAGCAGCTTATGATTTTCACCATTGGTTTTGGGCAGTGACTATACGGAGAGAGATTCTGGAAAGGGCGAAAGCGGACGGGCTCAGCGTTGAAGAGCCAGTCAAAGAAATCTGGGAGAAAATTTATATGACAGCTACAGATATGTTTGACCGAGAGGTTGTTCGGGAAAACGACATGCAGCTGGAGAGGTTGAAGCGTAAGGTTCAGGAGGTTTTCTTCTCGGCTACTAGACCAATTCTGAGACAGGATTTCACGAAAGTGGCAAATCTCTTGGCCATCCAGAATGATTTTGTGTGGCAGGAGGCGGATTGGGAGAGCACCTTCACCAAATGTGCTGAGGACTTGGATGGACTTGAATTCAGGATTAGCATGCTGCCACCAGTCACAATGGAGGAAGTTGTCACGGTCGTGTCCAGGTTCATCGAGCACAATGCTGCCCAAGAAGATAGGGACGCCTCTCCTTGAAGATAGCTCCAACTGCCACTTCACTGCCTATTACTACTTGTTTACTGGTTGTCAACTAATGTTATTTTGGGAAACCCTAATTAGGGTTGGGTTGTATTAATCTCGGCCGTTGATGTTGATTTAATCTTGGCCTTTCATTTCATTTTGAAAACTCTATTTAAACTGGTGATCTCTCACTTTCATTTGTGTGGAGACAGTGTATGAAATTGTTGCATTGAGACTATTTTCGATAATAAAAGCTCTTATGCATGATTTGCTTTGAATAACTTTTATTGTCAAGTAGTAAGCAAGGTTGCATAGCTTCTTCTACCATAGATTAGAGTTAGAATTACGTTCAGTAGAATTTGCTTTGAATATTGGTTAAGTGAATGCGAGATTGATCGTCTAGATTCAATGGTGAAATATTGCTCATACTTTCTTCGAATGGATGATTTGCATTTGATGCGTAAAGTTAACCTGAGCTTGTAATTGTGGACGCCTAACTTCGGTCTCATTCGAGATTTGAAAATTATAATCACACCCCCTTGAAGATTGCACCCACTTTGCGTAGTTGTCCTAGGGAGGCGAAACAAAGCGAGGTTTTTTCCTTTCACCGAATCTTTACTGTCTCTTAAATTCTTAGGCGTAGAATAGATCCCCTAAACCCCTTATCCTTTTGCTATTTTTTTTTTGAGATCCAAATTGAAAGTCCCCATTGAAGAAGCTTTTAATGATAAATCCGCCTAAGTCCCAAACTTGTGAAGAATCCTTTAACGTAAGTCCCTTTGTGTATTACCAGCAAATCACAACGCCCATTGAGCTTATCCACACGTCAAGACCTGACAAAAGAAACCTTGGAATCGCCATATGAGCTTCTCGCAATCTTAGCTTATGCGGTGGTTTTTCAAGAGAGGACAGAGTGTCTTTGGACATTTTATTCTGTGTGTTCGGTGGATGATAAAACGTACACCAACACGTCCCTTTGTTTGGCTTCACAATAGTCTTTAAATGACACAAGCTCCCTCATTTCATGTTCTAACCTATAGTAGGTTGCCAAGATCTCATCAACACTTTTGACTGGGGAACAATTGGCATTGCTTCCTTTTATGGGTTCTTCATTTGGCAAGAAAAGGGGTCGGGTGGGTCTAGAACTTGTGTTCCATGAAGGTGTGGTATGGTTGTTCTCAGAGTGGTTAGAGTTTGCCTCACTTGCATGATTGTTACTTAGGTTTTGGAGGACTTGAAGTAAGGCTTGGCAGGTTTTCTCATTTTGTTCCATTAAGGTTTGGGTTCTCTTCTCACTATTCTCCATGAAGGCCCTAAGCTCATCTCTTAGTGGATCACCCATAACGTTATTTTCAAGGTCATTATTCCTAGAGCCCCTTCGGTGGTAGGATTTCATGATTTCCCACGGGATGGCAGGAAAGGTGCTCTGATACCACTATAATGTTCCCTTACCGGATTGGCTCTAAGGTGGCCTAATGATAGGGGTTTGGAAACTCTACTCACACAGCTACCACGATACCTGCATCACCATGTAATTCATTTCCACAATGCTATATGTTAGCCTTAATACCTAGTATCCAAGATCAAATAGAATAAAGACTGCAGATTGAGAAAACACCAAAGAGACTATTCAGCCCATCAGGAGAGGCGAACCCTTAAGGGGCCTACAGTCTACCACCTTCCAATGCCCAACCCTTATCTCAGGCCCGTGGGGCAGAAAGCCTGGGTGGGACACTTACCCCTCCATGACCCAACCCTTGCAATGGGCCTGTGCGGCAAACTGCCCAACCCTTGCTATGGGCCTGTGGGGCAAACTGCCCAACCCTTGCTTTGGGCCTGTGGGGCGGAACCTGGGTGAGGTTTTTAGACGAACCACTTAAGGCATGGCTCACCTCTTCTGGCAAGGTGACAATCAAATTTGCAAACAATTCTATTTAATGCATTCATTAGTGATTTTCAAAAGGGAGCCTAACATTATATATCTATATAATACAGCATGTCAATATATCAGAAAGCAAAGCAAGACTCGAATACAGAGATCCTTCATCATATATTCCAAAATTAATAAATTCCAACAAGTTCTGATTAGCCCAGTTCACAATATATGCATATGATTTCATAACATGAAGGAATAACAAATGCAGCATGCTAATTGATCCAAAAACTCGTATCTATATGTTCAGAAAACACCAATGCAGATCAAACAGGATTAGAACCAGTTTATACATATGATCAATTAAGGGTCTAGACTCGGGCTGGGACTACACAGTCCGTCCAAACTCATGTCCATTATCAAGCAGAGAATACTAATTCCCAGTTACGGGTCTTCCCAGAGAGACTACTTCCAAGACCATGTAAAAACGCCATAAGAATCCTCATGTATAAAGGTTGTATATTATATTCGAGAAAGCATAGATCGTTTGGAGCTTGGGACAACATTTTAGCAGCATTTATTATATCTGATCCCAAAAGTAAGTATTAAATCTAGTGAGTGTTTCTCAACTAAGTCGCGGTTTGATCAGCCTCCACACGTCTTTTCCTTCTTCCTCCTACTCGTTCAATGATCGGGTCGTTCAACCTTAATTTCTATGTGGGTGAACCATCGCACCCCTCTTCGTTCGGCCACGTCTTTCTACAGGATAGATGTGCCCCTTAATGATGGACGGGTGCTTTATCTGTATGTTAGTTTTCTCTTGTTTAATTATTCCCACTTCATCATTCCGTCATACCCTTCTTTGACTATTTTCTATCAATCACTTCCTATAGAATCTATACTCTTCACCGATTCCACTCTACTCCAAACGGAAGGTTGATGGTGAGGAAGTTTGGCGGTAACATTGTTTCTCCCAATAGGTGCAAAAGTGACGGCTTTTGTTGCTTAGCTTGCCCGAAACGAATTGACGCATTAAAATGCTACATTCTATAATGCGCCTCACATTGTTTATATAAAAATATTACCATGGTCATAGTTATATTATTATTACTTTTATATATATCTAATATTAATTATATCCGGTTGATTATAATATTTAAATGGTTCTATATCTTAATATTTACAATATTGTATTTGATAGTTTAATTATAATGTTATCCGGTGATAATTATAATTAATTTATTAATATTTAACTATGCATTTTGTTTTAATCTTATTTGCTAAATAATATCCATGATATAGCATTATTATAATAATATTTAAATTGAAGTTTTATAACATTGTTTATAATCTTTATAATTATAATATTGTTTGGGACAATAATAATTATAATGATGTTCAAATGGTTAATGATTTTAAGTATGCTCTTTGTCACGATTTTGTGGACATGACAGATTATAACCCCATAACCATACCAAAGTTTTGTTTCCAACTTCCATCTATCCATTTGTTTGTGGATGGAACGCAATGGACTGTTGAGTTTTGTGTCCATTTTCCCCACAGTGTGCATCAAATATGCTCATGAATTTGGACTATATATCATAAACAATGCTTTCCAAAATAACAAAGTGTAACCACATGTGATTGAGGAAAAGCTCTATTTCATCACTCTATAAATAACTTTTAAAAAGCAAGCAACACACACATCTTGCTAAAACAATCCACAATAACAAAAATATAATCATTGCCTTGCTTAGTTTTAGGAAGACCTCCATCAAAGTCCATGGAGATGCTTGCCCAAGATCCCTTAGGCTTTAGGTACGAAAAATGGGTAGTACAGCCCCAACTTCCAATTGTTGGACTTTCTCATAGCGCACAATTGACAACTCTATACAAATTTTGCAACATCAAATGCTAAACATGGCCAATAAAAGTAATGTTGAAGATTTCTTACAATCTTAATCAATCCAAAATGTCCAATATTATTCCTCTACAACTAAGCATGTAATGTTCCCTTTCTAGCCAATGGTCGAGGAGACAGGGTTAGCCTATTACTACGGTCCCCATAGGCTAACAAGTTGTTTAGGGGACTTTTCTAAGGGGATTCAGGACTTGTTACATGCTACTTACTATTTATAGTAAGTAATATCAGGGTAAGTGACGACACATCTGCAGTGGATTATGGACAAGATACTCTCGAGAGTTCATTACCAATCTTTGGTCAAGAGTTATTGAGTTACTAAGTCACATTTCTTTAATAATAATCTATTATTAAAGTGACTTAGTGATTTAATATTATAAAGTGATAAAGTGACCTTATCAAAGAAAATACCTTTAAGTCACTTTATAATTATTTAAGTGAAAAAGGGCGCTTGGAGACATGAAATAGAATATTAAATTAATATGCCTTATGAAGTTGGCGTGGATTTTCAAGTGGAGATTAATATGCCTTATGAAGTTGGCGTGGGTTTTCAAGTGGAGAAATAGATATTTTATTTGGTCAAAAGCACAACCTAAAACTTGGCATGGTTTTTTGGGAAACCATAAGGAAAAGAAAGAGGCTTCTTTTGATATTATCCAAGTTTACATTCAAACACAGAAAACTGAGCAAAAGGTTGCAGGTATGGAGTTTTGAGCTGATATGAGGACGAAAGCCCTCAGTTAGGACAAGATCTGCAGACGTGAGAGACTGTCTAAGGGTTCTAGTATGGATGGCTTCACACAGAGACCATCAATCTGAGCTTTGATCAATTTACTTAGCATTTACTTCAGCAATATTCAAGAAAAAAAAGGCATTCAGCACTTGCAGGCACGTGGGAGCTTGAGAGCTTCAAATCTTCACACAGGGCGTGATACTTTCCCAGATCAGGCCATTTCAGCCTTAATCTCTTGCTTCTATCATGGCGCCCAAGTTAGCTAAGCACACAGGGAACTAAACGGCATATTTGGGAGTTTCCAATTTGGCACGTGCAAGCTAGGATCAAGCCGTACAAATCAGCAAGGGATTTAAAGCAAAGCATTTGGGGTTTGAGGTTGCAAATCCATTGTCTTGAGGCATCTAGCTTCAATCACTTCATCAACATTAAAACCTAGTTGAAAAACGAGCAACTTGAAGCCATGGCATTCTTGCATCTGATTGTCGTGATTGTTGTGACTGCCGTGTAAAAACCCAATTTCCAAATTATTACATTTTGCCTTATGGGTATTGTCTTATTATGTTCTAAATAAATAAAGACTACTGGGTTATCATTTATTTATGTTTTTTTCATACAGTTATTGTTTTATATCAATTCTTGAAAATTGCCGACACTATTGCGCGGCAGCACAAAAAAATCAGATTTTAACAGAAAAGTCAAAAGTCAGTTTGAAAACCCCAAGGGGACATTTTAAAGCATAAATCCATGCAACCTCCAACTAAGCTGCAATTGAGTTCATTAGAAACTATGCCTCAATTTTGATGTCTTCAATCAGAACACCCCTCATATGTTGACTTCTCCACAACAAACCATAACTCAAAATCTGCAACCCTGAAAGTTCTGTCAGTCCATTTCATCAGCAATCAATAGAAAAAAGAAAGATTTGGAAGGAGATATAATGCTGATATGTTTTGATATGATTGATACCATGAATGTTTTTCTTTGAAAGCACTGATAATTGATATCAGAGAAAGGAAGAAAATGCATTGTTGTATGCCTGATTTTCTTGCAAAAATTAATGTCCGTTGTTGTTCCCTTCTGTTACTGAAGACTAAGAACTAGGACTTTATTTAGAGATTTTTGTTTGTCAAAACATGCGCCATCTCATCTTTAAATTGATCACCTTTTCATAAATATCACATGTATTGCCTTCCTCTTAAATATCCTCCATGATGAGGTTCATTCCAGAATCCTAGGTGTGCAGCTTGAGCTTAACCTTTTCATTTAACTGTGTCCCTATTTCTTAACTTAGTTAATAGGTGTGTTTGTTTCTTTGCCACACGTGCTTGGTAACAGGCCTTTAAAACTTTGAAATCTGAAAATGAATTCTTCTACCTTAAGCACACACCTGCACCCCAGGTGCACACTTATTTAAAGATTATTGTTTGTCAAAACAAGTGCCATCTCATCTTTAAATTCATCACCTTTTCATAAATATCAAATGTATTGCCTTCCTCCTTAAATATGCTAATAAATATCCTCTATGATGAAGTTCATTCCAGATCCTAGGCATGCACCTGTAGCTTAACCTTTTCATTGAACTGTGTTACTATTACTTTACTTAGTTAATAAGTGTGTTTGTTTCTTTGCCACACATGCTTGGTAACAGGCCTTTAAAACTTTGAAATCTGAAAATGAATTCCTCTACCCTAAGCACACACCTGCACCCTAGGTGCACGCTTATCACTGATCCTTTGAATTTTTGAAAATGACTGTTTTATCCAAGTGTGCACTTACAAATCAGGTGCCCACTTATGAATGTGTCTTAGATTGTGCAATCAACTGTCTACTTTTAGGAAGTGCATCTTCTAGTCCCAAAAGCACACCTATTCGATGGTTCTGAGTTTAAAAGTTGCATCTAATTCCCCCCTTTACTGATGTGTACACTTGCAAGCTAGGTGCATTCTTATGCATTGATCACTGGAATTTATATTGAAAACCAACTTTCCTCCTTTATGAGGTTCATACCTCTAGATCAAGTGTGCCCCTGTAACATGAATCTCATTCCTTTGGTGAAGCACACCTTCAATCTCTAGACAACCAATTCTTTTGATATTCATACCATTTCTTTTGAAAGTTCATTCCTTCCAGTAGGTGCTCTCTTGAGATCAGGCTTAGTAACTCCTCAAAGAGCCTCTTCCTTTCACCGTGATGAATGACTTGAGTGACTTCATTTCACAATCCTACAAAGATTAGAAATGGATAGATGATAAGTTGATAACAAGACAAAGCAAACTAGACTAGACATAAAACACATTTTTGATTGAGGGAAATAATTGATAGCTTAAAATTTGACACAATATGAAGATGTTTTATGGGTTCAACATCAAAGAAAGCATTTCTCACTGAAAATAACAATAAGTGCACTAAAAGGGAAGAAATATTCAGGCAAGCCCAAGCCTACATAAAAATCTTAAAATAAGCTAATCTTAACATTAGATATTTATAGCGCAAGTCATGACCACTAGTATGTCTCTTACTAATTCATCCATAAAAGCAACATACAAAATACAAGCCTTAGCTTTACCCAAAACTACAATGGAAAGTGTAATAAAAATGTAATGTTTTTATTAATTCCTATGTTTATTTAAGGTTGATGCAAGAATGTTTGTTTTAAGAACATCATTTGGCCAAAGATAGAAGAATCTCATTTGACAAGTGGAATAAATCAAAGCAAAACACTCATTACTTTAAAACTTGTAAAACACTCGTACCTAAAACTTTATTAGCTGAAGATAATGATTGCGTTTCTGGTGCATTATTCGCTGCTCCTAAATGACCGCCTTCTCTTTCTGTTGAGTTTGGCAAGTTCTTTACTACATATTCATGATGTGCCTACAAAATCATCACAATCAATATATTCCATAAACAGATCCGAAATTCACCAATGCTTATGCAGCAACTTAAATATTTACTTGAAATTAATAGTTAAGACAAATCATTTATAATAACCCTAGAAAGTTATTCATAATAAGACGATTGTGCTACCATATCTTACAATATTAATATAATATGAATAAGAGATTAAATACATGTTAAAAATTCACTCAAATATCAAACAAGTAAGAAATGTCGTAATTACATCGAATATAGTGCCATCCACTATTAACTATGATGAGATGCACAAGATAGGGTACATGCCATGCACATACATACAAGGTCAAACCCAAGAGAATTTTTTTTTAAAAAGAATTATTTATTTTTATGTCAAATAGTGGGAAAAAAAAGCTAACCCTAGATAACCCTAAAAAGTGATTTTATGTCACTATCAAAACACAACGCTTATTCCTACTTCTCATTCCTCACCCAAAACTCACTTTCTTCTCATTTCTCAAGGTTGTTATATTTTGAGTGTTCAAGCATTGTGAAGGCAAGTTAGATAGGTGCCACGGAACTGAGAACACTTGTATAAAGAAGATTCATCATCTTAGATAAGTTATTTTTAAGTTTTTGTAAATTTTTTAAAATTTATTTCCAAGTATGAGAGCTCATATAGTCAAGTGAAAGTTCACTTATGTGCAGTTATTGATCAAGGAATCAAAGCTTTTGATAAGCCAACAAACATAAGTTGCCAAAGGGGCAAATTCTTGCTTATATCAAAGAGCAATGGAATGTAGATAGTGCAATTGATAAAGCAAGATGAAAATATCATCATTTGGCCAGGAAAGGATCGTGCAAGCCACCTACAAAACCATCCTCCACTTCTCCCATAGTGGCTGCCACACATCTTTTTCTTTTGACATTGAACTCCAAAGAAGATGATAGCCTCACTCTTTACCACAAAGGGATGTAAACTCACTAAAAAGGGAATTTTAGATTGAGGTGAGGGTTCCAATCACACCTATCAATTTCCTTTCAACCTCATAAGATCACCATATTGGCAAAGAATAGTGTGGGAAATAAGCGAGTGTAATGTCCCCATTTTCGACCCAGGCATTCGGAGAGAAAATAATTTATTTAATTAAACTAAGTTGTCTAAATTAATGGTTTTTCAGACAACTTGTATTTAACTAATTATGTTTTTGGGTTAAATATTTTATTTTTATAAAGTAACTTACTTTAGGCCAAAAATAAAAGTAAAATAATATCAAGTCACTTTTGGGAGATAAAAGGTTTATTATTTAAAAAGTGATTTTATAAAATATAAATTCCGAAAAGTTCCATTGGGGTTATAAAAGGAGATTGAGAGGAGGAAAGGAATAGATTCTGAAGTTGGATAATTTTTGTTTTCTAAGATTTGTGCCTATAGCCAATTTCTTACCCACGGAACAAAAACCCCAATGGTTTCCTAACAAACAAAAATCCGAAAGGTAGAGCAATTCCATCCAAGGATCCATAGTGAGCTGAAGATTTGAAGTTTGGGAACAAAAACCCTCAGAGTTTGTTGGAGCAATTTCAAACAGAAGTTTCCTTTCATGACCTATGCCTATCGCAACCTGTGGCTAAATAAAATCAAGGATTTTTGCAGATTTCTAATAAAATCCAAATTTCTGAAGTTGTCTGATTTTTTAAGATTTTTGAAAATTGTGCCTCTTGCGCCTAGGGTTTTGAGCTTCGGAATTTATGACAGCAGTATGCCTAAGGACTTGTGACAGATCGTCTAGGGCTTGTCTGATTTTTGATAGAAAAATCAAGATTTTTTTAAAAAATCAGAAATTTGAATTTGACCTCATTTTTGTGCCTTTGGAAAACGGGAGGGATGGCGTCTTTGTCCAACATCATGTTGGAAAGCAGCCAGAGATTCAACAATAAAAATTACAATAGCTGGAAACAGAGTAAGCTCAATATTTTTGAGTACCGATGTCTAGATTTGATTGTTTTGGATACATTTGCTCGCCCTACAACTGCAAGCAAAGACCAAGGCAAGTTCGATGAGTGTAATCGTGAAGCGGTTATGTTGCTCAAGTTATTTGTCACCGATGAGATGCTTCTAGAAATGCCATCTAGCAAGACTGTTGTAGAGATCCAAACACACTTGAAGGATCTACACGAGACCTCAAACAAGGGCAAAGCATTCTTCCTTAAAAATATGTTGTTCTCCATTATGATGGATGACAAGATGTCTTTATAGGATCATCTCATGAAGATCAAAGACATTCATGATCAACTGGAGGCCATTGATCACAAGATGGAAGAAGAGGATATGGTGTTTATCACGCTGAAAAGCTTACCACGACCCTATGAGCACTTCATCAAAACTCTCAACATTACCTCCACCAATGTTGACTTAAAGTTTGATGATTTGTGCAACAAGCTCTTGCAGCAGGACAAGTGGAAGAAGCAGTTTGGAAGCAGAAGCGAGACAGCCAGTGTGGAATAGGCTTTTACTACAAAAGACAAAGGCAAAGGCAAGTCCTCTCAGCAGAAAGGACAAGGAAAATCTGAGGATAGCTCCAAGAAGAATATCACATGTCATTATTGTGATAAGCTTGGCCACATGAAGAAACACTACAAGAAGCAGTTGGCTGATCAAAAATCCAACCAGAGAGGGTCTCAACAAAAGGCCCATGTTGCAAAGCATTTTGAGTAGAATGAGTCTGCCTTCTATGCATTTGTGGCCAAAAGACTAACTGATCATATCAAATCTTCTGCGTGGTGTATTGATTTTGGAGCATCTTGGCATTTTACACACAAGAGAGATTGGTTCAAGGAGTATAAGGCTTGCTCTGATTTTGTCATCTTTGGTGGTGGTGAAGAGTATACGGTTGTCGGCAAAGGCAACATTCAGATTACATCTAGTGGGAGAAATCTCATATTTCTTAATGTATACTATGTTCCGAGCATGTAGCTCAATTTGCTCTTTGTGAGTCAAATTATGTGACACTGTCCAAAGTTGCATATCATCTTCAATTCACATAAGTGCCACATTGTTGACAAGGAGTCCAAGAAAACAGTTATAGTTGGGCTCGAAGATCATGGCTTGTGTAGGCTGGTTGATATTGGAGAGTCTCAAGAGCATGCAATGGCTGCGAAGAGTTCATCCATCAACACTCTTTGGCATCAACCATATGGGCATCTCAACCTAGCCTACCTCTCTTAAATGGCTCGAGAGAATTTGGTAGAAATTTTACCTGAGATTCAGCAGCAGACACATGGTGTATGTGGAGCTTGCCAAGCAGGGAAGCAGCATCAAACTCCATTTTCAAACAAACGAGCTTGGAGAGCATCCAAGGTCCTTCAGCTGGTTCATGCAGATGTTTGTGGACCAATTAATATTGCATCGATCACTGGTGCCAAGTATTTTTTGTTGTTTGTTAATGATTTCAGTAGGAAAATGTGGGTGTTTTTCCTCAAAGCAAAATCAAATCATCTAACATTCAACAGGGATATTGTTTTTGATGAAAAAGGTGGGCCCTTTCAGCTCTCTTCTCCCATCAAGAGTCCTTAGGATCAGCCTTTGAAGACTAAAGATTTGGATGTTAGGCTTCCATTAGTTCCACTTGAAGGGAGGGATTTTGATGATTTTGAACTTGTGGAATTCCAAGGCACAACCCTATACCAGAAAATTTCCCTCAAGATAACCTGGACCATCATTCAGATGAATTCATTCTAGGCAGCCCAAGTCATGATGATCATCCTGATTTGGAAGATGCATCTACTCTCCGGCCTAAGTGGTGGGAGAAGCTCATTGGTGATGTTCGAGATGACGAACTTGTTGAGGGTAGATCATCTAGAGGCAAGAACAATCAGAGTACAGTAAATTTTGCTCTTATGGCCAACATTCACAATGTTTATGAGCCCCAAGACTATTCAAAGGCGAAAGGTAAACCTGAATGGGAAAAGGCCATAGAATCTAAACATCGTAGTCTTTTGAAGAGCAATACTTAGGTTCTGTCAAATCTTCCACCAGGGAAGAAACCCATTGGTTACAAATGGGTCTACAAAGTGAAATACAAAGTTGATGGAAGACTTTATAAATACAAAGCTCGGTTGGTGGCTAAAGGGCTCTCGCAACAAGAAGGCATTGACTATGAGGAGACCTTTGCACCTATAGCAAAGATGAGCAACATTCGCCTTGTCCTAGCCATTGCAACACAGTTTGGTTGGAAGGTCCATCAAATGGACGTGAAGAGTGTCGTAAAGAGTGCCTTCCTCAATGGAGATTTGGAGGAAGAGGTCTACATGAAGCAGCCTCCTAGTTTCAAGTTGCAGGCAAAGAGCACTAGATATGCGGACTGTTGAAAGCCTCCCAAAGCATGGTACCTGAAGATTGACAAGTATTTGGTTGCACAAGGTTTTCAGAGGAGTCTATTAAATGCCAATTTATATGTCAAGAGCATTGGTAGTGATATCATTCTTCTTGTCATCTATGTGGATGATATCATCATTACTAGCAGTGGGGTACATTTGCTTGAGCAAATCAAGTTGAATTTGTGTCAAGCGTTTGATTTGACAGATTTGGATCTTCTGCACTATTGTCTTGGTGTAGAAGTTTAGCAAACAGGTGACAACATATTCATTTCTCAATCTAAATATGCCAAGAGTTTGTTGGAAAAGTTCAGGATGACAGATTGCAAAATCTCATCTACACCAATGGAGAAAGGGCTGAAACTTTCAGCCAAATCAGACTCACCAGTGGTTAATGAGTCAGCGTTCACGCAACTAGTTAGCAGCCTCATCTGTCTTACAACCATTAGACGTGATCTAAGTTACGTTGTGAGTTATATATCTTGTTTCATGACTGCCCCTAAGGCTGAACATTGGGTTGCAATGAAGCAAGTACTAAGATATGTGAAAGAGACATATGACTATGGCATTCTATATAGTAGAAGCAAAGATCCTAGGTTGGTTGGTTTTATAGATTCAGATTGGGCAAGTTTTGTTGATGACAGGAAGTCTCCTTTTGGATATGTTTTTAGTCTTGGTACGGGTGCAGTCACATGGACCAATAAGAACTAGAAGCAACAGGCAATAGCTCTTTCCTCAATAGAAGCAGCGTATCGGGGAACTATTAAAGCAACATGTGAGGCAGTATGGCTTCGAAGGATGCTTTTTGACATGAAAATGTCTCAAGCAGGCCTTCACCCTTGTTTTGTGACAACCAACAAGTGCTAAAGCTTGCCAAAAATCCAATCTTCCACAAGTGCACAAAACATGTAGAGCTTCATTGTCACTTCATACAATAGCTTGTTGAAGATGGATCAATGATGTTGCAGTATGTTCCAACTGAGGATCAGACTATAGACATTCTTACTAAGTCCCTAAGTTCAAACAAATTTGTAAAATTTGAGGCAAATTTGGTGTAGTCAGTAGAATGACCATTAAGGGAGGGTATTAAAGTAATATTGTTATATTTAGGTATAATGGTCATCTTAGCCGTTTAGTTTGCTTTCAGTTAGTTTTAGCAACTTTCTTTTATTACTTTTGTTATCGATTGTTTTTTATTTCGAAACATTGTCTTGTAATTTCTTATTTAAGGAGTATTCCTCTCCTTTTTAATTTAATCAATTACCATTTCAAAAATCAAAGGTTGCAAAGGAGGAGATCATTGAGCATGGCAAAGGGAAAATGTTTTAGCATAATGAAGAGCATTCAAAACCAAAACCACAACCAATACCAGCATATAAATCATTTTCAAAGACACGTTATTTGAGCAACTCAAAGGAAGGCTCACACAAGAAGATGATGAGCACACAATTATACTAGGGGGGATGAATGAGTATAATACAATCTTCAACTTAACAATCACAATAACATCAATTGCGCAATATCAATAACAAGAACACAGATTTACATGGAAACCCTTATGAGAGAAAACCACGATAAAATATGGCAGCTACCCAGGGTGTTAAGAGTGAGGTTTGCGTCCCACCAACCTCAGAGGTGAAGGCATAGAAGCCACGAGCACAATTGATACATGGCTGTGGAGCCCCACGATCTGGTTATCAGGTACACACCTGCCAACACGATAGGCTAGAGGAATAAAAATAGGCTAAGGGTCTTCGCTGAACGCTCACCCTTATGAAGGGGACACATCACATCTTAGCCAAACCTAGGTAAAGTACATAAATTTGAAATCTATATGTTGGGTTTGTTATGGTTGGTTAATATAAATAAATCTAGGTTGCTATGTAAACATTGGCAAGATCCAATTAAAATATATAAATTTGAAGTTATCTTCCATTTGTCGTTTTGTTTGTGAATCTGGGTATTAAGGTTAATGTGTGAATTTAAAGGAAATTCGAGGTTTTGTAAGATCGAGTTAAAGTTTTCAATCTGAAGAGTATTTGCAAAGGTTTTCAATTGGACTGGGTTTTTACCATATCCAATTAAAATATATAAATCTGAAGTTATCTTCCATTTGCAGTTTCATTTATGAATTCGGGTGTTAAGGTTCGTGTGTGAATGTAAAGGAAATTTGGGGTTTTGTAAAATCAGGTTAAAGTTTTCAATCTGAACAGTATTTGCAAAGGTTTTAAATAATATTTCCATTAATATTTTGGCTAGGTTATTACAAAAATAACAATTCATAAATTGTTAATTAGAAAAACATTAAATGATGCAGGACCATCCGTGTCCACGTGCGATCGGCATCACCAAAAAAAAGTTATTGTTTCTGGTTTTAGTAAGGTCTCATGAAAAAAAAATCTTTTCACAAGCAAAATCTAGACTCCATTCCGGATTGAACAGTGATTTTCAGTTAATGGATGCATTATGCTTGCTTCTTTTGATTTTTGCGGATATGTCATTTAATGTGGAAGATGTAAGATGGTGTGATGGAAAACCAATCTGGGTAACTTCTTTTGTGCAATATTATTTTTAATCAAATGTTTTGAAGAATATCAAAAGACCACAAATCCTTTGGAAGGAATTTATTTATCAAGTTGGATCGATTCAAATGCTGAGAAGACTTTTCACCTTCCAACTTCGATAGAGGAACATTAATTTAAATGCATAGTATGGCAGATGTATGGGTGCGGGGCAGCCAAAAGAGATAGAGAGGCCGCAGAGGAAAGAGGGAATGTGTAGAGCCAAAAACTACCCGTGCCAAGAAGTAAATGTTGGACATCAAGGAAGAACTGTGTTGGGAAAAAGAAGGCACGTACATTAGAGAAGAGGCTGCATTCATCTTATAGAGGGGCTGCAATCGGTCATATGGAGAGACCACGCCAAGTGAGGGAGAATAAATTTTAATACAATCTTCACACAATTCTGGTACAGGCATATTAAAGGCAAGGACAGAGGCAGGTATGTCGGAATGCAATGAGAAAAATAGAAGGCGCAATGTAAGGTTGAAACTATCCTAAAAAAGAATGCTGATATATGTAAAGAGGGCCGCACCCACCTTTGATTGATAATAGAAGTTAAAAACAATAAGGGAAGTTCTTATGGGTCGCGTGGCATGTAGGAAGACAAAATGAGAAACTCAAGACAACAAGGGACGGCATATGAAGGAACCATAAGTGTTAATCAAATAAAATGTACAGGGAAATATCTGCGCCGATGGGAGAAGTATAAATGTTGAGGTGAGAAAGAGTTATTAAAATTTACATGTAGATTTAAATGATAAGCATAGAGGTATATGAAACAATTTTGGGCTAAGAAATTGCTTGTATTACTTGAAGAATAGATTACAATATATAGGTGAGGTAAAATACTGTAGACATTAAATGTCTACCTACCAACTACCTACCAACAACTAATAGATATAATTGACCATTATATAATAGAAGAATATAATATTCTAACACCCTCCCTTAATGGTCAATCGACTAACTAGCCTACAGAAAACACTCTGCAGGTCATTGGTCACAAATTCTTCAGAACACTCTGCTGCTACGGAGACCCTCCCTAGATCTGCAGAATGTTGATGACCAAGAGTACCAAAAAGCATCCAAAAAAGAACAGAGAAGGTTGCCCCTTCTTTAGAAAGCTCTGCAACAAGAGACAAAAGCCTGCCACTGACTCTGCCACGTGAAAGGAGTCCACCACTAACCCTCCCAGAAATTGCAGAACTTCAGACCAGAAAATGTCCAACCTGATGTTGGATAACAGAGCTATCCCTCCCTGAAACCAGAGACACACAAAGAACAGCGGCCACGATTTTGAGGAAAAATCGGCAAACCATCGAAACTTTTGCAGATGAGCACGACGCTCGAGAACAGACTACAAGAAGCTAGTTGTGTAGATGTTTGCCCCAGCAACTTCAGGTGTGACAAAAACAGACTGCAACAAACCACGATTTTTGAGGAAAAAATCGCCAAACCCAAGATTACAAAGCATCGTTTTTTCGGAAAAAATGGTAAAAACCAGAGAAGAATCCCACGCATGTTGCGAATTACAGAAACCCAAAAAATAGTTGGCACGGAATCCGAAACACGGATCAGCATACAAAACATCGTTTTTAAGGAAAAAACGGTAAAACCCTTTAGAAACCAGAGAGCCCTCCTGTACAACAAAAACCCCAACTAGGGTAAACAGGAACTGACCCTTAATTTTTGAGGAAAAAATTATATACCCTTAAGCCAGATTTTTTTTTTTTTTTTAATAAGGGAAAAAATATTTAAAAAACCCAACAAAGGAATCCCACGCAACACTGCGAATTACAAAAGCCCAGAAATTGGTAGCCATCGATTGTCGGCTGAAAAAACAGAGGGTTTGGAACCCTAGCCGCCATAACAGATCTGCACAAAAATCGAGGCACGGAAAACAAAGCACCCAGAAAAATCGGACGACAACCAATTTGAGATCTTGCAAAACCCACAAGGAATCTACAGTCAAAAAAAAAATTCGACTTGAAACTGAGGCATAGATTTTGAAGCATAGAAAACGAGGTACCCATAAAATTTGAGCGACGACCCAGTTGAGATCTCGGAAAACCCAGAAGGAATCTGCGATTAGAATAATTTTTCGACTTGATCTGAGGGTTCAAAACCCTAGCCGAAAATTGCAGAAGCCCTAGCTGCCATTAAAACGCAGAAAAATTACAGAAAATAGCTCGAAAACGTAGCCATCAGATCGTGGATTTTTCAATGTCCAGAAAAGAACAGAAGGGTGCCGCCGAATGAGCAGGAGAAGCCGTCATGCGCCCAAAGAAACTAGAAATCGCGCGCGTAAAAACGCGGGTCTGTGACTGGGTCGAGCGTGGACTAAGAAGAAGAAACGCGAGCTTAGGGCATCCAGTCGCGGGAGAAAAGCGTCTTCAAGTCGCGCCCAGAACTCAGAAAACGCGCCCATAAAAATGCAGAAGAAACGTGTCCTTAAAAAAAAGGCGAAAAATGCGATTTCACCAGAAAAACGCGAGCTGCACACTTCAAAACGCGGCCAGAAATTAAAAAAACGCGAGGGTATGCAAGAAATAGTGATTTTCGGCACCCAAAGACAAAAAATTCGCGGCTTAGAGGATGCAGTATTAGAAAAAACAAGCCACGAACCAAGCCACGAACCACGAAGCAGGAAAAACGCGGCCCTAGCTCGCCCAGAAATTTCAAACAGACCCGAGATTCGCCCAAGAGATGCAAAAACGCAAAAAACAGAGAACTTCGAATTATGGCTTCTAGAAAGCCCACAAAATTACAGAAGTCTCACATGAAATTTCTTCACGAATTACAGACTTAAAAAAACGCCCAGAAACCCTAGACCAGAAAAAATTCGAATTATGACTTTTAGTAAAGTCCACGAATTTTTTAGGGTTTTTTTCTTATGGCTCTGATACCATGAAACAATTTTGGGCTAAGAAATTGCTTGTATTACTTGAAGAATAGATTACAATATATAGGTGAGGTAAAATACTATAGACATTAAATGTCTACCTATCAGCTACCTACGAACAACTAATAGATATAATTGACCATTATACAATAGAAGAATATAATATTCTAACCTAAGTTACCGGAATCGGCCCTTTACCCTGCCGATTCCGGGTACGGGGACGTGCCAAAACGGATTCGGCTTGGAAACCCTGCGGATTCGGTCAGGGTACAGATTTTTTTCCCAAAAAACGCGACCACGAATTTACACGTTTTTACTTCGAATCCCGTCGTTTTTTCGTGACGTGGCATTCTAAATCCGATTCGGGCGGAGTTTCCCAAAACTTTTTGTGAGATTTCAGAATCATCAAAGCTAAAAAAACCCTAAGATATTTTCATTATTTTCTGCCGCTCGTTTTGCTTGGTGCTTTCAGTGCTTGTTTTGCTTGGTTGTTTTGCGTCTTTGAGGAAGATATAGGTCTGTCCGTCCGCCATTCAGATTGTCCATCCGCCATTCAGATTGTTCGTCCGTCATTCAAACACACGCAAGGAGAAATAGCTGTGGTCGTGCAAGGAGAAACAGACTCCGTTCAAAGAAAACACAGGGAAATCGCAAAGGCCGTCGGCGTCGACTGATAAAGAAATTTTCCGCCATTTTCCTCCTCGTTTTCCTGCACGCGGATTTCCTTCGCCGTTTTTGTCCGCCATTACCAGGTATTTTTCAAGCTTTTAACCTTTAATTTAATTCAAAGTTTATATTTTATAATGTTTTGGGTTTTTATTTTTAATTTTAATACTGTTTTTGTTTTATAATTTATATGATAAAAATCATAATACTAATAAATAATATAATATTGTTTTTATAAAATACAAATTTATAATATATATTATAATATAAATATATTAATACAGAGTTTTATTTTAATTATTTAGTATTAAGTTTTAGCAAATATTTATTATAATATTATTTATTATTTAACATTTTACATTTATAATTTTATTATATATATAATATAAATAATTAAATTTATTTTAGTATTTTAATTTAATTCAATTTTAAAGTTTAAAGTTTAAATCTTAAAATAATATTTAATATAAATCTAGTTATTATTTTGTATATTTAACGTTAAAATTTATTTATGTTACTATTTCTTATTTTAATAAATAATAATCAATAATTTAAAATTAAAATTATAAATATAAATTATTAAATTGTAATTATATTAATTAGTAATTACATATTAAATGTTTATTAATTTAATTGTAATTTTTAGTAATAAATATTGAAGTATGTTCCATTTAAAAACCTGCATTATATTTTTTTAACTTTTATTGTTGAATATTCAATAACTATTTTTTGAATTATTTTAGGAAATATAATGGCAGCCAGTGCTACTTCTATTGGTGGACCCACCTTTAAAACCGACGCAAATTCACCTCTATGGAAATATGTACAAATAATACAACAAGTTAAAGGGGGAGGAACATTTGTTTGGATATGCAGTCATTGTAAAGTTCAGTATACCAGCTCATACAGTCGTGTGAAATGCCATTTATGTGCCATTCCTAGACAAGGAATCAATGTATGTAAAGGAGAAAATGGTGAAGCGTTACATCCTCGCAAAGTAGCAGCATTTATTAAAGAGCAAGAGGAAGCAGATGCAAGAGTTGGTCATGCCACAAACCATCCTTTGCTGAGAGGAAGAGGAAGTGGAAGGGGATCAAAGAGGCCTCCTCCTTCTCCAACACATGGTGACTTTGATGATATTGTAGTAAAGAGCCACCCATTTTTGGGTAGAAGTGAAGATGATCCTGTTGGTGTGAAGAGAAGCAAGGGGCCATTAGAAAGAGCATTTAAGCTTGAAGCTAGAGAGGTTGCAGATCAAGCTGTTGCAAGATGTCTATATGCAAACGGTTTGGCATTTAATGTTGTAAGATCACCATATTGGCAAGATATGTTGAGAAAGGCAAGTGGCTGTCCACAAGGTTACACAGGGACAGGTTATGAGAAGGTGCGTACCACCTTACTAGCAAAGGAGGTAAAAGGCATAAACAATGCATTGAGTCCCATTAGAAATTCATGGAAAAAAACAGGGGTGTCAATTATTTCTGATGGATGGAAGGATGCCAAAAACCGGCCATTAATCAATGTGATTGCAGTATGCCCTAAAGGGGCAATGTTTTTGAAAGCTGTGGATTGTGAAGGACAAGTGAAGGATGCACAATTTATTGCTAACATCCTTATACAGTGCATTCAGGATGTGGGTCCTGAAAATGTTGTTCAAGTAATAACAGACAATGCAAAGAATTGTAGAGCTGCAGGTATGTTGATTGAGACACGATTTGAGCACATATTTTGGACACCTTGTGCTGTTCACTCTCTCAACCTCATGCTACAAAAGTTGGGTGCGAAAATAAATTGGATCAAACAAATGTATGCTGAAGCTAAAGAGATCCAAATGTTCATCACAAACCATCAAATGTCACAAGCCATTTTTAGATCATTTTCAGCATTGGAGTTGTTGAAGGTAATTGAAACACTTCAACTTTTAAATTTTACATTTCACTTTAGTAATTACTAATTTATTTTTTAAACTCAAGCATGTCTTCTTTATATTTTAATTTTACTTTTAAATATTTGAATAGGTTGCAGAAACTAGATTTGCATTGAACACGATTGTCTTGAGGCGACTTGTGAAGGTGCGGGGGGCACTTTCTAGCATGGTTATCAGTCAAAGTTGGTCCCTATGGAGGCAATCCAATACTGAAAGGGCAACAAATGTAAAACAAATGATCTTAGATGACTTTTGGTGGGAACGAGCAGAATATCTTCTTAGATTCACGGAGCCCATCATGAGTATGATCCGTTTTACTGACATGGATAAGCCATGTTTGGGAGAGGTATATGATGGCATTGATACAATGATCGAGCAAATGAAAATCATCATCAACGAAAAAGAGCAAGATCCTGAAGAAACTTTCTTCAAAGAGGTGCAAACAATTTGTGTTGAACGGTGGAACAAAATGACCACCCCACTACATCTTCTTGCATTTGCATTGACTCCTAAATTTTATAGTGATGAGATTCTTGCTTTGCCATCAAGAGTGCAGCCATATTCAGATCAAGAAGTTGGTGTGGGGTGTATGAAATCACTGAGTAGACTCTTCTCCGATCAAGAAATGGAGTGTTTAGTTAGAGATGAGTTTGCTGATTTTGTAGCTGGCGAAAATCAAAGTATTGCTGCTTCACGTGACAAGTATAGAATGGATGCTCATTCTTGGTGGTATATCAATGGCTTTACAACACCACATCTCCAAACTCTTGCAATCAAAGTTTTATCGCAAGTAAGTTGCTTAGTTTTTATTGCACTCTCTAAAATTCTAAATTTATATTGTTTACTATTTTTAAAATAATAAAATGGTTAACTTCAAATTTAAAGTTTGATTTACAATTTTATAATTATAAGTTCCTCTCACTTTATTTCAATAGGTTGCTAGTTCCTCTTCAGCTGAGCGAAATTGGAGTACATACTCATTTATACACTCAGTAAAACGCAACCGATTGGCAGCAAGTAAGGCAGAAGAGCTTGTTTATGTGCATTCCAACTTGCGCCTTCTTACTCATAAAAAGAATGAGTATAAGGAAGGAGGCACGAGGTTGTGGGATGTAGATCCAGA
Organism: Sequoia sempervirens; assembly: GCA_007258455.2. Classification (NCBI taxonomy): domain Eukaryota; kingdom Viridiplantae; phylum Streptophyta; class Pinopsida; order Cupressales; family Cupressaceae; genus Sequoia; species Sequoia sempervirens. Next base: position 812,009,382 of record VDFB02270651.1, on the reverse strand, counting down.
GAGAACTGATTTGGATTTTTCAGCTGCCACACAATCTTTACTTTCTGTGGAGTCGAATATCCAACATGCTTCCAGTGCAAGTGCTAGTGGGGCTGCATGTGGTTCTACTGATTTACCTACATCATCTAATGACAATGTCTATGATGATGTTGATCTTAATCTTCCTGGAGACCCATATGATGCCGTAGACCATTAATTGTATTATTTTGTTTTAAATGTTGAACCAATGAACAATGAATTCAATATAATTATATACCTATCGTAATATTCAAGTTTTGAAAATTTGATATCAAATTAATTTAGTATAATTGTATTTCGGATTTCTTATATTTATGGTAGATCTAAGTTTTGTTTAGCATATGCATGATATGTGGTATTCTAAATTTAATTCTTGTTTTTACTTTTTAGGCTGCAAATATGTCTATAACTATGATTTTTATATGTTTTATGTACGGACGTACCCAGACGTACCCACACCAACAAAAAAAAAATGCCGTACCGGCGTAACGTACCCGTACCCGATTCGGTAACTTAGATTCTAACAATATAGGCGGATTGCAGGGATTGAACCCATATCGAGCATAATAAAAATAAGTGCAGATTGAAAGCATAGAGAGAAAGGGGCGGCAAAGAGATTGAATGTGTGGTAGCAGACCAGCGCCAGGAAGGAGAAATGAACAAAGATTTGTAATGTGTTATTCACCGAACAATAAGTGTGAAAAGTAGGAAGTGACTATAGAGGCTGTGCACAGAATAATGATAGAGAGGGCTGTGGCATGATACCTGGCAGCGTGAAGACGCGATGGAGGGGTGAGTAGAGCAGAGGGCAATAGAGTTGCCAGACCTGTGTAATGTAATTCATGAAATCTGAGAAATAAAGTTATTTGATTTGTTATTCAATTTAAATGTAAGGTTTGTAATTATAAATCGATTTATAATTGACACAAGTTATTGTCAACTTTGGAATTAATCGTAATGGAGTCTTTCTGTAATCTGAGTTTTGTGGATTTGAGTTGAGTGTGCTTTTCGTCTCCATCATTAAATAATAATTAAGAAAACCTCAAAAGTATCCAAAAGAAAATAGCTTCTAGCGCACAAAAAAATAAGATCATACTGGTACTTTTTTCTGAGTTACAGCACAAAATGAATCCTGACCACGAACAACATTAGATGTAATAACTCCGGCCTCAACAGCTTTAAACCCATATTCTGTCATTCAAAATCACAAAATCAACATTAACCTCAAACTAAATGCAACAATTGTCAAAACTGAGACCTTTCCTACAAACAATTTAAGCAAAATTTTAATGTGAGGACATCAGAGTACCCATCTGTCACAAAAGAAAACATCTTTTCAATTCAATTACAAACTCCTAGTATTAATGTATCAATTATAAGTCCTTGGGACAGGGGTGACCGATCAAGATGGCAAATCATCGAGGAAAAGGCCTAGGTTTAAACTCCAGCAGAGGCTTAGAGCCCAAGATTTCAGAAAAGATGTTTCACTTCCAAATCCATTTTTTACACTGGGTACGATACCAAATTAAAAAGAGTGTAGCAGCAAAACCCCCTCAATAAAATTAAAAGGAGTATTTAGCCATAGCACCCCCTGCCCCTTGATGAATCCATTGTTTACATTGGGTACGATAGCAAATTAAAGAGAGCGTAACAGCAAAAAGCCCGCATTAAAATTAAAAGGAGCATTTATCCATAGCCCACCTTGATGATGGGTGAAATTTTAAAAAGCGATTACAAATGCTGGAATCAGTGAGATAAAGGAGAGTTTAATAGCCCCCTTAGGTAAATTAAAAAAGATGTTTCCCATAGCTCCCGCTGTGAAATTATAAGGAGCGTTTATCCATCGCTCCCTCTACTAAACCAAAAAGAGCTTTGCACAAATTATCAAAACAATAACGATCTGAACAACTGTTCTAACAGAGCATTCTTTGTACATTTGGTTCATGTAATGTTCAAATTGAGCATTCCAGAAGACATGGCCGAGTGCAAGTGCCCAGTAAATTCAATGGAATACTCGATGGTGAAAATTATCCAACAAAGGAAAGTTACCACCTAAAAACAATGAAAATAATAAATAACCATCTGAGCTAACCCAATAAATAATTTTCACGGTTTTTAGGTAAAAAAATAAAAGAACTTACCGACTTGGTACAGTCGACATTCTGGTGAAAATGTGGCAATGTGTCGATCATACCCGGCCTCTGTACCGCGGCTCATTCTGCTGAATCTCGCAACCGTAGATAAAGGAGACGGTGCTAGTCCAAAATTTCACTTGTTTTCCTGAAATTTATCTTTGCCTGCGAGGATTTGGATTTCTTTTCATCTGCTTCCCTCCGTTCCTCTCCTAAACACGCAAATAAAACAATAAAATACATAAAAAAACAACGCCTTATACCTGCAAAACAACAATGTAATTTGCCCTCATTAATTTTTCAGAGTGTTGAACGTGTCTTCTCGAGTTTAGTATAAGAAGAATGTCCTTGTTGATGTAAAACTAGGATTCAGGGAATATGAATCTGCTTCCACCATACCCAGCAACCTGTAGGGATCGGATGCCGTGAATATTGATATCCGAGGAAGAAACTTAAATAGGGAGGTGACCATATTGCTCCTGGCGGGATGCAGAGACTGGCGTTTCAATTCCCGCATAGTGGCGACTATTTTCAGCAGACTTTCTCTGACTTGGGCGTGATGATTTATGGTTGACGGCGCCTATCTGAAACTCCTCCTATATTTAGCACTGGTGGCTGATACAAAGCAGGAGTGGGGGCTGCACTATCTGAAACTCCTCCTATATTTAGCACTGGTGGCTGATACAAATGAAATAAACATTCCAGGAGAGTGTGAGTAGCCCGTGGACAGGTTGCGGTGCCGGGCGATATTTCTGGCGGTGAGTCCCGCCGAAGAAGCTGAAAGCTGCGTCCGAGGCAGGCGAATCTGAGGAAGGCTGCGTTCGAGGCAGAGTGGGGGCTGCGTGCGGGCAAAGTGCAAGAAGTGGGGTCAAACAAAGCAGCGACTGGCGCTAAACGACGAAAGTGGGCCTTTGAGGGTTCTGTATGCGGCAGTGAGGTCAAAACAAAGCAAAAGTGGGGCACACAAATCCCGGGTGAGTGTTAAAACTCATTTAACCCCTCTTTTATTTCAACAGTCTTTCCACGTTAAACTGTAATCGGCACCTTTTTAAAAACTGGGCAACTTGTTAGCTCTAAAACAAACCATCGAAAAAATCACGCAGTCAGTGGCTTACCAGAAGGGATATTTTGAAATTGTTAAACTGGTCAACTCATTAGTTTTAAAACAAACCTCCGGAAAAAAGTCACAGTCAGTGGTTTATCAGAAGGGTATATTTTAGCTGCAAGGTGGGGACAAAGGGGTGGGCCCAATGGACAGTAACGCAGGCATGTTGGTTCCTTATGGCATGCTCCACAATCAGGACAGCTCTACAAAAGGCTGTTTCATTACCACGGGAGCTCTGGGATCAATATTGCTACAATATCAAAAACAGAATCAAACTCAACCAAAAGAAATGGGCATGGGGTCAAACCTAACATTTGTCAATGCCAAACAGTATAAAAGGATCTTGCAGCGTAGGCAGGTCAAATTCGCAAAGAAGCTAAAACGGTTGGGAAACAAAAAATTTGTAGCTATACTTCCCAAAGTAACCTACAGCACTCAAGTTGCTTCAATGGAAGGCATACATCAGGGTAATGTGATAGTTCAGGGTGAGAATAAAGTGAAGTCAAATCTGTTGGGAGCAGAGAAAGAAATACAAATCGATGCTTCAATAAGGCTGGCGGAGGAATTGGGGCAGCAGGGGTCCAAGGGGTGCTTTGAGACCATCTTAAAAGAGGGACAGGACAATCAGGACAATCAGGACCTATACAGCCCCATGTCAACCCCTTTAATGTGGTCCTCTGAGCTATATGTTAAGGAACTATTGGCTTTAAAAGGGAGGCTGGCCATGTTGGAAGAGAGAGCACAGGTGAAGGATAGCGAGTTACAGCTGCTCTCAGTAGCCAACCAGCAATTAGTGCAAGAAAATAGGCTGTTTAGTGACCAACTAAACAACTTTCAACACATTATGGAAACAGGGCAGCGAGAGATGTTGGCTTTGAAATCTGAATTAAGCCAAATCAAACATAAAGACAAGGTTCAAGCAGATGAAAAACAAGATTCTCATAATTCCAGAGAGTCTGCAGCAAATTTAGCAAGCAAGGAGGCCAAGGAAAAGGCACAAATGGAAAATTTAGAAGGGGTCAAATCATGGGCACAAGCAACAAAGGGGTCGATGGAGATGCAAAGAGAAGATATAAGGAAACAAATCAAGCTACAAATATGGGAGGAAAAAGAAGAGCAGAGTAGAGCAGCAAACATAATAGTTAAAGGGCTGAAAGAACATGGTGAGGGGGAAGTCACTAGCAGGCTAGTAAGGGACTTTCTTTTGGAAAAACTTCAGTGGGGTGGGCATATCCTTCAAGCAAACAGAATTGGAAAAACAAATAGAGGAGAAAAGGGCAGAAATATAAGGGTAACTTTGAAGTGTGTAGAAGATAGGAACAAAATTTTAAGAAGCAAAAGGTCCCTCCAAGGCACGTCATTTTATATAGATGAGGATCTAACACCATTGCAGCTAGAGGAAAGAAGGAAAGAATGGGAGAAGGTTATAACAGCAAGAAAGGCAGGGAACGATGCTTGGTTGTACAGAGGTAAGGCCCAATTCAGGGGCAACCCAAATCATAACAAATAGGAAAGCGGGGGCCCCCAGGATCACCTCTCAATGGTTAGCTGGAACTGTAGGGGCTACCCTTGGAGGAGGGGGCCTGGTTTGGGGCCCATAGCAGAGGGAAAAGATTTTATTGCTCTTATGGAAACACATGAACATGAGGGCTGCAGGATACCTGAATTTGAAGGCTATAACAAAGTTTCAGTTTGGAATGAGTTAACGAAAAGTGGCAAGGGACATGGCGGGGTGACAATCTTGGTTAAGAAAGAATGTGAAAAATTCATAAAAATTGAAAAAAAAGACCCAAATAACCAATACATTTGGATGAAAGTGGCAGATGGGGAGTCTACAATTTGGATCGCAGCTTGCTACTTCGCCCCGTATGGCTCTAAAGTGTACAAGAAGAGGAGCCTAGATAGAGAAGATCCATATGAAGCATTAAAAATAGACATGACAAAGTATGGTGCTACAGGCAAGATCATTTTGCTTGGAGATTTTAATGCAAGAACAGCAAATAACCAAGCTTTATGCTTTAGTAAAGAAGAGAGGCAGAATAGTAATCCGTTGTGGTTAGAGGAAGAAGAAAATCAGAGGTGGAAAAGGATATCTCAAGACTCAAAAGGTGGTGTTTCGTCTTTCGGTGCAAACTTGTTGGGGTTTTGTTGTCTTCACGATTTAATCATATGTAATGGCATAAATACATTGCCGAGATCAAGGGCCTTCACATGTCACACTTATAATGGGCAAAGCGTGGTGGACTATGTCATTGGTTCACAAAGTATTATACCAAAGATAATTGAGGTTGAAATAGGGGGCTGCCCATTAGAACTAAAATCTGATCATAGTCCTATTTACATTAAGCTTGGAATGGAAAATGATACCCAGCCGAGAACTAGTTCACAACCGGACAAAAGAAGGGATCTTCAAGATAAAATTCTGCTAACCTGCGAGAATCAAGACATATTTAAAAACATGCTCGAAAAACAATTAAAAGAAATAAAAAGCAGTGGCAGCCCCAACAAAAACCAAAAATTTATAAACAGCAGCAAGCTGATGTCAATCATTCACAAAGCTCTCACATCATGCAAAAGAGCTAAGGGTAGAAGAAATTCCAAATGCAGTTTTCCAGCTAATCCATGGTATGACAAAGAGTGTAAGGCAGCTAAAAGGGGTTTGAAAATTTCCGGAAAGGAACATGCAAACAAAAAATTGTATGAGAAATTAGTAAGATTAAAAAAAGAGGAATTCATGATAATAAGAAGGAAAGAACTAATTTCTCTTGGAAAGCATAACCCGAAGGGTTTTTGGAGATAATTGCAGCAGGCTAGAAGTACTAATGAGAATAACATCACTGACATTCAATGGTTAGAATATGCAAAAATACTGTATGAAAGAGGCCAAGAAAAAACCTTACCTCCAACAATAAACATTAATGATAAACTTTTCACCACAAAGGATATCAAGGTTGGTATTAAAGCTTTGGCAGTGGGGAAGGCTCGGGACATCGATGGTTTACAGGCTGAATATTTGAAATGGGGTTTAGAGATCTTGGCACCGCATATCAAGAAGATTTTCAATAGGATCATTCAACATGGGTTTCCAAAAAATTGGACAACAAGTGTGGTTATCCCTCTTCACAAGAGCGGGGATGTCAACAATCCGTCAAACTACCGCACCATAATGATTAATCCCCTTTTTGGGAAGCTCTTTGGGAGCATGGTGGAACGCAGAATCAGTTGTTGGGCTGAGAAGGAAGGTAAAAGGGCGAAAGGGCAAGCTGGGTTCAGACCAAAGCATTCTACAATTGATCATTGCATCACTCTCAGACACATGGTAGAAAAAGTTTGGGATAAACAAGGTAATGAGGTTTTTTGCTGTTTTGTTGACTTCAAAAAGGCTTTTGACACAGTCCCTAGAAGCAAACTTTGGGACAGAATGGAACAACTTGGAATTCCGGAAAAGTATAGGGCTGCTGTTCATAGGCTTTATGATCAGGTCCACGCCAAAATCAGAACAAAGGCGGGTCTTTCAGAGTGTTTTGGGAGCGACATTGGGGTCAAGCAAGGCTGCCCTTTATCTCCCACCTTATTTGGGCTGTACATAGACAAGTTAGAAGAATGGTTAGACAAGAGGGGGGGCGATGGAGTGTTTTTGGCCACTTATGTGGTTAAATTGCTGCTATACGCAGATGATCTTACCTTAATGGCAAATTCAGAGAATAGTCTTCAAGAACATCTAAAAGCCTTAGAGCTGTTTTGTCGGGATGTAGGGATGCAAGTGAACATCAGCAAAACCAAGGTCATGATTTTTACGCTGAAAAGAGCTAAAAAACAATTAAACTTTATGTTTGAGGGAAGCTCTTTGCAGGTGGTAAATGAATACAAATATTTGGGTCTCGATTTTTGCAGCAATCTCAGTTGGGAGACTTGTAGGGCAAAAAGGATTCAAGGGGGTTGGAAAGCCCTCTACTTGCTTCAAAATAGATGCAGATCAGCTGAGCTATGGGACTGGAAAACAAAGAAGAAATTATTTGGGCTGCTTGTCACTCCAGTAGTTTTATATGGCTGTGAAGTTTGGGGCTGCAACACTTCAGCTCTAAAATGGAGACAAATAGAAAGATTACAAAAGCACCTAATCACCAGCAGTTTTAAAATAAAAAGTACAGTCCCGTATGAGATTGTCCTAGCTGAAGCGGGGGCTTTCCCAATGGAAATGGCAGCATTAATCCGTTTATTAGGTTATTTGAAGAGAATTGAGAATCTGGGGGAGCACCGGTGGCCCAAAATTGTGGTGGAAGAAAACTTAACTAGAAGGAAGAGCACGTGGATGAGGCAAAATACCAAGTGGATGGAAAAATGGGGGATAAGCATGCAAGAGTGTCCAAACACCAATGTAGAAATTAAAAGGTTTGTGAAGGAGAAAGCCAAACAAATCCTGTGGTCAAAACAACTTAGTAGGAAAAGAGAATATTATGTTTTGCACTTTAACCACACTTGTGATCACGAGCAAAAGTATTATGTGGGGGCAAATATAGAGTGGAAGGCTAAAATGTTGATAGCCCAGCTGAGAACTAGCTCTCATCGTTTGAGATGTGAAACAGGGAGATGGACAACACCCAAGGAGGCATGGGCTGATAGGATTTGCTGTTTCTGCTCTTCGGGTTTGGTGGAAACAGAATGGCACTACGTCATGCAGTGTAAAGCTTACGAAGACATTAGGTGCAGTTACTTGGATTTGTTTAAAGTCAAATCGTTAGAGGCTTTGTTCGAAGAGGAAAAGATCGTTGAAACGGCAGGTTACCTAATCAAAATACATAGTAGAAGAAACAAAATTAGCAAAGAGTTAAAGGGAGACATAAGTACTCGGTGAGGTCGGCGGTTGCCCGGTTTGTTTCAAATTGTGGTTTCAGTTCTGTTTTGGGGTCCCATAGGCCAGTTGGTCTCGTGGACGTAATTAAAAGCATTCATTCATTCATTGAGACATGGGTTTTGTTCAGAATTTCATTACAAGAAGACCCAAATCGTCCGTTTTCGAAAATTTTGAGTGTAGACTGAAAAAGCAGCAAACCCTAATTTCTTCAATTTTTCACCAAAAAAGCTAGCACCTAGGTTTTGTTCAGAATACAATTTGGAATGAACCCAGTTGATCAGAGTCGAAAAACATTGATGGCTGATCGAAAAAGCAGCTTACCCTAGAATTTGAAATTTTCTTGAAAAAAGCTGTGATATGGGTTTTCTTCAAAAGACTGTTTTAAGAGAACCCAGATGATCCAAACTTGTAAACCCTGAGGATTTCACTGACATGCAAATAAAAAGCAATTGCTGCAACATGAGAAAATTTCTTGAAATTTCTTCAGAAGAATGAGTTGAGTAGACCCAGAAGGTTGAAAATTGAAATCCTTGATCTTCTCCTTGAAAAATTTGATCTTTTGGATGGAAAAAGCATGAAAAAGCAAGGGTTTATGTTGCTGGTCTGAAAATTTAATGAAGAATCAGCAAACTTGAGTTCTTAAATTTTCAAATATTACTTCAAACTTGCTGCAACTTTCCCCTTTGAATGCTACCTGCAAAAATAATGAAAATTACATTCAAGAGAGGTGTTAAATAGACTTAGGGTTTGAAATAGGTTTGCTTTCTTTTGCTTTTATCTTCAAGACCCTAAACTTGGCCTGTTCAATGAACTTGGACATCCTCTTCCTCTTGTCATTTTGAAAATTTGGCTAAGGCATGGCTTCTTGGGCGCCAATCTCCTCTTGGGGCACTTTTCTTCTGCATACTTAGCCATTTTCTTCACTATTTTCAATTTTTTGCTTGAGTTTCATCCTCTGTTCAATCTCGATTTTCAGGAGCTCGGTGAACGCTAAGATCCGGCAGAATGATCCATCACGGAGCCTGATTGTTTCTGAAGAGATCATCTGGAGACAACTTTGGCTAAAGACTTCATCTTCACCTCCAAAAGCTTGGGCGCCCTTCTTCACCAAGGGCGCCCAAGTTCACCAAACTAACCATTTTTCTTAAGTTTTTCAACTTTTCCTCAATTTTGAACCTTGTTTGACCTTCAATCTCCGGCTTCCAAGTTGATCAGATTGACGAGCTGGATGATTCATCGCGAAGCTTGACTGATTCTGAGAAGATCACCCTTGAGGCACTTCTAGCTAAAAAATTCGTTTTGACCTTCAAATTCATGGGAGCCTATTCCCTCCAAGGGCTCCGAACTTTCACAGTGTTAGCCATTTTTGCATGATTTTCAAGTTCTTCATTTCCCTTTGATCTTCTAATGAAATCTTGATTCTGGGAGCTACGTTGATCTGATTGGCTAGTTGACAGGTTCACTGGATAGCTTGGTTGAAACCAACGAGATGATCTTAGACGCTTCATTGACGAATTCCATCATCTCAGAGCTCAAAATCTTGGGCGCCCTTTCTCTCCATGGGCGCTCAACTTGACCAGACTTAGCCATTTTTATGATATCTTCGCCACTTTCTCTTCTACAGATAATCTTGCCTGATCTGGTGTTTCGGAGCTCGGATTGATTGATGGTTGGGCTTGTCGCGAAGCTGAGAAGATTTTGGAGGGGGGTCTCTAGGAGTTACTTCACCAAAAAGTTAGATTTGGGCCTTCAAAAGCTTGGGCACCCTTCTTGGTTGGGGGCGCCCAACTCTACCATACTTAGAATATTTTCTTGAATTTTCACCTTGCTTTTGATTTTCAAAATTTCACTCTCGTCAAACCCTTTGTTCAGCCTTTTGCATCTAACGACTACCATCTCGAATTGACGTGCTGGAGATCTTGTTGGAAAGCTTGATCAAAACTAACAAAGTCATGTTAGAGCTTCACTGGCGGATTCATCTGTTTGGACACTCAAAAACTTGGGCACTTTTCTCCTTCAGGGGCGCCCATGTGCTCTAGACTTAGAAAAAATTTCATTAGATTTTATCTTTAGATTCAAACCTTCATTCTATACCTTCAACTTTGATCTGGATTTTCCTGAGATTAGCCAGTCGGATGCCCTGACAAAGATATTCGTTGCGAAGCAGACTGAATTCCGGAGAGATTGAGCATTTTAGCAAACCCTAACTGCTCGATTTGCCCCTTCAAAAAGCTGGGCACCCCTGGGCACCTGGGCCACTAAAAACTTCCAGACTTAGAAAATTTTCCGTTACTTTCATGATTTTCAGTTTGAAACTTCCCTGTTTGACCTCGAATTCTAGGTGACTGGATGATCCGTTGACTGCACTGTCGGATTCGCTACGAAGCTGGAAAGAAATTGAACAACTTTCATTGGAGGTTCAAACCTTAATTTCAACATTTAATGCCCTAGAAAGATGGGCGCCTTTTCTCTCCAGGGGCATCCATAACAAGCAATGTTAGAAAATTTTCACAATTTCCACCTTCTTCTCTATTCTTCGTGCTTATTCACCAACTCGACTTCTGTTCAATGCTTGAGTGTTGAATGTGACGCCTGGCAGCTGACTAACCTCCATTGATGACCTCGGAGCTCCTAATATGCTTCTGAAAAAGCAGAATAAACCCACTAGGGAAAAACTGATCTTTTTGAGATTCTAACTGCACCAGCCTGATGTGGAAGTATTTTGAGCCAATCAGAATTAGTTTGAACCCTATCGGACCGACTTTCTATTTTTAGAAAGTTTTTCCAATATCCGTTTTGAAAGAAACCCGGAAAAACACAGAAAAAGTTACTCTTTTTAGGAAATTTCTAAAAATAGCAGATTTTCTAAAAAGTAGGGATGAAAAACTGAGATCTGGGTTTTGTAGATTAGGTCACTCTAAGCAAACCCAAATCGTCATATTTTGGGAATTTCACATTTTGACCCCTCATGCAAGACATGCACACCCAAATTTTCACCTTTTTTGACAAATTTAACAAGACTTTTACTCATTTCTTCAAAATGTATAACTGTAACAAAAATTTTAATTTTGGGGCACAACACAGCAATCAATGCCAAATGAATTGCCAAACAGCAATCAAAGAAAATGGCTAGATCAATTGGTCGCATTTGAGAGAATCACACAACAGTGGACTGGTCAAGTCTGTGACCAAGGAATGTAAATGATTGATGAGCCTTGTAATCCAATGGGTAAGATTTGGTAACTCAGGGACAATTTAAGTTGCCAATTTGAGTATCACACTGTAGAAACCCTAGTTTCCCCCTGTCTCTGAATCTGCTTGTTTTGTTTGTTTTTATGAAGTTTTCGGTTTTTTGACGTTTTTGCATAAAATATGAAAGATGGCGATTTTGATAATAAATGATATAAAATCTAAATAAAATGCTAAACTGCCAGTATAGATAGGAAATACAAGTTCTATTGAAGGCGAATCTTTTATTGTTCAGATAGAATCAATACAATAAAGATCTGGTAGCATGCAATAAGGAAATAGCAATATTATATTGAAAGAACCTGGTAATCAGCAACTGGAAATAATTGGTGCGGCTGCAATATAACTTCTTTCCCCCTCCTAATGCTTGCAGAATGATCCAGACACCTAGGCGCCAAGATTGGTGAAGTCTGCCTGCCAGAAGAATAGGCGATTTGACCAAGGTTAAAAACACGCCCCTTTTAATGCTTGTACGGTCTGCTGCAAGGTACGGCTGTGTCAGAAACAGCAAGTACAAAGGTACGGCTTCTTGAAATCAGTGCCAAACCCTTAAGTATGATGCGCCTTGATGAGCAACTGCCTTCTGAATGAAAACCCTGACAAAAACTCTAAAGTTTGAATCACTATGAAGCTCTGTAATTTCTTCTGAATGAAGAAATCTCTATCTGGCAATAGATCAGGTGATATCTCACACCCTCTGAACTGCTTTCACCGGAGATGGCTCGTTCCCCAATGCATTTGAGACTGAAACCCTAAAGCTTCCGTTCTCTGACGAAGACTTGATCAATTTTCAATTCACAATAGACATAATGGCTCGATTTCCAATGCAAATGGCTTATACACTTGAAAAGTGCGAATTCCACAAAAATAGGGAATATTAAAATAGTTCGAACTTTTACTTTTTAATTCTTCAATAGTCTTCAGCCAAATTTTTACAATAAAATATAATCACCAATTTGGCCCCCTTTCATGATGGGCGACCCCTTTATCAAAATCACTTAAGTTATAATAAAATATTATAACTTTATATTATAATCTCCAAACAATTAATATTTAATTAATTCAATTAAATATTAATATCTCTCTCATTACTCATCCGATGTACGAGCCGTCTGAAGCTGACGATCAATGAAGTGATTCTGAACATAATCCATCCATACTGCTAAAAATAGCAGGGTCCCACGCTGACTGCCAATAACTGCTAAAAATAGCAACTTATGCAAGAAGTGTCCGAACAAGCCCGAACGAAAGCCAACTGATCAAACTCTGCCAACTGAAGCTGAGCCAAGCTCCAACATGACCCTCTATCCAGTCTATCAGCCTACAAGGGTCGCATGATAGGCTAATCCTGTGCTCGGAAAGATGTCAACGAGAAGGGGACATGACACACACATACATCACTACCAATCAAATGATAAAGAATCTAATGAAGAATCAGTTAAAAAAGCTATATTTGGGTGCCTCATTCATAAAAACAAACCAGGCTTACAAAGCCATGAGGTACAACACCTAATGTACAGATATTCAAACTAAGGAACCAAACGTTTTAACTTTCCCACAAATCAAACTACTAATAGCCATCAAAGAATGGTCTTTCTGCTATGTATTTTCCTAGTTATCCATACAAAACATAAACTAATATCTAATACTATACAGCATAGTAGCATTCTATAAGCATTTTAATTTATCCTTCACAAAACAACTCAAATTAGAACAATGTGTACCATAAAACCATTCTTCAAATTACAAAGGAAAGTTCCTTGAGATCTAACTAAACTTAAAACTAACAAAATTTACAAGTATGCACACTGTACAATATTTCATGGGACATTTGCAATAAATGCAAATAGCTAACAGGAAGTAGAGCTTCAAGAAGATTAGGTTGGCCCTTTGTATATGACCAAGCTATCTATGCCAGGCCCAATTTTGGCTATCTGCTTAAGGTCTTGCAAATTCAATTCAGTCCTACAAGCATCTGTTTTTCAGATTTTGAGCAAGTCAAGTAAAAACTTCAATGTTTAGATGGACCTGCAGCCGCATAGAAGACTTTTTCTTCAAACTTCCCAAATATATTTTACTATCTCAATGTACTTGGAGCAGTAACCCTTGAACCATCTATCATGGACGTCAATTACTTCCACAGAATTTACACCTTTTAATTCCCTGCCCCCATCTCCTCCGTTTAGGGTTGCACTGCCTCCCATGAAGAGCACTTGGGAGCTCTCAGGACTCTGTCCATTATCTAGTTGAAAATCTCCCTATCACCCAACAAATCAGCTAGTTTCTTGACAAAATCAAACTCAATGGAAGCACAGGTCTTCTTCTGGTCGTATTGACAGTGGCCTACTCCCTAAAACTGAGCAAATCATTGTTAGAGTGTTGGAGGGGTCAGCCTAGAAGAGACGTCAAATCTATGTTCCAAGATTGCATCAGCATATAAGGTGTCCCCAAGCTCCTTCTCACTGTTCAAAAAAATATGGAAAATCTACAGAAGGGATCAAGGCAGATTGGTGACCTGTTGCAAATAATATAAAAAGTGACAGATTAGATGATGCAAGGTATTGGGAAATAACAAAGGCCTGACAAAGAAATTAGGAATGCCTCTATTAAATAAAATGTATCTGCCTTCAATATGCAGCACCCCATAGATATCAGCATACTTCAAGATATATTTGCACTTAAAATGGACAGTACAGGCCGAATGCCCCAACCTAATTTTAGACTATTTGATTTTAAAGTGAGTGGGAGATATCTCAAAAGGGGAACTTTGGCTCTATCATTGACGGACTTTAAGTTATGTTGCAAAAAAGATCTTGTATCAGAAGGTTCAAGTTCTCCACCAAACCATACTGACTTTTGACCAAATTTGACAGAATACAACACTCCAGCATTGGCAAAATAATCCTACTGAGCCATTCATCTCTTAGAAAAAATGCTGGAAATTGATCAAGTTGCCTTCAACTACTAAATGGAGATGACCATGGAAAAGTAATAGTTTCAACCCTTCCACAGAATCAACTGTTTCTTCCTTGTTACTCGTGCCATTTGAGATGAAAGTTGAAGTCATCCCTTTCAAATATCCATTACAAACACTTGCCAAACGTCCTCCTGCCGTTGTGTGTGGATTTTATTTCAAAGCTTGATCAAAATTAAGCTTTATAAGGCAAGGTGGGGATGAACTCTATTTGCCATTATGTTCATAAACTTATAATTTCTAAACCAATTTGTAAGTGGAAGGGTAATTCCTGGCCAACATGCAGAAACTGCATTGTTTTGAGATGAGAGCTTCTGAGCATCTAATCTAATGTGGCAGGAAAGCCACTGCAGATAAGAAAAAATCAGTTCACAAAGCACAGCTCTCAAGGGTTGAGCAATATCTTCGAAGATTTTCTGATTTTATTGCCAGCCAGATGCTCCAAATAAAGATTGACAATGCAGCCTTCGAAAAGGGTTCCAAATCTTTTCTCAAGTCTAGGAGAGGAAAGTCTCACCCACTCCCATCTTGCCCCCACAACCTGCATGTTTCTCAGTCATCCAACTCCAATTTTGTTCTACATAGGGGCAGCGGGGGATCAGATGATTAGCTTATTCTACCTGGGATTTACAAAGTGTACGCATTGGTCCCTAGATTTCCATCCTTGCCAACCTATCCTGAATGAGGATTATTTTCTGTGTTGCCTTGGAGAAGGCCATAGTTGGATTAGATTTATTTGTGATGCCAATCATTTTCCAAGGCAGGTCTTCTTAAAGCTTTATGGTAGCATTATTTCACCTCATACTGAAGAGCATTCATTCTAATGCACTATAGACATTAACTGAGATCATCCATTCAGATTTACCAACTTTGTTAGATTTACTAGCATCACCATAGCCAAGAGAAGGATTACAAATTTAGCTATTGATTTACCTAAACTCACAAGTTCTTCAAACTTAAAACAACTGTTTCAATTAGAATTGGCAGCATAATAAGAAAAACTAAAAAATCACTGATAACTAGAAGCAAATCACAATATCTTAACAGAGATGAAATTGAAGCGTACTTGGATCCTTTCTGAAGTTAAATCCACAGATTCAAAGTCCTTGATTTGAGGTTTTTTGGTAGCCTCTAGGTCCACACTGCAAAGGTTCCCACAATCACATTGTCTTAGAAAAAAAATTATTAATGATTTCCAGATATTAAAAGGTACATAAATTATGCCTTTCAGCCTAAGTTGTTTGAAACAAGAAAATGTAAAAGCTTCCAGAGCATACAGAGTTTCAAAAAGAATTCCCAAAATTCAGACGACAAAGAAACACTTTATATATCTTTATCTGATAGTAAACCAAGATATGAATGTTATTCAATGTTCATTTAGCATTACCAAATTTGGCATTTATTCACCATTTGGCTGGTTATTCATGCAGAATGTAGTTTTAACTGATATTTTTTTTAAACTACAATTTAAAAAACGTGGTCCACAGAATAACAATGTGAATCATGACAGTCTCCAAACAAATTGCAATAAGAAAAACCATTTTTTTCTCAAAAATTATGAAATATTATGGATTTTCAAGCATTTTGGTCAGTTTAGCATCTTTTTCCAAGTATTCCCTGTTTTCCTTGATTAATAGACAACACCATGGATAGAGAAACTCTCAAATGTTCTTAATCTTGGGGAATTTCAACCAGACCTCAATCGAAAATCAGCTTATTGATAAAAAACATGATTGCAAGAGGAACATCAAATGCTACTTACTGTCATCAGTGTGGGCAATGTTACACCCCAAATTGTGAAGTTACTGTTTACTATTACTACATAGGGTAAATGTGAATGTAATGTGGATTTTGGAGATGAATTAATGATGCTTGTACCTTGTTATCAATATGAATGTTATCTCATTTGATGTTGTTTCATTTGATGTTATCTATGTTGATGTTATTCATGGTGAAAGACTGCATAAATGTGAATAGATGGTTATAGAGTTATAATTATTCTAACTTTGAAGATGTTTATATATGCTGCATATATCGTGAACAATTGACTGCCAAGTGCATGTGTTAGTGGTTGCAGGAAAATGTTCATTCTCCAAGGGGAGGGGAATATCACACAAGAGAAGAGCTTGGTCGGGTAACCGGTAAAGTAAACTATCTGGGCATACACACACCACCTTAGATTGAGTGAACTAAGTCAGTTTGTGTGGGTTATAGGTAAGTCATCCTTAGCTTGTATGGTTGCATTAGGAGTCTTGTTTACTTCTGCGTGCATTTACAAGTGATGTTTATTTGTGTGGTTTTTGAGATTTATCTTGTGATATTACAATCATATGGATAGGTGGGATGTAGGTGGAAGAATGTTTATATATATGCACATGCGTGTCAAGAGGATCTATCGACACGTATATGCATATGTATAGATATACCACACGTACACACCTATCAATATGATGGTAACGTAAATGGATGTAAGTGAATTGGATGTGGACATATATATAAATGTATAGTATATACACATATCCATATGTATATACATATCGATACAAGCATACGTTGGCAAATGGATATGCTCATACAGGTGCATTGATATGGTATACCTACACATACGTGTACATAGAGGAATATACAGGTATACATATATATATACACACACATCCTGTATAATGTGGATATTATAATTATTATTGCCTTCGAATATGAACACACATATATATCTCGGATGTATGCTGACTTGCTTACGATATATATATGAAAATATATATTAAATATTATATATTTATATATTTAAGTTATATATTAAATATATATATATGTATATTGAATATATATATATTATATATATAATTAAAATATATATTAATTCATATAGTTTAAACTTTGGAAAATCAAACTATTTAGATTTAATGAGTCGATTTTGTGAAGACTTCAATTCACAGATATAAACTTTGGAAATCGAATTATTTCTGAATTGCTTAAAAGAATCGATTTAATATTTTCATTTAAACTTTGGCGTATAAACATGCTGATATAGTTTAAAGAGATGAAATTCGAACTGGAATCAAACACGGCTCTCAGTAAAATCACGCATCATCTGCTAAGGAAAACGTAGGGAGAAAACAATGAATTACGTCTTAAATCTTTGGGGCTTTGACCTAATCGATGGAGGAAGCTTGACCAAATTCAACACAGTAAATGATTTAATCGACTCAGCCCAGGAAATAGCCAATGTTGGGTATGTGTTGAGGAATTATGATTGACTTCTTCTCAGATTATGAAAAATTCCGCCATCTCTTAGGTTTGGCGCCACCTCTGAAACCAATTATCTATAGGTGTTGATTTATGAATTTCTCCATGTGCTTTTGGAAACAGTCTTCATAATGCTGGCAAAATTGGAAGTCGACTCATCATGTTCATTGCTGAGTATTGGCCAGATTTGGCGCCACATACAGGATGAATATTTCAAATGGCAATGGTATCAATTCACATGCCATGATTGTAGGGAATGATGGAGGCTAGGCTCACTACAAATAGTAGCCCAACTCTCCTAAATCGTATTGATTCACCATTTTTCATCATCTATCATTGTCTTTATCTCTTGAGATTTACCAATTTCATATTATACTGTGATTGCCTTACACCTCATTTGTGTATCATCTTGAGCATCATATTATATTCATTCTTCACATTTCTGAGTGAACATAATTTGCAGCTAGTATTTACATTTTGTGAGTTCATTCATACCATTGAGGGAGGCATATCATACCAAAAGAATACACCTTTGCTGGTTATTACATCTGGGTTTTACCAGACGATTATATCTGATTTTTGAGTGAGAAAAGAGTAGACTTTGTGAGGAAGAGTTGTCTAATTCTGAGAGAAGAATGCTTTCAACAAGAAAGGGAGTGAGAATTGATTTGGGAAGCTAGGTTAAGTTGAGCAACCAAAGGAGAAGGCTGCCTTGCCATCAGTACTTGGGAAAAAGCAATAACAGGCATGGGGGTTTCTTCTTCTTGTCAATTTGAAAGGGTTTTCTATATTTTCTATGCTACATGAAATGTCTTTTCTGTTTGAGTCATAGAAGTATTAAATATTTCTTTTGGATAAGGGAATTGAAACCTTTAGGCTGCTTTTATAATGTGTTTTTAAGTACTCCGCAATAGGAGAGTTTGCTTGACACAAATACTTAATTGTATTAGATATGTCGAAGAGGTAGCTCTACACAAGTATTTAACTATACTAGAGATGTCAAAGAGATTACTTGACTAAGGAATTCAACTATGTTATATGAGGTACAACATAGGTATTTAAATATACTAGATATGTTTGAGCATGGGATGCATTGTGTTTATATTTACTCCATAGGAGGAGTTGGGTGTGTATCTTAGTTATTATATACTAGGCTTGATTTGAATGCAAGAGTCACTTGAGGTACACCCAAATAAGTTATTAGTTTAACTCGGAAAGCTTGTGTTACTCCTAGGATAAATAATCCAGTATGGGAGGGTGCTTGTGTACGTACTTGCTATAAAACTTATGATTTCTCCTAGGAGAGGGCATTAAATATGGGAGAGGGATTAATATACTTACACGTAAGTCGAGTTATCCAAGTATGTAGGTTATCTAGGATGATGGACTATCCATAGAAGGAATACTTAGCTTGTCTACTTACCAGTTAAGTAGTTAACTCCAAGTAGATTAATATGGTTGTAGGTTATTTGGGATGATGGACTATCCATTGAAGGAAATACCTATGCATAGTTGAAGATAGCCTTAAGTCAAATCGGCCCTAAGTAGTGTATGTGATAGATGACTTCATTCGAAGTACTGAATGAGAACTCTTTGATCAAAGTAGTGCAATGTCCAAAACTCCACTATAGATTGTGTGACTCCACTCTAGGTTATGTGACTTTTGACATTATACTGTTAGTTCACCGTGATCCGGTATTACATGCTAGTTCAAGATTGTGGGATTACAAGGTTCTAGTTATGTAGGACACAGCACTATGCTCAATTGGTTGTCGTTATCGATTAATCTACCAACCTCTTTGTTGAAGGGAAGGGCCATCTATCAAATGATAGATGTGTGGGGGACCGCATTAAGAGTCCGTGGTTGGTGGAAAAGCGCCCGAGTGATGCTTCTCCTCCACAGCAGGCAACAAAAGAACCAAGATTTGAAAGGGAAGATCCTAGACCATCTTTCAGCTATTAGTTCTAAAGCTCATTGGGGCTATGTTTGTAAAGGTATGTATTCTTGTTATGTGTACTTGTGAAATTATTGTAATAAAGTGGAATCTTTATTGTAATATAATATGGCATCTTGTTCGTATAGTTTCAATAAAAGAAAGAAAAAATTTGTTGCAATGACTTGTTAGCACGTTTATTTACTCATATGAAGTATAGAAATTTTTACTTTACCGAAAGGTTGGCACGTTACAGGCAACATCTATACGAATAAGCCTCTATCGCTTCTAGACAAAGACCAAGGGTGTCCACACGATGGAGAAACTATAGCAACATCACAAGCTAAACTCAAATAAAGAGAAGAAAATGCATGGGCAATGGTGTTCATAGGGCTTGGGACGTGGACACCAACGACATTGAATACAACATTAATGCTTGCAACATAAAACCTTTGACTTCGGTCTCAAAGGAGAGGATTCCTTTAATGCAAGGGGTGATCTTGTTGATTCGAGAACCATTACCAACAATTGCATGAGCCAAAAAATTGCGCATGATAGTGTTCTCAAAGAAGTGGCCCATGGAGGCTTCCTTTAACCAAATCCTTCTCCATGTTGGTAGAGTAGCAGCAATTAGTTAGTCATTTTGACCATGCAATTCCCTCCAAGGAAGAGGATGAAGATGTCAACACAAATAATCCAGTTGTTGATGCCTTTACTCCAAACATTGACACTCAAATTCTCAATGAAATGATGCTCATCACTTCCTATGAGTCAATCTCTTAGACATCTCTGATAACCAACATTAATCTAGGCATGAACAACATTGACCTTTATGTGTACAAGTTGACCCTCGACCCATCGAACAACCCTACAATGATCAGCATTTCTATGGATAGATCACAGGGCCTTCAAAGTAGATTACATGCCAGATCACCCTACTATTGAGTTTCAACACACACAACTTGCCCATCATGGAATGTGGAGCGGAAATATTGACTTCTATGCTAGTTTTGGCTTTGCAAAATTTTGTTTCTTTTAACAATGATTCCTCCTCTACTCAATAAATGTTCAATCACGTCACTTTTGATGTCGCAAGATCAAAGACTTGGATCCACTGCAAGTTTGAGATCACAATTTGTGAAGCAGCTTTAATCAATAAAATCACAGCTCTAACAAATGGAGATAGCCGCTCTAAATAGAAAAATAATTATTCACAGATAGGCCTTTAATTCACAACCTCTCAAGATGCCAGATCAGGCTTCGCCTGACTTGACCTTCAATCATCATCTATGAACTATATTTTGCTCACCACTTGATCAACCTATGTACCTCAATAGCTAACAGTAACTTCGAGAAATGATGCAACTTTCCTTCTGTACAAATAATAATTTTCTACACATTAAATGGCAACACATTCGATGAAATAACCCCCTTATAATTTTTCCCAATTTTTTGCAACACTTCACCCATTAGCATTAGCAAAACCAATAAACCAGCTGAAAGGAACCCTTTCACTTTCTGATCACCCAAATCCCAGTGTGGGCAAAATGAGAGCATACGGTAGAAAGGGGATCATTAGCATATAAATCTAAAACTGCTAGAAAAGTACAATGCAAATGCAACTCAACCACTTATTTAGTGGGAGTAGTTTGATGGCTCAGCTGATCAGCATGATGATGAATTACAAAGTACTAAAAGTAAAGTGTGGGCGGCTTGTCGACCCCTTCAGCTTGTTCAACGAACAGTACAAAAAAGTAAATGCTGAAAGTAAATGGATGGCGAGGCCTATCCCTTCCACTAAAAGTGGGAACTACAAAGTAAAGAGAAAAAATATAAAGTGATTGAATCAATACTACTGATTTCAGCCTTACAATGAGTATAATCTGCAAGATACAAGAGTTATAGCTGTCCAATCCATTGCAAAATGATTATAGATAATTCCCCAAACTTCTTAAGCTTCTCAACTATGAAAAACAAGCCAAAATCAGAACTTCTAACAATCTGATATGAAAAACCAGCGTTCAGAAAACCCAAACCAGCAAGCATAAAACACACTAAAATGCTTATAACTCCATGTAGACTCCTCCAAATGACATGAGATCAAATGCAAACAGATCCAAGGAGAAGGGCGACCAACTTCAGACCAAAAAACACCACCTAACAGTCCCAAATAAGTGAGCACGTTTCCCAAGGCACCTAGAGACAAAGTACGGTCCTCTAGGAGAAGGGCAACCAGCATATAAAATCACAATCACCACCATAAAATCTGAAACTTAGCATGCGGAGGTGCCCAAGACAAACTCATTCTTTGGCTCAATACCCAGAATCATCAAAAAATCACTCCTTGAGCTACAAACCAAAACGTGCTACAGCTAACACCAAAACCAGCAACATAGAAAAGCTGAAAACACATCAAAATATCAGAAAACATCAAAAGTATTCATCTCCATTATGCTCAATCTGTTCTTCAATGTAAAGAACAGTCTGAGGCTTAGCTAGGTGCTATCTTGCAAGCACGAAACTAAGTTTGCTAGGAGGTATGCATTCCTCGAAGCGAGTGAGTAGCAATTTCGGCAACACTTTGTTGTAATTTTCAATGGATACAAACAATGAAGCCCAACACTCTTATTTATAACCTTTTCTCTCCCAAATTCAAATTCAACTCCCTACAAATGGGGCGCCCAACTCAAATTCACATTTACCTTCAACAATTTGCAATTTGCCATTTCATTTCAATTCCATTAGCCACCTAGACATGGCATCCAAAATGAAGGAGAGAAGACTTTAATAATATTGCAAATATATCACAAGCTAGGCGTCCAAAAGATTAAGTGAAAATACCTTATAAAAATCACCTTTATAAAAATAACTTATCTCTCGAAGTAGGCGTCCTCCAAGCCTTAGCAACATATTTTCACTTAAAATATAAATTCAATCAAAATACTAAATTTACCAAAAATGAGCTCCAAGAGTGCAGGAGACCAAACTGCTCAAACTAACTTGCTTGAAATAGCCTCTGAACTAGCCTATTGAAACCCTGCTAAAAATAGCACTTACTATAAATAGCATACTGCTTAAAATAGTAAGTGTGTCCAAATGCACTTTAACCGCATTCTGAGCAGCAATTGCAACTTACTAAAAATAGTAAGCCCGAAAAAGTCACCTGTTTCAGTTGCATGTCACACCACTGCGAAGCTCACTAAAAACTCGGAAGGAATCCATAATCCAAACTGCAAAACTCCAACATGCAAGCCTCCAAAACTGCCAAAGTATCCTCCAAGAAAATAGTAAACCCTAATTTTTGCTTCTAACCAGCCTACGGGCCTCCAAGATAGGCTAACAGCCAACTGCACTGATCACTGCTAAGAAGGGGACATTACATTCGACCAAAAGAAAAAAACTTCATAAATCTGCTCAAATATGCTTCACAAGTCTGCTCAAATATTCTTCATAAATCTGCTTGTATGGGAAAGATATTACATTAATTTCTTTCCTTCTAACTTCTATTCAATTTTCTATTTATACCACACCAATGTGCCTCTTCACCCAAGGGAGGCAATTCGTCAAGAGCGGTCATCCTTATTAAAACACAATTAATTTATTTTTAATCCTCCCAAGGAGGCACTAATCAAGGTAGGGTCGGCCAAATTAATAAATTTAATTTAATTTAATTTCCCCACAAGGGGCGAACACACCAAAGGGTCGGCCAGTATGAATATGGTAACTTTATTTTTATGCCAAAGTGTGGTTGGCCCAAAGACAAATATTAAGTCAATGTTAATTTGGATATAGCAAAGGGAGTTAGCCAGCAATCTTCAAAGGGAGTAATGTAAGTTTGAGCGCTGCTATGGAAAGATTGATTAGCGGTGTTTGGCATTTTTCTTGGACCAACGATGTCCTCTTGATATCAATCACAACCTCTTTGACATCAATGACAACAAACTTGCCAAAACCCATAGCCATACCCACACCCATACCAAGACTAGTAACTTAGAACTTTTATCATGTAGAAGGAAGGTAAATATGGTGGATCACTAATTAGCCAAACAAAGAGAGAGACTAAGTTTCAAGACTTATTATTACACTTACAACATTTATGACAATGTTACAGATTATTGATGATGCCTTACTGAACATTGAGCAGATGATGTGTTGTGATTGCTCAGTTGTATGATCCCAAAGTGTTGTTGCATTCCAATGATCATTGGTTGGCATCTTTTAAAGGGTTGCATCTGACTGTCATTTTCCTTGTAAAAGTTTATACTAAAAATTTTAAAGTATTACTAGATTTTTCAAGCCTTTCAGAAAGGAGTCGTGATCATATTTTAGCAAGTGACCAATAGCTTTTCAGCTTTTAAATAGCGCCAAAATAGGAAATAAAACCATCTTACCCCAAATGATTGCATAAGCAGCGCAACCAAGGATCTTCCTTCAAATATTCAGCCAATAATCCAACAGCATCTAGCACTGATTCATCAAATTAACCATGTTAGGAACTGTTTCAAAATAAATTGCAGTTTATTGAATTTTATGTAATAAAATGCCCAGCAATTGTATATTTCATTTTATTTAATATTTAGTAGCAAAAAAGTTTACAGAGGAGCATTCCCTTTAAAGATTATTGGAAATGTGCTTCAGGAAGAGTTATTATCTATCCCAGTTTTCAATATAAAAGAAAAAGGATGCATATTGGATTTGTATTCCTGCATTTAATCTGTAAACTTGTAAATGAAGCTATTTACAAAAGGATGGATAGAGGGCAAGTTCATAGGCCATAAAGCATCCCAATCTTGTGCATTGTCTTTGTGCATGAAAAATGCTGAAGAAATTATCTTGAATAGCTTAAGATTCTTTTTGACAGTTGAATAATTTTCAAGTTGTTTTGGAAACATAAATATATGCCGAGACAATTCATATAGCAGACAAAATATTTTATTGATTGGTTATGCTCAAAGATGGTGGAACCCAACAATATCCTCCAAATAAAGCAGACTGAAAACATGCCACAAAGAGGTTTATAAGCCAGCTCTTAAGATAATACATTTTTTTGTAACTAGCAAGAATGATGTCTCGTGTGTGGTTTATTATTTATTTTAGTATAACTGGGGTTAAGGGGCCCATACCTACAAGGAAAGCCAAATGGGATCATCTGAGGGCCATGCTCATCCATTCATATAGACCCTTAAAGCTGGTCTATACAGCCAGGAATAGAATGAATTAAATAGCATGATATCATTTTCAAATCTGAAGCCAGATTTCTCTTTGGTAGATGAGGTGTTTACTTAAGTATGAATCCAGCTCTAAGACTAGGAATTCCACCACAGCTTAGCTGCCTCTAGAAAACAGACTGTTAACCAGAGATTTACTCTTATTCTGGATGATCTGAAAAGAGGTACAGCCAATTGAAAAGTAGAATAGATCCACTGAGATTAGAAGAACACAGAATATCCTGTACAACCCTCCCCACTTTCAAGTTCCAAGCTTTTTTCTTTTTCTAAAAACCACTTTTCATCACACACCAAATGGACAGGAGGCTGAAAATCATGACAGTTATCCAAATTGCAGAAGAAAATATGTTTTAGCATGCTTAACAGCTTTTGCATAAAACAGAAAGAGCAACTGAGAAGAAAAAATTAATTGCAAGCAATCAAGAAATTCCAGTTGCTCTTCACCCTTAAATCATTATATGAAAAGCCTCAAAGGTTTAACTGGAAAAAAATCCAACTGAGATCACACTGAAATTTAAGAACAGGGTGAAGTTGCAATAAAACTGGAATTTCTACCATTAACACATCCAGGTTCTAATTGCTAGAAATGAAGAATACATTTGCAGGGAAAATGTACAAAGTAAAAAAGAATTACTAATTCCTATGCATTCAATCTTTTTAAGAAGCCCTTCATGGTCAATCCTTAGTTCCTAATTCCTTGCTGCAAGGGAGAACCAAGAACTCTCACTCTTAATCAAGCAGAACTAATGGAACTACAAAAAAAGAATGCAGTATATGTCCTCTACATCCCAAATCGTTCTCTGACACAGTCCTCCAGGAAAAGCCAAAGAGCACATCACATACAGGCACACCAACCAATCCAAACTCTTCACTCAAGATGCAAGAGTGCACGGCCAACTGAAGATGCAGCAAGATTAGTTCATAAAACCTATGCTCTCCTTCAGATTTCATTCGGCTCTCTGCTTGGCAATTGTCCTTTTAATCCAATTTGCCAATTTTCCGGCTCTCTGCTTGTAAATTGTCCTTTTAATCCAGTTTGCAAATTTTCCAGCTCTCTGCTCAACTTTCTTACCTTGTTCTGCAATACATCCTTATACAAATATTATTGAGTACCAATAGCAAGGTCATTAATCAAAGACAACAAAAGACGTTCTCCTTCTTCATCTAGCACAGAAAATTCAAAGAGACATTAAGTTTTCAATGTTCACAATTAAACACAAAATCATATATAGAGAGGTAGGTCTAATATAAATGCATCAGAGCCTACTTGTCAAGAACCTCAAATGCACCATACACAACCGGTTTCAATTCATTTGCTTTACATTGGAGTCTTTCTCTGCTCAAATATAACCCTACTTTGTCCTCGACTTGAACTTCACTCAATTTTATACTAATTGTCTCTCACTTTGTACTTAACTTGAGAGTCTTTAAACATCTCTTGCACTTGGAGGTGTATATGTGTTACATCCCACTTATGCCCTAGATATTTTGATGTTGTGCCCTAGCTATTTCGATGTGTGCCCTAGATATTTTAATGTTGTGCCCTAGTATCTTGATGTTGTTTCCCAAGCATGATATATATATATATATATATATATATATGTCGTTAATTAGCTTGTTGAATGGAGATCTACAATGTATATATATAACTGGTTTAATTAAGTTCATATGACAGATGTTTTCATGTTTACATAGATCCAGATTGCAAAGATGTAATGAGATATCAGACTAACTACTTGTTTTTGACCTAGTGGTTGTAGAAAATATCACCTCCGAGGAGGGAGGAAAAGTATCATCAGGTACGAGGAGTAATGGGAGAGAAATGTCATGCCATCTGAAACCCAACCGTAAGTGTGTGTCTGTCATTTGAGTAGGGATTGGAACTACCAGTCTAGAGTTGTTAGGTAAACCACAAGGCTGACCTTAGGTGTTAGGATCACCTAACCTGTGTTGTCGGTTGTGTAGTATCACATTATTATTTCTTTTGAATTTAAAATTAAAATTGAACCTTTATTGGACCCGAACATTTATATGACTCGAGAAAATATTTAATTGTTTTTATTTAAATTGATCAAATATAAAAGGACTAAACTTAATACTTATCGATAAATTCAAAATATATATATGTTTAAAGGGAAGTAATTATAAATGATGCTCCTATTAAAAAGGGGCAATCGTCAATTGTTTTATTTTAATATTTTAAAAAAAAGCATAATCTTTATGCATTTTTATAGGGGCAGGTAATTTATAATTATCAACCCGAATATGATATTTAGCAACCCAAATATAATACCAAAGTATATAAATCACCGAATATAATATATATTTCTCTTGTCACCGGGGATACTCTCCACGAATAAAGTTTATAAAAATAATGTTAGTAAAGCAGTAGCATGGGGAAACGAAAAGAGACCGAGTTGCATATTCTCCACGACGCCACCCAAGACGGAGTGGGAGAGGATGGAGATAAATGGATGCCTGAATAAAATGGGTTTCGGGGGTGGCTATTATTGATGTAAGTCAGCAGGAGATCTCTTTCTCCCTTATATCATTCGAAATAATAAATGATTTCAAACATTAAAAGCAAGGGGTCGACTTGCTATATATATTATTTTATTTTTATTGAAGCTGACTTATTCAAGAGATGCCTCGGTTAATGGACAAGGCCGACCTTTCATGAAAAGGCGCCTTGATATGTATCAATATAAGGAGATTTCTATTCTTTGGTCATTCAATTTCAATTCAAGACAAGTTCGCACTATAGGAGGAATTCGCACTTACAGCAGATTGATCATTATTCTAAAGTCACCCGCATGCTATCAAGGAATTCGAACAAGCTACAACAGATCATATTATTGTTAGGGCAGATTGATATCAAGGACATCTACAGCAGTCCTTCATTTGCTGAGAGAAGACCTATATCAAGGAGAATTCATCAATATTGTGTATATCTTGCATCTAAGAGAGGTGCTATATTCATTGCATCAAATCGGCCTAGTGTTGGCCCAATTGTAAAGCTAATTGTTGTTCTCTCATTCAATATATAAGTGATATATTTGTGGCTGGGTTTTTCTCCCTCGAGAAGGAGGGTTTTCCCAAGATATCTTGTTGTGTTCATTGTTCACTGTGTTGCATTTTTATTGATTACATTTTTTATCCTAAAACTAACATAGTATTAGAGTGGGTCTAAGAAAAGATCTAATCAGATTTGTTAAGCAGTTAAGTCAATTATTTCAAACCTTGGGGCAGATCTTTGAAAGTGAATTTTGTGCGGAAAAAGAAGATGGTGACCGGTGTTAAGGTAGAAGATAGACTTGATGGAGCCACGAACTTCAACTCTTGGAAACCTAGGGTACTTATTGCATTATAGGAGAATGATCTTCTTGATTTTGTGGAAAGTAATATGCCTGAGCATTCCGATGATACTGAGAAAATTCAGTGGAAGAAAAATGGCACGAATGCTAGAAAGATCATTATAGACTCTGTAATGGATCACCTAGTACCAATCATCTCTAAGTTGAAGATTGTTGGCGTAAAAACTAGCACCTCTGGAGTAAGAGTTGGTACGGACAGCTATGCACACTACGCAATGAGTGCTCTTCAAATTAGGAGGGGAAGCTCCCTCGTTGTGCTTGACAAAAGTATTTGCAAATGGAAATAAACTAAACTATATCCTGTCTTTTTGTTTTAGCTGTAGAGGTACAAGGCTTTCTCGAAAACTATATACGTTGCAGCTGAGTATTTTCTGGTTTTGCAGATTTACTAACTACAACTAAACTTAATTAAAATCTATCCAATTTCCTCAAGAAAAACGGACCATGAGAAAACAGAGCAAGGTTTGACTATCAGACGATAAATGAGTATAGATTCTCAACTTGAAGGCAAGGTGGCACATCTATCAGCTCAATCTAAACACGTTTATTGATAACAACATCACACGATAAACTGAATACGGATTCTCAACTTGAAGGCAAGGTGGCACATCTATCAGCTCAATCCGAATAAGTTTATTGTTCACAACAACACACGATAACCAAGCGTAGATTCTCTACTTGAAGGCAAGGTGGCACAACTATCATCTCAATCTGAACAAGCTTATTGAACACAAAACAGATTTATCTAAACTAAGGAAAGAAAATTGCATGAAACCCTATGTGGCATAACAATTCATCATAATAGTAAAGACGCATGAACAAATACCAAAAGAGCAATATTGAGGGCAAGGTAGGCATAGCATATATTCCTCTCTCGTGCAAAAGTTCATGAACAAATACAAAATAGCAATACTACAGGCAAGGTAGGCACAACATGTATGCTATCACGCAAAAGTTATGTACAAATGAGCAAAAGCTCTTATTTATATACATCAAGGTGTAGGGAACCCTAAAATCACCTTGAGTCAACTACAGTCTTGCAATGCATGCAAGATTTATTGCTAAGCCCTAATAAAGTAAACTATACAGTTAACTGGAAAACTACCATCAGTTAACCAAAACATCTAATCTAAAAATGGACAATTGTGAAAGCATGCACGTCCTTATTGAAAGCATGTTAACTAGAAGACTACCATCAGTTAACGGAAAACCCTAAATGAAACTCCAAGTGTGTAAAGCTAGTCTCAGGATAGATATGCATGAGACAAGACAGCGAGTTAACTTGAGAAGGTAACGCCAAGATTAACTCCTGTGTGTAATGTCTATCCTGAGAGGTGGGAACTGAAGTTTACTGTCCGTGATCTTGAGCAATCAATCCCTCAACGAGATTGTTAACTGCATCACCATCTGGAGCTATGAGACTCTGTCGAAGAATGCTATGTTGGTGCAGCATATCCTCACCAACTGTGATCTGAGACTGAAGTTCACCCCTGCTCCTTGTCGCTTCATCGAACAATGCTGACATGACTGTAAGCTAAGTAACCTTACAACCAATGGTCTCCCCACTGAAAATGGTATGAATGAGTGCTTGGAGCTCTAACTGAACATCAGTAAGCTCAATGTAAGCACCACCCTTGATCTGATATCGGCACGGCAAGCGAGAAACTAAGGTTCTCACAGACCGGAGTGCACTAGTGACGTGCTCTCTACTCTCAGCCAACTCTGATGCCAAAGTCTCTTCTATCTTTGCCTTGAAAACCAACTGTGTTTTCCAAGAGTAGATAGCCTCTCTATCCTCTGCATCTATGACTGGATCATATGCCACACTCAGGTGAGCGATCATAATCTCATCTCGGGGTTTATTAATCGCCATATCTTGCTCCTCATGCTGGAGACGTAGACGGAGTTCTCATGCATTGTACTGCAACTGATATAACTCTGTGAGCATAGCACGGCCTCTAGCAACGAACTCCTCCTCCCATTCATCCAAACGCTTGCCATATGCAACTAAGTGATTAAGTTGACTTTGCTCTACTGGAGGCTCAAGCATCGGCGGGAGTGTGGCGATGACCTCTGGTCTATGTACAAGGCTAGAAATATACTGACGAAACTGTATGATTTCAGCCTTGAGGGCTGCCTTATCTTCTTCGTCCTTTAGTATTCTATCCCTGGCATTGTCTGTAGCAACCTGTAGGAGATCAACCTGAGTCTGGCGTGTGCTACGACCAAGGTTGACTGTGATAACCTCAAAATCCTGAGATTCCAACTCAGCCAAGCTCTTCCCCTGTGGAGGTATAGCAGTCTCAACAACAATCTCCATGTCAGTATTCCTCTCCACGTGAACCATGTTCTTGACCCTCTTGTCAGGCACATCCTGATAAACCTCATCAAAATCGGAATGATTAAGAACATAGGATGGCTACCTCCTCTTCCTTCCTAGCTGAGCTTCGATCCAAGATTGATCTCGGCTAATGCTACTAGAAGGGTTTGTACTAGCAACAAGAGGTTGCGACGAAAGTGAATGTGTAGAGGACCCACTGCGAGGCGGAGAGTCTAAATTCAATTCAATGTGAATTGGGACTGGTGACTGCTGTGGAACTGGTGTAGGAACTTGAGGCTGAACCTCAGGCACTAGCGGACTCTGAACTGGCCTCTAAACTGGCTCTGTGACCGGCTGTCTATCAGGCTCCATGTGTGTAACAGCAAGCGCCTTGCCTTTTGAATTGTTTGGCGCTTGACTTTTCTTGAGAGGATTACTCCTCTTCTTCTGTTTGGGTTTTGACGAGGAAGGTAGTGAAGGATTCACCACTACTGGCGGCTCTGCTCTAGACACACTTACCCTCCTTGTCTTCTTGTTGTCAAGGTAAAGTATACTGTTCTGAATAACTCTACTTGACCTCTCTTGACTTGCGTATTCTTTGGCGTACCAATCAACTACTGGCAATGGTTGTGTATCAACCTGCTCTCTGAAAAACTGAGGAAGAACTTCTCCCTCATCATTTGATAAACCTCCCACATCCTCTGATAAGAAAACAGAAATCTGCGAGAGAGAGAAGCGGCCGTAACTACGTCTGTGAACCTCGAAGTCATCTGCGCAATTTTCCCAGTAATCCTCCATAGAAGGCTCATGAAATATACCTCCAGCAAGGCGAGTTGTGTAATGACCTGAAAGATCATAGGCACGTGCTTCAACAAGATACTTAAGATGATATTTCTCAAGCTCTTGTCCTGCAACTTTGGCATCAACTGCTGACTTGCACCAATACATTCCAAACTGAAAAGGAAAGTTAAGAGATGGTCTGTGCCTGCGGCGTAAAAGACGATGAACATCATGCATCTGTCTCAAGAACTCCTGAAAGATTGTCTTATCTGAAGGATAACGTGGAAGCATAGCTAGATTTCCTGTAAATCCGTATACTCGGATGTAGGTGTATGTCGGGAATTGAATAAACCAATCTGCCCATCCATCCATCGCTGCCCTAGCAACTGCCGAGATACGAATGTGCAACTCCCGGTCCAAATTTCTCACTGTATAAGTCAGAAAAGCCTCATGAACACGTTTGAAATGTCGTTCAGCTCTAGTGAACTCAAGCTAATCATAATACTGATAGACTTTTTGAACACTGAGAATGCCCACGGTGTTTAATCCTCAGAACTGACCCTAATAAGCGATCAAGTACACGAGATACGAACACATGTGAAATTCATGAGCAACCATGAAACCGATGATCTGCCTGTGGAGAATATCGTTGATGAAGGATGCCCAGTCATAATGCTCCTGCCTAGAAATGATGCAACCAATAATGTAATACATCCAAGGCTGGAAAACATTTGCATGTGGCTGACCTAAGACACGATTCAGGAGTGTGATTAGAATCGCGTACTCATCCTTGTATTCACCACGACCCACATTGTTTGGCAATCTGTTCTTTGCTTGTTTTAACCATCTTTCTGCCATCTTTTTCTGACACTTGTCCACATCAGCATCAAATGCCTGCTCACATTGTTCCATGGAAATAACCAGACTGTTCGGGTGTTGAGGAATGCCAAAACTTCTTTCAATGTCCAAAGGTTTGAGACTGCAAATGACTCGTCCATCAACTGACACTATCTCACGAGTAGTAGAATTGTAATGATTAATACAAGCCATCATGAATTCAACACAATGAACAGAGATAGGTATGGAAGCGGCCTCTAATAAGCCAGACTGCTCGATATTCTGAATAATTGAAGCTCTGATTTTAACCGGATCTAAAACTGCTTCTGGCAACACTTTATGAAGATTTGTCTCAACCATCCTGAGGAAGTCATGAGTAAGGACTGTTTTGGTCCTGTATTCGAACTGAGTGTATTGCATTCTGAAAAACTCGCCTGTTGACTGTGAACTTGACTATGTTCTGACAAGATTCTTGGAAAACTAAAAATAGCCTGCGAGAGTTAAAAATAGCCTTTCGAAGAGCTACTTTCAGCGAAAAATCTGAGATATGGGTTTTGTCCAGAAAAAGATTCTAAGACGACCCAGAACATCAGATTTGCGAAAATATGATTTCTACTCGATCGTGCAAAGACTTTTCACTTGAGAAAATTAGAAACTCAAGAATGAATGTTCTGAAGTTAAAAATTCCTGAAAAATCAAGCGCACAATTTTAACTCGAGGAAATTATATAGAAATGATCCAGATGTTTGAACCCGTCGAATTTTCCAATTTCAGGGACATGCGAATTGAAATCTGAGAGAAATTTAAGAAACAAGGAGGAAAAAGACGTTTTTGTATGCTCTTCTTCAATGAAAATCGCCCTTGATTTCTTCAAATTGCTGATAATTGTGAACTTTTAACCCTGCAAAAAGATATGTTAAATTAAATCGCCCTTGAAAATTGATGAGGAATTCGCCTTTGATCTGCAAGAATTCGCCTTTGCTTGAGAAAAACAAATTTTCCTTGAAGTTTCCGCCTTTGTTCTTGAGGAAAATAACTCGCCTCTTGAGAAATTATGAATTTCTACTGAAGCTTGAGAACTCGCCTTGCTAAACTGAAGAATTGAATTTGCCTTGAAAAATACGAATTTCTCTTAAGATATAAATCTCCTCTTAAGAAATACGAATTTCTCAAAGCTTGATGAATAACAAATGAAGGCGCCATGTTTAAATAAGAAGAAATTCGCACCAACTTGACAACTACAAGATTTAAAACCCTGATTGAAATAGAAGCCTTCCAATTGGTCCCTTTCAGTTTCACTGCCACTGAATTGAAGTTTGAATTTAAATAAATAATAAAATATTCATCCTCATGCAATTTGAAAACTCAGCATAAAGAGGGCGCCAACTTTAGAAAATCGCCATTTAATGCCAAATATGCGTAATAAATATTAAATATTATTCAACTTCAGTTGACAAACCAGATGAAGCTTTAAGATTCACCGTTAGACTTCACTGATTCCGAAAAGTCATCAACTGAACTCATAGGCGTCCATTTGCTCAAGATATTACACTTTTTATTAACTTCCTATTTTATAGCTGACGACAAAGTCACGACTAGCCATCTTCTATACTGATTTCCGGGTGACCAGACGATGCTAAGACTAAGCTGAGACATTCATTAGAAAGCCTGCTGAGCAAAGAAAAAATGTCTGCTAGGAGTCATCACTGCAAAATCCATCATTTAACACCTCAAATAATTAGGTACCCTTTATTAAATTTATTTACGGGTTCCAGACTTAACCATTTTCCTAAACTGCCATCTGATGCTTCAAACGGCTGCTGACGGCAAACGGTGAACCCTGCTGACAGGCAACCAAGCTCACTACGTGACTGGAGACATTCTGCATCCAACGGATATACACACGGCATCTAAAAAGTTCAAGGCCTCAAAAGTAAAAGCGCCCCTGGCCTTCAGTTGCACTGACAGCGTTTTGACGAAAGTTGAACTTTCATCCAAGTACCCTATTTTGTCCTCCGATGCTGAGAGCTGGAATGATCTGATTCGAGCCACGTTTGTTTTAACGGACAGCCAAAAGGATTGAGAAGAGATGTCTCTAGAAGCAACGAAGCAAGAAAACTGCTTCTAAGACCTCAAATAGAAGGGCGCCCATCCCAAGATGGAATAAACGACCAACACAGCCATTTTATGAGTTGTCTCCACTTTTCAACACTTCGCCAAAGACCTCGCACGTACGAGTGTCTGCCAAATCCTGAAAGCTAATGGCTGGGCTTGTTGAATAGATAAAGTAATTACGCTCAAGTCTCGTGAAGACTTCAAACGCAAACGACCTCATCTGACAGGCCTAAAGGCTAAGCGCCTCTAGACTGTAGAAATACAATGAAAATTTTATACCAATGCACCCCCTTATTTACGTGCTTGGGAGAACCTCTGCCACGATCACCTGAAATGTCGGATCAACAGGCAACTTGGTGCAACGCAAAGCTGGACTAGAGTAGTACTGATGTCAGGAAGACCTCGTCAGCAAACTAGACCATCTTAAGGGTCATTTTAACCAGTGCCCCTGAGCTATAGTTGCGCTGGAAATGCAATGAAGAAGCTCAAAGACGTGAAACATCCATTATAAGCTCATCTTCAGATGTCGGCTGCCGGAGCTCTAGGACTCGGATGACTGCGTTTGATAGCTCGTTGGACGAGCAGACTAATTGTGAAAAGATTAACTGCATCAGTCATCAAAAAAACTAAAATCCAAACCTCCTTTAAGAAGGGCGCCCTCAAGCTACAAGCGCGCTTTTGCTGGAAAAGGACAAGTTTCAGTAATGTGGAACTTTAGAAAGTTCAACTTCTGTCCCCAGTTGCCAGAGCTACGGGTCTCGGAAAACTTCGCAGGATAGCTCATCGGATAGGTAAACCAATTCTGAAGAGTTTGACTGTATTTATGAGCACTTTCAACAAGATCTTAACCTTCAAAAAGAAGGGCGCCCCTAGGCTATAGGCGTGCTTTCTTGGTTTTTTCTAAGAAATCTTCATAAAATTGACCACTAAAAACTCCGTTTGACCACTGAAATGACCATGTGCAACGTGAAATGTTGTCGCGAAACGCTCCTCCATCGTGAAAAGCTCCGTTCTGAGTCTCTGCTTCAGGTTCTGATCAATGAAACTGCCTTTAACTGACAAACTACTGACAAAACTCCATACTTGATATTGCCCAAAAACTATACTTGACATCGTTTTAGCAAGGTTTAGACTCTTTTAAACAAAATGCCTTGATGAAGCAAAAATTTTGGTTTTGGGTACAACAAAGACAGGTAAAGAAATGTTTGATACTCTAAAAGGATTGTATGAGATCAACAACACCAACAGAGCCCTTGCTTTGAGACAACAACTTCACCATGTAAAAATGGATAAAGATGATTCAGTCATCTCATTCTTTATAAAGATTGCTGATTTGAGAAATCAATTGAGCACTATTGGGGATATAATTGCAGATAGAGATCTTGTTATGATGGCACTTAATGGTCTTCCTCAAACTTGGGAACCCTTTATTCAAAGCATCAGTGGGAGATCTAAGCTACCTAAGTTTCATCATCTTTGAGCTGATTGTATTCAAGAAGAGTCAAGGTTGGCAGCAAGAGGAATTGGGCGGAACCATCATGATGTAGAAAATCAAGTTCTTGCTACACATACTTCTAGAGAAAGAGGCAAAGGAAGAAAGAGGAATAGAGACAGAGAACCAAATTCTGCCCGAGAACCGAAAAAGAAGGATTTCTCTCACATTCAATGTTACTGGTGTGACAAGTATGGACACTTTGCTCGAGATTGCAAATTCAGGTCTACTCAACTTGTTTCTTCTGCGGAAATTGACATAGGGACATCTCAGAAGGAGCCAAGTTCTAAAGTCAATTCAGAAGGTTTCTTTTTCTAAAGCCAATCAATTTCTTCGAAGAGGAGGAAATAACATTCAAAGGGAGTCTAACATACCATCAGACGCAACCTTGGACGAGGAGGTCAGGAGGTTGATATCAGCTTCAAAGGGAGTCACATCATCATAAAGACTTGTTGTAATGTATATTTCTCTGTCAAGGAGAAGTATGAGGTGAAATCCCTTGTTAGTGTATATTTCTCCATGACAGAGAAGTATGAGGTGAAAGCACTTGTTAGTGTATATTTCTCTATGACGGAGAAGTATGAGGTGAAAGCCCTTGTAATGCATTTTTCTCTGAGACGGAGAAATTTGAGGTGAAAGCCCTTGTGTAAGAACCCTGGTGGTTCTCAACCCCGATACTCTACTGAAATGCTGAGTTTTGATAGTTTTTGTGTATTTTTGTATTTTTTTGTGTTTTGAGGTTTTTTAAAGAAAATACAAGGAGCTGCGATTTTTACTAAATAAATGCTTAAAAATCCAAAATAAATCTAAATGCAATGGAAAAGCTAAGATCTTGCTCAGAGAAGATAGGCGCATAACATTAGTGGAGATTCAGAGCATTTTCAATATCAATATATGGCGTATGAAAGAAATATGAATCTATTACATGAAAACCTGATTCTCTTTGCAGCCGCCTGAAGAAAAGAAGGAAGTGTACGGCTAGTGTGGATCTCTCAGCACAGGCACCAGAAGAATCTTCAGAAACCCCAAGCGCACCAATGGCAACTGTCAGAAGAAAAGAATCTGAGGCGTTGTCATTCCCAATGTAAAAGTACGGCTTTCTGTAGTGGTACGGCCTGTACCAGCAGCAATAAATGATAAAGTACGGCTCAATGAAAGGTTGCCAGATCTCTGTAGAATTAGCTCTGTGAAGTCGCCTCACTGATAGATGAATGTTCTCTGTTAAACTCTGAATAAATGAATCAATAAGCTCAATCTGTAACCCCTGTGTGAAGTCACCCAGATGCAAGCTTCAGCTGGTATTGCACAGCCTTAGTCTGCCAAATCTCTGAAGAGGTATCGTTCTCCAGAAATGAATCGCCTGCTGAAACCCTAGGGTTTTGCAAACTCCAATGCTCAGAGCAAATAAGACAAATTAGAATATCATAACATAATGGTTTGATTTGTCCTTCTGAGAATATATATTGCCTTTGAGAAATTCGACCCAACACAATCTTTTAATAATCATTTAATAAATGATTAAATTCGCCCTTTTTAAACTTAGGAGAAATAATAAATAATTAAATGGCGTCTCCTTAAGTGAATAATAATTATTCACTTTATCAAATATTAACTCTTTATTATAAAGTATAAGAAATACTTTATAATAAGCCAATTTAATTAAATATTTAAATATTTCAATAAAGTGACTTTAATATAAAGTCAAAATATTAAATATTCAATAATCATTAAATACTCCTTATTTCTCCGTCTGATCACCAAACTGAATAACTGGTCGACTCTGAGCTGAATAGTTGAACCAGGTGCCCTGCCCAAAATAGCAGCTTCCGCCTGACCTAACTTTCTAAAATAGAAAGTTCGAGAAATGCACTCACGGAAGGTCTGCGAAGGCCCAACTGAAACAAGCTGCAATCTTGGAGCTACCAAACAGAGTAGCGCCTAAGGTCTCTGCACTGGCCTTCGGCCCTCCCCGAGGGATCGAGAATAATAGAGCTAACCTGCGTCACCGGTACAGCATTGGAAACTAGGATAGGGGACATCCGCAGTCCGCCCTCCACGAAATTGCTTGTCCTCAAGCAATCTCAACTCTGGATGCTGTAAGATCTCCTCAGACTCCCATGTAGCATCCTCAACTGGCAAATCTCTCCACTTGACCAGATATTCCCTGATCACACGCCTCCGAAGGTGTCTCTCTCATCTCGAGGATGGCCTCAGGTACTAGTATCAGTTTCCCTTCGTCATCAAGGGGTGGCAAAACTGGAGAGGGTATCACATGCTGACCCAATGCCTTTTTCAGGCGAGAAACGTGAAACACATTATGGACCTTGCTATCAGCTGGCAAGTCCAACTCATAAGCGACCTCGCCCACTCGTCTGACAACACGAAATGGACTGTAGTAGCGAGGCTTCAGCTTCTCTGCCCCACTCTTCCGCAGAGTAGACTGACGATACGGCTGCAACATGAGGTACACCATATCACCCACATCGAAAGTACGCTCAACCCTCTTCTGATCAGCATACTGCTTCTGCTGATTCTGTGCCCGCTGGATATTGTCTCGGAGAGACCTCAAAATGTCCTGTTGACTCTGCATCATATCCCCTGCACTCGGCACTCTGCTATCGCTCAATATCAAATCCAGAAGGTTGGGCACCTCATACCCATACAAAGCCATAAAGGGTGTCATCTATATCGTCATGTGGTGAGTCGAGTTATAACAATACTTGCATAGATAGATCCATCTCACCCAAGCTCTCTACTGTCCAGCTATATAATACCCAAATAACCTTCCACCCACTTATTGACAATCTCTGTCTACCCATCTGTCTGCGGATGGTAGCTGGTACTCGGTGTCAGTTCGGTCCCACAAAGCCTGAACAACTCTTGCCAAAAGTTGCTCATGAACCGACTGTCTCTATCGCTGACTATCGTCCGAGGCAAACCATGCAGCCGGAATACCTCTCTGAAAAATAACTCTGCAGTCTGCGATGCTGTGAAAGTAGTAGTAATCGGGAAGAAGTGTGCGTATTTAGTCAACCGATCAACCACTACATAGATGCAATCTTTACCCTGGGCTTTCGGCAAGCCTGTGATAAAGTCCATCGATAAACACTCCCACTTCCTATCAGGTATCGGAAGTGGCTGGAGCAATCCAGCAGGATAAGTGTGCTCCTGCTTGTTCTGCTGGCACACAGAACACTCACGGACATACTGTAATACATCAGTTTTCAGCCCTTTCCAAGTAAACCGTTCTCGAACCATTTTGTATGTCTTATAGTATCCAGGATGGCCCGCCATAGGAAGATCATGAAAGGCTCTCAAAACTGTAATCCTCACCTCGGAGTCAGGAACTAGAAAAATCCGCCCCTTGTAAATGATCAAGTCATCTACAATAGTATACCTGTCGTCCTGCTCTGTCCTGTCAACAATGCTAGAAGCCCATGGGTTCTTAGCATACTCCGCAATGATCCGATGCCTCCAATCCTCTGTGATCTGTGCCAAGGCATTCGACTGGGGTCTGTGAGACAAGGCATCAGCTACGACATTCTGCTTTCCCTTAATGAAGGTGATATCAAAATCATACGACTGCAGTTTACTGACCCATTTTTGCTGCCTCTCATTCAAGTCTCGCTGTCCAAGGAAATGTTTCAGGCTATTATGGTCCGTACGGACACTGAATTTGCTGCCTACCAAGTATTGTCTGAACTTAGCCAAAGCATGCATAATGGCTAACATCTCCTTGTCGTAAATACTATAGAATCTCTCAGGACCCCTGAGCTTCCTGCTCTCGAATGCAATAGGATGTCGCTCCTGCATCAAAACGGCACCAATGCCCTCTCCTGAAGCATCACAGAATAAATCGAATGACTTCGTAAAATCAGGCAATGCTAGTACCGGACATGAAGTCATGATCACCTTGAACCTGTCAAAGCACTCCTGCGCCTGTGGTGACCAAGTAAAAGCCCCCTTCTTTGTCAAATCAGTAAGGGGTGCGGCGTGGCGTGAGAACCCACTAACAAATCTCCTGTAGAAAGCACACAACCCAATGAAGCCTCTGAGCTGCGTAAGGTTCTCAGGCACCGGCCACTCAACTATAGCTCGGACCTTTTCAGGGTCCATACTCACTCCCTTGGCACTGATGATGTGCCCCAGATACAACAACTCCTCCATACCGAGCTCGCACTTGGATTCCTTAGCATAGAAAGACTCGTCTGCCAAGATACCCAAGACTGCATCTAAGTGAGCCAGATGCTCCTCCCATGACCTGCTATAAACCAAAATGTCGTCAAAGAAGACTAACACAAAATCTCCTCGAGGCTGAAGACCACGTTCATGATGCGGCACGAAGATTGGCGGTCGATGGTTAACCCGAAGGGCATAACCAAGAACTCAAAGTGACGCCAATGACACTGGCGGTTTTCTCAATATCTGCTCCCTCATGCGAATCCGGTGGTACCACGATCTCAAATCAATCTTCGTAAAGAAGGCGTGACTCCGTGCAATGACTCATCAATCCCGGCTCATCAATGCGTGGAATAGGGTACCTGTTCTTAATTGTTCTTTTGTTGAGCTGTCGGTAGTCAATGCACATCCGAAGTGATCCATCCTTCTTCTTCACCAATACAACTGATGAAGCAAAAGGTGACTTGCTGGGTCGGATATGCCCCATGGCTAACAACTCGTTGATGGTCTTCTCTATCTCATCCTTGAGTCGTTTCAGATGTCTGTAGGGAGTGATCATAACGGGCTTTGCGCCCTCCTCCAACTCAATGATATGCTCCGTGCCTCTGTCTGGAGGTCTACCAGGTGGAATGTCACTAAACACTTTGGAGTGTTTAGTCCTCAAGATCTGAATGTCAGGGTGGTACTCACCCTTCTGCTGCTCCTGTTGGGCTGGCATCAACATGCACTCAGCTGCCCAATCAACCATATCATGACGAATGAGCCTCTCCATCCGCCTGAATGAAACCATCCTCAGATTACTGTCTCGAATCGCCTTGATGACATGTGGTCTCCCATCAACCTTAAATTTCATCTCCATGTCACGCAAATTGAGTGTGAACTCACCCAAATCGTGCAACCATGCCATCCCTAACACCACATCAGTATCCCCCATGTTAACAACATAGAATTCAGTCTTGAATTCATAGTTGTTTAGTCTCATCGGAAGATCAGTAATCTTTCGGTCACATCTGAGAGTATATCCATCAGCCACCTTGACTCGAATACCCTCGAATGCCTCTGTCTGGATGCCACGCCTCTCCACCAAACGTGAATCAATGAAATTGTGTGTAGCACCAGTATCCAGTAATGTGATCACCTTCTGACCTGCTAGGAGCCCGCGAAGTCTAAACGAACCATCTCTCTGAAGGCTAGTCAAATGGGCTTCCTGTAGCTTCCTTCCACCTTCGTGTTCACCCTCATTTTCGGACCTGTCATCATCTAAAGGCTCGGAATCAGCTTGCTGGTCTGACAGATCAGATTGCTCTTCACCCTCATAAAACCATTCCATCTGATTATTTTTTACCTTAGGACGAAGTGGGCATATATGTTTTTCATCGTAGGGTGCCTTGCACTAGAAACACAACTTTTTCTTTCTCAATTCGTTCAATGTTTCTCGGTCAAAGGGTGGTGCATTCGGTCTCTTAGGATCCAGTTGATCCTTCCTCCTGTCAAAGGGCCTATTTCTATCATTATTTCTGTCAAAAGGCCTATTAGGCCTAGTGTATGGTGTTGACCATGAATTGAACTTGCTGCGAGGTGCTGCAAGCTCCATGCTTCGCGCCTTCCTCATGGCCTCCTGAAGGGTAGGAGGGTCAAAAGCCTTAACCCAACCTCTCATAGGTTCTGTCAAACCCTCAACGAAGAGTATAATGAGTCTCCGTTATGAAATCCCTGTCACCATAACTGCAACTCTCTGAAACTCACCAAAATAAGAATCCAAGCTACCCGTCTATCTGAGCTGAGCTAGCTCCCTGAAATAAAGTTCCGGATCCTTCTTATCAAATCTCTCTATGAGCCTGCTAGTGAACTCCTGATAGGTATTGACTGCATGATGGCCAAGCGTATACATGCCGTGGTGCCACCAATCATGCGCGATTCCATCAAGATGCAAAGTAGCAAACTTAATGGCCTCGTCCTCCTGCATAGGCCTCAAAGATAGATAGTTGTCCAATTTCTGGACCCAAGACCTCGCTGATGTCTTTTCAGACCCATCAAAATATGGCAAGGTAATCTTGCTAACCGCATACTGCAAATCCCTGTTCACCTATGGCTGCGGCTGTGATGCTGAGGGGGTCTACGGTCAAATCTGCCTCCTCCTCTGGGTTTATGAACATCCATAAACTCATGAAACGTAAGTGCCTGCCGGATCTCAGGTGCTAG
Source organism: Sequoia sempervirens (assembly GCA_007258455.2). Classification (NCBI taxonomy): domain Eukaryota; kingdom Viridiplantae; phylum Streptophyta; class Pinopsida; order Cupressales; family Cupressaceae; genus Sequoia; species Sequoia sempervirens. The sequence continues at coordinate 811,967,342 of VDFB02270651.1, read as the reverse complement.
TGACATGTACTCACCATGAAACCTCGTCACATCTGCCACTGACATGCCATTATGTGGCTGAAACTCGATCTTTGCCCTGCTCGCCCCGAGTCACGAGGAATGGAATCTCTCTACGGTAAGAAAGTAGGCTGACACGGCCCTCGCTCGATCGTCGGTGGCGGCGTGAGTCGCGATGCCAAAGGCTGATCACGAATGCAGTCCCGCTCGTCTGTCCAATCTGTATATAATGAGGCTGTGTGGGCTTATACTGTCTGATAGTGCCCATCAACTGGGACATCATGTCCATCATGTTATCATGCCTGTGTCTAAACTCCTCCTCTGTAATATCACCCTCTGCATGTGCCTTCCCTGTATCCCTAACTGTCTCTGTAGGAATCTCGCGATCTGCCATTAGGGTTGCAACACTGTTTTCACTGCTGTTAGAGCTGGATCTGTGAATGCCTAATATACCTGACACTGTCTCACCTTCTGGAATTGGTGGACCTGTCCAATCTTCGGCTCTGCCTGTCCCTATGCCCTTAATATAATGAATAGTATCTCTACTCATGAAAAAGCAACTAAAAAGCACACTGTATTCTGAAAAAGCAACTGAAAAAGCACAGGATGGCAGGAAATCTGTGCTCTGATACCACTGTAAGAACCCTGGTGGTTCTCAACCCCGATACTCTACTGAAATGCTGAGTTTTGATAGTTTTTGTGTATTTTTGTATTTTTTTGTGTTTTGAGGTTTTTTAAAGAAAATACAAGGAGCTGCGATTTTTACTAAATAAATGCTTAAAAATCCAAAATAAATCTAAATGCAACGGAAAAGCTAAGATCTTGCTCAGAGAAGATAGGTGCATAACATTATTGGAGATTCAGAGCATTTTCAATATCAATATATGGCGTATGAAAGAAATATGAATCTATTACATGAAAACCTGATTCTCTTTGCAGCCGCCTAAAGAAAATAAGGAAGTGTACGGCTAGTGTGGATCTCTCAGCACAGGCACCAGAAGAATCTTCAGAAACCCCAAGCGCACCAATGGCAACTGTCAGAAGCCAAGAATCTGAGGCGTTGTCATTCCCAATGTAAAAGTACGGCTTTCTGTAGTGGTACGGCCTGTACCAGCAGCAATAAATGATAAAGTACGGCTCAATGAAAGGTTGCCAGATCTCTGTAGAATTAGCTCTGTGAAGTCGCCTCACTGATAGATGAATGTTCTCTGTTAAACTCTGAATAAATGAATCAATAAGCTCAATCTGTAACCCTTGTGTGAAGTCACCCAGATGCAAGCTTCAGCTGGTATTGCACAGCCTCAGTCTGCCAAATCTCTGAAGAGGTATCGTTCTCCAGAAATGAATCGCCTGCTGAAACCCTAGGGTTTTGCAAACTCCAATGCTCAGAGCAAATAAGACAAATTAGAATATCATAACATAATGGTTCGATTTGTCCTTTCTGAGAATATATATTGCCTTTGAGAAATTCGACCCAACACAATCTTTTAATAATCATTTAATAAATGATTAAATTCGCCCTTTTTAAACTTAGGAGAAATAATAAATAATTAAATGGCGTCTCCTTAAGTGAATAATAATTATTCACTTTATCAAATATTAACTCTTTATTATAAAGTATAAGAAATACTTTATAATAGGCCAATTTAATTAAATATTTAAATATTTCAATAAAGTGACTTTAATATAAAGTCAAAATATTAAATATTCAATAATCATTAAATACTCCTTATTTCTCCGTCTGAACACCAAACTGAATAACTGGGTCGACTCTGAGCTGAATAGTTGAACAGATTTTGCCAAATGCTTGACTTCCGCTGACCTAACTTTCTAAAATAGAAAGTTCACGAAATGCACTCACGGAAGATTAGCGGTAACTGAAACAAGCGCAATCTTTGGAGCTACCAAACAACGATAGCGCCTCAGGATGATCCTCTGCGCACCTGGCTATTAAAATACCTCACGAGGGATCGAAATAATAGGCTTGTTGGCGTTTAATTTAGCACCTCTGGAGTGCTGATTGTAAACGTTCGGCTATTTCAAATGTTTTGCAACACTTCTTAGTTATTTAAAGAGGAGAAGTCCCTCTCTGCTGGGAGCAATGCGTAAGGAAGGGAAATGTTAACTAAAGTTCCTATCTTTTTATGCTTCAGCGGCAGGACACAAGGGTGCACAAACACAATGCGCCGTAGCTAAGCTTTTTCTCTGGTTTCTGCAGATCTCAACTACGACTAACTAGCTTTTATCTATCCAATACCTTCAAGATAAACAGAGCATGAGGGTAAAGGAGCGGGAATGGGATGGTTGGATCACTTGAATTCGCCGTCTCCTGAGAATATGACCAAGGCTCTGAACTCTCGGGTATACACCGGGATAAGGTTGGTACAAGCAAACACTCTATACGGTAAACTAGATCTGAGACCTGCCAAGGAGGAGGGACTCCTATCCGAGGTATGGGCTAGGAAATAGTTCACGAGAAACAACAAAAGTTACGATGCCTTGGCCGACTAGCTTGCTAAGGAGGAGGGACTCCTATCCGAAGTATAGCTTGAAAGTCAATACATTGAACAACATCAAACGATAACCGTCAATAACAAATATCCAAGGAGGAGGGGCTCCTATCCGAGGAGGGAAATGAAACAACAAGCTATTTAGATACAAGGCGTAGACATAACTCAAATAAGATGATCAAAATGCAAGCGCCTTCTGATATTCTTCTTCAATGCTTCATCAACGAATTACAAAAGTTGGGAAGGCAAAGGCACGAAATCATGCACAGTTACAATCAACCAACGAACTCTCATCCAAGAGTGAACAAGTATCCGCTTTCAAAGCTGTTGGCAACAATGGCGCAACAATTTTGCATAGCAAGTAAAAGTTAAACAAATAATGAGCCCAAGGCTCTTATTTATAGAACTCAAAGGAGTGGGCAATCCCAAAATCTCCTTGAGTTAACAATGAGTTATTGCCAATCAATTAGCAAGATTTATTCCTAAAAAGGGGGAACAAGCAGTTAACTGGAAAACTACTTCAGTTAACTGAAAATCAACAAAGAGTCAACTGGAAACTACTTCAGTTGACTGAAAGTAAACTAAAGGTAAACTTTAATGAAAGTATTCCTCCAAAATAGACATCCACATTTAGTGGAGATCAAAGATCCATAAATCATGGAAGTCAAGTAGACATCCTTAATCAGTGGGATCTGACAATGCATGATTTAAGGAAAGTGGAGTTAAACTTGGAAAGAAGCATCAAGTTAACTCCAACTACATTTAATATCATCTTGAGTTGACTTGGAAAGAAGCATCAAGTCAAACTCAAGTCTCATGAATGCCACTTGGAGGGTGTATGGTGTCCTTCTTTGGTGCATTTATAGTTCGCCACTAATCAGCAGTGTCTCTATCCATTGATTGACTTCATCAGCTTCTGGGGAATTAATGCTTTGTAGAATGATGACGTGGCGTCGTAGCATGACCTCACCCATTGTGAGCTGATTTCCGAAGTCCATACACTGAGATGCTGCCTCTTCAAACTTGGTTGATAAAGCTGCTACCTTAGCCAGCTTGCAACCATCTGGATCATCAAGAAAGGTACTACGGATGACATCCCTGAACTGGTTCTGTACAGTAACCATCTCGACGTATTCTCCTCCCTCACGCTGATATTCTATGCAAGGGAAAGATATCACCAACATTCTTGCGAAGTTGATAATAGTGGCCACCACCCGTCTGTAATCAATTAACTCTACTGAATGAGCGTCATAGGCTTTCACCTTGTACGCCAACTGTTCCTTCCAAGCAAAGAGATGTTGCTTGTTTTCCTCAGAGTATACTGATTGATATGCCAATTGCAAATCTGCAATTGTGCTTTCGTCTTCAAGCCTCCTTTCTGCAACCTTTGTTCTGACTGCTGGATCTCTGCATGAAGTCCATGTGCTCTATCCCGTAACTGGTATAGGTTTGCCAGTATACATCTACCTTTGAGAACAAACTCTTCCACTTGATCTCTCAAGTGTTTGCCGAATGTTATCAATTGCCGATGATTTTGTTCGGCGGGGAGGTCTAGTAGTCCTGTTGGTAGGGCTGAGACGTTGGGTGTGCCATGTATCAAGCTGGTTATGTAAGACCTCAGTTTCTGATTTTCAGCCTTTAAGGCTGCCTTTTCTTTACCATCCTTTGCCATCCTTTCTTGTACGCTCACCGAAGCTATTCCAAGAAGGTCTGCCTCCCCCTGTCGTGTAGTCTTCCCGAGGTTAAGTTGAGACAAAGTATAGTCTTCGACTTGGACCTCGTGTATGCTTTTCTCTACTGGTGGAGTGGCCGTCTCTATGATGATCTCACACTCTGCATTCCTTTCTATGTGAACTTGTTTCTTTAACTTCTTCGCCGACGTGTCTTGTGGGACGTGGTCGAATTCGGTAAAGTCAAGTTCATATGAGGGTTTTTCCCTCTTTCTTCCTAGGAAGCCTTCAAGCCAAATAGAATCTCAGCGAACTTCGCTAGGAGGGACGTGAGGCCCTTGAATGCTAGATGTGTGAGACTGTGCTGGAGCAATGTCTCTCGGTGGCGAATCCAAGTCGATGAGGACTTGTGTCTGCTGTGATACTGGTGATATTGGTGGCTCTGTTTCCATAACAGGCACCGTTTCTGCTGCTGCTTCTACTATTGTTGCGTCTGCCATTGGCTCAGCCACTGGTTCTTCAACAACTACTGCTGCTGGTTCCTCCGTGATAACTTCTGCTGAATCAGGGGTAGCAGTCTCTACTCTTTGTTCTGGGGCAGCAATACCCGTGATTATTTCAGGACTATGTGTGGCTTTCTCCACTGGTGTCCTCTGTGTTCTAGGCTTTGACATCCTCATCCCTCGAGGAGGATTGCACCATTGCTTCTGCCTAGGCTTCCTTTTTGAAGTGGAAGGTGGTGTAGACTGAACCTGTGGTGGCTCTGCTCTGTGAGGTATCACCTTCCTTGATTTCTTGCTGTCGAGATAGAGTTGACTATTTCTAACCACTCTACTTGTTCTTTCTTCTATAGACATGTCTTCTTTGGCATACCAATCCACTCTCGGGAGCAGTTGGGAGTCAACTGAATTTGCGAAGAATGAGGGGAGAGTGACTTTCCCTTCATCATCGGACAGGCCCTCGATGTCTGCTGACATAAAATCAGCAATTTGTGAGAGTCTGAACCTGCTGTAGTTCCTTCTTCGCACTTCATACTCGTCTTTGCAATTTACCCAATAATCTTCCATAGAAGACTTATGTGACGAGTGTTGCTCGAGGCGTGCTGCATAGAGTCCTCTGGGATCATAGGATCTTCTATCAATGAGATACTTGAGGTTAAACCTCACTGTTTCCTGACTCATCATCTTAGCATCTGCCGCGAATCCACATCTATATAGTCCCATCTCAACAGGAAAGTTAACAGCTGTCTTCCTCTTCAAGCGCAAGTAGGCATGAACCTCGGACAACTGTCTCAGGAATTCCATGAAGACTACCCTATCTGAAGGGTATCTTGGTAGCATGGCGGGGTGGCCAATGTAGACATACACGCGTATGTAGGAGAACGTAGGGAATTGGATGAACCAATCCGCCCAATCCGCCATTGCCTCTGCGAACATCGTGGTCGCGTTATCTCATGGTTAAGCTCCCGAACTATGTGCATGGTGAAGTGATCACTTGTCTTCTTGAAGTGTCTTTCTGCTTGAGTAAACTCAAGGCGTGTGAAAAACTCGTGAACCTTCTGCACACCTAAGGTTCCCACATTGTTCAATAACCTGAAATCGCCTTGGAAGGCTATCAAGTATACCAGGTAAGAGCACATGTGGAACCTATGAGCTTCCAGATATCCAGTGATTTGTCGGTGGAGTGTGTCACTAATCAAAGTGGCCCAGTCATAATATTCCCTCCTGCCAATGATTTTAGCAATGATATAGTACATCCATGGCTGGAATTGACGACCATCTTCTTCTCCAGTGATTCTATTGAGTAGAGTGATTAACACTGCGTACTCATCTTTACATTCTCCTCGTCCCAACAACTTAGGCAAGCTTGCCTTTGTCACTTTTAACCATTTTTCAGCCATTACTTTTTGACATTTGTCCTTAGCTGTCTCAAATGCCTTCTCACATTCCGTCACTGATATGACTTTGCTGTTAGGACATGATGGAATATCAAAACACCTTTCGATATCCTGAGGCTTTAGACTACAAACAATTCGTCCATCTGCTGCTCTGATTTCTCTGGTGGTAGGATTGTAATGCTTGATACAAGCGATTACAAGCTCTACGCTCTGTAGTGTGATGGGAATTGATGCGGCCTGCAGCAACCCGGATTCTTCAATATTCTGCAATGTGATTTGATTCATGCCTTCTAGCTGCTCCAAATCAACCATTGGATTTACTTGGTGTAAATTTGTGTCAACTGTTTTCAAGTAATCATGGAGTAAGACCGTCTTAGTCTCGTATTGTACCTGAGAGTACTGCATCTTGAAAAACTTAAAGATTGACTGTAATCTTGACCTTGTTCAGATGATTTTCGGAAACCCTTGAAAATAGCGCCTCGTCGAGAAGTATTTTTTCGGAAAAAATCTGGCACATGGGTTTTGTTCATGTTTCAATGCTGAACAAACCCAGTTCCTCAGAATTTGGATTCTGAAACTTTTTCGGAAAAACCCCAAAAAATAGGGCCAGCAAGTTTGCTGATTTTGGAAAATTTGTCGAGATGGGTTTCTTTGAAAAATAATGCTGAATCAACCCAGTTGATCTGATCTGATATAGCCTGTTGCTTTTTCTGTCAAATGCAAGAAAACCTAAGACCAGAAGAGAGGAAATAGACAGAAGGTGGATTGGAAGTTTTATCTGATTTCTTGAAAAAAAACTATCTCTGGATCCAATCCTCAAAATAGCAATCCTCTTCTGCTTCAGATCTGCAAGAAAAATTGAAGAACGGATGAAAACCTTGTTCAGATCTATCAATGGCGTCCTTGAGAGCTTGTGGCTGATCTTGATCTCTTAACCTGCAATGAAATAATGAAATGGGACGCCTTCACCTTGAATATATATGTTTAAGCTTCAGATCCACAAATTTGGGGACCTAACTCAAGCTCAAAAGGTGATTTTGGCTTGATCTAAAGTTGAAAAGGTGATTTCCACCAATCGTGGAGCGTTTTAGCCAACTTTAACTCAAAAAGCTCTTGACTTTAGTCAACAATTTACCCTTGACTTCTTTAGGCGTCCCTTTTGGTTTCTTGCTGATTTTTAAATATTTATTCTCCTGAAAGCCCTCCGTTTGATCCTGAATCTAGCGTTGTCTGTTGATCCTGAGATGTCGCGGACACATTCACTGCGGAGCTGGATCCAAACTGGAAAGAAGTGCCTGGGAGACATGATGATGAAAAGCTGAGTTTAGGGCTTCAAAAGGATGGGCGCCTTTTCCAAGGAAAGGCGCTTTTGCTAATGCCTTAGTGAATTTTCAAACTTCGTTCTTCAGCCTTTTGAAATGACCTCTTGTGCTTTGATTTGGATTTCTCGTTGATCAAAGAGTCAGATGATTTCGCTTGATGCTTCATCAGGTACCCAGCTCTGTTCTGTCACGAATGACTGACTTCAGAAAACCTGGATCTTATTTTAGGGTTCCTTTATTCAAGGGCGCCCCTCCTTGAAAAGGGCGCTTTTACCTTTTGGCCTGATCATCTTTATCTGAAAAGTTGTCTACTTTGATCCAGATTATCCGTTGCTGCTTTTTGTCCGTTGGTGTTCGCGATTCGTTTAGAGATCTCGCCCAGAGTGAAGGTTTATCTGGGAAGCCTTTTGTGTTGCTCGGCCTCTGCTTGTCGAAAAGAAGAGCACTTTCTATTGAAAAATCTCTTTTCCTTATAACTTGCCGTTAAGCGTGGTTTTCACAGTATTTCCTCGCTTCCTCTTTAGCCGTCCGGTTGCTAGTGATCTGTTCATCCCGGATGATCACGGATATTTGTTTCAACGGTGAGTCAATCAAACGTCGAGAATGACTGCCGGATGATCTTACTGACAGCATTTGACCCTCAAAGATCATGGGCGCCCCTGCTTGAAAAAGGCTCTTTTAGCATTTTGAGTTCTCTCCTTCGTAACGTTTCCAGAGTTAGTCAAATTTTGACCTTTTTCACTTTCAGGAATCTTCTTCATCAAACAGCATCATTTTTGACCTTTTCCGCCATGGTTGCGTCGTTGAAGCTTTTGGAGTTTAACTTTCAGCACCTGGTACTGGCCAATCTGCCATTAATGGCTGCAGAGGTTCTAACTTTGTTCCTGAAAAATAGAAATAGACCCACCAGAGTAAAACATGTCTTTTGATGATTCTGACTTGACCAATGTGATCGTGAAGTCTTTTAATCCTATCAAAATCATTTTCGAATATTTCTGGGAAGGTCCTATTTTCGGGGGTTTCCCTGAAAATAGGGGCAAAAAACCCTAATTTTCAAATTTTCAGAATTTTGCACGTGTGTTCTTTGACAGAAACCCAACAAGATTCTATGATTGGTTTGACCTAAAACTGACTTAACATGGCATTTTAACAAGATTTAGCTCAATTTATACAAAATGCCAAAAAATTAATTTTGGGTACAACATTAGGCTCCGTCTGGTGACCATGTCGGATACTTACGGCATAGGAGAACCGAGAATCGCAAGTTTCGTAGACCAGTATATATAATCAGTTGGGTAACGGAGTCAGGACTTTAGTTCCATACATACCTAAAAATAGAGTTCACCCTATTTATTGGGTTCTCCAATTTATTCACCTACGACAAAACATCTAAGAAATCACCTAAAACACGACAATACTTCACTAAACGGGGAAAAACATAACAACATAACGTTAAAGCAAGGAAAATTATTTACAATATGTACTCACCCCATCCCCGAAGGGATGAAATGCTTCAAGTACTGCCCGCTGTAAGGCAGTGGGAAGAGCCTCCCGTCTGAATGTGAGAGAATATAGGAATTCTCTCCTGCAATATTATGAATCAGGAACGGCCCCAGCCAAAGGGAGTCGAATTTTCCGTGCATTCCCTTTGGTTCGTGTCTCTTGTCCCATAATAGGACTTTATCTCCAATCTCAAAGTCTCGTTGCCGAGCCTTCTTGTCGAAGATCTTCTTCACTCGCTCTTGATGTTGAGTGATCTTATCAACTATCTCCACCCTTTCTTCTTGAAGTTTCATCAGGCATAAGATACGTTTCTCAATAGGATCTTTGAATTCTTCATCTTCTATTGTGGATGCCAGCTGCAAAGCGGACAATTCTAGAGTGATGGGTAACGCAGCTTCAGTGCCATATAGGATTATGAAAGGTGAAGTGCCGATAGCTCTCTTAGGTGTGATCCTATCAGCCCAAAGAGCATCGTACAGTTTCGTGAGCCAAGCCCGTTGATTGGAATCAACCATCTTGCGCACTATTGTGACTATGTTCTTATTTGACGATTCGGCTTGTCCATTACCTTGTGGATAGTAATCTGAAGAATGGGACAAGGTGATGCCGTAGTCAAAACAAAATTCTATCAACTCCTCTGACGAGAAGCTTGTAGCATTTTAACAAGATTTAGCTCAATTTATACAAAATGCCAAAAAAATAATTTTGGGTACAACAAAATACTAAAAATATATAAAGACATAAGTTAGACATGCCTGATAAAAGTTTGCTTGCCTATCAAGAACCTTCCTTTCTGATTTTCTTTGGAGGAAGAGTCAGCTTCTCTTCTTGCCTTTCCACCCAATGATTATCAAATGGTTCTTTAGTAATAATTCCAGCTTAACAATTTGACAGTTCCAAATTGTTACTCTCAGACTTGTGACTGCTTCACACAATATGAACAGAATAGTTTCTCTTAACAGCTAAAGATTAAAACTTTCTCTCTAAGGGCGAACTTCCTTTCAACTGGAAATGCTCAACACTCTTGGATAATAATATGAACCTTTTGATTGAGAAATTCGTGAGAATTATGAATGTCATTCCCAGGTATTTATAGGGTTGTCATTTGAACTGTTTCCTCCTTCTATGGTGCTAGAACTGCCAGCAAGATTTGGAATGTTTCAAATTAAAAACGTGTTGCACAAAGGCAAGGGTTTCGACCTCCATTTTTGACAGCGTTGACGTTTTAATCAAGTTCGATTTTGCTTAGTTTTTAAAATCGTGACAGCTCCTGAACCCGGCGCGTTTTTATTGCTAGGTTAATTGCCAAGTTTACTATAAGACTTTTTCATAGTTCCAGTGACGTCCACATTTCGTTTTGCTTGCCAAGCAAGAGTTTAGTCGGCCATTTACAGACGCCTGGCCCTATTCGCGCGAATTCCCTGCGCGTTTTACTTTTCCTTCTGCCATTTTTACGGCTAAGTCCTTTATTTCGAATTTTTGCTCAATAACGTTTCAATAAAGTTCGATGTCAAACTTTGATGCATTTGGCAATAATGTAAAGCATAATAATGAAGCCAAATAATTTGATTTAATGAATTATTTTTCATTTTGAGAAAATCGCGATTTTAATCCCTTCCTTGATTTAGTCTCATTTCTTAAAAAATAAAATGTTTAATTTACATTTTATTTGATTTGTAAATCTTTTATTTAAATATATTTCATATATATTATATTGAAATATTTATATAATATAGTTTTTGTATAATTATTTAAATTATTAATTTAAATAATATCGTATACATTTATAAACTATATTATATTTATATTTTAATATAATATTAAATATATAAAAATACTTATCTTTATACCTATACATATATATACATTTACATTTTACGTCTATATACTGTGAACCAGTCAATACTATATGCAAACATGTATATATATGTGTATGTATAAATTCTGAGGCAAAATATCGTTATCATATATAAATTCTTTCATCATGTTAGTTGCGGGTACGTATACTTGTATATATATTTATATATATATATACTTTACGTATAAGTATTCATAAATACACTTATATCGACGCACACGTATGGAATATCCATCTGCTTAATACGTTTGTATCGACATGAATGTACTTATGGGTACTTGTACATATCGTATTCGTATGTATATATATACAAATACACATATCCACCTCTAACAAGAACTATTACTTATAAGGTTATACTGGTAAGCATCACTTATTTACACATTCAGAAGAAGACACGACTCCTAATGATACTCGACAAGCCTACGGATGACTTACCTTTAACCAGAACAATGACTTAGCTTACTCAGTTCTATGGTTTGTGTGTGTATGTCCAATTGGTATTCATTACTGTTTACCCGACCAAGTTCTTCCCCGAGTGATATCTCTCCTCTGCCTGGAGGTACGAACCTGTTTCCTGCACATCATGACATGCCAACGGAAGTCATTTGCTCAAAACCAAGGTAATATACATAAAGCATCGTAGAAAGTTAGAACAACATTATTCCATAACTTAATATGCTAATTTCATTCAAGAATTACATCAACAGGTGTATCAGATAATGAGATAATCATTAGGACACATTCAATTGATCACAAGAACAATTTGTTTTATTCAACAGAAAGATTCAAACATTTACAATGTAGTTCCTATGCAGTAGTAGCTATACAATCGGGGTGTAACACCCACAAAGCCTGAATACCTCCTGCCAGAAGTGACTCAAGAACCGACTATCCCTGTCGCTCACAATACTCCGAGGCAATCCATGTAGTCTGAACACCTCACGAAAGAATACCTCTGCTACCTGTGTAGCTGTGTAGGTTGTGGTGATCGGAAAGAAGTGGGCATACTTCGTAAGCCGATCCACAACTACATATACGCAGTCTCGCCCTTGGGCTTTAGGCAAGCCCGTAATAAAATCCATCGACAGGCATTCCCACTTCCTGTTAGGAATCGGAAGTGGCTGCAATAAACCTTCCGGGTACGTGTTCTGCTTGTTCTGCTGACAAACAGGGCACTCACGCACATATTGAAGAACATCTGCCTTGAGTCCTCTCCAGGTGAATCTCTCCCGAATCTGTCTGTAGGTCTTGAAGTACCCGGGATGTCCTGCTGTAGGCACGTCATGAAAGGCCCGCATGATGATGTTCTTCACCTCTGAACCGGGGATCAAATATATCCTATTCTTGTAAATTATCAAGTCATTCACAAGTGTATACCTGGTATCAACTGTCGATCCTTCAACAATGCTGGAGGCCCAAGTGTCCTTGGCATACTCTGCCACAATCATATGCCTCCAGTCCTCCGTAATCTGAACCATAGAGCTCAAATATGGCCTACGTGAAAGAGCATCAGCTACTACGTTCTGTGTACCTTTGATATACGAAATATCAAAGTCATAGGCCTGCAATTTACTGACCCACTTCTGCTGACGATCATTAAGGTCTCGCTGCCCTAAGAAGTGTCTCAAACTATTATGGTCAGTTTTTATGCAAAATTTGCTGCCAACAAGGTACTGCCTGAATTTTGCTAAAGCATGCATGATAGCGAGCATCTCCTTATCATATATGCTATAAAGTCTCTCTGGCCCTCTGAGCTTACGGCTCTCATACACAATCGGGTGCTTGTCCTGCATAAGCACCGCACCAATGCCCTCACCTGATGCGTCGCACTGAAGCTCGAAAGGCTTCGTAAAGTCTGGTAGTGCTAAAACAGGGCATGTAGTCATCAACTCCTTAAATTTCATAAAGCATTCCTGTGCCTCAGGAGTCCAAATAAATGCACCCTTCTTCAGTAAATCTGTCATAGGGGCTGCATGTCGTGAATAACCATTCACGAATCTACGGTAGAATCCACACAAACCGAGAAACCCTCTCAACTGTGTCAGGTTTGCCGGTGTAGGCCAGTCAATAATAGCGCGGATCTTTTCAGGATCCATCCGCACTCCTCCTGCACTGATGATATGACCTAAGTATAACAATTCGGTCATTCCCAAATCACATTTGGATTCCTTGGCGTACAAGGACTCCCTCTCCAAAATACTCAACACGGTGTCCAAGTGAGCCAGATGCTCCTGCCAAGTCCTGCTGTATATAAGGATATCATCGAAGAAGACCAATACAAATCTCCTCAGCTGTGAATGAAAAACCCTGTTCATCGTGGACTGAAATGTAGCTGGTGCATTAGTGAGCCCAAATGGCATCACTACGAACTCAAAGTGTCCACAATGACATCGGAAGGCAGTCTTCTCTATGTCCTGCTCACGGACCCTGATCTGATGATACCCCGACTGTAAATCAATTTTGGTGAAGTAATAAGCTCCATGGAGCTCATCAATAAGCTCATCAATACGCGGTATCGGATACCTGTTTTTGATCGTCCTTTTGTTCAGGACACTATAATCGATACACATGCGTAATGTGCCATCCTTCTTCTTTACCAATACAACTGAAGAAGCGAATGGTGACTTGCTAGGCCGAATGTGACCCATAGCAAGTAACTCCTTTATTGTCTTTTCTATCTCATCCTTCAATCTCTTAGGATGCCTGTAAGGAGTTATCATAACGGGCTTAGCGCCGTCCTCGAGCTCAATAATGTGCTCTATGCCCCTGTCTGGAGGTCTCCCTGGTGGAATATCACCGAATACCTTATCATGCTTGACTCTCAATTGCTGTATGTCTGGATGATATTCAGTCTTCTGCTGTCCCTCCTGTGTAGGTGCTAAAGTGCACTCGGCAGCCCACTCAACCATGTCGTGACGCATGAGCCTCTCCATCCGACGAAAAGAAATTGTTTTGATGTTGCTATCCCGAATTGCTTTTAGTATGTGTGTCTTCCCGTCAACATCAAAACGGATCTCCATGTCCTTGAGACGAAGAGTGATTTCCTCCAATGAATGAAGCCACTTCATTCCCAAGACCAAATCAATATCTCCCATATTAACAACATAGTAATCAGCCTTGAACTCATAATTGTTCAAGCGTAAAGGGAGATCCTTTATCATGCGTTCGCACCTCAAAGTGTATCCGTCGGCCACCGTAACCCTAATGCCCTCGAACTCCTCAGTGATGAGTCCGCGTTTCTCAACGAATCTAGCATCTATGAAGTTGTGTGTAGCTCCAGTATCAAGAAGGGTAATGACCCTCTGTCCTGCTAACACACCATGAATCCTGAATGAGCCCTCCTGCTGAATGCTAGATAAGCGGGCCTCCTGTAACTGAAGCTCTGGCCCTGTCTCTGCTCTAGGCTCTGAAGCCTCTGCCTCTGAATCCTCAGAACTCTCCTGCTGTTCGGAATTTTCTGATTCCGAATCCTCATAGTACGCCCACATCACTCGATTTGCCTTGCCCTTAGGTCTTAGAGGACAATCGTGATTGGCATCATAGCGACCTTTGCAGTAGAAGCAAAGCTTCTTCCTGCGTAGATCATTAAGGGCCTCTCGATCCAAAGGTGGAGCTGCTGATTTACCTTTTGAATCGTTTTTAAAATCTGATTTTTCTTTGTTAAAATCAGATTTGTCCTTGTTTCTGTTGAAACCCTTATTGTCCCTGAAAGATGTATTACCTCTGGAGTTAAATCTACTAGACGGTGCTGCTAACTCCATGCTTCGTGCTTTCTTCATCGCTTCCTGTAGCGAAGGAGGATCAAACGCTTTGATCCAACCTCTCAGTGGCTCTGTCAATCCCTCCATGAAGAGCACTACCAATCGCCTCTCGGAGATGTTCGGAACCATAACTGATAACTTCTGAAAGTCACCAATATACGACTCCAAGCTGCCACTCTGTCTCAACTGAGCCAAGTCTCTGAAGTAGGATTCTGGATCCTTCCTGTCAAAACGCTCAACCAATCTGTCCACAAACTCCTGGTATGATGTGATCCTGTCATGCTGTAATGTAACCATACCGTGGTGCCACCAATCGTAAGCCACTCCCTCAAGATGCAATGTAGCATATCTGATAGCATCTCTCTCAGCCATCGGGTGCAATGTGAGAAATGTGTCCAGCTTACTAATCCATGCCTGAGCTGTCACCTTACCACTACCATCGAACATCGCTAGATTAAGCCTGTTGGTTGCATGTTTTAGGTCATTGTTCTGGTATCTAGGTCTCCAATCTTGTCGACCTCTGTGGTGCTCTCGCCTCTGAGTGACAAAACGGTCAAAAGAAATTCTCTCTCTGACCTCTGGTGGTACTAACTCCCACTCCTCGTTCGCTGCCATAAGTGTGTCTGCAAACAACTCCTCATGCTCCTCCTTTGCAATAGCCTCCTCGGCCTCTTGTCTCACAAAAGTAGGCCTAGTGGGCCTATCTGCGGTCCGTGAGGCTGTCCTCGGCGCTCTGCGAGATCCTGCTTCACTCCTCTCATCGTCACGATGTGGTGACGGTCTCCTCGGAGTACCTAATCTCTAAAGTGCCACTGTCAACTGCTGCAATACATCATTCGACTGCCGTTGACCTGCACGTAAATCTCTGAGTGCATGCAAAACCTCTGCATCATCCTGATCTCTAGGGTTTGGAGGAATCTCTGCCCTAAGATTATCTGTTCTGTCAGTCCTGTCATTCCTGTCAGCCATGTTTCCTGGCTGCCTGCTCAAACTCTATTGTCTGTCAATCAGAGCACGTCTGCGTGTATAATACCTGTGAGAGCCAATTTGTTCTGGCTGCATAAGACTGCTAAACCCTTAGGATGGCAGGATTTAGCTCTGATACCACTGTAGAAACCCTAAGTTTCCCCTGATTCTGAAACTGCTTGTTTTTGTTTGTTTTTCTGAAGTTTTGATTTTTTTGTGATTTTTGAGCATAAAAGAATAATGCGATTTTTGCAATAATTGAATAATAAATTCAATAAAAATAAATCAACTCTGTAAACGATAGATTCTAGAGCTAATATGGATGCCAGTGTTTTCATAAATCTTCTGAGACGATTACAATAAGGATCTACTAGCATGCAACATAAAAAGCAATGATTTTATTTGAAAACCTGAAGATTGCAGCAATCTGGAAATGGACCAGAACTGGTACGGCTGCATTAAATTCTTCCTTCTCCCTCTGTCTCGTTGTTGCAGACTGCTCCAGACACTAAGGCGCCTTCAATGATGAAGATTGAAAGCAAAGATGAAAGGCGTTTGGCTCAAGATGGAGGTACGGCCTGAATCTGAAGAAGTACGGCCTGCAGCAAAGGTACGGCTGTCAGACCAGCAAGTACATGTGTACGGCTCCCTTGAAATCAATATCCAACTCAAGAATATGGTGCGCCTTGATCAACAATTGCTTCCTGGATAAAACCCTGTCAAATAACTCTGAAGATAAATGATATCTGTAAGCTCTGTAACTTCTTCTGAATGAAGAAATCTCTCAACTGGCAATAAATCAGGTGATATTTCACACCCTCTGAATCACTCTCACTGGAGATGGCTCGTTCCCCAATGCATTCGAGACTGAAACCCTAAAGCTTCCGTTCTCTGACGAAGACTTGATCAATTTTCAATTCACAATAGACATAATGGCTCGAATTCCAAGGCAAATGCACTATATCCTTGAGAAGTGCGAATTCCACAATAATAGGGATCATTAAAATTCGACTTCTTATTCTTTTTAATATTTCAATAGTCCTCAATGTAATTTTTGATTATAAAAATATAATCAAAATGGCCCCTTCCTAATGATGGCGACCCCCTTTATAGAAATCACTTAAGTTATAATAAAATATTATAACTTTATATTATAATGCCCCAATAATTAATATTTAATTAAATCACTTAAATATTAATATCTCGCTCAATATTCACCCGATGCTCGAGCCGTCTGAAGCTGACGAAAGAGGAAGTGATTCTGAACATAATCCATCCATACTGCTAAAAATAGCAGGGGTCCCACGTTGACTGCCAATAACTGCTAAAAATAGCAACTTATGCAAGAAGTGTCCGAACGAGCCCGAACGAAAGCCAACTGATCAAACTCTGCCAACTGAAGCTGAGCCAAGCTCCAACATGACCCTCTATCCAGTCTATCAGCCTACGAGGGTCACATGATAGGCTAATCCTGTGCTCGGAAAGATGTCAACGAGAAGGGGACATGACACTTACCACCTTATAAGCCTCATCAGATACTCTCCTTCTTTCAAGAGCATGATCAAAATTGAAAAGCAAAGGCGCAAAGAATGCATCTATGACCCGTCTGAAGTGATGAAAGCTTTCCTTCAGCTCCAATTGATAGAAATATCTGTACACAGGTACCATCATTCTATTCCCTTTTGTAGATAGACCTAGGAATTGTCTCATTACAGCCGCCACGTACACCAGGTAAGAAGTCATGTAGAATTTCAAAGTAGAAGGAGCATTGATCAACTGCTCGTGTATTTCATCACTGATTTGTTTGCCCCAGTCAATATGCACCTTCTGTCTTCTTATGATCCTGATGTATTCATACATCCAATCGTGAAAAGTGGATGATTCCGGCAAGCCTTTCACTCTGCTTAGAAATGTGATCATTTCTTTGACGTCATCTTTGAAATCACTTCGCAGGAGTCCTTTCGGCCATCTGGAAACAAATGATCTAGGCTTCTTTAACCATTGAGTGTTTATCAACTGTTTAGCTTCATTGGGATCAGCGTCAAAGATCTCCTATGCTTTTGATATAGAAATATCAATGTATTTCTCCATATGAGGGACCTTGAAAACAATGTCAAAGAAATCAGGGTCGAGTCTCAGAATCTCGTGCCCGGAAGAATCGATCACACTCCTACTTTCTCTGATGTAGTGAGACGCCACCTGAAGAACAAACTCTGTATTGTGTGCAGCTGTAGGGGACATTGTCACCAAATGAAGGTTGTTGTGTACGATTGCTCTCATTGAATCAGGAAGAGGCTTCGTCTCTGTTTGCTTTGCGAAATCAACCAAGTCCTAATGACCAACCTCCGTGTCTTTTATCTCTTCCACCTTGGAGAGCACTACAGTCAGCGGATAGACACCTTGATATTTGTACTTCATTTTGCCTTTTGCTTTCGAAGAAGACGGAGGCTTACTAGCAGTCATCAAAAACAACTGGAACTTTGATCACTCTGACTTGACGATCTTTGAAAAGAGACTGCAATTCGTTTAGCCAGAACAAACATTAATCATTAGGAAACATGGGAATGCGCGAAGCGACGAACGAAGATGGGAAAGCATGGAGCGGATGACAAGGCATGCAAAACGATGCACAAAAACGGAAGGAAGAAGGCTCAAGAGTGCACTGGTCGAAAATGAAGTTCATCTGGAAAAGATTGTAGAAAACTGGAAAAAGTGTAAGGGCGCCAAAATTCAGCGCCCTTACATCTCTGGAAATTTCACTTTTGATGCAAGGGCGCTAAATTTTAGCGCCCTTACATCTCTGAGAGTTAGAAAATATAACATATGCTGAAACATGTCATGGCGCTAAATTTTAGCGCTTCAGCATTTTGAGCATATTTCTAGTAAAACAAATGTAAGGATGAATGGAAATGGCGCTCATGCTTGGCAAAGTTTTTTTTTGTTTTCATGGAAAGCTTTGAAATTGCGATTTGAGACTTGTTTCAATACCATTGTATACGCATTCAAGGGTTAAAGAAAACTTTCTTTGAGAATGAGAGATCTCTACAATGTTCGCACCAAAGTGTAAAGAGGGCGAAAAGAATAACGCGGTGTCAACACAAAAACGTTGGAAAGAAAGCAAGGAGAAAGCGAAAAGAATAACGCGGTGTCAACACAAAAACGTTGGAAAGAAAGCAAGGAGAAAGTATTGAAAAAGAAACGCAAGGATTTGCATTGTATGCGGGTGAGATGAAAACACGCGAATGAAGAACACGCGTATGGAGAAGAACGCGAATATGGAGAAAAACGCGAATGGTATACTCAAGGAAACGCGTGGGAAGATAAAAGACGTAGGGTAAAACAAAGAAAGATAAAAACACATATGTAAAACCATAGAACATATACAGAAAAGAAAGAAGAATGAAGACAAAGCAAAGACAATGACTTACCAAGACAAAACGTGAAGAGTGCTGAAGGAAGGATGCGAAATCGCGATTTTTCGCAGGTTGAAAGAACACCGGCCAA
The DNA here is from genome assembly GCA_007258455.2 of Sequoia sempervirens. Lineage (NCBI taxonomy): Eukaryota > Viridiplantae > Streptophyta > Pinopsida > Cupressales > Cupressaceae > Sequoia > Sequoia sempervirens. The sequence continues at coordinate 811,948,351 of VDFB02270651.1, read as the reverse complement.
CAAAAACAAAGATCATAACAATAAATCGTAGTCGCTAAGTGAAAATCAAAAACCCTCGTCGAACAATAAATTAAAACCCTGAAAAAGTAGCTGGTCAATAGCGTAAAGTCATGAAAGCGATGCAAGGCCATAAAGTTCGTCGCGAAAAGTCAATAAATTCGCTATTACTGTTCGAAAAAATCCGCCATCTGGTACTAAATTTTAGCGCCCTTGCACTTTATGCTAGCCAAATTTTGGCCAGTGAGGCGCGCACCGGTGCCAGCATTTTTAGCAATTCGCTAAGAATGCCAGGCCGGTAAGACCCGGCGAAGGATCTCGTTTGAAAGGTCTTGTGGCCGAACATGGGAATCTTTCGAATCTGACTATTGAGCTTAGGAGCATTTCGAGGGTGGCAGAAAAATCACTTCATTATGCGTACTTGAACTTCACGAATCCTAGGAAACGGACAAGTTTCGTAGGGGGGTTATCCGTGGAACGAGCGCTGCTAGATTCCGTGATAACAATTGTAACCCCCAAATTTTCTGTGTATTGTTGTTTTAGATAATAGGGGATATTTTATGAACTGGGTTGTCAATATTTTGTGAAAATACTGAGTATCTAAGCTATTACAAAAATCTAGAATTTTCAGCTGTGTATTTCCTATGTAATGTTTAGTTTTTGAGTTGAAAATTATTATTGCAATATTTTCTATTTTTCGGCATTAGATTGTTGTATCAAACATTGCAAATATATCAGAAAACCACAAATAAACAAACGTTCAGAAATTTGAAAATTAAATATCCTACCAGGGGTGGTTTACTACAAAAAATCAGAATCTCCTAAAAATTTGCAATTTTGAGCAATGGGTCGCCCAAGGCCTAGAAGTCCATTGATCCGATACCCACAAAAAGATCTCCAACGCCCAAATGGGCATGAACAAATAGGTGGTACGACTGGACTAGGAAAATATGGACCAGCAACAGCAAGAAGTTTGAAATATTAGTCCAAAATGCTCCAACAATGCTACAAATCATCACACACCAAAAGGCATATCTAGAAAACATCATACAAATCTAGAACTGATAATGAAAGGAAAGCCATCACCAAATGAGCTCAACGGTAACCCCTGCAATGGAGCCACACCAATGTTTAGCTAGGGAGTGTCTTGCAACACCGAAACTGAAGACAACCTTGAGGGTTTTTGTCCTCAAAGCCTAAGGATTTTGTAAGAGACCAGGTGTCTCTCAACCCAAACCCTCTGACTGCAAATGCGTTTTTCTGTTTGTTTCGTAATTTTTGGTTTTCTTGGTGTTTTTGCATATAAAAGTGAAAATGCGATTTTGCAAGAAAATGCTTGGAAAAATATAATAAAATACCAGATGCTACAAAACTACAGAATATAGATTAGATCCCGATGCCAGATGATTTATCAATCTTTTTTGAATGATTACAACTATGACAAATCAACATACATGAAAAAGGCAATAACATTTATTGTGAAAACCTGGTTATTGCAGCCGCCCAAAAATGATGAAGAAAGGTATGGCCAGCTTCAAAACAAATGCCTCCAGCCTCGAATATGATGCAAATGACTCCAGAGACCTAGGCGCCCACACTGGAGAAACTAGAAGACCAAAAAGCAAGGCGTTTCAACTTGCATAAAAAGTACGGCCTTTCAGCAGTGGTACAGCCTCCAAACCAGCAATGATAAAATCCGTACAACCTTGGGAATCGTGCCAGGATAAAGATCTAAATCAGCCGCTCAAATATATCACTTTCCTGACAATTATTGAATCAACCCTAGAGATATATTTCAAGATAAGCTCTGTAATAACTTCTGAATGAAGCTATTCAACTAACAATCTTCACCTGGTATTGCATAGTCTCAGTATGCCTGATTCTAAAGAGGGAACGTTCTTCAAAACCTGATGATCTGCAAAAACCCTTGTTTCTCAAACCCCAATGCTCTCAGAGAGAAATAATAACAAATTCGAATAATCAACATAATGAGTTCGATTTGCTTTGAGGAAATATATATCCTCTCTCAAGAATTCGACCCTTCTCAAAAAATCAATTAAAATGCATTTAATAATATAAATTCGCCTCTTCTTTGAGTTAGGCAATATAATTAAATAATGGCATACCTTTAATGAGTAATAAAACTCATTATAATAATAATTCTCCTTTATTATAAAGTAATAAATACTTTATAATATGCCATTAATAATTAACACTCTAATATTTCATTAAAGTGACTTTATAATATAAAGTCATAATAATAATCATTTAATTATTATTAAATGCTCCCTTATTCTTCAACTGCTCAACAAACTGTCGAACTGGGTCGAAACTGAGCTGACCAACTGAACCAGGTGCCCTGCCAGAAATAGCAGCTCCTGCCTGCCTGACTTACTATAAATAGTAAGTATCTGTAAATCACTCTGAAAGTGTCTGCTAAGGCCCAAACCTAAATCAACTGATGGGGTGATGTGAAATATTCCGAGCCAATTTTTTTTTGTTTTTCGAATTACAAATTACAAACCAATGCACCCGTTAAGGTTAGCAGCTAAACCAAAACGTTGCTAAAGCAACTCTAACCAGAATGTACACCAGGATCCCGATTTGGGCAAGGTGTGAGCATTGGTCAAAGGATCTTAATCAAAATGCTTATGCAGGAACTCTAACCAAGAATGGCGCCGATGATGGCGAGCATATGGTCAGAGGGTCTTCTACACTAAGTACTGAAAGGGAACTCGACACCAAGTATGTGCTACCCAATCCAGGATGGAGTTGAGGCGACCATATGGCAGAGTATTACAAATTACAATGCTTGAAAGAAATAACTGAAATGCTGAAAGTACTCAACACCCAGAATGTGCTTTCTGACCCGAGATGGGAAAGTAGCTACCATAGGGCGGAGATAAATTAAATACAATAGCAAATGCTGAAAGTAAAGATGAGCATTACAATTTGATAAGCAAGATTATAACTGTTGTCAGTACTACTGCCAGCTTACAGAATGTTAGACAATGCCTTGCTATCAATACAATCGAGAGTAATAGAACTGCAACAAGATTAATAGAATTCCTTTCAATGAATAAGGAAGATTAACTCAGAAACTGCAGTATTAGGGCCAACCTGATAATCTGATTTTTGACAGTCCGGATCTTCATATGCACAAACAGCAGCCCTGTATCTCACAAATTCATTCGTAACTCACTCAAAACTTAATCAATCTTCATGAAACGAAATGCAATGTGATTCCAAGAAGATGGCGCCCAAGATTATCACTGAAAACGGACTCAAAATGCTCACATTAATTAATGGCACAATTCCCAAGGAAATCAAATGGTACGGCCCAGCAAGAAGGGCGATTTCCTTTTAAAAATTCAATACTCAACAATAAAATCTACAATCTGGAGAAAAGAAGCGCCCCTTACAAACACATAGATTTATGCAATACCAAGAAGCAATATTTTTGTATTTTCTAATTTACGAATAAAAACACGAATCTGCTGTAGCTAAAATGCAATTCTAGAAATTATCTAATATGCAAAAATCTGATCTAGACAGCCACAAGCTGATTACAATGCACACAACTCAAAGCAAACTCACAAACTAGACTATTTCACCACTAGTTGCTGCGTTGCAAGCAAGAAGCAATGCCCGAGCTAGGAGGCCTTCATTCCTCGAAGCAATTCCAGAGCCAAACCGGCAGCATAACAATACTGTAGACCAAAGATGATGAAAAGAGAACCCAAGGCTTCCTTTTATAATTTTATGTTGACCTTCTCAAAACCCTAACCTTCTTTTTTCAGAGTCAAAGCCCTAATCCCAAGAGATGGCATCCTTTTCTTCACATCTTCAATTTGACTTCTTTTAATTAAATTCCTCACTTAAATAAATGCGTCCCACTTAAGGCTTAATTTGACCTTAATAAATATAAAATAATCTTTAATGAAGGCGCCACCCTCAAAAGACCACTTTTCAAAACAACATGAAGTCAATAGACTAGGCCAAGGGGGTCAACGTTGAAATATAACATTAAAACGTGACTTTTAATTAAATAGCTCAACTTATCTCTCCAATTGTGCCCCGAAGCCATAAATGAGCAAGCCAACTGATCAAACTGAAGTAGGAAGTCAACCAAGCCGAACCCAACTGTAAAACTGCCAGAAATAGAATTTACTAAAAATAGTAAATTCCTGAAGATGCTTAGAATGCCAAGAAGAACATACCGTTGCGAAGCTCTTTGAAAACCCAAAAAGAATCCGCTATTGAAACAATCAACTCCGAGCCAGAACATCTTTCAAAACAGGAAACCCTAATTTTACCTTCCGACTAGCCTACGGGTCTCCGGAATAGGCCAACGATCACTGAAAAGATTAGGCTTGAGACGGGGACATTACCGTCCGCCCTCCCCAAGACTGCTTGTACTCAAGCAATTGCAAACCTGGATGTTGCAGAACCTCATCATTCTCCCAAGTTGCATCCTCCAAAGGCAAATTTTTCCACTTCACCAGGTATTCTCTGATTGTTCTTTTCCTCAAAGAACGTTCTCTGAAATCAAGTATCTCCTCTGGAATTAGAACCAACTGTCCTTCTTCATCCAAAGGTGGCAACTGTGATGAAGCAACCACATTATGTTCAAGTGCCTTCTTGAGGCGAGACACGTGGAAGACATTGTGTACTCTGTTGTCAGAAGGTAGCTCCAACTCATAAGCTACTGCCCCAACTTTTCTAATGACTCTGAATGGCCCATAGAAGCGAGGCTTGAGCTTCTCATCTCCATTCTTCTTGAGAGTAGACTGTCTGTAAGGCTGTATTCGGAGATAAACCATATCCCCAACCTCGAAAGAACGCTCAACACGCCTCTGATCAGCATATAACTTCTGCTGATTCTGTGCAATCTGCAGATTGTTCTTCAAAGATTTCATGATGTCTTGGCTCTGCTGCAATAAGTCCTTGGCTTGTGGAGCTTTGCTATCGCCAAACACCAAATCAGCAAAGCTAGGTGCTTCATAACCATAGAGAGCCAAGAAAGGAGACATCTTGATTGACATATGAAAGGAAGAATTATAACAGTACTCCCCTATGTGAAGCCACTTAACCCATGCTCTTTGCTGCTCCGACACATAGTTTCTCAAGTAGCCTTCCAACCACTTGTTCACTATTTCCGTTTGTCCATCTGTCTGGGGATGGTAACTAGTGCTTGGAGTGAGCACAGTACCACTCATTCTGAAGACCTCTTGCCAAAAAGTGCTTAGGAACTTGCTGTCCCTATCACTCACAATGTTTTTCGGCAACACATGCAACCTAAACACCTCATGAAAAAACAAATCTGCAACTTGGGCTACTGAAAAAGAGCTGGTAATGGCGAAGAAATGAGCAAATTTGGTTAGTCTATCCACTACCACATAGATACAATCCTTCCCTTGGGCCTTGGGCAACCCTGTGATGAAATCCATCGAGATGCTTTCCCATTTTTGATTGGGAATGGGAAATGGTTGCAGCAAACCAGCTGGTAGTGTATGCTCATTCTTGTTCATTTGACAAACAGGACACTCCTAAATGTAGCGTTGTACTTCTCCTTTCAATCCTTTCCAAGAAAATCTTTCTCGGATCTGCCTATATGTCTTAAAAAATCCTTGGTGACCAGCAAGCGGGATGTCATGAAATGTCAATAGAATCTTCTTCTTAAGCTTAGAATCAGCCACCAGAAAGATTCTCCCCTTATAGTGTATCAACCCCTCAATCAACTTGTACCTTTCATCATGAAAAGTACCCTCAATAATGCTGGTTGCAAACTGATTTTTGGCATAATCAGCAAGCAACATGTCCCTCCAATCCATAGTAAGCTCACACAATGAGTTAAGATGGGGTCTCCTTGACAGGGCATCGGCCACAACATTATTTTTCCCTTTGACATACTCAATGTCAAAGTCGTAAGCTTGAAGTTTACTCACCCACTTTTGTTGCCTCTCGTTCAGATCCTTCTGATGCATGAAGTGTTTGAGGCTATTGTGATCAGTCTTGACCACAAACTTGTTTCCCACCAAGTACTGCCTGAACTTGGCTAATGCGTGCATAATGGCAAGCATTTCCTTGTCATAGATAGAGTATGTTTTTTCAACACCCCTCAGTTTTCTGCTCTCAAACACAATAGGATGTTTGTCTTGCATCAAGACAGCCCCAACTCCTTCACCGGATGCATCACACTGCAGCTCGAAGGGCTTGGAAAAATTCGGGATGGCCAAAACCGGGCAAGAGCTCATGATCCTCTTAAACTTGTCGAAAACAGTGTGAGCCTTTTATGACCAACAAAAAGCTCCCTTTTTGGTGAGATCAGTAAGAGGAGCAGCATTCTGTGAGTAACCTTTTACAAACCTCCGATAAAATCCACAAAGACCCAAAAAACCTTTCAACTGAGTCAAGTTTTCAGGGGGTGGCCAATCAACTACTGCTTTTATCTTTTCCGGATCCACCTTCACTCCCTCAGCACTGATTATGTGGCCAAGGTACAGTAACTCCTCCATTCCAAATTCACATTTGGATGCTTTTGCAAACAAGCTCTCAGATTCCAGGATGCTAAGCACTTCCTCCAAGTGCTTGAGATGATCTTCCCAAGTCTTGCTGTAAATCAAGATGTCATCGAAAAATATCAGCACAAACCTCCTTAACTGATTCTGAAAAACTCTGTTCATGCAAGACTGGAAGGTAGTAGGAGCATTAGTCAACCCAAATGGCATGACTAGAAACTCGAAATGGCCATAGTGACATTTGAAAGCTGTCTTCTCAACATCAGATCCTCTCATTCGAATCTAATGGTAACCCGATCTCAAATCGATCTTCGAGAAGAACTTGGCCCCATGTAGCTCGTCAATGAGCTCATCTATCCTCGTAATGAGGTATCGGTTTTTGATGGTGCTTTGATTCAAAGCACGATAGTCCACACACATGCGCATGGTACCATCCTTCTTCTTCACAAGGACCACTGCAGAAGCAAAGGGGCTCTTGCTTGGGCGAATGAAACCCATCTCCAAGAGTTCTTGAATGTTCTTCTCAATCTCATCCTTTTGCCTCTTAGGGTACCGATATGGAGTTGTAATTACCGGTTTAGCTCCTTCCTTGAGCTCAATGATATGTTCCGAACCCCGTTCAGGTGGTGGTCCAGGAGGCAAATCAGCAAAGACTTTGCTCTTCTTTGTGAGTAGAGACTGAACATCAGGAGGATAGTCTCTTTTAGTCTCAACCGGACTAGCAGGAAAGATCATGCACTCTGCAACCCACTCGGCTTGATCATGACGGATCAGCCTTGCCATTCTTTTGAATGACACAACCCGAGGACCCGCATTGGACATTCCTCTTAGTACTATCCTCTTCCCATCGGATTGGAACTTGAGCTCCATAGTTTGCAGATTTAAGGAGATCTCTCCAAGTGAATGCAGCCATTGAATGCCTAAGACGGCATCAGTATCTCCAATGCTAACTACATAGAAGTCATCCTTGACTTCGTAGTTTCCCAATTGCATAGTCATGTTTGAGATCTTCTTGGTGCATGAAATATGGAATCCATCGGCAACCATGACCTTGAAGCCTTCAAACTCCTCTATTTGCAACCCCTTCTTTGCCACCACAACTTCATCAATGAAGTTATGTGTTGCTCCAGTGTCGATCAAAGCAACGATTTGCTGCCCTTTGATCATCCCTCGAACCTTGAAGGATTCGTTTCTTTGGAAGCTCGAGAGTTGAGCCAAGACTCCTCCACTTTCCTTCTCATCTTCGGACTCTTCTGGAGCTCTTTCTACTTCACTCTCTTCAAAATCAGATTGCTGGTCTAAAAAATCAGAATTACTTTCACCAGCTGAATAGTACTCAATCTGATTAAATTTAACTCCCTTTGAGCAAACATGATCTTGAGACCATTTTTCCCTACACCGGAAACATAACCCCTTTCTTCTGAGTTCGTTCAAGGTCTTTGGATCCAATTTGGTGACATGAGGATTATGATGTTTGAACTCCTTATGCTGAGGTCTCAAAGGAGGTCTATGTTGAGGTCTTTTCCCTTTATCCCTTTTGTGAAAAGATGGATTGGGTTGAAACTTTGCCTTAGGAGCAGCCCACTCCATGTTTCTTGCCTTCTTCATGGCCTCTTGTAGGGTTGGTGGATCAAAGGCTTTAATCCAACCCTTGAGTGGTTCTGTCAAACCTTCACGGAAAAGGATCACCAATCGCCTCTCCGTGATTCCAGTAACCATGACTGAGAGTCTCTGAAACTCAGCTATGTAGGCATCAACTGTGCCATACTGCCTCAACTGTGCAAGTTCTCTGAAATGTATTTCAGGGTCTTTTTTCTCAAACCTCTCGATGAGCCTATTGGTGAACTCATCATACGTAGTGATAGACCGATGACCCAAGGTGACTAGGCCATGGTACCACCACTCGTGCGCCACCCCATCAAGGTGTAGCGTAGCGAACTTAATCGCCTCCTCTTCTCCCATGGGTCTAAGAGCTAGATAGTTATCCAGCTTCTATATCCAAGCTCGAGCTGAGCTGTTATCACTCCCGTCAAAGTGTGGAAGTAGAACCTTGTTGACAGCTTGATACAAGTCCCCTTGCACTGGTGTTCTTCTTTGCTCATAATGTCTCCCTTGTCCTTTATTCTTTCTTTTATGATCCATAAAGTCATTATAGGACATATCCATCTTGATGTCGTTAGGGAGAGAATCATACTCCGCACGACCAAGCCTCAACTGCTCCACAAATGAAGCATTTTCTTCAGGATCTGGCTGAGTGTTTACAGGTGCCAAGAAAGTGGGTTTGAATGGCCTGGAAGAAATATATGTGTTGTTTGAAGTATGTTGAGCAGCATGTCCATCATGTTGGTTGGAAGCACTGTGCTCTCCTCTATGCCCAGTGTTGTTCTGTGGAATGGTGTTCTGGCCCACTTTCCCCATCATGAGCGATACCATATCCATTAGGGCATCCATCTTCCTTTCAAATCTCTGTCCCGAACTGATGGATCTCTCTCTTCCCTTTCCACTATCATCTCTGGTGCTAGTAACCCTCTCGTTACCCCCAACTGATCTCTCACCTTCTGCCATGTCTGTTTCCTGAGAAGACTCCCAATGAGCCCTCAAAACCTCTGAAGTTGTCTGACCTTCTGGAGGCTGATAGGGCTGGAACTGTTTTTCAACCTTCTTGTCTTCCCTTGCAATGTACCTCTTTTCTCTGTCACTCATAGACAGTTTGTTCACAGGATGGCTAGATCTTGGCTCTGATACCACTGAAATATTCCAAGCCAATTTTTTTTGTTTTTTGAATTACAAATTACAAACCAATGCACCCGTTAAGGTTAGCAGCTAAACCAAAACGTTGCTGAAGCAACTCTAACCAGAATGTACACCAGGATCCCGATTTGGGCAAGGTGTGAGCATTGGTCAGAGGATCTTAATCAAAATGCTTATGCAGGAACTCTAACCAAGAATGGCGCCGATGATGGCGAGCATATGGTCAGAGGGTCTTCTACACTAAGTACTGAAAGGGAACTCGACACCAAGTATGTGCTACCCAATCCAGGATGGAGTTGAGGCAACCATATGGCGGAGTATTACAAATTACAATGCTTGAAAGAAATAACTGAAATGCTGAAAGTACTCAACACCCAGAATGTGCTTTCTGACCCGAGGTGGGAAAGTAGCTACCATAGGGCAGAGATAAATTAAATACAATAGCAAATGCTGAAAGTAAAGATGAGCATTACATTTTGATAAGCAAGATTATAACTGCTGTCAGTACTACTGCCAGCTTACAGAATGTTAGACAATGCCTTGCTATCAATACAATCGAAAGTAATAGAACTGCAACAATATTAATAGAATTCCTTTCAATGAATAAGGAAGATTAACTCAGAAACTGCAGTATTAGGGCCAACCTGATAATCTGATTTTTGACAGTCCGGATCTTCATATGCACGAACAGCAGTCCTGTATCTCACAAATTCATTCGTAACTCACTCAAAACTTAATCAATCTTCATGAAACGAAATGCAATGTGATTCCAAGAAGATGGCGCCCAAGATTATCACTGAAAACGGACTCAAAATGCACACATTAATTAATGGCACAATTCCCAAGGAAATCAAATGGTACGGCCCAGCAAGAAGGGCGATTTCCTTTTAAAAATTCAATACTCAACAATAAAATCTACAATCTGGAGAAAAGAAGCGCCCCTTACAAACACATAGATTTATGCAATACCCAGTAGCAATATTTTTGTATTTTCTGATTTACGAATAAAAACACGAATCTGCTGTAGCTAAAATGCAATTCTAGAAATTATCTAATATGCAAAAATCTGATCTAGACAGCCACAAGCTGATTACAATTCACCCAACTCAAAGCAAACTCACAAACTAGACTATTTCACCACTAGTTGCTATGTTGCAAGCAAGAAGCAATGCCCGAGCTAGGAGGCCTTCATTCCTCGAAGCAATTCCAAAGCCAAACCAGCAGCATAACAATACTGTAGACCAAAGATGATGAAAAGAGAACCCAAGGCTTCCTTTTATAATTTTCTGTTGACCTTCTCGAAACCCTAACCTTCTTTTTTCAGAGTCAAAGCCCTAATCCCAAGAGATGGCGTCCTTTTCTTCACATCTTCAATTTGACTTCTTTTAATTAAATTCCTCACTTAAATAAATGCGTCCCACTTAAGGCTTAATTTGACCTTAATAAATATAAAATAATCTTTAATGAAGGCGCCACCCTCAAAAGACCACTTTTCAAAACAACATGAAGTCAATAGACTAGGCCAAGGGGGTCAACGTTGAAATATAACATTAAAACGTGACTTTTAATTAAATAGCTCAACTTATCTCTCCAATTGTGCCCCGAAGCCATAAATGAGCAAGCCAACTGATCAAACTGAAGTAGGAAGTCAACCAAGCCGAACCCAACTGTAAAACTGCCAGAAATAGAATTTACTAAAAATAGTAAATTCCTGAAGATGCTCAGAATGACAAGGAGAACATACCGTTGCGAAGCTCTCTGAAAACCCAGAAAGAATCCGCTATTGAAACAATCAACTCCGAGCCAGAACATCCTTCAAAACAGGAAACCCTAATTTTACCTTCCGACTAGCCTACGGGTCTCTGGAATAGGCCAACGGTCACTGAAAAGATCAGGCTTGAGACGGGGACATTACATGATGTTCCCAAACGCTGGATAACTGCCCAATTGATCCTCTAAACACTTCTGCCAGCCTACGAGGATTTGAATGATAGGCTAACCTTAGACATAACAGAACTGCCTAGGAAGGGGACATTACAATCCGCCCTCCCTGAAATTGCTTGTCCTCAAGCAATCTCAGCTCTGGATGCTGTAAAATCTCCTCTGACTCCCAAGTAGCATACTCAACCGGCAAGTCTCTCCATTTGATCAAATACTCTCTGATAACCCGCCTTCGAAGATGTCTCTCTCTAACATCGAGGATGGCCTCAGGCACTAATATCAACTTCCCCTCGTCATCAAGGTGGCAGTCTTTGGAGAGGGAACCACATGCTGCCCCAATGCCTTCTTGGTGAGGCGTGAAATGCGTTATGAACCCTGCTATCCACTGGTAAGTCCAACTCATAAGCAACCTCACCCACTCGTATGATAACTCGAAATGGACCATAGTAACGAGGTTTCAACTTCTCTGCACCACTCTTCCGCAGAGTGGACTGACGATATGGCTGTAACATGAGATACACCATGTCACCCACTGCAAAAGAACGCTCAACCCTTCTTTGATCAGCATACTGCTTCTGCTAATTCTGTGCCCGCTGGATATTGTCTCTGAGAGACCTCAAAATGTCCTTCTGATCCTGCATCATGTCACCTGCGCTAGGCACTCTGTTATCACTCAATACCAAGTCCAAAAGGTTGGGCGCCTCATACCCATACAATGCCATGAAGGGCATCATCTGTATAGTCATGTGGTGAGTAGAGTTATAACAGTACTCACAGAGGTATATCCACCTCACCCAAGCTCTCTGTTGTCCAGCTATGTAATCGCGCAGATATCCTTCCACCGATTTATTGACAATTTCCGTCTGTCCATCTGTCTGGGGATGGTTGCTGGTACTAGGTGTCAGTTCGGTCCCACAAAGTCTGAACAACTCCTGCCAAAAGTTGCTCATGAACCGATTGTCTCTGTCGCTGACTATAGTCCAAGGCAAACCATGTAGCCGGAATACCTCTCTAAAGAAAATCTCTGCAGTCTGCGATGCGGTGAATGTAGTAGTGATTGGGAAAAAGTGAGCATATTTTTTCAACTGATCGACAACTACGTAAATGCAATCTTTACCTTGGGCTTTCGGCAAACCCGTGATAAAGTCCATCGATAAACACTCCCACTTCCTGTCAGGTATCGGAAGTGGCTGAAGCAATCCAGCAGGATATGTGTTCCTGCTTGTTCTGCTGGCAAACAGAACACTCTCGTACATACTGAAGAACATCAGTCTTTAGCCGTTTCCAAGTAAACCGTTCCCATACCAGCTTATATGTTTTGAAATAACCGGGATGGCCCGCCATACGAAGATCATGAGAGGCTTTCAGAACTGTATCCCTCAACTCTGAATCAGGAACCAGAAAAATCTGCCCCTTGTAAATGATCAAGTCATTCACAACAGTATACCTACTATCCTGCTCTGTCCCATCAACAATGCTAGAAGCCCATGGGTTCTTAGCATACTCAGTAATGATCTGATGCCTCCAATCCTCAGAGATTTGTGCCATAGCATTCAACTGAGGTTTGCGAGACAAGGCATCAGCTACAACATTCTGCTTCCCCTTAATAAAGGTGATGTCAAAATCATACGACTGCAGTTTGCTGACCCATTTTTGCTGTCTCATTTAGGTCTCGCTATCCAAGGAAGTGTTTCAGGCTGTTGTTGTCTGTACGCACATTGAACTTGCTGCCCACCAAGTATTGCCTGAACTTAGCCAAAGCAAGCATAATGGCTAACATTTCCTTGTCATAGATGCTATAGAACCTCTCAGGACCCCTAAGCTTCCTACTCTCAAAAGCAATAGGGTGTCTCTCCTGCATCAAAATGGCACCAATGCCCTCTCCTAACGCATCACAATACAAATCAAATGACTTCGTGAAGTCTGGTAATGCTAACACTGGACATGAAGTCATGATCACCTTAAACCTGTCAAAGCACTCCTGAGCCTGTGGTGACCAAGCAAAATCCCGTTTCTTTGTCAAATCAGTAAGGGGTGCGGCATGACGTGAGAACCCACTAACAAATCTCCTATAAAAAGCACACAACCCAATGAATCCTCTGAGCTGCATAAGGTTCTCTGGTACTGGCCACTCAACTATAGTTCAGACCTTTTCAGGGTCCATACTAACTCCTTGGCACTGATGATGTTCCCAAGATACAACAACTCTGCCATGCCTAGCTCACACTTGGACTCCTTGGCATAAAAGGACTCCTCAGCCAAGATACCCAGAACTGTATCCAAGTGAGCTAAATGCTCCTCCCATGACCTACTGTACACCAGGATGTCATCGAAGAAGACCAACACAAATCTCCACAGCTGAGAACTGAAGACCCTGTTCATGGTAGCTTGAAAGGTAGCAGGTGCATTGGTTAGACCGAAAGGCATAACCAAGAATTCGAAGTGACCATAATGGCATCTGAAAGCGGTTTTCTCTATGTCCTGCTCCCTCATCTGAATCTGATGGTACCCAGATCTCAAGTCAATCTTCGTGAAGAAGATAGCACCGTGCAACTCATCAATCAACTCATCGATGCGAGGTATCGGGTACCTGTTCTTAATTGTCTTCTTATTGAGCTGGCGGTAATCTATACACATCTGAAGTGATCCATCCTTTTTCTTCTCCAATACGACTGATGAAGAAAAAGGTGACTTGCTAGGTCTGATATGCCCCATAGCCAATAGCTCAATGATTGTCTTCTCTATCTCATCCTTGAGCCGTTTCAAATGCCTGTAGGGTGTAATCATAATGAGCTTTGTGCCCTCCTCCAACTCGATAATGTGCTCAGCGCCTCTGTTTGGAGGTCTGTCAGGTGGAATGTCACTAAACACTTTAGAGTGTTTAGTTCTCAGTATCTGAATGTCTTTATGGTACTCAACCTTCTGCTGCTCCTGCTGTGCTGGTAATAACATACACTCTGCAGCCCAATCAACCATATCATGACAAATGAGTCTCTCCATCCGTCTGTACGATGCCATCCTCAGATTACTCTCTCTGATGGCTTTGATGACATGAGGTTTCCCATTCACCTTAAACTTCATCTCCATATCCCGAAGATTGAGTGTGAACTCACCCAAATCGTGAAGCCATGCCATCCCTAACACCACATCAGTATCTCCCATATTAACAACGTAGAATTCAATCTTGAACTCATAGTTGTTCAGTCGCATCGGAAGATCTGTTATCTTTCTATCACATTTGAGGGTGTACCCATCAGCCACCTTGACTCGAATACCCTCAAACTCGTCTGTCTGTATACCTCGTCTCTCTACCAATCGTGCATCTATAAAATTATGAGTAGCACCAGTGTCAAGTAGAGTGATTACTTTCTAACTTGCTAGGAGCCCACGAAGTCTAAAAGACCCATCTCTCTGAAGACTAGTCAAATGTGCCTCCTATAACTTCCTTCCTCCATTTTCACCATCAATTTCAAACCTTTCATCATTTGAATGCTCTGAATCAGCTTGCTGGTCTGACAGATCAGATTGCTCTTCTCCCTTATAAAACCACTCCATCTGGTTATTTTTCACCTTGGGACGAAGAGGGCATACATGTTTCTCATCATAGGGTGCCTTGCACCAAAAACACAACTTTTTCTTTCGTAAGTCATTTAATGTTTCCCTGTCAAATGGTGGTGCATTTTGTCTCTTAGGATCAAGTGGATCCCTCTTCCTGTCAAATGGCCTATTTCTGTGAAATGACCTATTAGGCCTCGTGTAAGGTGTCGTTCCTGAAGTGAACTTGCTGCGAGGTGCTGCAAGCTCCATACTACGTGCCTTCCTCATGGCCTCCTGAAGAGTAGGAGGATCAAATGCCTTGACCCAACCTCTCATCGGCTCCAACAAACCTTCGACGAAGAGAATGACAAGTCTCCTCTCTGAAATGCCCGTCACCATGACTGCAACCCTCTGAAATTCACCTATGTAGGAATCCAAACTACCTGTCTATCGAAGCTGAGCTAGCTCCCTGAAATAGAGTTCTGGATCCTTCTTGTTGAAACACTCTATGAGCCTGCTGGTGAACTCCTGGTAAGTAGTAACTGTGTGATGACCTAGTGTATACATGTCGTGATGCCACCAGTCATGTGCCAACCCATCAAGATGCAATGTAGCAAACTTAATGGCCTCGTCCTCCTGCATAGGTCTCAATGATAGGTAATTGTCCAACTTCTATACCCAAGACCTCGTTGAACTCTTATCAAAACCATCAAAGTACGGCAAGGTAATCTTGCTAACTGCATACTGTAGATCCTTGCTCACCTGTGGCTGTGGCTGTTGGTGCTGAGGAGCTCTGCAGTCAAACCTACCTCCCCCTCTAGGTTTATGCACATCCATAAACTCATGAAAAGTCAAAGACTGCCTGATCTCAGGTGCCAATAACGAATACTGTCCATAAAATCTAGTCACATCTACCACTGACATGCCATTGTGTGGTTGAAACTCATGATGATGACCCTGCTGCTCTGCCTCTGGTGTCGGAGGTGGTGTCTCTCTAAATAGGAATGTAGGTTGTCCAGGCCTACGCTCATGATAGATCGGTGACAACTGTCGCGGTGCTAATACCGAATGTTGGTCTACGCCTGCAATCCTGCTCGTCTGCCCTATCTGAATATAGTGCGACTGGGATGGAGTATACTGCCTCATCATGCCCATCAACTGGGATATCATGTCCATCATATTATCATGCCTGCATCTATACTCCTCATTAGTAATATCACCTTTTGCATGCTCTTTCCCTGGATCCCTATGCGTCTTTGCAGGAATCTCACAATCTGCCATTAGTGTTGTGACACTGTTCTCACTGCTATCGGAACTGGATCTGTGAATACCCAGAATCCCTGATACTGTCTCACCTTCAGGAATAGGTGGACCTGTCCAGTCCTCAACTCTGCCTGTTCCTCTACCCTTACTGTAGAAAATGATATCTCTACTCATGAAAAAGCATCGAAAAAGCACACTTCTGACTGAAAAAGCAACTAAAAAAGCACAGGATGGCAGGAAAACTGTGCTCTGATACCACTGTAAGAGACCAAGTGTCTCTCAACCCAAACCCTCTGACTGCAAATGCGTTTTTCTGTTTGTTTTGTAATTTTTGGTTTTTTTGGTGTTTTTGCATATAAAAGAGAAAATGCGATTTTGCAAGAAAATGCTTGGAAAATATAATAAAATACCAGATGCTACAAAACTACAGAATATAGATCAGATCTCGATGCCAAATGATTTATTAATCTTTTTTGAATGATTACAACTATGACAAATCAACATACATGAAAAAGGAAATAACATTTATTGTGAAAACTTGGTTATTGCAGCCACCCAAAAATGATGAAGAAAGGTACGGCCAGCTTTAGAACAAATGCCTCCAGCCTCGAATACGATGCAAATGACTCCAGAGACCTAGGCGCCCACACTGGAGAAACCAGAAGACCAAAAAGCAAGGCGTTTCAACTTGCATAAAAAGTACGGGCTTTCAGCAGTGGTACGGCCTCCAAACCAGCAATGATAAAATCGGTACAACCTTGGGAATCGTGCCAGGATAAACATCTAAATCAGCCGCTCAAATATATCACTTTCCTGACAAGTATTGAGTCAACCCTGGAGATTTATTTCAAGATAAACTCTGTAATAACTTCTGAATGAAGTTGTTCAACTGACAATCTTCAACTGGTATTGCATAGTCTTAGTATGCTTGATTCTGAAGACGGAACGTTCTTCAAAACCTGATGATCTGCAGAAACCCTTGTTTCTCAAACCCCAATGCTCTTAGAGAAAAATAATAACAAATTCGAATAATCAACATAATGAGTTCGATTTGCTTTGAGGAAATATATATCCTCTCTCAAGAATTCGACCCTTCTCAAAAAATCAATTAAAATGCATTTAATAATATAAATTCGCCTCTTCTTTGAGTTAGGCAATATAATTAAATAATGGCGTCCCTTTAATGAGTAATAAAATAATCATTATAATAATAATTCTCCTTTATTATAAAGTAATAAATATTTTATAATAAGCCATTAATAATTAACACTTGAATATTTCATTAAAGTGACTTTATAATATAAAGTCATAATAATAATCATTTAATTATTATTAAATGCTCCCTTATTCTTCTCCTGCTCAACAAACTGTCGAACTAGGTCGAAACTGAGTTGACCAACTGAACCAGGTGCCTTGCCAAAAATAGCAGCTCCTGCCTGCCTGACTTATTATAAACAGTAAGTATCTGTAAATCACTTTGAAAGTGTCTGCTAAGGCCCAAATCTAAATCAACTGATGGGGTGATGTTCCCAAACGCTGGATAACTGCCCTGTTGTACCCAAACCAAATTTTTTGCTTCATCAAGGCATTTTGTATAAAAGAGTCTAAACCTTGATAAAATGAATGTAAAATACAGTTTTGGGCAATAACAAGCATGGAGTTTTTGTCAATATTTTGTCAGTCAAAGTCAGTTTTATTGATCAGAACCTGAAGCAGAGACTCAGAATAGAGCTTTTCACGATGGAGGAGCGTCTCACGACAGCATTTCACGTTGCACATGGTCATTTCAGTGATCAAAACGGAGTTTTCAAAGGTTAAAATATGAAGATTTCTCAGAGGAAAAGCAAAAAGCGCACCTGTAGCCCAGGGGCGCCCTTCTTTTTGAATGTCAAGATTTTGTTGAAAATGCTTATGCATACAGTCAATCTCTTCAGAATTGGTTTGGCTATCCGATGAGCTATCCAGCGAAGCTTTCTGAGACCCGCAGCTTCGGCAACCAGCGACAGAAGTTGAAATTCCTAAAGTTCCAGCTATGAGGAATTTGTCCTTTTCAGGCAAAAGCGCGCCTGTAGCTTGAGGGCGCCCATCTTGAAGAGGGGGTAGATTCTGGTATTTTTGATGATTAATGCAGTCAATCTCTTCTCGACTAGTCTGCTCATCCAACGAGATATCAAACGCAGTCATCCGAGTCTCAGAGCTCCGGCAGTCGACATCTGAAGATGAGCTTATAATGGAGTTTTCACATCTTAGAGCTTCTTCGTTGTGTTTCCAGCGCAACTACAGCTCAGGGGCGCTGGTTAAAATGACCCTTAAGATGGTAAAATTTGCAGACGAAGTCTTGCTGACATCAGTAATACTTTAGTTCAACTCCGCGATGCATCATCCTGCCTGTCGATCCGACATTCCAGGTGATCGTGGCAGAGGTTTTACCAAGCACGTAATTTCATGAGCGGACCAACATAAAATTTTCATTGTATTTCTACAGTCAAGAGGCGCCTAGCCTTTAGGCCCGGCAGATGAGGTTCGCGTTCGAAGTCTTCACGGCTTTCGAGTGTAATTACTTTATCTATTCAACGAGCCCAGTGATCAGCGTTCGGGATTTGGCGAACGCTCGTACTTGCGAGGTTTTGGGCAATATGCTAAAAAGTGAAGACATCCGGAAAATGGCCAAGTATGGAGTGGATATTTTAAATAAAATACACACTGGCGTTTTTGAGGTCTTAGAAGCAGTTTTCTTGCTTCGTCACTTCTAGAGACTTCTCTCGTGGGTCCTTCTGGCTGTCCGTTAAAACAAACGTGGCTCGAATCGGATCATCCTAGCTTCAGATATCAGAGGTCAAAGTAGGGCATCTGGTTGAGAGTTCAACTTTCGTCAAAATGGTGTCAGTGCAACTGAAGGCCAGGGGCGCTTTTACTTTTGAGGCCCTTAATGAACTTTTTGGATGTCGTGCGTACAGTCGTTGGATGCAGAATGAGTCCAGTCATGCAGTGAGCTTGGTTTCCTGTCAACAGGGTTCACCATTCGCCGTCAGCAGCCGTTTGAAGTGTCAGATGGCAGTTTAGGAAAATGGTTTAAGTCTGGAACCCGTAAATGAATTTAATCAGGGGTGCCTAGTTTTTCAAAGTGTTAAATGATGGATTTTGCAGTAGTGTCTCCCAGTAGACATTTCTTCCTTGTTTAGTAGGCTTTCCGATGAATTCTCCAGCTCAGTCTCAGCATCTCCTAGTCACTCAGAAATCAGTGTTGAAGTTGGCCAGTCGTGACTTTGCTGTTAGCTATAAAATAGGAAGTTAATAAAAAGTACAATATCTTGAGCAAATGGACGCCTATGAGCTCAAGAGATGACTTTTCGGAATCGGTGAAGTCTAACGGTGAATCCTAAAGCTTCATTCGAATAGTCAACTGAAGTTCAAAATATTTAATAATTATTTTGTAATTTTAGCATTAGGTGGCGATTTTCTATTTTTGGCGCCTTTGCTATTTGCATAATGAATATTTTATTATTTATTTAAATTCAAACTTCTAGTCAGTGGCAGTGAAACTAAAAGGGGTCCAATCAGAGGTCTTCTATTTTAGTCAGGGTTTTGAATTCTTGCAGTTCTCAAATTGATGTGAATTTCTTCTTATTTAAGCATGGCGCCTTCATCTATTATTCACAAAGCTTTGAGAAGTTCGTATTTCTTAAGAGAAATTCAATTTTTGAGAGAAATTCATGTTTTTCAAAGAGATTCAAACTTCAAGGCAAAAATCGTATTTCTCAAGGCAAAGGCGTTTCTTCAAGAGAAATTCATATTTTCTTCAAAAGAAATTCGCAATTCTTCAAGAAACAAAGGCGAAATTCTCAAAGGCGTATTCCTTAAAGTAAATTCGCAATCCTTCAATGAGCGAAGGCGAATTCTCAAACTTCATAGAAATTTTGTAATGTCCCCAATTTAGCCCTACGCTCTTCATTTGGATTTAGCCTATTTCTGGGAACTCGTAGGCTAAGCAGAAGCTCGAATTAGGGTTTCCAAACTTCTTGGAGGACGTTTTCGTCTTTTTGCGGAGCTTGCACTTGGAAATGTTGAACTTGGATTGCAGATTCCTTCTGGGTTTTCTGAGAGCTTCGCGTTGGTGGTTTCGGTTCGACATTCTGAGCAATTACATGGATTTACTATTTTTAGTAAATTCTATTTTTAGCAGTCGACTTGTTGACTCCTAATCAGTAGGCTTCACTATGGCAGTCTATTCAGACGGTATGGTTGAATTTGGCTTCTGATGCATTTACATGGTGATATAAGATATTTTATATTATAATGTTATAATTTAACATTATAATTCCTTGTTCTAGCATCATGAATTAATATTGTCTTTAAAAGGGGGACATTGAAGGGTATTTTCACATGGAGGAAATATTTTAATATTTCTAAAGCCAAATATTGCTCAAGGAGTTTGGACGCCAACTTTGGGTGAGCCAAATATTTTATTTAAAAAGTGAAATTTATCTTCTTAAGCAAGTACGTCATCCTGAGGGTGAAGACAAAAGACAAGTCAATGACCTAAAAGAATCTTTGAGGTGGCGCCCTTCTTGGAGGTTTCTAGAAAGCTCTTCTGAAGTTATAAATTGGAGCTCTGGGTCCTCATTTTGTTCATCTGATGAATTTGCAAAGTTATGCTGCCGGATTGGCTTTGGGATTGCTTCGAGGAATGAATGCCTCCTAGCTTGGCTCGACTTCTTGCTTGAAAGACAACAACTAGTTGAGAGGTTTAGTTGTAGTTGGTTTCCTTTCATTGTAGTTGGTTCTTCTCACATTCCGTAGTTGAGTTATTGTATTTTCTGTCAATTTTAGAGTTGCTGGTTTGTATGGCTGTAGGTTGTTTTTACTCACAACTCAAGAAACAGAAATAATATTGTTCTGGGTACTGTTCCAATCTATTTTCCTATGTAGGGCGACCATATGTGCAAGTTTCCAGAATTTTATTTGAAGTCTATGAATTATCTAAAGTAAATCGCCCTTGCTTGCAGGCAATTTCACTTCGTAAGTGCTTTGGAAGTCGTGCAAAATAAATAGGGGTCTTTGTGAGAAGTTTTTGTGATCCATCTTCATTGTCATCATCATTAGAATGTTTTGCAACTGATTTCAAGTTAAATGAGTGAGTATTGAGAGAGGTATGAGCATTTAAGTGAGTTCTGGAGTTGCTGATTTCACCATTTTAACTGCAGATCTGTCATATCAGACTTAGTAAAATTATTAATAGGGCTGGGATTGTTTATCTTAGTCATATTAATCATTCTGGAGTAGCTCTACATTTCAGCAGTTTGATTATCACTATAATCCATCGTGCTTGCAGGAGATATATTATATTGTAAGGCTGTTAGTAGTACTAACCAGCCAATATTCACATTTGTAAGCTCTTTATTATATTTCCCACATTTCGTGGAAGAGACTGATCCTTGCTCAGTCTATTGTATTTACTTTTAGTTGCTCCGTCATATGATAGCGCCTATTCATCTTGGATAGGAGTGCACATACTTGGCGTTGAGCTCCATTTCCAGTATTGTATTTCATGTAATTGCTCCGCCATATGGTCGCCTCATTTCCATTCTGGAAATGGGTAGCACATACTTGGTGTTGAGTTTGCTTTCAGTATATTAGATGGTAGGGATCCTCTAACCACATGCTCGTTGTTCGCCGGCGCATTCTTGGTTAGAGTTTTTGTATAAGCATTTCAATTAAGACCCTCTGACCATATGCTCGCCATCACTTGGCGCCATTCTTGGTTAAAGTTACTTCCAGTTGCAGTTTTGATTAATGTACTGACGATCCTCTTGCCATATGACAGCCTCTCTCTTGTTGAGATTGAGTGTGCATTCTTGGCAAAGAGTTATATTGTAACTGCTGGTTTGATTTATCTAACCCTAACAGGTGTGTTGCATTTCTGATTGTAATTTGAAAATTGAAAAAATTTGGCTCGGAATATTTCAAATTCGTATTTTCTTCAAAGGCAAATTCGAATTTCCTCAAAAACAAAGGCGCAAATTCAAGATAAATTTGTGGTTTTCAAGCAAAGGCGAATTCCTCATCAATTTTCAAAGGCGATTTTATCTAACTTATCTTTTTGCAGGTTAAAAGTTCACAATTATCAGCAATTTGAAGAAATCAAGGGCGATTTTCATTGAAGAAGAACATCATAAAAACGTCTTTTTCCTCCTTGAATCTCAGATTTCTCTCAAATTCCAGTTCTGCATGTTCCTGAAATTGGCAAATTCGACAAGTTCAAACATCTGAATCATTTCTATATAATTTCCTCAAGTTAAAATCGTGCGCTTGATTTTTCAGGAATTTTTAACTTCAGAACATTCGTTCTCGAGTTACTAATTTTCTCAACTGAAAAGTCTTTGTATGATCGAGTAGAAGTCATATTTTCGCATATTTGACATTCTGGGTTGTCTTAGAATCCTTTTCTGGACAAAACCCATATCTCAAATTTTTTTCGCTGAAAATAATTCTTCGAAAGGCTATTTTTAACTCTCGCAGGCTATTTTTAGCTTTCAGAAATCTTGTCAGAATATAGTCAAGTTCACAGTCAACAAGCGAATTTTTCAGAATGCAGTTCACTCAGCTCGAATACAGGACCAAAACAGTCCTTACTCATGATTTCCTCAGGTTGGTTGAGACAGATCTTCACAAGGTGTTGCCAGAAGCAGTTCTTGATCCTGTTAAGATCAGAGCTTCAATTATTCAAAATATTGAGCAGTCTAGTTTACTAGAGGCTGCTTCCATACCTATCTCCATTCATTGTGTTGAATTCGTGATGGCTTGTATTAAGCATTACAATTCTACTACTCGTGAGATAGTGTCAGTTGATGGACGAGTCATTTGCAGTCTCAAGCCTTTAGACATTGAAAGGAGTTTTGGCATTCCTCAACACCCTAACAGTCTGGTTATTTCCATGGAGCAATGTGAGCAAGCATTTGACGCTAATGTGGACAAGTGTCAGAAGAAGATGGCAAAAAGATGGTTAAAACAAGCAAAGAACAGATTGCCAAACAATGTGGGTCGTGGTGAATACAAGGATGAGTACGCAATTCTAATCACACTCCTGAATCGTGTCTCAGGTCAAGCACATGCGAATGTTTTCCAGCCTTGGATGTATTACATTATTGGTCGCATCATTTCTGGGCAGGAGCATTATGACTGGGCATCCTTCATCAGCGATATTCTCCACAGGCAGATCACCGGTTTTCTAGTTGCCCATGAATTTCACATGTGTTCGTATCTCGTGTACTTGATCGCTTATCAGGGTCAGTTCCGAGGGCTAAACACCGTGGGTATTCTCAGTGTTCAGAAAGTCTATCAGTATTATGATCAGCTTGAGTTTACCAGAGCTGAACGTCATTTCAAGCGTGTTCACGAGGCTTTTCTTACTTATACAGTGAGAAATTTGGACCGGGAGTTGCACGTTCGTATCTCGGCAGTTGCTAGGGCAGCGATGTATGGATGGGCAGATTGGTTTATTCAATTCCCGACATATACCTACATCCGAGTATACGGATTTACGGGAAATCCAGCTATGCTTCCACGTTATCCTTCAGATAAGACAATCTTTTAGGAGTCCCTGAGACAGATGCATGATGTTCATCGTCTTTTACGCCGCAGGCACAGACCATCTATCAACTTTCCTTTTCAGTTTGGAATGTATTGGTGCAAGTCGGCAATTGATGCCAAAATTGCAGGACAAGAGCTTGAGAGATATCATCTTAAGTATCTTGTTGAAGCACATGCCTATGATCTTTCAGGTCATTATACAACTTGCCTTGCTGGAGGTACATATCACGAGCCTTCTATGGAGGATTATTGGGAAAATTGCGCAGATGACTTTGAGGTTCGCAGACGTAGTTACGGCCGCTTCTCTCTCTCACAGATTTTTGTTTTCTTGTCAGAAGATGTGGGAGGTTTATCAGATGATGAGGGAGAGGTTCTTCCTCAGTTTTTCAGAGAGCAGGTTGATACACAACCGTTGCCAGCAGTTGATTGGTACGCCAAGGAATACGCAACGATCACGGAGAGGTCAAGTAGAGTTATTCAGAACAGTATACTTTACCTCGACAACAAGAAGACAAGGAGGGTAAGTGTGCCCAGAGCAGAGCCGCCAGTAGTGGTGAATCCTTCACTACCTTCTTCGTCAAGACCTAAACAAAAGAAGAGGAGTAATCTTCCCAAGAAAGGTCAAGCGCCAAATAATTCAAAGGGAAAGGCACTTGCCACTGTTACACACACAGAGCCTGACAGACAGCCGGTCACAGAGCCAGTTCAAAGGCGAGTTCAGAGTCCGCCAGTACCTGAGGTTCAACCTCAAGTTCCTACACCCGTTTCAGAGCAGTCACCAACCCCAATTCTCATTGAATTGGATTTAGACTCTCCACCTCGCAGTGGATCCTCCACTTATTCACTCTTGTCAGTACCTCCTGTTGCTAGTACAGACCCTTCTAGTAGCATTAGCCGAGACCAATCTTGGATCGAAGTTCAGCTAGGAAGGAAGAGGAGGCAGCCATCCTATGTTCTTAATCATTCTGATTTTGATGACATTTACCAGGATGCACTAGACAAGAGGGTCAAGAACATGGTCCACGTAGAGAGGAACACTGACATGGAGATTGTCGTCGAGACTGCTGTACCTCCACAAGGGAAGAGCTTGGCTGAGTTGGAATCTCAGGATTTTGAGGTTATCACAGTCAACCTTGGTCGTAGCACACGCCAAACCCAGGTTGATCTCCTACAAGTTGCTACAGACAATGCCAGGGATAGGATACTGAAGGACGGAGAAGATAAGGCAGCCCTCAAGGCTGAAATCAGACAGCTTTGTCAGTATATTTCTAGCCTTGTGCATAGACCAGATGCCATTAACACACTCCCACCGATGCTTGAGCCTCCAGCAGAGCAAAGTCAACTTAATCACTTAGTTGCATATGGCAAGCATTTGGATGAATGGGAGGAGGAGTTCGTTGCTAGAGGTCGTGCTATGCTCACAGAGTTATATCAGTTGCGGTACAATGCACGAGAGCTCTGTCTTCGTCTCCAGGATGAGGAGCGAGATATGGCTATTAACAAACCTCGGGATGAGATTATGATTGCTCACCTGAGTGTGGCATATGATGCAATCACAAATGCAGAGGATAGAGAGGCTATCTACTCTTGGAAAACACAATTGGTTTTCAGAGCAAAGATAGAAGACACTTTGGCGTCAGAGTTGGTTGAGAGTAGAGAGCACGTCACTAGTGCACTCCGGTTTGTGAGGACTCTAGTATCCCGCTTACCGTGCCGATATCAGATCGAGGGTGGTGCCTACGTTGAGCTTACCGATGTTCAGTCAGAGCTCCAAGCACTCATTCATACCATTTTTCAGTGGGGAGACCATTGGCTGTAAGGTTACTCAACTTACAGTCATGTCAGCATTGTTCGATGAGGCAACAAGGAGCAGAGGTGAACTTCAGTCTCAGATCACAGCTGGTGAGGATATGCTGCACCGACATAGCATTCTTCGACAAAGTCTCATAGCTCCAGATAGTGATGCAGTTAACAATCTCGTTGAGGGATTGGTTGCTCGAGATCACGGACAGTAAACTTCAGTTCCCACCTCTCAGGATAGACATTACACACAGGAGTTAAACTTGGCGTTACCTTCCCAAGTTAACTTGCTGTCTTGTCTCATGCATATCTATCATAAGATTAGCTTTACACACTTGGAGGGTTTTACGTTAACTGATGGTAGTCTTCCAGTTAACTTTCTTTCAATAAGGATGTGCATGCTTGCACATTGTCCATTTTTAGATTAGATGTTTCGGTTAACTGATGGTAGTGTTCCAGTTAACTGTATAGTTTTCTTTATTAGGGCTTAGCAATAAATCTTGCATGCATTGCAAGACTGTAGTTAACTCAAGGTGATTTTAGGGTTCCCTACACCTTGATGTATATAAATAAGAGCTTTTGCTCATTTGTAAATAACTTTTGCATGAGAGAGAAATATATGTTGTGCCTACCTTGCCTTCAATATTGCTCGTTCTGTATCTGTTCATGAGTATTTACTATTATGATGAATTGTTATGCCACATAGGGTTTCATGCAATTATGATGGTAAATTCTTGCTTTAGTTAGATATAGTGGCTAGTCGATCATAGGTTGTATGCGTGTCTCGCCAATGCAACTTATTATCCTAGTTGGCTATCCTTGATGTTATGTGTTCAACAAACTCGTTCAGATTGAGCTGATAGATGTGCCACCTTGCCTTCAAGTTGAGAATCTGTTCTTGGTTATCGTATGATGTGTGTGAATAATAAACTTATTCAGATTGAGCTGATAGTTGTGCCACCTTGCCTTCAAGTTGAGAATCTGTACTTAGTTTATCGTATATTGTTGTTTCCAATAAGCCTATTCAGACAAGCACATAGTTGTGCGCCTTGCCTTCACGCTGTGAGTCCGTATCCGCTTATCGTCGATAATCATTCCTGCTCCATTTCCTCATGCTCTGTTTTCTTAAGGAAACTGGATAGATTTAAAGTAGATAGCTTAGTTGTAGTTAATGATCTACGAGACTAGAAAATCCTTAGTTGCAACGTTCTTGGTTTTCTTAACCTTGTGCCTCTTCCAGCTGAGAACAAAAAGATAGGACTTAGATTACTTTTCTTTTCCACGCATTCCAGCACTACGAGGGAGCTTACACTCATTATATAGTGTGCATAGTTGTCCGTACAAACCTGCACTCCAGAGGTGTTAGTTTTTACGCCAACATGCCCAATTGATCCTCTAAACACTTCAGCCAGCCTATGAGGATCTGAATGATAGGCTAACCTCAGACATAACGGTACTGCCTAGGAAGGGGACATTACAGATTCTCACACCAATTCGGCAACACTTAGTTATCATAAAATTGCATAGTCCAAATGAGAGAAAGAGGTGGATTTAAATAAGAATTAGGGCTCTAGAAATTGAAACTTCATTTCCCTCCAAATGGGATGCCCATCCTTGGGAAATAATATTTTATTTAAATTTCGCTTAACAAACACCAACTTAGGAATTGTAATGTCCCTTGTCTTGCTTTGCCCTAGAATTTGCTTGTTGACTAGGTTTAGGGTTTCTTCTTTCAAGGGAATGCTCTCTCTAATGAAATAATCCTAGAATGAAATCTTCATTCACCATATGAACAACATTTCCACATACACATATATCTATTAGCATTAATATCTAGACATCCCAAAAACATAATCATAAAAGCAATAATGAAGACATAGGAGGAGTGGCATGGGTAGATCTGCCCAAAGCTATCCATCTAAGCCCAAGAGCACAAGTGTTCGACTAGGACAACCCACCCCTTGGCCCCAAGTGGCATGAACGTCCAAACCAAGACAATTCCACCCTCAGAATGGCATGCTTAGTGGAAATACTTGTACCTGCTTTCTCTACCCGTGCCATCACCTCAGAAGACACTTAACCTACTGGGGGGAAGCCAGCGGAGCTTATAAGTGGTTTCGGGCCTACCACCCCTCCATGGTCTCGACGGATCTTGAGTGGGACCCCCACCCCTCCATGGCCCACCCATGCCTTGGGACTAGGTGAAACCTTAAGTGGAATTTCCACCCCTCCATGGCCCATCCTTGCCTTGGGTTCCGGGGGTGGATCTTAAGTGGGGTTTTTAGGCACCACCTTTCTCAGGCCCTTCCTCCCTAGTAGGCTTGCAAACACTTGGAAGGCAATCTTTAAGCAGTCAAATACATTTGCACTTATCATTGATTCTTAAGTAAATATCAAATCTATTCTTAGAACATACTTTAGAAGTCATTGCATAATGATTAGATAAGCAACATCTTATATTTAAGATAGAAATTCACAATTAACATTCATCTATTATGCATAACAAAATTTATACAGGTATGAGATAATCAAGGGCAGAAATACACGAGTATACCAAACAATTGGTTCGTTTCCTCCGTAGTACGGGTCGGTATCTTCTACTCTTGATCAATGATCTGTTCTTAATCACTTGGAAGATATCGTTAGTATAGGACAAACAAATAAGAAACTATTATCCTTATTTATATTAAAGCATCATAATTACTTATAGGGCTCCTTAATTGCTGCAAGCATCATTATTGCACAATCATAAATAATATATATATATATATATTATATAAATATATATACCATTATTTCTAATTGATTTCAATTTACAATAATTTCTTTGCATGAATATATATTTATATTATTATATTTAAACTATTTAAACTTACAGCTCAAATATATTCTTGACAATATATTTATTCTTCTCTCTCATCTGCTGCTTTCTCACATTTATGACTGAATATTATATTGATTCCCTCGGTGGTTATTTAATTCATAAAATACCACCTTATTATTATCTGCAGAAGCCTTTCTCGAATTTCCCATCCATTAGAATATGTTTAGATATTCTTTTTTTATTCATCCATTCCTTTCTTATTCTCCTCATTGATGCCCTTTTATTCCTTATATCTGTTTGCTTTTATACTTTCAGAGCTGAGTGAAAGGATGTGTCCTTTTGTAAAGTGATATCATTTTAATATTTGCTAGCCTTTCCACAAGGGACGTAACCCTTAGTGTAATCACAGCTTTTCGACAAAGTTGACTAATGCCATTGCTGATTTATTTAGTTTAGCCTGCCTTTGTTTATTTTTGGAGGCACCGATTCTTAAGGTTTAGTTTTGTTGGCGTTTAAATTAGCACCTCTGGAGTGCTGATTGTAAACGTTCAGCTATTTCAAATGTTTTGCAACACTTCTTCGTTATTTAAAGAGGAGAAGTCCCTCTCTGCTGGGAGCAATGCGTAAAGAAGGGAAATGTAAACTAAAGTTCCTATCTTTTTATGCTTCAGCGGTAGGACACAAGGGTGCACAAACACAATGCGTCGTAGCTAAGCTTTTTCTCTGGTTTCTGCAGATCTCAACTACGACTATTCTAGCTTTTATCTATTGAATACCTTGAAGGTAAACACAACATGAGGGTAAAGGAGCGGGAATGGGTTGGTTGGATCACTTGAATTCGCAGTCTCCTGAGAATATGACCGAGGCTCTGAACTCTCGAGTATACACCAAGAGTAGGTTGGTACAAGCAAACACTCTTTACGGTAAACTAGATCTGAGACCTGCCAAGGAGGAGGGACTCCTATCCGAGGTATGGGCTAGGAAATAGTTTACAAGAAACAACAATTTACGATGTCTTGGCCAACGAGCTTGCTAAGGAGGAGGGACTCCTATCCGAAGTATAGCTTGAAAGTCAATACATTAAACAACAACGAACGATAACTATTAATAACAAATATCCAAGGAGGAGGGACTCCTATCCGAGGAGGGAAATGAAACAATGAGCTATTAGATACAAGACGTGGACATAACTCAAATAGATTGATCAAAATGCAAGTGCCTTCTGATATTCTCCTTCAAAGCTTTATCAACGAATTACAAAGGTTGGGAAAGCAAAGGCACGAAATCATGCACAATTACGATCGACCAACGAACTCTCATCCAAGAGTGAACAAATATCCGCTTTCAAAGCTGTTGGCAACAATGGCGCAGCAATTTTGCATAGCAAGTAAAAGTTAAACAAACAATGAGCCCAAGGCTCTTATTTATAGCACTCAAAGGAGTGGGCAACCCCAAAATCTCCTTGAGTTAACAATGAGTTTTTGCCAATCAATTAGCAAGATTTATTCCTAAAAAGGGGGAACAAGCAGTTCACTGGAAGACTACTTCAGTTAACTGAAAGTAAACAAAGAGTCAACTGGAAACTACTTCAGTTGACTGAAAGTAAACAAAGAGTCAACTGGAAACTACTTCAGTTGACTGAAAGTAAACAAAAGGTAAACTTTAATGAAAGTATCCCTCCAAAATAGACATCCACATTTAGTGGAGATCTAAGATCCACAAATCATGGAAGCCGATTAGACATCCTTAATCAGTGGGATCTGACAATGCATGATTTATGGGATATGGAATTAACTTGGAAAGGGGGATCAAGTTAACTCCAACTATATTTAATGCCTTCTTGAGTTGACTTGGAAAGAAGCATCAAGTCAAACTCAAGTATCATAAATGCCACTTGGAGGGTGTAGGACGTCCTTCTTAGTTGTCTTTTCACACTTCACTATTTCTGGTCAACAACTCCTTGATCCATGTGTTGACTTCTTCCGTTTCTGGATAGTCAATGCTTTGATGACACAACATCTCTTCTTGTGCAAGCTATTTCTCTTGGTAACTTTGGCGGCTCCGTGCTTGGAATGACCTCTTCGCAGCTGGTAAGCCAAGGTGCTTACTGCCACGTGGGAGGTGGTAATATTGGTCTTTTTTCTGCAAGATCAGCCTTTCTTTCTTCTTCGTCCAGAGTAATTGTTGCAGCTCTCCACTGAGCGGGAGATGTATTCTTTTCAAAGATAAAGATCTGCAGACTATTGATGATGTCCGTTTGCTCTCCAGCAATGTGTGTAAGATCTGGTTGGAGAGTTGCTGGTGCAAGGTCTGGTTGTTCGATTGGAGCCCAAGGACGCCAAATTGTCATTCTATGAAGAAGAACTCGCCTGTTGACTGTAAACACAGATGTGTTCAAACAACTTCTGAAAAACCCTTGAAAATAGCGCCCTGCCGAGAAGTATTTTTCCAGAAAAAATCTGGCACATGGGTTTTGTTCGTGCTTCAATGCTGAACAAACCCAGTTCCTCAGAATTTTGATTCTGAAACTTTTTCGAAAAAACCCCCAAAAATAGGGGCAGCAAGTTTGCTGATTCTAGAAAATTTGTTGAGATGGGTTTCTCTGGAAAATTATGTTGAATCTACCCAGTTGATCTGATCTGATGTAGCCTGTTGCTTTGTGTGACATGCAAGAAAACCTAAGACAAGAAGAGAGGAAGTAGACAGAAGATGGATTGGAAGTTTTTATCTGACTACCTGAGAAAATCTCACTTAGTCCAACCTCAGATTAGCAATCTTCTTCTGCTTCAAATCTGCAAGAAATATCGAAGAACGGATGAAAACCTTGGCCAGATCTGTAAATGGCGTCCTTGAGAGCTCATGGCTGTTCTTGATCATCAACCTGCAATGAAATAATGAAATGGGATGCCTATACCTTGATTACATAGACTCAAGCCTTAGATCCACAAGTTTGGGGACCTAACTCATGATCAAAAAGTGGTTTTGGCATGATCTGAAGTTCAAAAAGGTGATTTCCACTGATCGTGGAGTGTTTTAGCCAAGTTTAACTCAAAATATCTTGACTTTAGTCAATAACTTGGCTTTGACTTCTTTTACGCGTCCCTTTTGAGTTTTGCAAGTTTTTACTATTTTCTCTGTTGAATGACCCCAGTTTGATCCTGAATCTAGATTGATCTGTCGATCCTGAGATGTTGCTGACACATTCACTGCTGAGCTGGATCCAACCTGAAGAGAAGTGCCTAGGAGGCATGATGGTAAAAAGTTGAGTTTAGGGCATCAAAAGAAAGGGCGCCTTTTCCAAGAAAGGGCGCTTTTGCTTGTGCCTTAGTGAATTTTCTATCTTTGTTCTTCAGCCTTTTGAAATGACCTCTCGTGCTTTGATCTGAACTTCTCGTTGATCGGAGAATCAGATGATTTCATTTGATATCTCGTGTAAGAGACCAGGTGTCTCTCAACCCCAAACCCTAACTGAAATCACTGATTTTTGTTTGTTTTGTTTTTTTTTTTTGATTTTTTGAAGAGTTTTGGCAATAAACAAGAAATTGCGATTTTGCTTGAAAAGGACTGGAAAATTAATATAAAATACCAATAGCATGAAAACTACAGAATATCATTCATATATCGAAGCTAGATGGTTTATTGATCATTTGGAATGATTACACTGTGATCTAACAACATGCACAGGAAACAATAACATTTATTATGGAAGAACCTGGTTATTGCAGCCGCTTTGAGATGAAGATGAAAATGTACGGCCAGCTCCAGAACAATGATCTCCAGGCTCAGAAACAGAGAGACAACCCCAAGAACCCTAGGCGCCCTTACTGCAAAAGACTGGAAGTGAAAAGACCAAGCGATTTTCTCAGAAGGAGAAGTACGGCCCTTGCTGGTACAACAGTACGGCCCAGCAGCAGCAGCAATAAATGTGGTACGGCTCCCTTGTAGAATGTGCCTGAACTCTGAGAAATGGCCCCTGTCAAGTCATCTTCAATAACTAATCAAAGATCTCTGTATATTCTTCTGAATCGATCCAATAAGCTCAAACTATAACCTCTGTGTGAAGTCACCAAGTAGACAATCTTCAACTGGTGTTGCACAGCCTCAGTATGCCAGATCTTGAAGAGGTATCGTTCTTCAAAACCGATCGTCTGTTGAAACCCTAGGTTTTGCAAACTTCAATGCTCAGAGCAAAAAGAAGACAAATTGAATAATCATCACATAAGAGTTCGATTTGTCTTGGCAGTCAAATATATAAGCCTCTTTCAAAAATTCGACCCAAGCTCTCTTTTAATAATCATTTAAATAAAATTATTAATTACACCTTTCTCAACTTAGGAAAAATAAATAATAAATGGCGTCCCCCTTAATGAGTAAATAATTATTCATTATAACAAATATTTCACTTTATTATAAAGTATTAAAAATACTTTATAATACGCCATTAATTATTAATATTTAAATATATTAATAAAGTGACTTTAATATAAAGTCAAAATATTAATTATTCAATAATCATTAAATACTCCGTTATTTTTCCATTTGATCACCAAACTGACAAATTGGGTCGACTCTGAGCTAACCAGCTGAACCAGGTGCCCTGCCCAAAATAGCAGCTTCCGCCTGTCTGACTTTCTAAAAATAGCAAGTCTCTGAAAAACCTCTCTGAAGGATTCTGCGAAGGCTCAATCTGAAACAACTGAAAGAAGGATGCTCCTGAACATCGGGTAACTGCCTCAAATGATCCTCTACACACATCTGTCAGCCTACGAGGATCGAATTAATAGGCTAACCACATAACCAGCTGCGTTGACTAGGATGGGGACATCACATCTCGCCAGGTAGCCAGCTCCGTTTCGCCGAAGATGACTGAAGTCAGAAAAATTGAAAGTCATTTTAGGGTTTCTTTATTGAAGGGCGCCCCTCATTGAAAAGGGCGCTTTTGTCCTTTAGCGTGGTTATCTTCATCTGAAAAGCTGTCTACTTTGATTCTGATTATTTGTTGACTGCCTCATCGGATGACTGTGCTTACAGTTGCGTTGCTGAGATCTACCTAGGCTGAGAAGATTGTTCTGGGAGACCTTTGGTCTTTTGTCAGCATCTAGAGGTCCAAAACGAAGGGCGCCTTTCTTTTGAAAAGGCTCTTTTTTCTTTGATCTTCACCTTTGACAGTCATTTCCTGATATTTCTTCAACTGCCTCTTTTCACTTCGTCAACAACTGCTTATGATCGACTCATCAGATGATCTAGATGTTTGTTTCATTGTCGAGCCAACAAGCAAATGCCGAGGATGACTGCCTTGGATGATCTAACAGACTGCATTTGACCCTTAAAGATCATGGGCGCCCCTGCTTGAAAAAGGCTCTTTTCAGCACGTGAACTTGTTTCTCCTTCGTAACGTTTCCAGAGTTAGTCAAATTTCGACCTTTTTCAATTTCAGAAATCTCCTCCGTCGAAGATCACCATTTCTTCATGTCTCACGTTCATCGTGTATGGGTGTTTGGAAAATGACTAAGGCATTTGACTGCATAGCCTCCTCTTGGTAGCAAGGCGTGCATTCTCCAGACTTAGTCAATTTTCAGCATTTTTCATTTTTTGAAAATCCTAGACTTAGTCAATTTTCAGCATTTTTCATTTATGAAAGTCCCCTCCGTCATAGAGCATCTTTTCAAGCATTTTTGCCATGGTTTCTTTGTTGAAGCTTTTGAAGCTTAGCTTTCAGCACCTAGTACTGACCAATCTGCCATTAATGGCTGTGGAGCTCCTAACTTTGTTCCTGAAAAATAGAAATAGACCCACCAGAGTAAAACATGCCTTTTGATGATTCTGACTTGACCGATGTGATCGTGAAGCCTTTTAATTCTATCAAAATCATTTTCAATCATTTCTGGGAAGGTCCTATTTTCAAGGGTTTCCCTAAAAATAGGGGCGTAAAACCTAATTTTCAAATTTTCAGAATTTTGCACATGTGTTCCTTGACAGAAACCCACAAAGACCCTATGTTTGGTTTGACCTAAAACAGACTTTTAACGGCATTTTAACAAGATTTAGCT
Source organism: Sequoia sempervirens (assembly GCA_007258455.2). Classification (NCBI taxonomy): domain Eukaryota; kingdom Viridiplantae; phylum Streptophyta; class Pinopsida; order Cupressales; family Cupressaceae; genus Sequoia; species Sequoia sempervirens. The sequence goes on along the minus strand of VDFB02270651.1, from coordinate 811,914,077 downwards.
CAAATTACACAGAATGCCAAAAATTTATTTTGGGTACAACAAGTTTATATATTTATTAAAAATGGTTTCCAAGGTTTCTAAACATTTGGCATGAACATTATAATATATATTTATTATTTAAGAATGTTTATGTAGATATTATAATTTCATACTCAGCATGAACATTATAATATTTATTATTTGTTTATTTTGTCAATAGATTTCAGTATTGTTCCTTTTGTGATTTCTTTATTATAATATCTGTTTGTTTATTTTATGACATTTACAATACGATTTTAATTAATATTATTAATGATAATTACAATTATAGTGATATCTCTTGTTGTTTAGTTTGTGAAATATTATTATTATTTAGATTAGTTTCTTGATAATATTTAGGGTTCTAATAGTTTTAATTATAAAGTTATCTTGATAATTATAATTATAATAATGATGTTTGAATGGCAATTACTTGCATTTGTATTTTGATATTTATTCGGTTTGGTTATTTGTTTTTCAATATCTCAGATTTAGCTTTACAATTTTGGGGACATGACAGTCCACCCCGCTCAAGATTGCTTTCCCTCAAGCAATCATAATCTAAGATGGGTAATTTTAAGATGTTGCTTCTTGTGGTGATGATATCAGCTTTAATGGGAGTTGGAAGTTCTAACCCAAGTGATGGATATTCTGGCTGTGAGGATAATATATTGACTAATATTCTTTAGTGGTACTATTTCTCCATAACTCTCAAACCCACGAGTTGGAGTTTGTGAATCAATATAACTTAAAATCACTTGAATTAGAAATTAAAGCAGACAACCAGGTAGCTCAACCAAGCAAGCAAGTAGCTCAAGCAAAAAAACAAGTAGCTCAAGCAAGCAACCAACCAACTCAAGAAAGCAGGGAAGTAGCTCAAGCAAGCAAGCAAGCAGCTCAAGCAAGTAGGCAACCAACTCAAGTAGACAAGCAAGTAGCTCAAGCACACAAGCAAACAGCTCAAGCAAGTAGGCAAGTCGCTCAAGCGCGTAGACAAGTAGCTCAATAACACAACCAAGTAGCTCAAGTATGCAAGCAACTAGCTCAAGCACACAGGCAAGTAGCTCAAACACACACAGGATGCCAGGAAAGATGCGCCGATACCACTGTAATGTCATTTGTCCTTCTTTTCCCTAGAATTCACTTGTTGACTAGGTTTAGGGTTTCTTCATTCAAGGGAATGCTCTCTCTAATGAAATAATCCTAGAATGAAATTTGCATTCACCATATTAACAACATTTCCACATACACATATATCTGTTAGCATTAATATCTAGACATCCCAAAAATATAATCATAAAAGCAATAATGAAGACATAGGAGGAGTGGCATGGGTAGATCCGCCTGAAGCTATCCATCTATACCCAAGAGCACAAGCGTCCGACTAGGACAACCCACCCCTTGGCCCCGAGTGGCATGAACATCCAAACCAAGACAATTCCACCCCCAGAGTGGCATGCTTAGTGGAAACACTTGTACCTGCTTTCTCTACCCGTGCCATCACCTCGGAAGACACTTAACCTACTGGGGGGGAGCCAGCGGAGCTTATAAGTGGTTCTGGGCCTACCACCCCTCCATGGCCTTGATGGATCTTGAGTGTGACCCCCACCCCTCCATGACCCACCTATGCCTTGGGACTGGGCGAAACCTTAAGTGGAATTTCCACCCCTCCATGGCCCATTCTTGCCTTGGGTTTCAGGGGCGGATCTTAAGTGGGGTTTTTAGGCACCACCTTTCTCAAGCCCTTCCTCCCTAGTAGGCTTGCAAACACTCGAAAGACAATCTTTAAGTAGTCAAATACATTTGCACTTATCATTGTTTCTTAAGTAAATATCAAATCTATTCTTAGATTATACTAGAAAATCATTGCATAATGATTAGATAAGCAACATCTTATATTTAAGATAGAAATTCACAATTAACATTCATCTATTATGCATAACATTTATGCAGGTATGAGATAATCAAGGGAAAAAATACACGAGTATACCAAACAATCGGTTCATTTCCTCCGTAGTACAAGTCGGTATTTTCTACTCTTGATCAACGATCTTTTCTTAATCACTTGGAAGATATCGTTAGTATAGGACAAACAAATAAGAAACTATTATCCATATTTATATTAAAGCCTCATAATTACTTATAGGGCTCCTTAATTGTTGCCAGCATCATTATTGCACAATCATAAATTATATATATATATATATACCATTATTTCTAATTGATTTCAATTTACAATAATTTCTTTGCATGAATATATATTATTATATTATTATATTTAAACTATTTAAACTTCAGCTCAAATATATTCTTGACAATATATTTATTCTTCTCTCTCATCTGGTGCTTTCCCACATTTATGACTGAGTATTATATTGATTCCCTCAGTGGTTATTTAATTCAGAAAATGCCACCTTATTATTATCAGCAGAATGTAATGTCCCCTTCTCAAATGTGATCTTTCCAGTTGGCCGTGGCCTATTCCGGAGACCCGTAGGCTACTCGGATGGTGAAATTAGGGTTTCCTATTTTTGAGGAGGTTGTTGCTTGAAGTTTGGAAATTGGATTGCGGATTCTTTCTGGGTTTTCAGAGAGCTTTGCAATGGTATAGTCGGTTTGGTGTTTCGAGCAACTTCATGAATTTACTATTTTTAGTAAATTCTATTTCTGACAGTGGTCCTGTTGGCTTCAGTACAGTTGGCTCTTGTCTTCAACCAGTTCAGTTGATAATTTGATTTTTGGCCCTTGGATGCATTTTCTGGAGAGAAGTTATTTTTATATTATAATGTTATAATTTTAATATTATAACCCCTTGGCCTAGCATTACAACTTTATGTTGTTTTAAAAAGGGGGACTTTATGGGTAAATGCTTCATGTGGAGATAACTTATATTTTAAGGCCAAATTAAGGGTTGAAGAGGTGGGACGCCTACTTGTGGAGAGAGATTAATTTTTATAAAGTAAAATTATTGCCTTGAGAATTGGACGCCACCTTTGGAGGGAAATAAGTTGAATTCAAATTTGAAATTAGGGTGCCCTTCTTGAAGCTTCTAGAGGATTATCTTCCAGTCTATAAATGTTGGCTTCTTCTCTTCATTTGGACATCTCATATTTTCAGTAAAGACATGCTGCCGAAATGGTGATAGATTGCTTCGAGGAAAGTGTTGTGACCTTTTTCACACATCGCCCCATTGCAAATGGGGACCCCCTAATTTTGGCTTTGCTTTTCGGTCGTTTTGTTGTTGTCTCTCTTTTCTGCCGTCTGCCTATCGAAGATTGTGCCCGTCTATGAGCCTAACAAGTGAAATTTGGTCAAGTCTGAAATTAGGGTTTCCGTCCTTCTGGTCAATCCGAAGTCGAATGAAGTGAGTAAATTGAAAATTGAGCTTAACGTTGTTGTCAGTATGCTCCCAGCAGGCTCTCAGCGAGTTTTCATCAAATTCTGAGGTACTTACTATTTTTAGTAAGTGTGAAATTCCGGGCAGTTCGTCAGCATTTTTGAGATTCAGACAGTCACACTGCATTCAGAATACATTAGACTACTCACATGCAAAATTTGAGTGAAAACAGACAACTTTCTATTTTTAGCAGTCCAGCTTCCGGGACAGATTTCAGGGTTCAGATGCAGAGTTTTTCTTTGCATGTTGGCATATTCCTTCTGGGTTTTTCGAGACCTTCGCGATGATATAACATGCAAAACGAGATGACCACTTTCAGAATTCAGCCTTCCGAGGCTATTTTTAGGGTTTGCATGTCAGGGTTTCTTTTGCATGTCGGATGATTCCTGATGGGTTTTTCGAGAGCTTCGCGATGGTGTGACATGCAAATGAAGATACTCGCTCAGTAAGGAACTTGCTATTTTTAGCAGGTGTGTCCCGGCAGCTGCCTCCCAGCAGTTCAAAATCACAGGCTGATCGCAGTGCCACAGAAACGAAGAGAAACAGAGATCATTTGATACGCATGCAGAGCGAATTAGGGTTTCCAACTTCGGGACCCAAAAAGAGGTAAAAAGTCATAATTTTCGAAAACCAATGTAAGCCACCGCGATCAGCATTCTTCAGGGTATCTGCTAGTGAAATTTCAAGTCAAACGGAGCACTTACTATTTATAGTAAGTCAATTCGGAAACTGGCTAAAAATAGTAAATTAGGTGCATGCGTTGATGTTGGCAGTCAGGTCACGTGGTGAGGAGCGCCTCATTCAAATTTCAAGTCGATCGGAGCAATGGAGCTGTCAGAAACAAGAGGTTACTATTTATAGTGAATCATCTTCAAAATGGGCTAAAAATAGCAGGTCAGCTAAAAGTGGCAGTGTCGACAGGACAACAAGGTCATGAGGATGCAGTGCGCAAAATTCCAAGTCGTTCCGAGCTTCAGAGATGCAAAATCAGAGGGCTTACTATAAATAGCAGGGCATGAAAGCTGGAGAAAGCATGAAAAATTTCTAAGTATGAAACTTCATCCTGCAGCCATGGCAGAATGCGCCCAAGCTGATGAGGAGGCATGAAAGAATTCTAAGTCAAACAAGTTCGTCCTTCACATACATGGAAATGCGCCCAAGGAAGAAGTGGGTCAACAAGTCAAAGTTTTTATCCTTCTCACCCTCCTAAATGCGCCCAAACAAGCTCAAGTGAAGACAAAAAAGTGAAGTTGAAAGGTCATCCCTCTTGCATGCCTAAATGCGCCCAAGTTAGGATGGTAAAAGGTGAGTGGAGGTGGTAAATAAGGTGAAAAATATTGCCAAGGCGTGGTGAATACAAGGTAAATGCTAGGCGTTATCCTCCATCAAGTCCTAAATGCGCCCAAGGTGGTGGGTGTTGGAGAATTTCCTAAGGCGTGTGAAGTGTGAAAACAAGATGCTAAGGTGGTAAGGTGTTAGAATCTTTTTAAGGCGTGTAAGGGTGGAGAATGTATGCTAGGCGTGATTTTATTCTTCTTCAAGTATCATATGCGCCTAGGGTGGATGAAGTGTGTTAGGCGTTGAAAATGCAAAGTGTTGAAAATATTTTCCTAGGCGTGGTGATGAATATCCTTCAGCATGTGTCATTTGCGCCCAAGGTGTTGAAGATGATTGCTAGGGCGTTGGAAATTTTATGGAGAATAAAATACAAAGGATGAATAATGCATGCCTAGGCGTTGAAATTGCCAGATGAAAAATAAATTAAGTGTGATGTGCTTTCAAGAAATATTTTCTAAGAAAAGTTGATGAATTTTTCTCACCACTGGCAAGATGGATTGAAGGATGAATAAAAAATTTCTAAGGGAAAATTTTTCAAAATGCTAAGTGATTCAAAAATTTTCTAAGGCACAAATATTTTCTCCCTTAAAGAAACGCCTAAGTATGATGAAGTGATGAATTTTCCTGAAGTCCGAGTGGAGTTGCCAGTGATGAAGTCAGAAGGTGCCAACATTGCAGGATGAATAAAAGTTCTCCAGGCAGAGCAACGAAATTCTCAGAGGAGATGAAGAAATGAAATAAATTGTTGAAAATTATTTTTCCAAGGTTCAAAATTCCAGAAAATTAAATGAACCTGTTCGTTGGGTACCCATGGGTTCGATGCGTTCTGGAGAAAATTTTCTTCTGGGTATTGAAGATTATTGATGAGGAGTTGATTTTAAAGTCCTCCACAGCTTGCCAGGAATTTTGAGGTGAAGATTTTTAGTGGGCACTAGGTTGATGAATTTCCTAAGGGAAATTTGAAAATTTTCTAAGGCAAATGTGAAGAAAATGTGTTTTCAAGATAAAAATATGCCTCAGCGGATGAGTTTTAAGTCAACTGCTTAGGTGAATTTGCTCAAATTCTTCGTGAGGACAATCTTCTTGAGCCAGAGATGAATAAAATCAAAGTTGTCAGAGCTCCAACAGGTGAAATGAATTTCTCAAAGATGATGCGCCCTTGAGGAAGATGGGTTGAAAATTTGGCTAAGGCATGAGGAATTTGAACGTGAAGTTGGCTCGTGGAGGCGATGAACGCTTGAAAATTAGAGCGTGAGAATCAGGTAAGTAAGTTAAGATTATATTATGAAATGTTCTAATGCTTTTCTCCTTGCTTGTTTTGCAGGATGAGCGTGGAGGCCAGAGCACGATGTCTGGAAGTGGTGAAGCACGATGATATCACAACCTTCGAAGGAGGATAAAGTTACAAGTTTCAATCTCGAAGGAAGAAGAAGTTGCAAGAAATTGGCTAAGTGTTAGCTCAAGTGACAAAGAAGTTAAAGAAGAAAAGTCGAGAAGAAGATCAAGAACAGTGTGAACGCGTCTACAAACGGAATCTTCTAGAAGGATGATGGTGGACATTATGGCGCATTTATTACCCCACTCTCCTTTGTGGCGGTTTTTAGGGCAAATCTTGTTTAGGGCTGAGGTGGCAACGACTTAGCCACTTATTGATTGTAACCCTAGCCGTCTTTTGGGACTTGGCTAGCTATATAAAGGGGGAGTCCCCCTCATTTGTAACTCATTAGAGAGTAGACAGTAGAGAAGATTAGAATAGACATAGAGTAGAGGGACAACTTAGAAATAGCTTAGTATAGATTGATAGTGTAGTTTGAAGAAGAGGGAAAGTTTTCCCTTGAAACTTTGTAAGAAATTGTTGTGAACACTCTCTCAATAAAAGAGTTCTTCATTGATGGTGAATTTCGTCTTTGTTGTGAGTAGCTAGCAAGGTTTCTTCGTCCTTCGGATTCAAATGGTAGCTCAAAGTAGTATAATTTTTATTCCATGCAAGTAGATGTTAACTGTGGAATGTGGTGTTTGATCTAAGCAACTTCGTCTATCCATACCACTAGTGTATTTGTTGATGGTGAATGCGCCTTGTGTGGTCAACTGGAATATCATGTACTTAACTTCAATCACAGTTTGAATAATGGTATGCGTCGTTGTGATGGTATCTTTATGTCAAGTGGTGGTTTGAACATCTCTAGTCATCTCCCTTGAAGATTGCACCGACTCCATGGAAGCTGTCCGATGCGAGGCAAAGCGAAGTTCGGTTGAAGTTTGCTGAAGTTGAGCTCCATATCCCACACCTTAGAATAGATTTAGACTTTCTAAACCTTACCCCATTTCAATTCAAGAGATCATTCTCTTGCTAGAATAGGTAACCTCTGCTACCCATGTATTGCAAATTCCTTTCGGTATTTGAATTCCTTTCTCCACACAACAATTCCAGAAGTCCTCGAAAATAGCTGAAATCACATCAAGCCAAACCAGCCTATTCAGACCGAAGAATCTTTGAGTTGAACGCACGAACTTTCTGGCAATCTTAGCGTGCGGAATACTTTGATCAAGAGAGGATAGGGTAGCCGTTGGCGACTTTATTCTGCGTTGGTGCGGTCACGAAAAACACATCAACAGAAAGCACACCTCCTAGCTTGCCTCATCTTCTTGCTTGAAAGATAGCAACTAGTTGAGAGGTAGATTGTAGTAAGTTTGTTTTTAGTATTGCATTTGAGTTACCAGCATATTAGTTCAGTTTTCCTTGCATTTAGTCTTGTTTCTGGAGTTGCTGATTATCACAGCTGATTGTAAGAATTGATCATATCTCTTAAAATAAAAATATTGCAGTTCTAGGTATTGAACCAATCTGATTTCCTGCCAAGGGCGACCTAGCATGTCAAGTTTCAGATTTTTTAAATGTGTCTTGAATTTTATGGAGCAAAATCGCCCCTCCTTGAGGGTCGTACTTTTCTGAGGATGCATTGATTTCCGTGCAAAATAAATAGGAGTTATTTGGGTTGGTTTCTCAGTCACTTTTGGGGCGCCATCATATTAGGGGTTGAATGCATTTAGTCTCATGTGATTTGGGTGAGTTTAGAGTGATTTGTGAGCATTTTAGTAAGTTACTGTGTTGCTGGTCTGTGCAATTGTATGTCATAATCAGTCATATCACACTTGGAAAAAAGTCATTAGTGAGTGAGAAGTTGATACTAGAGGGATTTGGGGGCATTGGAGATTAGTTAAAATTATTGCAGCATCTGAAGCTTCTAATCTTGTGTTCTTGACAGGCTCTCTAACTTATTGTAAGCTGAACAGTAGTACTGTCAACAATTCTCTCTTCTCCTCTTTGAATTTACATGTACTTCCCACTGAATAAGTGGAAGAGGCTGGCTTGCCGCCTATTTACTTTCAGTTAGTAGTTGTAGGGATCCTCTGACCACATGCTCGCCATCACTCAGCGCCATTCTTGGTTAGAGTTACTTCAGCTCATCTGCATCTTGATCCTCTGACCATATGCTCGTCTATCCTAGACGCATTTTTGGTTAGAGTTCCCTTTCAGTTTGCATCTGCATTAGATCCTCTGACCTTATGCTCACACCTTGCCCACATCGGGATCCTGGTGTACATTCTTGGTTAGAGTTGCTTACGCAACGTTTTGGTTTAGAGCTAACCTTAACGGGTGCATGTTGATTGTAATTGCATTTAAAAAAAAAAAAAAAAAAAATTGGTTCGGTTCATTACACAGAAGCTTTTCTCAAATTTCCCATCCGTTAGAATATGTTTAGATATTCTTTCTTTATTCATCCATTCCTTTCTTATTCTGCTCATCGATACCCTTTTATTCCTTAAATCTGTTTGCTTTTATACTTTCAAAGTTGAGTGAAATAATATCTCAAAGGTGACTTTATTATAATTAATTTAATAAAGTGACTATAATAAAATGATATATCAAAAAGTCACTTAAATAATAAAATAATAAAATATTCTTAGAAGCTTCTTGGAGATGGGTTAGAAAAAGTATATAAGAAGCTCCTTGCTAGTCCTTCAGGCACACTTGGATTTTACTACTTCTTACATACCTGTGTGGTAGAAAGTGTAATGGCCCCTTTCTAGTAGAAGCACTTAAACCCGGATCTTGCATTCAAAGTGTTTCTCAAAGAGGCATTAGAGACGTTAGAAATCAATAACTTTCAGTAATATCATCTAGTTAGATCAAAGACAATATCATTATTTGTTTCTAGTCAAAGGATTATTCATTTCCTCCCTATTACTCACTATAAACGAATCCCCTATAATATGTTTTATGAGTACAAAGTATCTTTCGAGATCCCATAGATGGAACTCTATTATACCATTAACATCATAGGGAATGAATAGAATCGTTATTACCTATAAGGCTCAATAATTACTACAAGCATCATTATTGGTTAATCGTAAATAATATGTTATATATATATATGTATTATATGTATATATTGTATTTCCACCACCTATGAGATATTTATGAATCTCACTATATATATATATCTGAATATATAATTATCAATTACCAAATTATATTTATCAACATATGAATTGTATATTCAGGAAACATACTATATATATATTAAACGTATATGTTAAACACCAACCCTTACTACATTCTTAATTCCTTCATTTATTATCATTTATTTACCTTTTGATTAGTTTCCACATAAATTGTTATTATTTATTTTGTAACAGAAATTACTTACCTATTATTTAAAATTTATAAAATGCTTACCATGCTACTGCTGATGGGACTGCAGATATTTCTTCTTCTTTACCTGCCACGATGATTTCTGTTCTCTTTCAGACCTCTGTCTGAATATATTCTTCTTTTTCTTTCCCCCAATTATGTTCATGCAGCCCCAACATCTTTCCAGTAGATATCTCTTACTATATTTCTTTCCTATGATTTTCCAGTTGCTTCCGTAGACTTCCTTTCTCCTTCCGTCAGCTTTTATCTCCATTCGATGTCTTTTTTTTCATGTCTTTCCCTACCTTTATTCACAAACTACATTTATTATATCTCCATGAAGAGATACGTTTCTTTAGAAGGGACATCACCTTTCATATGAATTTTGTTTGGAACCGAATGAGGGTCAGCTTCTTTCATAATTGACTTTATTTTGATATTATTTTTATTTTATCTTTTATCTTTTTTTTCTTGTTATATATTTTGCTTTATTATAGTTTGTGGAAGTATGTATTTACTAGTTTATCTTATAGGAGACATGTTGGCGTTTAAATTAGCACCTCTGGAGTGCTGATTGTAAACGTTCAGCTATTTCAAATGTTTTGCAACACTTCTTCGTTATTTCAAGAGGAGAAGTCCCTCTCTGCTGGGAGCAATGCGTAAGGAAGGGAAATGTAAACTAAAGTTCCTATCTTTTTATGCTTCAGCGGTAGGACACAAGGGTGCACAAACACAATGCGCCGTAGCTAAGCTTTTTCTCTGGTTTCTGCAGATCTTAACTACGACTAATCTAGCTTCTATCTATCCAATACCTTCAAGGTAAACAGAGCATGAGGGTAAAGGAGCGGGAATGGTTTGGTTGGATCACCTGAATTCGCCGTCTCCTGAGAATATGACCGAGGCTTTGAACTCTCGGATATACACCGGGATAAGGTTGGTACAAGCAAACACTCTTTACAGTAAACTGGATTTGAGACCTGCCAAGGAGGAGGAACCCCTATTCGAGGTATGGGCTAGGAAACGGTTTACAAGAAACAACAAAATGACGATGTCTTGGCCAACAAACTTGCTAAGGAGGAGGAATCCCTATCCGAAGTATAGATTGAAGGACAATACATTAAACAACA
>VDFB02270651.1:811892752-811903401 GCA_007258455.2 Sequoia sempervirens | reverse complement strand
CAACAAAACTAAAAATTAATATAAAGTTTAAGACTATAAGTAGGCAATTTTTTTATGAGCTAGGTTTCGTCTTTGTTGGCTGACTAATTTCTGACAAAATTCATAGAAATCAGGCTCCAACATTTATCTATAATTACAATTTTATTGGTTTGATCAAAATTAAGTTCACAAGTATTAACAATAATTCTATATTTTTTTATCAAATATTGGCTGTCAATGCATATCTTTATTTTTTATTTTTTGAAATGGAAAAATATGCAAGTTGATTTATACTTAAAATTTTTCCCGAGTATAAGGTATGTCTAACTGTAAAGTTACGGCTCTCAAGTTGTTTAGTATCTCTCTCATGACATGCTTTAAGATATAGAAATCTCTGTACAGCAACTTATTTGATAATCCTTCCTCAAGAGTAATTGTTTTTTCTGTTAATAAGTCATTAATGATGTGTGGCATCTGCCCTTATGAGGCATTCCGAGTTATTGCCGCTCTTGAATCTGCACCACTTGTTATGTAAAGGTAATACTTACCAGTTAACTTCCAGTTCACCTGGGATTCTATCAAGCAAACTTGCTTGAACAGGTCAAACTAAAATGACTCAATATCCAGTGTCTTCTAAAGGAGGGATCCTATGAAGATTAGTTTTAGTTTCCATTTATTTTGATTCAGATGGTCTCATCTCACTTGATTATTTCAGAAAGTAAAAATCAGAATTTTTTCCAAAGAACTTGGCACAGCTATGTTTTAGGAGGGAGAGATTTCTATTGAGTGTTAGAGAGAGGGGACTGAAAGATTACTGCACTTGCTTTAGAAATTTTCTTGCAAAATGGCAGTTTGAGGGATTTTTCTGATAAGTTCTTTCCATAATATTTGATGCTCATTTTGGACAGAGGTCATTTCCTTACAAAAATATGTGGTGAAGCTTAATTTTTTACATCCCATGAGATCATTTTATTGACACTCCTATATTCATTCTGCAGAACCTGCTCAGAAAAAATAGTGAACTCCCCTTCATGGGACCAGTTAGGCGGATAGATAACAATAGATAACACAACTGTGGTCCCTTGGAACTTGTCTGTTTTGGACCTCTCAAAAAGTATCACTAAATAATTTTCATGGAAACTATCAACAAATTTTAGTGCATGCATTGCGGCCTTGTGTCAGTGGAAGCCCTTACAAGTTACATGGTTTCTGCATATCTTCATTTGCACTCTATTAATCTCTGACAAGTTTGCTTCTAAGTGGTGGCCGCTCCTATCTTTTAGTTTGCAATGTCCATATTTTACATCTTTAAGACTGACTACTTCTTAGGGACCACCTAGTGCTAAAAGAAATGTAGCAATAAGACACTCCATAGGAATCCTCTCTTAATGTAGATGACTATGATACCGGGTCCTTTCTAACCCTCCCCCATACCCGTATGGGTTGGGATCAGGGCCGGGACAGCTTAGGCTTGCCTAGGGTCCACCCTAGGACCCATAAGGAATCTGGCCTGGATTCCTTATGGGTCCTAGAGGCTTCTTTTAAAAAGTTTTCAATAATTTTAAATCTTGTATATATAATAATATTAGGGTTTATAATGTTTTTTTTGTTTTTTGTTTAAGTTGTAGGCTGGTAATTTTATAATTTTTGTTTTGTTTTGTTATGTTCATACAAAATGACTAGTAGTTCTAGTTCAATTGCACCACATGTAGGGAGCTCATTTAAATTTGATTTAGCATCACCTCTTTGGTGACGTGCAATCATGATTGAACTTCTTGGTGGTGGGGGTTGTTGTTGACATTGTATCCAATGTGGGAATGAGTATAAAAGCTTGTATTGTTGAGTGCAAACTGAACTGTGCACTATTATTGACTTAGAAATAAGAATTTGTCTATGGCTAAATAAAAAGGGTTGCAAAAGCAACAAATAATGGGATATATTGAAGAACAAGAGGACGTTGACATGGTATGTAATAGATCAAAGGAAAGAGCACATCCTCTTTCTAAGTAAGAATCACAAAAATCTGTTAGTGGCTTATCAAAACTGGTCAGCCCACATCTTTTCATGCCACCATCTTTCTAAGAAGAGAATACCCCCTTTATTCCCCATAAAAGAGGCCGATAGGAAAATACCTCTAAGAATGAGGTAAGGGAGGTTGCAGATGAGAGCATTGCTCATTGCTTTTATGGCAATAGGCTTCCTTTCAATCTTGTTAGATCATCATAGTAGTAGGATATAGTTATGGAAATTGCCAATGCACCTACTGATCCCATTAGTCTTGGCTATGAAAGGGTTCAAACCTCTTTATTGGCCAAGGAGAAAGCTTCTGTAGAGGTATCATTGAGAGCAATCAAGGATACATGGTCTGAAATAGGTGTCTCTATTTCTAATGGATGGAAAGATTGCAAAAATATACCACTAATCAATATCATTGTAGTGCCCCCTAAATGGATGATGTTTTTAAGGCAATAGATTGTGAGGAGCAAGTGAAGGATGCAACTTCATTGTTAATATCCTCATACTATCCATTGAGATGGTGGGCCTCAAAAACATTGTCCAAGTCATACAGACAACACAAAAAATTGTAAGGCAACTTGTTCAATGGTGGAGGGTACATATGGACATATTTTTTGGACACCATGCACTGCCCACTCACTCAACTTGATATTACAAAATATTGGAATAGAGATTGAGTGGGTCAAAGAAATCTACATGGAGGCTAATGAGATTCAAATGTTTGTGACAAATCATCATATGTCACAAGCCATCTTTAGGACCTTCTTCAAATTGGAGTTGTTGAAGGTAATTTAAATTTTGTTTTTAATTGTATTTTGAAAATTTGAAAATTTTGATATATGACATCTCATCTACCTTCTAATATTTTAATTTGTTTTATTTTTAACACTACGTTAGGTTGTTGAAACCCAATTTGCATCACAACAATCGTTTTACGACGATTTGTCAAAGTGCAAGAGGTATCGAGCACTATGGTCATCAACACTATTTGAAGTGAATGTAGGCAATTAAATAGAGAGAGAGCCCAAAAATCCAAAGTATTGAATTGTGAATTGACGGTTCTTCCGCGCTCGGCCGCTATCTCCTCCCACCCACCCCGGGGAAATCAGTTCTCGGAGCGACCGGCTATATGAGTTGTTCGGCCGGTGATTGGGTATCTTAGATGATGAGTGGTGGGATTTTGTAGAATATATTTTGAGTTTAACTAAACACATAATCAACTTGATTAGGTATGTTGGTATAGATCTGCCATCTTTAGGAAAAAATTAGGATGGTGTGGACTTTATGGTTGAAAAATAAGGACCAATATAGAAGCCAAGGAACATAACTGGATGGAAGAATTTTTCTCAAGGGTGTACAAGGTCATTGTTTACCATTGGAACAAGATGACCACACCCTTGCATCTCCTAGCATTTGCTTTGTGTCTGAAATATTATAATGCAAAGATACTTTCTTTGTTAAGGAGGGTGGTACTTGTTGTTACTTGAAATTGCACCCTTTGCTGAAACTAGTTCAACATTCCAGTGACAATGGGAATGATCTCAAGGTGTTGGACCTTGCAAATGAGATCAAAACTCCAGAGAAGGTTGGCTCCTTTTTAAGCCTAAGTGCATGTGTTGATTCAACCCAACAGATTAAACCTACAAACTAATCTTATTGTATTGACTTGCTAGCGAAAAGGGGAAGAAAGAAATGCAGGAAATGAAAGGATGGTGATACACCAAGACTTGATGAGTTTCCTCCTTGCCCATGACAGCAGAGAAAACCAACAAAATTGCTTAAATTCACACAAGTCTACATTTATTAACTCCTACGGATAGATATGGAGGTAAGGGATTTGACAGATACTGGGAGGGATGAAATCCACAACTAAATCTTGTAAATCAAATATACATAGCATAAAAATGTAGGAAGGCAGTAAAATCATTCAAATGTAAAGGGAAAAAGAAATTACACAATGCATCAGAACTGAGAAGAGATGAAAACAAAGCGATTTTATTGATTGGAAGGCATTGAGCTTGTTTACAGTAGCAAAGTTGTTGAGGATGCAAGTCTCTGAAGAGAAACTGAGAAGGAACTTTCAAAAAATGAGCACTGCAGGACTTTTATTTCCTTGAAAGAAGGCATGTAAGTTGTTAGAAGCCATGGTATAGAAGGGAAACCCTAACCGTAACTTCATCCAATGCTCTGCAAGAAAGTGCCCCTTTTTATTTGATTTGCACGATTAGGAGGCGTGAAAGAACATTCTTAGCACCCTTGCCATACTTGAGCATTAATGATTAGTGGGTTTGAGTGCAAGAATAAGAGAAAATGCCCATGAAATTCGCTGCAAAATGTGACTTGGAGATGACTTTTTGACGGAAAGGGTTTGTGGACAATAATTGAGGTATGAGTGCCATTCTTTCTCCTTGAATCTGTGTCAAAATTTATTTAGAACAATTTTTGGTCACCATTAGATTAAAATTGGTCGTTGGAGAGCATTATAGAAACATTAATGGCATTGCAAAGTGGTAGCCGGAAGAAAACATGTCTTCTCGAGCAACCTTGTTGTTATTGGTGGAGTATCGGGCAATTGCTTACCCTCATCACCATCGGACTTGAGAAAAGAACCTAAAATCCTCTAATGCTTTGACAAAGCATTGGTCCATCATACATTGGGCCATTGGGCCTCCATGAAATATGATAACCAATTTTTTCGAAAGATTTACACAACATAAACCAGCACTAGCCAACTTGATTAGCGTTAGCTCCAAATTGAAATCCAAGTTGAAAAGATCTCAACACCAAGAATGCACACTCAATCCCAAGGAAGGAGAGGTGTTGTCATATGGCGGAGAAAATACAAAACAATAACTTGAAATGAAGCAAACTCAATGTCAAGAATGTGCATTCAAGATCCCACTGAGGGCGAGGTGCTAACATATGACGGAGTGATTAATTGAAAACTGAAACTAATAGTCGGATAACCAGCCATGAAGCTACAATAATCTAATTCATCCGCTGCGGCAGGCATCCACTTGAGAGTGGGGATTCACCACTTTGAAAGTGGGTACAAAGAGAGATACAATCAATTATCCACACTGGCGGTAGACCATCCAGGGGTACTTAATGTGAGAAGAAAGAAGAATTAATTGCAGCGATTAGGATTGGAACAGTACTACTGTTTACAGTAATTACAAATAAGAAAGAAAGCTGCAAATTACATATGAATTACAATAGCTTCAAG
Organism: Sequoia sempervirens; assembly: GCA_007258455.2. Taxonomy (NCBI): domain Eukaryota; kingdom Viridiplantae; phylum Streptophyta; class Pinopsida; order Cupressales; family Cupressaceae; genus Sequoia; species Sequoia sempervirens. The sequence goes on along the minus strand of VDFB02270651.1, from coordinate 811,898,180 downwards.
CACATGAGTAATAGATGATCTCATACAAATAATTATCTCTCTAACTGCTGATAATGAATCAAAAATCAGAACTTCTAAAGTCTGATAACAAAATTTAGTAAACTGAAAATGTCAACCAGCAACTGTGAAAACCAATGAATTGTTCATAACTCCATCAAATTACCTCCGTTTTGATTGAAATCAAATGCAATGGATTACTAGAAGGTAGGCGACCATGCTAGGATGAAGAAACAGCAACAAAGTTCCACTGTGGATTTAGCACGAATCCCAAGGCACTTCCAGAAAAGTACAACCCTCCTTGAAGGGGCGATTTCTCTTTAAAAATCAAACTCTTAACTAAAAATTCTCAAAATTGGCATGATGAATCGCCCATGGTAAACAAATGGAATGATGAAATACCTAGAACCAAATTCAAACTGGAAAATAAGCTATGAATCAAAATCACCTTCAGCTGTATATGAACTAGCAAACCAAAATTGACAAAAACTCCAGAATTCTTCAATCAAATGAGCTCAATCTGCTAGTCTGATATTGAGAAGCAGCAATGTAGCCAACTAGGTGTTATCTTGCAAACACGAAATTGGACGAAAGGCTAGGAGGTAGACATCCTCGAAGCAAAATATCAATTGTCATTCTAACAGCATAACTTTAGCATAATTTTCATGGATACCAATGCTGAAGCAAAGCATTCATTTATAGAAGAGTAGAAGACTCTTCAATTCCTCAAGAAAGTACGCCAAGAGTCACATGAGACTCTTCAAATTTCCAGAAAACCTTCTAACTTCACAAAAAGGCGTCCACTTTATCAAGGCACAAATAAACTTTATTTTTTAAAAGAATATCTTCAAGAAAAGGCGTCCACTTTTCCCAAGGCATTAAAAGACTTTAAATATTAAATTTATCCTTCATGATGATGTCCCCCTTCATGACCACCTTTTAAGAACAACTTAAAGTTATTTTCCCTAGACCAAGGGGTCAACTACAAATTATAACATTAATGCCTTTAATCACCAAAATTAAACCTTCAAAAGCCAGAATTGAATTGCATTAAATGCTCCAACTGACAATGAAGACCTTGAAGACTGACAACTGCATACTGCCACAAATAGAATTTACTATAAATAGTAAACTCCCTGAAAAGCCATAGAACCACAGAACTGGAAACCCTAATTTTACCTCAAACGAGCCTACAGGCTTTCGGAATAGGCTGATGAGTGTCAGAACAAATCACTGATGAGAAGGGGACATTACAGTCCATCAAACTACTTGCCATGGGAAGAGGAGTGAGATTTGGAGGAGACTAGGGGAAATTTGGAGGAAACTAAGGGAAATGTTAGGGAGTTGGACTTTTAAGGAAGGCATGACCAGGATGATAGGTCCAAAAGGGATGGAGGGATGAAGTCCGAATGTCCGATAGATAAGGACTTTCGGGGAATTGGGGAAGGAAGGAATGGTAGGAAGGTAAGGGAAGGCTCAAAACTTTGAAAATGGGAAATACTTAGGCAAATTTCAAGGACTTCAACAGTGTTTTGGACCGTCGGGGGTTCATGGAAAGAGGAACCAAAAAAGGAGATGACCAAAAGTTTGACTCTAATAAGATACATAGAGCAATCGACAATGTATTGGACTTTCGGGGATGGATGGAAAGAGATGTCGAAACAAGAAAAGCCAAGGGTCATAGCGTCAAGGAATCAGGGAATTCAATGATGGTATGCAAATAAGGGGAACCCTGATAGTTCGAAAGGTTGACAAATTCAACACTTAGGCACTTTTATGTTTCAAACTTCGGGGATTAGGGGTGTCAAATGAAGGGTACAAGTGCAAAGGAAACCCTGACAGTCCATAAATCCAACAAAACAATACTTGGCCAAGGTTACACTTTGAACTTTGGGGATCGGGGATATTTCAAGGAGGCATGTGTGTAAGAGAAACCCCAACAGCTTGAAGGACCTACAAACTCAACACTTAGGCAAATTTTACAAGGTTTGCAAGAAGATTTCAAGAGCGATAGGAAATGTAGGTAGGAATGGATGCCTCTGAAACTCTGACAAAACTATTTAGTTGATTTTGGAAGGATTAGAGTGGGGATTCGGGATCGTAAGGAAGGTGTGCAGGTATGAACAACATCGAAACTCCGACATCTCAACAAAATCAATACTTAGCTAAATTTTGGTTTTTTAATTTGGGCATTTGTTTAAGACATGAAAGGGGGGCTCTTTACAACAACTAAAGGCACCATTTTAAGCAAGACGATCCATTGAGAATCTTTCAGATTAGTTATAATCAATGGGAAATGAAGGGGGCATGAAATGTCAACATTTTGGTGACCTCTCGGGGGTGTTTTCCAGCTAAACACTAAGATCCAATAGCCTTATTAGTCCATTGGGCATGGAGTCACAATGACTTTACATTGACGACGCACCACTGGCTTCACAACAAACTACAAAATGCCTTTGAACAAAACAAAATAGAAATGACAATGTGTAGACTGCACTTGGAGGAAAAGGACAACAAACCTAACCTATCATAAAGTAAACAATAGGAAAATCACTCAAACAAAGCCATTGACTAGTTTTTCAAAACAAATACCTTTTCTGATCAGCTTAGGATGTTTCTCATGCTTATGAACATCCAACCAAGGTTGAAGAAAGGCTATGTGTTTAATCAGCTACAAAAATGCATCTCTAAAGATGGAAACCAACCCACTTACCTGCTTAAGTTGACTGTAAATGTAGTTGTTTTGGAATAAATAGGTAAGCTGACTCTTTCCCTCTTGATACTCAACTTCATGCTTAGGATTAAGCACGACATGTGGTGTCCTGTTGATCTCCAACTAGGCTAGATGTCTAATAGGACATCCTTGTGAAAGGACAATGTTCAAACAACCAGTGCTGATTTCATGTTTATGCTTTGCTTCTTTACCATCTTGCTAGCCAAAATGGTTTGATTCTTGCAACCCATTTGAAAACATGGCTACATTGTCCTCATGTTCATGTTGCTCATGATTTTTTGATTTAGGCTGTGCTACACGGGGATGCGTCCCCTACCCCAAAACCCCCTATACCTGTACCCATCCGTCTCGGGGACAGGGGGACGCATCGAGGATAGTTCTCGGCCGTCCCCGAATTAGGAAAATTCACAGGAAACGGTAGGAAACGTTTCCTCTTGGTTGGGAATGGTCCCCCATCCCCGAGTACAGCAGGGGACGTTGAAAACCTCCCTCACTGTCCCTGGGGACGACTAACCATCCCTCGTGCACATGGAGCCTCCATAAATTAAAAAAATATAAAATTTTGTTTTTTTAAACATTTTATACTGCTGCTAAATGTATTGCGGGGCCCACAGTGTAGAAACCCCTGCTCTCACTTTCTCTGAAACTGCTTGTTTTTTTCTTGTTTCAGAGGTTTTTGGTTTTTTTTGTGTTTTTGCATGAACAAATGAAAATTGCGATTTTTGAAAGAAATTGCTTATAAAATGTGAATAAAATATTACAATGCCAAAAACGATGGAAACTACTGGATCTAATAATGCCAGACGGTTTATTGATCTTTTGAATTGATTACATCTAAGATCTGACAACATGCAACAAAAAAGCAACAACTTTAATGATGAAAAAACCTGGTATTTGCAGCAGGTTGTGAGACTAATGAATTTGCGTGCCCATCATAGAGATCCACCTTTCCCCTGCGCCAGATGATAGCAAATGTATCCAATGAAGTATGCGCCCCAATTGGAGATGGCAGACTGCCAAAAGAGAAGGCGATTTGCCCAATGCAAGAGGTACGGCCTGGTACTGGAAAAGTACGGCCTTGCAGCAATAGTATGACTTTTGTAACAGCAGCAACAATAAAAAGTACGGCCCTTATTTGATGTCTCCAGATCTCAGGAAATAAGCGCCTGTAGAATAGAATCTCTTTCAGATGAATTCCACATTGAAAACCCTGAATATATATTTTCGACTGTGAAGCTCTGTGATAACTTCTGGATGAAGATATCTCTCTGAAAGCAATAGATCAGTTGGTATTTCACAGCCTCTGAACTGCAACACTGAAGATGGCTCGTTCTCCAATGCCAAACGAAAACTGGAACCCTTGGCTCTGTTCTCAGAAGGAAGACTTGACAAAAATTCGATTTTCAACATAATGAGCTCAAATCCCAATGAAACCCTTATAACCTCAAAAAGTCGACTTTTCTCAAAAAGGCATCATTTAAATTAAGTTTGAACTTTTCTTTTAATTTTTCAATAGTTCCAAACGCACTTTTAATTATAAAATATAATTGAAAAGTGGCCCCCTTCAATGTTGGTCGACCCCTTGAGAAAATCACTTAAGTTATAATATTAAATAATATTATAACTTTATAATATAAGCTTCAATAATTAATATTTAATTTGACAATTAAAATATTAATATCTTTCTCAATTTCCGTCCGATTAACGAACCGTCTGAAGCTGGAGAATAAGTGATTGATTTTGCCATGACCAAACCATATTGCTAAAAATAGCAGGGGTGCTCCGCTGAATGACCTAACTTACTAAAAATAGCAAGTCAGGCAAATGATGTCTGAACGACCCTGAACGAAAGCCAAATTGAACAATCCTGCAACTGGAGCTAAGCCAAGCCTCAACCAGACCCTCTATCCACCCTATTAGCCTATGAGGGTCACATAATAGGCTAATCAATGATCTGAGAGATGCCAATTGGAAGGGGACATTACACACAACAACATAAATTTTTTGTCTAAAGTCTAAAAAGAAAAAATTAAATGAAACTTAATAAAGTTTCATAAATCAGTCGATCATTATTTGGGCTCTCTCACGGCAAGCGGCGACTCTCACACAACAAAGCACGGGGAAAAATCTCTGTCTCAACTAAGTCCAGATCTTTTTTTGGCATTTTGCTCCTGCGTTTGGGCATTTAAAAGAGACATTTTTGCATTTTAAAGAGGCATGAAATAGATTTCTTCAAGTTTTTGTTTCTCACGCCTAGGGTAAAGTCGCGGCTGGGCCTCTATTTGACTGTGTTTTTTTCCTCACTCAAGTTGCATTTTGTTTGTGTTTGGGACGCCTTGAGGAGTTGGGAGCTGCACTTAGTTCCATTTCCTACCACTTCCAGGTTTGAGATTAAATTTAAATAATTTTTTGCTTCTGCATTATCTTTATCACTTTTTTTAATTTTTAATTTTTGCTTTTTTATTTTCATTTTTTGTTTTCAATGTTCAATGGTTCATTGATTAAATGATTTGGTATCATTTTTACAAACTTTCAGATTTTCAACCAGCATACAAACTTCATATTTTAAAAAATAAAGAAAAAAAGCCATACAAATTTCAAAATGAGCAGCAACAGTAGTGGCAGTGACAGTCATGAGGGTGAGGGTAGTGACAGTGAAAATGAAGTTCAAAGAATGTCAATAGACCCTTCTTCTAC
>VDFB02270651.1:811877063-811890361 GCA_007258455.2 Sequoia sempervirens | reverse complement strand
GATGATGCGAAAAAGTGTTTATTGGAAGTTTGACTTGGGCAATATCAAACACAATATTTCACATGTAAATGCATGAACACACACACCAAACACAATGATAAATTTGTCATTGAAGATTAAATGTTATGATTAAGCAAACACTTGAATACACAACAAGCCCTATGACTAGTCAAGTGGGGTATGGCCAATTAGGTCTCAAGCTAGTTTGCACAAGGTTGACTAAGGAATGATTTGAAAGCAAAATCCCGCCACACAGCCAGGAGAAAGGGGTAACCTGCCCTTCACCTTCACTTTCTAAAGGTATAAAGTTCTTTGGGGCTTAGCCAAGAGTGACAAGATTTCAACTCTCAAACAAGTGTGTCTTTTGATTCACACTTCAATTGGCGTCATTCGAGTGATGAAATCTTCATGAGCCTCCCTATGAAGGGTTTGACAAAAGAAAACCAAGTGAGGTGTTTGTGATCACCTGCCTTACTTGAGTCACCTTTCGCATTTGTTAATTTCCCTTAGAAATGAAATGTGTGTAAAACAGTGCAAACACTTGTTCTTTTTAGATCCCAAATCAAGATGTGATGGAAGACAATGGTTAATTTTAGACTCGATTTTCGATATGTGATTGAAGACAAAATTCGTTTTAAGATCCCAAATCCAAATGTGTGACAAACAATGGTTAAGAGATGAAGGATTAAATGAGTGCACCTGATTATTTTCGCTTTCCAAATTGATTTTGTGACTGATCCAATGTTGCTCCAAATCCTTTGATGCACCTACAAGCCACAAAATCGAGAAAGACCAAGTAAATTTGCATAGAAGAAAGCTACGTGAAAAAGATGAATTCTGATAAAAATATGATTATGACACATTCACCTAATAATATTTGCATCACTATGAAGTTCATCTTGTCAACTTTCTGATGAATCCTCGTTTGCGCAATTTGGAACTCGTATGACAAAGTTATGATAAAAAGAAAAAGAAAATGACCTTTCTAGATTAAATCTAAATTAGAAACTTTAAATTTAAAATCTAAACTCTCATTTAAAAGCTAATTAAAAATAAAAATCTACTAAAAATCTAATTTAAAAAATCTTAATCTTTAAAAAAAATTCAATTAAAAAAAATCTAAATAAAATTTAAATCTAAAAATCTGACTAAATTAAAAAAAATCTGAATTTAAACTAAATTAACAAAACTAATTAAATAACATTTAATCTAACCAAAATAAAAAAATTAACAAATAAACTTTATTCTACACTAACTAAAAAAAATTAAAAACTAAATTAAAAGATACTTTCTAATAAAATCTTAAAACTTAAAAGGAGTGAAACCATCCTTTGCGTAGAAGATAATAAAGTTTCTGAAAGCTTCAAAAAGCCTAAAAGCTTATTACTGCGAGTGTTTTGACGTTGGAGTTGGGGTTGCAATGGAGAATCGAGTTTTTTTTTTTTATTGGTGGTCTAAGGACACCTACAAGGGCACGCCGGTTGTGGTGACAATGGAGAATCCCAGCTGGTCAATGGTAGAGCTAAAGGAGCCAAATGCTGCATTTCAGCAAGTAGACAAGGACAACTAAAAAAAAAAAAGGCTAAGCAATTGGCATGGGTATTGCTCCTCAAGGCCCATAGAGCTGTTGGGTGCGTTGCTTGGCGAGCAAGAGGACTGTGGACTCTACTTGGTGCAATGAGGAGAAGGCTACTTTTCAGACAGGGGATAGCAATGGAGAACTTATAATGCTGCGTACCTAGATCAATCTGCAAGCAACTCAAGGTTACATACCCCCTCCAAACAAACCCAATAAACTCACCCGTAACTATAAAATGTAGCCCAAACAGAAACTATAAATTTTAGTCCACTGTTTTAAGTAAATCATAAGGGGAAGTATAGGGTAAACACTATGGTCGATTGAATTTGTGCCAGCATAGCAATCACAGAGTTGTGCGTCTTGTTCAGTGAGAGAAGAGAGAGGAAATCGATTTGGCATGGCGGGTGATGGAAGTTGACGTGTGGTCAAAGTGGAGAGTGGGGCTGAACCAATGGCCTGAAATGGTGGCGATTGGAGGTCAAGGGAGACCAAATGGTGGGGGAAAAGTGTGAGGAAAATGTCGACTGAGAAATATATAAAGCCAACTTGCTGCAACAAGCTTTTACCTGCGACCAAAACATTTATAACAGCAAATCCATATCAAAACACAATCAAAGCCTTAAACTTGCAAAGAGGGAGGAAGGATTAGCTGCAAAAACCATGAAAAAAAACCAAAGATCCAAAAATCAAGGGTGCCAAATGTCGGTTCACCAATGTAAACAGGGAAAAAATCAAATTTAGTGGTTGAAAACAGCAAACTATATAAACCCTATCAAGCACTATGAAGCACAAACTAGAATGAAAATGTAAATAAACAAAGGAAATGCAAACTGATTCTCAAACTAGACTTGATTGACTTCCATGGCTCTTCTCCACCTCCATAAGAATGCGAGATTTTAAAGGATTGACAATGGAGGAATGTTGGGTGCTCATTCCTGCATAATGTCCTGATAAAAATGACAAATAGAGAATGATAGAGATGGATTGAAGAATGATTTTGACAGAGTGAGAATGCTAGACGAATCAACCCCCCCTAAATGGATTGTGAGAGGCCATATTTATAGAGCCTTGATGTGGACGGAGATAAGATTTGACAAGATTCAATAAAAATTTAATTTTTGACAAAAGAGGAAATACAACGAGATAAGATAAGATGTCCAAAAAGATAGAAAGATTTTGATTTTCTCTTTTAAAGGAAATAAATCCTAAAAAAGATGAGAAGGATAATTGATGAATTATCTAATTAAATAAATTAGTTAGATATACATGAGTTCAGATTTTGGAAAGAAAGCGAGAATATTCTTCTTAGATTTTATTAATTAAATAAATATTTGATTTATTTAATTAATGTTAAATTTATGATTTCATTAGTTAAATAATATAAATTATTTAATTAACATTAGAAGAATGAATATAAATGATTTAATTAATTAAATAATATAAATTATTTAATTATTAGAGGAATGGATGGATTACGCATAGAAAGGGAATAAATGAAATTAGTCAAATAAATAAGATTTATTTAACTAATTAGATGATGACATGGGTACTTAGGGAAAAACATGCTACAAGATGTCTAAATGATGTAATGTTGTGATAGGGTGTTGTAAGAGGACATTTTTGGGTGTCTACAGTACTAATTTTTAAGATGTTCTCAATAGAGTATTCTAAAAAAAGTGTGGAGGTACCAAATGTAGAGACCATCGCATTGGAGGCAATGGTTATAAACATCTTAGCACTTAGGCCACACTTATTCTTTAGTAGCTAATATTTAAAAACCCACGTAGCTAAGAAGAGTTAGCTTGTTTCTCATACATAGAATAAATTGTACACTTAGAGAAAACATACTCAACTATAGGAAAAAAATTCATGTGGGATTACAAACTTGAATAAACTTCTAGAGAGACTTACAAATGGTAAAAAAATCCTCTATTTCTTGATGATGTGAGAGGAGGTTGTGAATAATATTAACCAAATCAGTATTAGGTCCTAAGCGGTCTTGAGGAGTAGAGGAAATGTTAGCAATATGAAGAATCAAGTTAGAGAAAACCATATGGATCTTGATTTGAAAAGGATAGAAAGTGTTGGAGAAAACTACCAAGTAGTGAAATTTTCAAATAAACTTAAGAAACACATTCCTATAAGTGTGGGTGATGATATTGTGAGCAATGGAAGTTCCTAGGAGAACATATTTCTATGACTAAGTGTGCAGAAAAAGAGTTGGGAGGGTGGATAAGAAGGAAAGCCAAAGGTTTCTAGCATGGGGGTAGAATCATAAAGCATGTTTGATGGATTCTATATTAGCATAAAAAGGACACAATGGGGAGAGGGGGGGTTAAAGAAAATGAGGTGAGTACTAGTGGGAATTTTAATGTGAAGGACCTTCCAAGCCATAAGTTGGGACTATGTGTGGCTTTGGATTTTCAACTTTGGAAGTTAGGCTATTCCATTTTGATATATTGAGTTTGCAATTCCAATGTGCATCGAGAAAGAGATAAATGGTGATTAAAGGAAGAATTTTCATATATATCACTTTGAGTGGAAAGAAGCAGAGGTCATAGATATGAGACCATCTCCAATCTTTGAAAAATTTAACATGGATGTGCAATGACAACAAATGATAGAGCTTAAGAGGAACAAGTTGTTGAATATCAAGAATTATCTGCTTGTCAAATGTAGATGTGTTGTATTGAGTTTTAAGATGTCAATATTTCCAATTAAAGCTAGTTGAGTCCTATAGATATCTAAAAATTTGAATTCCCTTTATAGAAAGATATTTTACCACGTTAAGATGGTGGATGAGCCCAAAGGGTTTACCATCTCGTTGGATTAATCTATTCCACCAAATAGAAGAGAAGAGACAAAACTTAGACCATCTCTAAGAGATTGATCATACTAGACAAGCCTCCTAGAGGTGATTTTCCAAGCTTTTCATATGGTGTTAAAGGGCATGAAACCATGATTTTTAAAGAAGGTAGCAAGAAGGAGTTTGTCTTGCCAGTTTATTAAGCTCAAAGGGTGTCCCACAAATGTATAATAGATTCAATTTTGAACAAGTTGTACTCACCTTTTATATTTGTCATAGGATAAACATATAACATGAAGTACTTCAATGCATGCACATTACAACCTTGTTATTACATATAAGAATAGTATTAACCCACATACGAATACTACTTGTTTAGATGCACACCTTATTTTATAAATGACACACATATATTAGATAGTTATGATATTTTTATATAAAGCTAAAAAGTATTTATTAGACTTTTTAATGAATGCATTTATGATTTTTTAATATTTCATTAATAGATTCTCATGTGTTCATGTAAGGGTGATCTTGAAAAATATTTGGTCATATGTTGATATACATGTGGAATAATTATCAACTATATATAGTATAAATATGTTACAAGACTAAATCCCATAACTGCAAGTATTAAACCAATAATAGGATCTTGCCCAACTATTGGCCCCTCTCCCCTATATAGGTTTGTATTCCTTGATTTTTGTGTTCCTTTATCGTAAGTTGTCGAGTTGTATAAATGCAAATGTTGAATAGATAGTTGTGATTATCATTTCTAAACTCATATCAAACATGATGATGTAAAGAGAATGTTTATTAATGCTTTATAAATAATACCTAACAAGCATATATAAATAAACATATTTACTCTCTTTTACAACCTCTATTTGTTCTTAATAATTTAAAAATGTATATTAATTATATGCAATGTGTTTTTAACATGTTTTTATTGTAAACTATTATTACAATTCTTCAACAATGTAAATTCTAGAATAAAAATAAAACTCTTTAATCAATTAAATTGTTAATAATTTATTTTTTAAATAAAATTATGTATAAATTTTACAAAAAGATATAACATTAATCTTATGATACTTACCTGGACGGGGTCAATCGGTGATCAAGAAAGGCGATGGTCTAGAGAGAACACCTTCATTGCACATGGAAGGGGGCTCTATCTAGCATCACCCATTGTGGAGAGTGCATGTCATAATTTGTGGCACAGGGCTCGCAGCTCCCACTTTTTTTTAAAAAAAAAAAAAAAAATCTTATGTAGAAAGAAATACTTGTATTAAATAGTTTTAATTACAATGGTATTTACCAAAAATGGATAGTAATAAACTGATAAATTCAATAATTGTACATTTTCATTATCCTTAAAACTTGGCTTAAGTCTTCCCAAAATTTTAATTGTATTTTACAGCAAAATTTGCTAAATTTTATGCCGGGCTCCCAACTGTGAAGGATTCACAGCGGAATTGGAAGTGGAATAACATCAGTATTATACACCTGAAGCAATTAATACCAACGAATGTCCTGCTGTTGTTTGCGCTGCAATGTTGTTCTCTGCTGAAAATGCTCCCAGGCTTATCCCTGGCAATGTCATTGTGGTGGACGTAGACTGAATAAAACTGGTCATTTTCCACACTTCAATTACAATTATAACATGCCATTGCTGTCCACTATTCATCTCAATTTCACAGCATTATGTAGAATGGGCCAGTTCAAGGAGGTGCTGCATATTCTGCTTACTACACGCAACCCCCCTGGAGACTTCTCTACGTATCTTCAATTATTGCAAACCTGCGTTCTCAAGAATGCGCTTTCACAAGGGAAAAAAATCCACTCTTTAGTCGCTCAGACGCGATTTGCATTCGCTACAAGCACAACTTTTCAGAATAAGCTTATTAACATGTATGACAAATCCGGGAGTTTATTAGATGCTCGTAAAGTATTTGACCACATGAAAGTACGAAACAGCGTCTCATGGAACACGATTATAGCAACATACCGAAGACATGGGTATCCTCACGAGGCTGTTACATTGTTTCACCAAATGCAACGAACAGGTTTCCAACCCGATCAGTTCACATTTGCCAGCGTACTCCCAGCCTGTGCGAAAATGGGAGCTTTGGAACAAGGTATGGATATCCATCAAAGCATTAAGGATAGAGGAATTTTGTTAAATGTTGTAGTTGCAAGCGCCCTGGTAGACATGTATGCAAAATGTGGAAGCATAGACAAGGCATGTGAACTGTTTGACAGAATGCCTCAAAGAGATGTCATCTCATGGAATGCAATGATTGTAGGATATGCACAAAATGGGCTTGTTGAAAAAGCTTTAGAAACTTTCAAGCAAATGCAATTAGCAGGTGTAAAGTCAGACTCCACAACCTTTGCCAGCGTCCTCCCAGCTTGTGCCAAAATGGGAGCTTTGGAACAGGGAATGGACATTCATCAAAGCATAATGGAAGGGGGATTTTTATCAGACGTTGTAGTTGCAAGTGCCTTGGCAGACATGTATACAAAATGTGGAAGGATAGACAAGGCACGTGAACTTTTTGACAAAATACCCCAAAAAAATGTGGTCTCATGGAATGCTATGATTGCAGGATATGCGCAAAATGGATTTGTTGAAAAGGCTTTAGAAACTTTCAAACAAATGCAAATGGCAGGTGTAAAGCCAAATTCCACAACCTTTGCCAGCATCCTTCCAGCGTGTGCCAAAATGGGGGCTTTGGAACAAGGAATAGACATCCATCAAAGCATAACGGAAGGGGGATTTTTGTCAGATGTTGCAGTTGCAAGTGCCCTAGTAGACATGTATGCAAAATGTGGAAGCATAGACAAGGCACGTGAAATGTTTGACAGAATGTCTCAAAGAGATGTCGTCTCCTGGAATGCCATGATTGCAGGATATGCACAGAACGGATTTTCCAAGGATGCTCTTAAAATCTTTGAATTAATGACACCCTCTGGAACATGTCCTAACATTGTAAGCTTTGCTTGTGTTCTATTTGCATGCAGCCATGCAGGTTTAGTAGATGAGGGCTGTACATACTTCAATCGCATGAATAACCTTTATTGCATCGCACCTACAGTTGATCATTATGTCTGCATGGTTGACCTTCTTTCCCGTGCTGGCTATCTTGATGACACCTTAAACTTTATCATTAAGATGCCACTTAAACCTGTTGTGGTTGTGTGGATGTGTTTTCTTGGTGCCTGTAGATCTCATATGAATATAGGCTTAGGAGTATTTACAGCGACGCTGCTTTTTGATTTGGATCCTAAAAATGCTGCAACTTATGTTCTTCTCTCAAACATCTATGCGGAGGTGGGCATGTGGGATGAGGTTCGAATGGTAAGGAGATTGATGACAGACAGAGGAATTAAAAAGATCCCTGGATGTAGTTGGATTGAAGGCCATAAAATGGTACATGCTTTTTGTGCAGGAGACAGATCACACCCACAAACACAGGAGATCTATGCAAAGTTGGAGCAATTGGCTTGGGAGATGAAGGCAGCAGGGTATTGTCCATATTCAACACATTCACTTAATGATGTGGAAGAGGAGGAAAAAGAATTATTTCTCTGCCACCATAGCGAAAAGTTGGCAATTGCATTTGGTTTGTTAAACACGCCCCCTGGAACAACTATTAGAGTTGTTAAGAACCTTCGAGTATGTGCTGATTGCCACACTGCGACAAAATTTATCTCCAAGATAGTTGCAAGAGAAATTGTTGTGAGAGATTGGAATCGATTCCACCATTTTAAACAGGGACAATGTTCTTGTGGAGATTATTGGTGATGCTAAATGAAAGCAATCTGAAAATTAGGCATGCACTATAATAACCTGCACCATATCAGACCTGGAGTAATAATGAAGGGACAAGGTTTGTATTTTCAGTTTCTAGAAAGTTTTTTTTGTTTTCTGATTTTGTTTTTGTTAAGTATTTGGCAAACTAGGCGATGCTGTTGGCTTCATATGGTTAGATACATATTATGTAAAGCAGATCACTGCTTATATACATTGTTAGGATATCTGGCAAAGACTTGTTTTATGATAACATGGATGTTTCATTGAATTGTTTTCAGGAAACCTGCAAATGTATGAAATAAAAAGCTAGAGGAGGAGGTGGAGATCGGAAAAAAATAGGCGAGGAACACTCAAACTAAATGGAAAGATGTTTTACCAGCAAGAAATGGTAGACGAGGGCTCACAATCAACCTTTTCCATTTTGTACAGTTGTTTTTCTTAGATTAATTGTATTATGTTTTAATGTAACCCCTGATTAATGGATGGGCTCCCACTGTCCGTCAGTCTTATCTTTTTTTAGTTGTTTGTGCAATTTTGGTTTTTAACTGGCAGATTTGAATAGTTCCTATTTTTGGCCTTTTCCCCTCCTTCTTGTGGGTTTTTTTTTGACAGTCTTTTGGAGGAGCGGAGGTTTTTGGGTTTTGGAAAAGTTGTTGGCTGTGGTGAGATTTGGGATGAAAATTTGTTTTCTCTTGGGGGATTGAAATAAAAAGATCGATGATTCTTTTTGCTATCTGTGTTTCTACTCATTTCATTTATGTCTTCTGTGATAATGAATTTGAGTTCTGATTTTTGTTTTGTTTTGGCTATTAGCTACTACTATATTCTTTGGTGTTTTGTGGATGTTTAAAATCTAATATGCAAATCTTCAGTACTGAGAGGAGTGGTTAGAGAGAGAGTAGAGGTACTTTGTGTCAATTTTTGGGTATCAGAGTAGTCGGCAATGGCCTAGAGGGGAGTACGTGTGAATTGGGGAGGAAGGGGCAAGAGGAATGAGGCCTTTGTAGAAATGTTGCTAATGCATTGGACCCTATGGAGAGGCTTATTGAAGCCTTAAAAAGCGAAAGTTCCAAGGTGAAGGTTGAAGGTTGATATTTCTAATTTTTAAAGGGGAGCTCAATTCAGATGTATTTGTAGATTGGATTTAAGAGTCGGAGAATTACTTTGACATGGAGGACATTGATGAGGATGATCCAAAAAGAGTGAAAATTGCTGCATTGAAATTAAAGTCGCATGGAGCCTTGTGGTGGGGAATGTGCAGATTTCGAGAAGAAGACAAGGAAAAGATAAAATTAGGCTTCGGCCTAAGATGCTAAAACATTTGAGAGCTCCATTCTTGCCCTCTGATTACCAGCAAAAAATGTGTAAAGAATTTCAAATTTTGAAACAAAAAGATCAGTCAGTACAGGCTTATATGAACAATTCATGAGGCTTCAAATTTGAATAGATATGTAGGAGAGTGAAGGGCAAGTAGCAGCTCTGTATGTGAATGGACTAAAGTTTCAACTTTAGGATGAGCTTGCATTGCTGAAAGTGCCTATGTTGGATGAAGCTTATGAATTTGCATCAAGGGTACAAGAGAAGATGAGCCGAAAGGGAAAATTTATGAGTAAGAGAGGTGATAACTATCAAAATAGAGGAAGAGGGAGTTCCTCCAAGCCTACTAAAGAAGAAGAACCAAACGAGAATGTGAAGCTAGATTTTCGAGGAAGGGGAAGCTTTAGGGGTAGAGGACATGGACAATTGCCTTTTGGAGATTGGAAGCCCTTAAAGTGTTTTATTTGTGATGAAGCCCACAAGGCTGTAGATTGCCCTCAAAACCCCAAAAGGATGATGGTAGCTCAAGAAGAAGAAAAAACTTGGTTTGAAGAAGCTGAAGCTGAGTCAAGAGAGAACCTAATATTGAGAAAAACTTTAATATCTAGGGACAAAGAAACTCCCGAAGTTGATTGGAGGAGGAAAATTGTCGTCTCAACAAAATGAAAATGTAAGGACAAGGTATGTAAGGCGATCATAGATGGTGGATCTACTGATAATTTAGTGAGTAAAGAAATGGTTGACAAATTACAACTTGCTTGTGTTCCAAAATGTAATCCCTACAAAATTTCTTGGTTAAAGAAGGATCATAGTATGCCAGTGGATAAATCTTGTCTTGTGGCATTCAAAATTGGCCCTTATGTGGATGAAGTGCTTTGTGATGTTGTGCTAATGGATGCATGTCATTTGTTGTTGGGCATGCCTTGGCAGTATGATCGAAATGTAATCCATCGGGGTAGGGAGAATATTTATGAGGTTCAACATTAAGGAAAGAAAACACTCTTAAAGTCATGGAAAGAAGAGGATGCATTTGAAATGTCTACGTTGTCTCTTGTTTCAACAATCTATAAGATATTTCGCAATGAGAACAAGGGATCAACTTGTTATTTGTTATGCCCAAAAGAAGCAAGGGAGCCTAGTAGGATCCAACCTCCATCAGAGATGCAAAAGTTGTTGAAAGAATATTCTAATATAACTCCAATAGAGCTCCTAGTTGGTTTACCTCCTTCATGAGGTATTACTCGCCATATCGACTTAGTACTAGGATCCAAGCTTCCTAACCAAGTTGCGTATCAATTATCTCCAAAAGAAAATGAAGAAATGAGAAGACAAATTTGCGAATTGTTAGAAAAAGGGTTCATAAGGGAGAGCATGAGCCCTATGCCACACCAACTTTACTTTCACCTAAAAAGGGAGGCAAATGGAGAATGTGTGTGGACTCTAGAGCCATCAACAAAATCACGGTAAAGTATCGGTACCCCCTTCCTAGAATGGATGGCAGGTTGTACTATTTAGCAGGTGCTAAGATTTTCTCCAAGGTTGATTTGAGAAGTGGTTACCATCGAATTCGAATTTGAGAAGGGGATGAATGGAAGACGACATTCAAGGTCAAGGATGGGTTATATGAATGGTTGGTGATGCCTTTTGGAATGTCAAATGACCCTGCCCCTTTCTTGTGCAACATGAACCAAGTATTTAGATCCTATATTGGAAAATTTATCATAATCTATTTTGATGACATTTTGATTTTCAACAAGAGCATCGAAGAACATTTGAAACACCTTCAAATTGTTTTTGATACACTTAGAAGAGTGAGGTTGTTTATAAATCTTGAAAAAAGTGAGTTTTGTAGAGACAAGTTGGTTTTCCTTGGAAATGTGATTTCAACAAAAGGAGTATGCATGGATCTTGAAAAGATTAAGGCTATACTTGAATGGTCTCTCCTATTGGAAGATGAATTACTCTGAGGGGGGAGGGAGGTGAATCGGAGTAATGTGCAAATTTAACTTTTGAAACTTGAAATGCAAATATAAATGATGACTTTGAAAACCAACTAAGTGAACCCTCTTATCTTAAGGTGAACTTTAAGACAACTAAGCACCTTTAAACAAAATGATTGTTTTGAGTGACTTTACAAACCACTGTCAAAGCATAATATAAATTGTTCATATAAAAGTGATTGAACAATTCTCT
This sequence comes from Sequoia sempervirens, assembly GCA_007258455.2. Lineage (NCBI taxonomy): Eukaryota > Viridiplantae > Streptophyta > Pinopsida > Cupressales > Cupressaceae > Sequoia > Sequoia sempervirens. Next base: position 811,878,646 of record VDFB02270651.1, on the reverse strand, counting down.
GTATAATGCTTTAGATTCACAATTTATGACAGATTGAACATTCTTTTATAACAGATTTAACAGCATACATTCATGATAGTTTGAACTCTATACTTTGAAACCTTTTAGAAAGAAACATAAACATTTATCAGAGAATTGCGTGAAATTCTTTTGACATATGACAAAATGAAAAACTTAAACAGTTAAGCACACGAGCTGAAACACAATTGCACAAATTTCAACACATGACACATTGTTTTCTTGAGTGGAAAAACCTTCATGGGGTATAAAAAACCACTTGTGAATTTGTCTTTTTATTCATTCAAAAGAGCACCAACTTTGTATCAATGTGGAGCACCAACTCCAAGTACAAATTGAAGCACCCACTTCAAGTTAGGAGCACCAACCCCTTTTGCAAAGTTTCTCTATGAAAATGCAAACTGTTAGGACCTTATAACCACACTAATGTCTACAATTACAAAATCTCAACAAAGCACAAATATATGATTTTCAATAATGCCCATTACAAAGTGTATTGAATATGACAGTACACAAGAATAATCTCACTGAAATATGAAATCTCTGTAATCAAAATCAGAGATATAAAACCTTTAAACTCTCTTTTCACCCTTTTCAAATACAAATGATATCATTTTAGTAACAATACTCTATTCTGCACTCAAAACCCTCGTTCTCAACAATACAAATTTCCTCACCGAGAAATGGCTCATAGCCACATATTTATACAATACAAAAAAAACTGAAACCTTCATTGAGAAAAGAAACCCTTGAAGCAAACCCTCAAGTTAGGGTTTGAGTTACAAAAACTGAAAATGTACAGTTGAAACAACAAAACATCATTTTCTTTTTTTCTGTTAAAACAAATCAACAACTGTAAAACTGTCATTCTCTTTCTTTTCGAAAAGTGAAACCAAAATATGAAAGTAAAAACTCTTTCATTTTTCACTGCCTTAACAGAATGTAACTTTTTGTAATTCTTTTCCTTTCAAAAAAAACAAGTAAATGAATCTTCAAAAATATCTTATTCGAAGAGCAGAAAAATAAACTTTTTCTCTTTCAAAAACTCTTTCACTTTCCTTTTACCTTTATTCACCTTTGAAGAACACATAGAAAATTGCAGATATTATCTCTCATGGCGGTTTGAAGTAACTGACAAAATCCCATAAGATCTCTATTTGATTTACCTCCACTTCCAGCTCAAGCGAAGTCCACAAACGAATTCCCCACAACACATAGTTCATCATACCTCAAGCTCGTGCCAAGATTCTACTCAAAACTCAAAACTGTAACTATGTTTGCAATGGCGGCTAGGGTTCAGCCTTGCAATGAAAAACTTTGCCCTATTTTCCTATACCATCGAGCATTTTGACAAAATATATAATCATTTGGAATCCACAAGCTGCATTCTAATCATTTTGAAATCCACAAACACCGACAACATAATGTTACAATCGATTGTCATATTTTTGCCCACTCACAATCCACGTGAGTAATGAAAACACAATGATCTGAGCTGTCATTCCAAGTCACATAATGTCGCTGCCAAAGCCAATTTAATCACATGTTCATTATGGTCCATGTGA
>VDFB02270651.1:811850241-811867737 GCA_007258455.2 Sequoia sempervirens | reverse complement strand
TGAGAGGCCATATTTATAGAGCCTTGATGTGGACGGAGATAAGATTTGACAAGATTCAATAAAAATTTAATTTTTGACAAAAGAGGAAATACAACGAGATAAGATAAGATGTCCAAAAAGATAGAAAGATTTTGATTTTCTCTTTTAAAGGAAATAAATCCTAAAAAAGATGAGAAGGATAATTGATGAATTATCTAATTAAATAAATTAGTTAGATATACATGAGTTCAGATTTTGGAAAGAAAGCGAGAATATTCTTCTTAGATTTTATTAATTAAATAAATATTTGATTTATTTAATTAATGTTAAATTTATGATTTCATTAGTTAAATAATATAAATTATTTAATTAACATTAGAAGAATGAATATAAATGATTTAATTAATTAAATAATATAAATTATTTAATTATTAGAGGAATGGATGGATTACGCATAGAAAGGGAATAAATGAAATTAGTCAAATAAATAAGATTTATTTAACTAATTAGATGATGACATGGGTACTTAGGGAAAAACATGCTACAAGATGTCTAAATGATGTAATGTTGTGATAGGGTGTTGTAAGAGGACATTTTTGGGTGTCTACAGTACTAATTTTTAAGATGTTCTCAATAGAGTATTCTAAAAAAAGTGTGGAGGTACCAAATGTAGAGACCATCGCATTGGAGGCAATGGTTATAAACATCTTAGCACTTAGGCCACACTTATTCTTTAGTAGCTAATATTTAAAAACCCACGTAGCTAAGAAGAGTTAGCTTGTTTCTCATACATAGAATAAATTGTACACTTAGAGAAAACATACTCAACTATAGGAAAAAAATTCATGTGGGATTACAAACTTGAATAAACTTCTAGAGAGACTTACAAATGGTAAAAAAATCCTCTATTTCTTGATGATGTGAGAGGAGGTTGTGAATAATATTAACCAAATCAGTATTAGGTCCTAAGCGGTCTTGAGGAGTAGAGGAAATGTTAGCAATATGAAGAATCAAGTTAGAGAAAACCATATGGATCTTGATTTGAAAAGGATAGAAAGTGTTGGAGAAAACTACCAAGTAGTGAAATTTTCAAATAAACTTAAGAAACACATTCCTATAAGTGTGGGTGATGATATTGTGAGCAATGGAAGTTCCTAGGAGAACATATTTCTATGACTAAGTGTGCAGAAAAAGAGTTGGGAGGGTGGATAAGAAGGAAAGCCAAAGGTTTCTAGCATGGGGGTAGAATCATAAAGCATGTTTGATGGATTCTATATTAGCATAAAAAGGACACAATGGGGAGAGGGGGGGTTAAAGAAAATGAGGTGAGTACTAGTGGGAATTTTAATGTGAAGGACCTTCCAAGCCATAAGTTGGGACTATGTGTGGCTTTGGATTTTCAACTTTGGAAGTTAGGCTATTCCATTTTGATATATTGAGTTTGCAATTCCAATGTGCATCGAGAAAGAGATAAATGGTGATTAAAGGAAGAATTTTCATATATATCACTTTGAGTGGAAAGAAGCAGAGGTCATAGATATGAGACCATCTCCAATCTTTGAAAAATTTAACATGGATGTGCAATGACAACAAATGATAGAGCTTAAGAGGAACAAGTTGTTGAATATCAAGAATTATCTGCTTGTCAAATGTAGATGTGTTGTATTGAGTTTTAAGATGTCAATATTTCCAATTAAAGCTAGTTGAGTCCTATAGATATCTAAAAATTTGAATTCCCTTTATAGAAAGATATTTTACCACGTTAAGATGGTGGATGAGCCCAAAGGGTTTACCATCTCGTTGGATTAATCTATTCCACCAAATAGAAGAGAAGAGACAAAACTTAGACCATCTCTAAGAGATTGATCATACTAGACAAGCCTCCTAGAGGTGATTTTCCAAGCTTTTCATATGGTGTTAAAGGGCATGAAACCATGATTTTTAAAGAAGGTAGCAAGAAGGAGTTTGTCTTGCCAGTTTATTAAGCTCAAAGGGTGTCCCACAAATGTATAATAGATTCAATTTTGAACAAGTTGTACTCACCTTTTATATTTGTCATAGGATAAACATATAACATGAAGTACTTCAATGCATGCACATTACAACCTTGTTATTACATATAAGAATAGTATTAACCCACATACGAATACTACTTGTTTAGATGCACACCTTATTTTATAAATGACACACATATATTAGATAGTTATGATATTTTTATATAAAGCTAAAAAGTATTTATTAGACTTTTTAATGAATGCATTTATGATTTTTTAATATTTCATTAATAGATTCTCATGTGTTCATGTAAGGGTGATCTTGAAAAATATTTGGTCATATGTTGATATACATGTGGAATAATTATCAACTATATATAGTATAAATATGTTACAAGACTAAATCCCATAACTGCAAGTATTAAACCAATAATAGGATCTTGCCCAACTATTGGCCCCTCTCCCCTATATAGGTTTGTATTCCTTGATTTTTGTGTTCCTTTATCGTAAGTTGTCGAGTTGTATAAATGCAAATGTTGAATAGATAGTTGTGATTATCATTTCTAAACTCATATCAAACATGATGATGTAAAGAGAATGTTTATTAATGCTTTATAAATAATACCTAACAAGCATATATAAATAAACATATTTACTCTCTTTTACAACCTCTATTTGTTCTTAATAATTTAAAAATGTATATTAATTATATGCAATGTGTTTTTAACATGTTTTTATTGTAAACTATTATTACAATTCTTCAACAATGTAAATTCTAGAATAAAAATAAAACTCTTTAATCAATTAAATTGTTAATAATTTATTTTTTAAATAAAATTATGTATAAATTTTACAAAAAGATATAACATTAATCTTATGATACTTACCTGGACGGGGTCAATCGGTGATCAAGAAAGGCGATGGTCTAGAGAGAACACCTTCATTGCACATGGAAGGGGGCTCTATCTAGCATCACCCATTGTGGAGAGTGCATGTCATAATTTGTGGCACAGGGCTCGCAGCTCCCACTTTTTTTTAAAAAAAAAAAAAAAAATCTTATGTAGAAAGAAATACTTGTATTAAATAGTTTTAATTACAATGGTATTTACCAAAAATGGATAGTAATAAACTGATAAATTCAATAATTGTACATTTTCATTATCCTTAAAACTTGGCTTAAGTCTTCCCAAAATTTTAATTGTATTTTACAGCAAAATTTGCTAAATTTTATGCCGGGCTCCCAACTGTGAAGGATTCACAGCGGAATTGGAAGTGGAATAACATCAGTATTATACACCTGAAGCAATTAATACCAACGAATGTCCTGCTGTTGTTTGCGCTGCAATGTTGTTCTCTGCTGAAAATGCTCCCAGGCTTATCCCTGGCAATGTCATTGTGGTGGACGTAGACTGAATAAAACTGGTCATTTTCCACACTTCAATTACAATTATAACATGCCATTGCTGTCCACTATTCATCTCAATTTCACAGCATTATGTAGAATGGGCCAGTTCAAGGAGGTGCTGCATATTCTGCTTACTACACGCAACCCCCCTGGAGACTTCTCTACGTATCTTCAATTATTGCAAACCTGCGTTCTCAAGAATGCGCTTTCACAAGGGAAAAAAATCCACTCTTTAGTCGCTCAGACGCGATTTGCATTCGCTACAAGCACAACTTTTCAGAATAAGCTTATTAACATGTATGACAAATCCGGGAGTTTATTAGATGCTCGTAAAGTATTTGACCACATGAAAGTACGAAACAGCGTCTCATGGAACACGATTATAGCAACATACCGAAGACATGGGTATCCTCACGAGGCTGTTACATTGTTTCACCAAATGCAACGAACAGGTTTCCAACCCGATCAGTTCACATTTGCCAGCGTACTCCCAGCCTGTGCGAAAATGGGAGCTTTGGAACAAGGTATGGATATCCATCAAAGCATTAAGGATAGAGGAATTTTGTTAAATGTTGTAGTTGCAAGCGCCCTGGTAGACATGTATGCAAAATGTGGAAGCATAGACAAGGCATGTGAACTGTTTGACAGAATGCCTCAAAGAGATGTCATCTCATGGAATGCAATGATTGTAGGATATGCACAAAATGGGCTTGTTGAAAAAGCTTTAGAAACTTTCAAGCAAATGCAATTAGCAGGTGTAAAGTCAGACTCCACAACCTTTGCCAGCGTCCTCCCAGCTTGTGCCAAAATGGGAGCTTTGGAACAGGGAATGGACATTCATCAAAGCATAATGGAAGGGGATTTTTTATCAGACGTTGTAGTTGCAAGTGCCTTGGCAGACATGTATACAAAATGTGGAATGATAGACAAGGCACGTGAACTTTTTGACAAAATACCCCAAAAAAATGTGGTTTCATGGAATGCTATGATTGCAGGATATGCGCAAAATGGATTTGTTGAAAAGGCTTTAGAAACTTTCAAACAAATGCAAATGGCAGGTGTAAAGCCAAATTCCACAACCTTTGCCAGCATCCTTCCAGCGTGTGCCAAAATGGGGGCTTTGGAACAAGGAATAGACATCCATCAAAGCATAACGGAAGGGGGATTTTTGTCAGATGTTGCAGTTGCAAGTGCCCTAGTAGACATGTATGCAAAATGTGGAAGCATAGACAAGGCACGTGAAATGTTTGACAGAATGTCTCAAAGAGATGTCGTCTCCTGGAATGCCATGATTGCAGGATATGCACAGAACGGATTTTCCAAGGATGCTCTTAAAATCTTTGAATTAATGACACCCTCTGGAACATGTCCTAACATTGTAAGCTTTGCTTGTGTTCTGTTTGCATGCAGCCATGCAGGTTTAGTAGATGAGGGCTGTACATACTTCAATCGCATGAATACCCTTTATTGCATCGCACCTACAGTTGATCATTATGTCTGCATGGTTGACCTTCTTTCCCGTGCTGGCTATCTTGATGACACCTTCAACTTTATCATTAAGATGCCACTTAAACCTGTTGTGGTTGTGTGGATGTGTTTTCTTGGTGCATGTAGATCTCATATGAATATAGGCTTAGGAGTATTTACAGCGACGCTGCTTTTTGATTTGGATTCTAAAAATGCTGCAACTTATGTTCTTCTCTCAAACATCTATGCAGAGGTGGGCATGTGGGATGAGGTTCAAATGGTAAGGAGATTGATGACAGACAGAGGAATTAAAAAGATCCCTGGATGTAGTTGGATTGAAGGCCATAAAATGGTACATGCTTTTTGTGCAGGAGACAGATCACACCCACAAACACAGGAGATCTATGCAAAGTTGGAGCAATTGGCTTGGGAGATGAAGGCAGCAGGGTATTGTCCATATTCAACACATTCACTTAATGATGTGGAAGAGGAGGAAAAAGAATTATTTCTCTGCCACCATAGCGAAAAGTTGGCAATTGCATTTGGTTTGTTAAACACGCCCCCTGGAACAACTATTAGAGTTGTTAAGAACCTTCGAGTATGTGCTGATTGCCACACTGCGACAAAATTTATCTCCAAGATAGTTGCAAGAGAAATTGTTGTGAGAGATTGGAATCGATTCCACCATTTTAAACAGGGACAATGTTCTTGTGGAGATTATTGGTGATGCTAAATGAAAGCAATCTGAAAATTAGGCATGCACTATAATAACCTGCACCATATCAGACCTGGAGTAATAATGAAGGGACAAGGTTTGTATTTTCAGTTTCTAGAAAGTTTTTTTTGTTTTCTGATTTTGTTTTTGTTAAGTATTTGGCAAACTAGGCGATGCTGTTGGCTTCATATGGTTAGATACATATTATGTAAAGCAGATCACTGCTTATATACATTGTTAGGATATCTGGCAAAGACTTGTTTTATGATAACATGGATGTTTCATTGAATTGTTTTCAGGAAACCTGCAAATGTATGAAATAAAAAGCTAGAGGAGGAGGTGGAGATCGGAAAAAAATAGGCGAGGAACACTCAAACTAAATGGAAAGATGTTTTACCAGCAAGAAATGGTAGACGAGGGCTCACAATCAACCTTTTCCATTTTGTACAGTTGTTTTTCTTAGATTAATTGTATTATGTTTTAATGTAACCCCTGATTAATGGATGGGCTCCCACTGTCCGTCAGTCTTATCTTTTTTTAGTTGTTTGTGCAATTTTGGTTTTTAACTGGCAGATTTGAATAGTTCCTATTTTTGGCCTTTTCCCCTCCTTCTTGTGGGTTTTTTTTTGACAGTCTTTTGGAGGAGCGGAGGTTTTTGGGTTTTGGAAAAGTTGTTGGCTGTGGTGAGATTTGGGATGAAAATTTGTTTTCTCTTGGGGGATTGAAATAAAAAGATCGATGATTCTTTTTGCTATCTGTGTTTCTACTCATTTCATTTATGTCTTCTGTGATAATGAATTTGAGTTCTGATTTTTGTTTTGTTTTGGCTATTAGCTACTACTATATTCTTTGGTGTTTTGTGGATGTTTAAAATCTAATATGCAAATCTTCAGTACTGAGAGGAGTGGTTAGAGAGAGAGTAGAGGTACTTTGTGTCAATTTTTGGGTATCAGAGTAGTCGGCAATGGCCTAGAGGGGAGTACGTGTGAATTGGGGAGGAAGGGGCAAGAGGAATGAGGCCTTTGTAGAAATGTTGCTAATGCATTGGACCCTATGGAGAGGCTTATTGAAGCCGTAAAAAGCAAAAGTTCCAAGGTGAAGGTTGAAGGTTGATATTTCTGATTTTAAAGGGGAGCTCAATTCAGATGTATTTGTAGATTGGATTTAAGAGTCGGAGAATTACTTTGACATGGAGGACATTGATGAGGATGATCCCAAAAGAGTGGAAATTGCTGCATCGAAATTAAAGTCACATGGAGCCCTGTGGTGGGAGAATGTGCAGATTTTGAGAAGAAGACAAGGAAAAGATAAAATTAGGCTTTGGCCTAAGATGCTAAAACATTTGAAAGCTCCATTCTTGCCCTCTGATTACCAGCAAAAAATATGTAAAGAATTTCAAATTTTGAAACAAAAAGATCAGTCAATACAGGCTTATATGAACAATTCATGAGGCTTCAAATTTGAATAGATATGTAGGAGAGTGAAGGGCAAGTAGCAGCTTTGTATGTGAATGGACTAAAGTTTCAACTTTAGGATGAGCTTGCATTGCTGAAAGTGCCTATGTTGGATGAAGGTTATGAATATGCATCAAGGGTACAAGAGAAGATGAGCTGAAAGGGAAAATTTATGAGTAAGAGAGGTGATAACTATCAAAACAGAGAAAGAGGGAGTTCCTCCAAGCCTACTAAAGAAGAAGAACCAAATGAGAATGTGAAGCTAAATTTTCGAGGAAGGGGAAGCTTTAGGGGTAGAGGACATGGACAATTGTCTTTTGGAGATTGGAAGCCCTTAAAGTGTTTTATTTGTGATGAAGCCCACAAGGCTGTAGATTGCCCTCAAAACCCCAAAAGGATGATGGTAGCTCAAGAAGAAGAAAAAAATTGGTTTGAAGAAGCTGAACCTGAGTCAAGAGAGAACCTAATATTGAGAAAAACTTTAATATCTAGGGACAAAGAAACTCCCGAAGTTGATTGGAGGAAAATTGTCGTCTCAACAAAATGCAAATGTAAGGACAAGGTATGTAAGGTGATATAGATGGTGGATCTACTGATAGTAAAGAAATTGTTTGCCTACGGAATGTAATTCAAATCTTACGTACTACTGGAAACTAGTCATGTGCAGAACATAGAATAAAACAGTAACCAGAAAGATATCATGTTTGAATGCCAGAAACTTTATTCATTATCAAAAAAATCATGTACAATCAAAGAGTATCAACAGTGCTTAACAATATAACCATCGGCACATAAGTATCTCCCGACTATCCCAACAGACTACATATAACGTTCGGCAGTAGTTAGATAACCAACCAACACGACATTTCATAACATTAATATTAACATTAATCCGAACGTGATTACCCGAAGTACATGACATGTATTATTCTTACTAATCTATAGCTTTATTAGCAATTGGCCGACTACGACCAAGGCCGACAACGGCCGACAACAAAGTAAAATATACTGCTAACATCATCCCCCCCTACAAAGAAGTCGTCTTCCAGACGACATACAGACAGAAAGACAAGAGTTTAATGAGAAGTAGGGGGAAATGAGTGCGTCCCTGGATGCACAGATGATGTCGGAGTAGTAGAGGAATGCTCTGCTCGCAGTCACCTCACCTCCTCTGTACGTGTGCGAAGCTGCCGATTGGCTAGTATCTCCCTCTCCCTCACAGCCTTTACCATACGGGCGGCCTCTATCAGTTGGCTTTTTGCCTTCTCCGCCTCTACACTTTTGGCCGCCAAATCAACATCTTTTGCAGCCAACTGATCTTCCAATGCTTTTACTCGCTGCTCCCATGCTTCCTCTTTCTGCTTTGCTTCCTCCTCCAAGGCGGCCACCCGAGGCTCCAAGACTTCCAATTGAGCTCCCCTCTCACTAGCAAGCCGAGTTTGTTCGGCCAAGTCATTCTGGATGTTCCTTATGGTAGCAATGGAATCCTCCTTAACCCTCTGCAAGAGTCTATAGGCTTCCACTCTTCGTGATACCGCTACCTCAGTAGAAAATACTTGGCATTTCATGAGGAGAAAGAAATCCCGAAAGGCAAGCTCTATGTGATATAAGCTTCCTAGAACCCCTGCGTCTCTCCCTGCTAGTCTCGGTGATCGACCCCGCCAGGCTCTCATCATTGCAGAAGTCTCTCCTGCTGGCCACTCCTCGTCGAATATCCGTGTGAACTCAACCTCACACCCCATCTGTACGAATCCTCGGATGTGCTGAACTTCCTGGCCCACTAGAGATCGGCCAATCCTGAGGTCTCTGGAAACCTATCCCACTCGGATCATTAACCTTCCCATATGCTCTAGCTCCTGTACATATCGTTGCACCGTGCCTAGTGGGTCTAATGGGTCTGGTTGTGACATCTGCACAACGAATCCCTCCTTGGAGTCACCCTCCTCGTTCTCCTCATTGTCAGGAGCTGTAAAAGGTTCTGCCTCCTCCTGGGGTGGTTCCCCGACTATCTGCTGAGGCTCATGTATGGCCGTCCCTGGCTCCTCTTCTGTTCTAGCCTCAGGGTGTGCAAGTGCGTCCTCGACAAGTCTGGCCGTCTCACTTTGCTGAGTGTGAACGACTGGCCCTTCCTCACCACCTAGTCCCTCCGAGGGACTCTTCTCCTGCTGTTCTGGCTGCTTGGCCACTTCTAAGGTGAGGCCTACTGATCCAACCAGCTATCAATTTGGGCTACCCCAGGTGCTCCTGGGGCTGGGATAGTCTCCCCAGTGGCCGCAATCGTTCCCCAAGTTCCTGCTACTGAAGTTGCCATTCCTGACGCTGTCAATCCTAGCGGTGGTGTAAGGGAACAGGCCGCTGGCAATATCTCGACAGAGGCAGTGGAACCTGCCGATACAGTGGCTTCCCCCTGTGATGTCGTGGTGGCAAGTGGTGCCCACCCTGGCGATGCACCAGGTAATGAGGCAGCTACCCTCAACATTCGCTCGGCTCCAACTGGCGAAACAGGAAGAGTGAATGTCACTGAGTGTGTGTTCTCCCTGGCTGGCGGTGCGGGAAGAGTAAACCCTGTTGGTTGCAACAATGGCATGTCGATCTCCCCTACTTCCTGACCACCGATGGCGACGGACACCTCATCGACCGGTGGACTAGACTCCGAGGACGAGGAAGATAAATCAATGGGCTCATCCCTGTCCGATGCATCACTCTGTTCAGAGGCCTCCTCTGCTGATGTTTCCTCTTCCATTGATGCCTCCTTCCATTTTCTCTTCTTTCTTGAAGCCGTGCCCTCGCCAGCTTGCTTCGTTTCCAGTTCAGATCAGCTAAATACTGTCGGCAACCTAGGATCCAGGTGAGTGAGTGGCTGCAATCGACCCCATTTGCCTTCAGGCATCTGTGTGTAAACGGCATCGAGAAAGAGGGCTATAGCATGCTGGGTCATGTAGAAAGCCTTATGCCTCTGCGATAAGAAATCTCTCATCCTCTCTGCGAGTAGCCTTGCCCAATTGTACACTCGGCTGACGTGGAGTCCTACCATGTAGTCCACCATCCAGATAGCAATATCCGATGCTCGGCTAGCACCTGTGAGTCGGCATTTTATTAAGTCCATCAGGCATTTCCATACGGCCGATGCCAAATGGTGTTTCCGGAGGCCCCTATTACCTGTGTTCCATATGGTCTCCTGTTCCTCTGCTATTAAGTCGCTTCGACATACCTATTTGATCAATATTTCCTTGTACTGTTGTGTCATCTTCTTAGGTTTGTTAACCCCTATTCCGGCAGCTGGAACGCCAAAGACTCGCTCGAAGTCCTGTGGCCAGAATGAAATGGTAACAGGGCAGCCTCTGTAATCAACTATTGATTTGTGCGTATGCCTGTAGTAGTTGTCCACCATCGCCTTCAGCCAAGGCTCAAATACCCGAGAATTGAAGAAAGGTACTACCATAGCTTTGTCTACCCAAGTGTGCTGAAGCGCAACCTTCAAGGAGTGGGCATCGGGAGTGCTTCGCCACCACTGTTTGCACTCGTTGCCAGTAAGATTCTCCCATGCCATCGTCTCATTATCAGCATCCATCTTCTTTCTTTTCCCTGCTGAGGCTACCTTCGGCCTATGCTGCACTACCTTCTTTCCCTTGTCCATTTTGCTGTCAGTTCGGCGATTCCAGCTGATTTTATAACCTTTGAGACGGTTATCGAAACTATCAAAATTACCAGACTCTAGTAACTGCCGTACCCAATAAACCTGAAACTGCCAAAATTCTGGAAAAGTCTGGAAGGACCGTATGCCCTAGAGAAGTGACTGAAACTGCTGCAACTGGAAAGGTCATACGCACTGAAGAACTTGTACCTGAATGAGCCGTACGACTTGAGGAATCTGGCAACTTTGAAAAATCCGTATGCTTTGAGTGACTGAAGAATTTCGTACGATTTGCAAGGACAATGAGGGTCGTACGACTTCAAAGAACAGTGAGTGTCGTACGACTTCAAGGAACAGTGAGGGCCGTACGACTTCAAGGAATAGTGGAATCCACACACTCTTGCTGAACAATGGAGGCCGTACGATTTGCAGGAGTTGGAAAATCTGTACAACTTGAAAACCTTGGCAGGTCCGTACGATCTGGCAACCTTGTGCAGCCTGAGAAGGCAGTACAACTTGAAAATCTTGGCAAGTCCGTACGATGTGACTAATCTGCCAAGGTCGTACAATTTGGCAAGGCCGTACGACTTGAATGATCTGTGAAGCCCATACGACTCTGCAACTCTGAGAATTTCATATGTTCTGCCTGGAGGGCCGTATGCTTTGACTGGAGGGCCGTACGATTTGAATGGAGGACCGTACGACTTGAGAGAATGATGAATGTCGTACGCCTTGAAATTCCTCTGGATGCCGTGTGATTTGAAATTCTTGTGAATTTTGTACGATCTCAGGACTTAGTGAATGATGAGAGTGTCGTACGATTTCCTTCCTTGTGCTTGACCTAATGAATTCGTACGGATTTTTGTGTTCTCTCCCTTCGTGATTTCTGTGTATTCTGCCCTTTTTCCAATATATCTCATCCATCCTTGGTCGCATTTTATTTCCTCCCTTTAGTTGGCATTACGAATTTTCATTTTAATGTTCCCCGCCGATTTGATTTTTCACCATAATTTTATTTCCCTCATAATTCTTCCATGGTCGCATCATTTTGTTTCACATAGTCAACATTTCTATTTTTATTTTCTTCACTTTAATTTTTCTCCTTAGCCAATTTTAATTTTTCATTTCTTCTTCATAATTTTCTTTACTTTTCTTTCCAACTTCCCTTTCATATTTCTTTTTTATTTTTCTTCTTTTTCTTTTTCTCCATTCAATTTCTATTTATTTTTCCATTCTCCTTTATTTTTGATTTCACAGCTTTTTTCCTTTCTATTTTTATTTTTTTCGAATTCTGCTCATTTTCTCTCTCCTCCCTTCTCTCTTCTTTTCTTTTCATCCCTCTTGTTTCACTGTATTCTCGAACTTTTAATTCCAAAGTGTAGTACCATTTACATGTGTGTGGTGGCCTTTTATAACATTCTTCTTCACAGCACGTTCCTATATACTCTATATCAAACCATTTATCAAGTAAAGGGGCAGGACCAATACCTCGAAAACTTCCATCGATGTACCTTCCGCCGTACTGTTGATACCACGTAACATCGTCGCCTTGTACTGTTGGTGGTCCCGCTAGGTTAGGAATTATTTTCTAGAGTCCATCTTGAGTTGCTATCTTCCTAACCCTTGGTATTTTTCTTCTTCTCGAATGATTTGCTCGTATGTTCTATATACCGTCTACCTGACACCACAAATGTGTGTCTTTATCCTCAACACCATCTCTAAGCAGGGCCTTTTTTCGCAGTGCAGCCTCCCATTGTTCATCATCGCCCCAAATTCACCTCCTCGGGCCATCCTTTCCTGTACCGTTTTATTCATGGCCTCTTGTTTCTTTTCCACTCTGGGCTTCCGCGGTTCAATTCTTTTGCATACATATCCTCATTTTACTCCTTCATAAGGGGCTACATAGTGCCAGTGTCCCCCCATTCGACGCCATAGAGCAGGGGTTCCGAACACTACATTGGTTAGGTGCTTGTGTATCCGTGGTACTGCAATTCCTTCCACTCGCTTCTCTGCCAACCTCTCTTCAATTATTTGATCTCGGCCTGATTCTGCCCAGTCATCATCTGCTACATATCTGGGACCTCCTAGTCCCCTGTCTTGTTTTCTTAGCCCTTCACTTTGCACAGGCCAATCTTCCTTTGTGGCATAGCCCAACATGTTGATGGCGATAGTATTCTTCTCCTTTCTCTCCTGATATGGCTTTAACTTCGATTTGTTGATTGCCTCCGGTATCAGTGACCCATCTAGATTTTCTAACTTTATAGAACCATTGTCACCTACTTCCCGTACTCGGAACGGTCCTAACCAACGAACTTTAAACTTCCCCGGCTTGATCTCGTTACGGCCGTTATATTTCAGAACTAACTGTCCCAGTCGTAAATTCATTCACCGGAGGTGCTTGTCGTGCCAATACTTCCTTCGCCACTGCATATTCTCCGTCCCCCATTGTGCCATCACCCTTCGCTCGTCCAGCTTATTCAGTCGGTATAGTCTTTCTTTTAAACTTTCAGTATCACCCAACCGATTCTCCACGGCTATCCTTAGGCTTGGTACCATGTACTCCATCGACATCATCGGGTTCCTAATCAGAGACACTTGAAGGGCGCGGTGGCTCACAGCTACCTTTGTATCGCTAATGATATAAGTCTGCAGGGACGATCGGTAACCTTTTCTTTCCATGCCACATGATTTGCGAATAACCGATACTAGCACCTTTTATTTGTAGACTTCACCGCCATTAGCTCGTGGGTAGTACGTGACCGGATACAAGTTGTGAAAATTCGAACTCCGCTTCGCCATCAACTCCGATAACATGTGATTAATCTAAATGCTCTCTCCACTTATCATTCGCGTGTGGATCCCAATGGGGATGTGCCATACTCGTCACTATTTTCTCTCATAGATAATTCTGTCAAGACTACTGTATTGTCTCCGGGTAATGCTCGAAGCCACCACTTCCTCGACATATTCAAGAGCTTACCCACAACAATATATCAGCATCGATGCAAGTGACTCACCTTTAATGGTCCAATGAAATCCAATCCCCATCGTTCGAACAATTCCTGTGGCTGTGAGGGATGCAGTGGCATGAAGTCCCGCTTCAATGGTTTCCCGACCCTCTGGCAAGTGTCACAGCCTAACACCCACTCCTTAGCGTCAGTGTGCATCATCGGCCACCATAGGCCTGCCAAGAGAATTTTCCTTGCTGTAGCATCTGGTCCCATATGGCTGCCAGCCAATCCTTCATGTGCCTCCTTTAGTACGCCAGGTATCTCTTCCTCTATGACACATCTCCGGAGGATCTGGTCAGGTCCCATCTTGTAGAGTAAACCATTGATCAACTGGAATGTCTTACTTTTCAGGACGAGCTTCCTTCTTTCCGCTGGTGGCATTTCTTTTGGGAACGTGGATGTGGACAGATATTCTCCAATCTTCTCGTACCATGAGGGCAATATTGCAATCTGGAATAAGTGTGCATCCGGAAAGTCTTCATTCACCCCTCCCTCAGCAAGTTCGCCCGACCGGATTCTAGATAATTGATCGGCAATAACATGGCTCTTTCCTAGTCGTACGATGATGGTGAACGTAAATTCTTGCAACAAAAGTAACCATTTGCTCACTCGTCCTTGGATAATCGGCTTGTTCACCAGGTACATCAAGGCTTGGTGATGCACATAGAAAGTGAACGGCGTGGCTAGGAGGTAGTGCCTAAACTTCTATACGGAGTAAACCATTCCTAGTGCCTCACGCTCGGTCGTACTGTACTTCCTTTCTGCTTTTGAAAGTAACCGACTGGCAAAGAATACCGGGTGGTCCAACCCGTGTGCTCCCACTTGTGCTAGGGTTGCTCTGATGGCAAAATTAGAGGCATCTACATGTACGTGGAACTCCTTACCCCAGTCCGGATACATC
This sequence comes from Sequoia sempervirens, assembly GCA_007258455.2. Taxonomy (NCBI): domain Eukaryota; kingdom Viridiplantae; phylum Streptophyta; class Pinopsida; order Cupressales; family Cupressaceae; genus Sequoia; species Sequoia sempervirens. The sequence goes on along the minus strand of VDFB02270651.1, from coordinate 811,853,177 downwards.
AATATGGGTGAGTTGATCAATCGATCCTTCAGTTCCTGGAATGTCTTCTCTTGTTCTTCGGCCCATATAAATGGTTGGCCTTTCCTCGTCAGTAGGTCGAGAGGGTACAACACTTGGGAAAAAATTTTAATAAATGTCCGATAGTATCCCACATGCCCGAGGAAGGACTTCACACCGGTGACATTCTCCAGAGCCTCCATCTGTATGATGACTCGCACCTTGTCGGGATCAGTTTTCAACCCAGCTTTGCACACACTGTGTCCGAGCAGCTTCCCTTGTGGCACCATAAATCTACATTTCTTCGGATTCAAGGCAAGGCGGGCTGCTCTACACCGTTCCATGCACTCGCCTAAGGCTTTCAAATGTTTTTCCTTATCACTATAAATTGACCAGTCATCGAGGAAAGCTTTGAAATTACCTACCGACATTTTATCAAAAATGTGGAGTATTATCCTCTGGAATGTAGTTGGTGTGTTGCATAATCCAAACGGCATTCAGTTGTATGCGTACACCCCGTCCTCAACCACGAACGTAGTCTTTAATTTATCTTCCTCCGCGATACTGATTTGATTGTAACCCGAGAAGCCATCTAGAAAGGAATACATTTCATGCCCGACAACTTCTCCTAGAATTGAGTCGGTGAAGGCAATAGGAAACGGATCCTTGATAGTCACTGCATTCAGACTACGAAAGTCAACACAGATTCTAATTTGCTCCTTCTTTTTCTTCAAGGATATGACGATCGATGATACCCACTCGCTAACCTCCACTTTGAAAATGATGTCGGCTTCCAACATCTTCTCAATCTCCTCCTGTACTTTAGCGGCATAGTTTTTGTTCATTTTGTACGGTCGCTTTCGTACGGGTTGGGCTCCCGGTACGAGAGGGATCCTGTGCACGCATAACTCCGGTGATATGCCTTTTAAATCCTTGTACGTGTTGACGTGGTTTTTGAGACCGCACCAACACAGAATAAAGTTTCCCAACGGATACCCTATCCTCTCTTGAACAAAGTATTCAACATGCTAAGATTGCGAGTAAGATCATGCTTTCAACTCCAAGGTTCCGAATACTTAGAATACCCTCAGTTGGTTTGATGTGAGTTGCTGTGTTCTCACGAGGGGACTTACACAATTGTTCAATAGTTGACAGCAGACAGCGGACTAAGGGCTTTCATATGATTTAGATGATTAGGCCAGTGAGCACAAGTTTCCTAATCCTAATCGGAAATGAACTGAAAGTAAATGGGTGTAGGGCCTAAGAAGTTTATGTTCTATTCTAGGACATGGCGATCAATTCACAAGCTTCAACCAAGCTCCGTTTTGCCTCACTTCGGACAGCTTCCGCGGAACTGGTGCAATCTTCAGAGGAGTGACTTAAGATGTTCAGATCACGATCTAGCATGAAGACACCATTACAACAACGCATGCCAACATATAAATCATAATCGAAGTTAAGTTTCACAAAGTTCCAGTTGACCACGCAAGGTGAACCCACCGTCAGTGAGCCCGCTAGTGGTATGGACGAACGAAGTCTTGTTCAAATCAAGCACCACATTCCACAATTACTAAGTATTTGCATGAAATGAAATCTACTTTACTTTATGCTACTTCAAGATGCTACGTGAATTGGAAGGACGAAGAAGCCTCAACAACTACTCATAACAAAGAAGAGATCACCATCAATGAAAAATTCTTTTATTATGAAAGCATACATGACAACTTCTTACAAAGTATCCAAAGGGAAGACTTTCCTTCCTTTTCAATCTAAACTACTATGCTAAGATATTACAACTAAAGTACCTCCGCTCTACTCTCTAGTCTGGCGTCTAAACTCTACTTCTAATGAATTGCAAATGAGGGGGACTCCCCCTTTTATAGTTTTCCAAGTCCAACGGACGGCTTAGATTACAATCGGCTGGATGGCTAGGATCATGCCACCTCAGCCCTAAACAAGGTTTGCCCTAAAAACCGCCACAAAGGAGAGTGGGGCAATAAATGAGCCATAATGTCCATTATTCCTTCTAGAAGATTTCGTTTGTAGATGCGTTCACACTATTCTTGATCTTCTTTCTTGGCGTTGTTCTTTGACTTCTTTGTCATTTTAGCCAATTTCTTGCAACTTTCTCCCTTCGAGATTGAAACTCATAACTTTATCTTCTTCGAAAGGTTGTAATATCATCGTGCTTCATCACTTCAAGTCATCGGGCTCTGGCTTCAACATTCCTCCTGCAAAACAAGCGAGGAGAAGAGTATTAGGACACTTCATAATATAATCTTAACTTACTTACCTGATTTTCGTGCTCTAACTTCCAAGCATTCATCGTCTTCACTAGCCAACTTTTGCCTTCATCATGATTCTTCATGCCTTAGCCAAATTTTCAACCCATCTTCCTTAAGAGCGTATCATCTTTGAGAAGTTCATTTCACTAACTGGAGCTCTGATACTCAATTTCGTTCATCTCTGACCCTGAAAGATTAGTCCCACGAAGAATTCGATCAAATTCACCTAGGCAATTGGCTTAAAATTCATCCGCTGGAGAATTTCACCTTGAAAACACATTTTCTTCACATTTGCCTTAGAAAAAATTTCAAGTTTCCCTTAGGAAAACTCATCAACCTAGTGCCCACTTGAAATCCTCATCCTGAAGGCCACAGCGAAGCATAGAAGACTTTAAAATCAACTCCCCATCGATAATCTTCAATACCCAGAAGAAAATTTTCTCCAGAACGCATCAAACCCATGGGTACCCAACGAACGGGTTCATTTAATTTTCTGGAATTTTGAACCTTGGAAAAATAATTTTCAACAATTTATTTCATTTCTTCATCTCCTCTGAGAATTTTGTTGCTCTGACTGGAGAACTTTTACTCATCCTGCATTGTTGGCACCTTCTGACTTCATCACTGGCAACTCCACTCGAACTTCAGGAAAAC
>VDFB02270651.1:811776221-811850141 GCA_007258455.2 Sequoia sempervirens | reverse complement strand
ACCTCATGCATCAAAGGTCATCGATAATTGCTTATTCTCTCCGGATCCGGAGGTTGGTGGGGTAGGCATGTTGGGTGGTTCACGTCTCACAAAGATCAATGGATGCCTCGAGCACTGCAAGGAGAGACCGAAGTTGGTCATTCCACCTAAGATGATAGCTGAAGATATTGAATACTATTCAAAGAACTCACTATATTGCAAATCTTAGGGGATGAGGGTTTCCCTTCAATTTTTGGAATCTTGGGCCCGACGAACTTGGTCGCCGGAGGGAGAAATGGACATTATTCTGCTGGCAAACAATTATTTCATGGTCACTTTCGATTGCATGGCTGATTGTAACAAGATTTTTGAGGGGGGCCCCTATTTTCATAACCAGGTGGGGTTGTTCATCAAACCTTGGCATGCGGGCTTCAACCTTTCAGAGGAGCTTTCAAATTGTGTTCCGGTTTGGGTTTGGCTGCCTCAGTTTCTGGTGGAATGTTGCCGTGAGGATGTTTTGCACTTGCTGGCGTCATTACTTGGAAAACCAGTTGGTTCCTTGCAGCAAACTTTGGATAAAAAGGTAATGACTTTTTCCCGAATTTGCATTGAAATTGATTTAAGTAAACCCTTGCTAGATTTTGTGGATATGTGTGCGGGCTCTTACTCTTGGGTGCAACAATTGGATTATGAGACTCTCCCATTTCGATGTCGTCTTTGTCATGAATATGGTCACTTGTAGTGGCGGTGCCCAAAGGCTAGGCCTATGGAGCCCCAACCTTCTCAACCTTCTCGAAATCCACCTAGGGTTGATAAGGGGAAGGATCCTATTCTTGGTGATGGGGGTAGCGCTAATGGTTTCGTCCTAGTCAAGGCTCACAACAGGAATAGGGGTCAGAAGAGGACCTTGAGGGAGGGTAGGATGAAGATACTTTTAACAGATTTGAGGTGCTAGATGATCTCAACCAATAGGAAGTGAATCCGGGCTTGGTGAATCTTGATCAGGGGGCCTTAAGTACAGGACAGGCAAGTCTTCTTCCTAAAGCTACTCACAAAATGCAAGATGCTGGTGCCATACAAATGGAGAGTGACCTTCAAATGGTTGTCCAGGGGGGGTCGGTTCCTGTTGCTGATTTGAAGCAGGATGGTGGGGAGAGTTCTCCTCGGGTATTGAATGTTGGTATTGATGTGGGGAAGAGCAACAAGTCTTCCTCTCTCTTGGGCCTTCATCAAAAGGATCTGAAAAAAGGAGTAGGTGAGAAATCCTCCAAGCTTGGTAGAAAAAAGGATGTGGAAAAGATTAAATTAACAGGGGAAACTTTGGTGGAGTCAGAGTCGGTCAAGACTCTGGATTCTCATTTTTCGAGTCCCTTGAAATGATTGTTCTATCCTGGAATGTGAGGGGCTTGAACAGTGGCCCTCAACAAAAAGTTGTTCGTGAATTGGTTAGAAGTCATTCTCCTGATATTCTCTTCCTGCAGGAGACTAAGTTATCAGTGGAGGGTATGTTTGGTTTGATGCCTAAGTTGTGGGGGAGAGGGGAGTGCCAGTGCATTGGTGCTCTGGGGTCTGTTGGGGGTGTGGCTTGTTTATGGAGCCCTCGGAAGATTCGCCCTCTTTGGTGGATGTCCTTTAGGTCTTCCATCTCTATGATTGCTTCTTGTTTGGAGACGGGAGAATCTATACTCTTCTCTAATATTTATGCGCCTATTGAGATTCAAGGCAAACATCTGTTGTGTTCCCATATTAGGTTTGTTCGTAGCATGGTTCCTTACCATCCGTGGATCATGGCTGGAGATTTCAATGCCATTTCTGAGTTGGCTGAGAAGAGGGTTGGTATTGCGAGGCTAGATCCCTCTGTGTTGCTGCTCCAGGATAACATCTCGGCTTTAAATCTGGTTGACATCAAGCCCATTAATGGTAGGTTTACTTGGAACAATCGGAGGGCTGGGGATAATGACATTGCGGAACGGTTGGATTGTTTTCTGGTTTCCTGCTATTGGATTGGTGGTTTGTGGTCCTCTTGTTCTGAAATACTAGACTAGAGGGGCTCTGATCATTGGCCTATTAAGCTTACCATTTCTTCTACTCGAGTGTCTCGGTCTCTTTCGTTCAAGTTTCAACTTATGTGGTTGCGTGACTCCTCTTTGCATGACCATGTTGCTGAATGGTGGAGATAGCACATGGTACGACGATGTATACTTTTGCTAAATTGCTTCAATTTACCAAATATCAGCTTAAACGTTGGAATCGACAATGCTTTGGTAACATTTTCCATGCTAAGGCTAATGCTCAAGCTGAGTTGGATGGTATTACTAGGTTGATCAGGAAGGAGGGGGTGACTGAAGATTTGCTCCAGGATGAGGCTAAGGCTTTGAAAGCACTGGAGGAATGTGAATTGAGGGAGGAAATATTTTGGAAACAAAAGGCTCGGGTTGAGTGGCTTCAGGAAGGAGATAAAAACACTGCTTTCTTCTTTAATTCGGTGAAAGCAAGGAGGCAGGGTAATTTATATCGGTTTTGGTGAATGACAGAGGTGAGCAGCTATCTTCTTTTCAGGAAATATTGGGTGAAGCGATGCAGTATTTTGATTCTTTATTCAAGGAGGTTTCGCAAGGGGGTTCTGAGGAGGAAGTTCATGTCCTTTCTTGTATTCCTTCTTTGGTTTCAAGGGAAATGAATGAGCATCTTATGGGTGATATTTCCTTGGAAGAGTTGGAGGAGATTGTGTTCCAAATGAAGAAAGGGAAAGCTCCAGGTCCTGATGGGTTCCCGATTGAGTTCTTTCAAGAATTTTGGGATATTATAAAGTTGGACTTATTGGCGGTTGTTTAGGAGTCTTAGAAGAGCAAGCAAATGTTGCGGGCCTTGAATGCTACCTTCCTTGCTCTCATTCCTAAGTGCGACGGGGCAGATAGGTTAAGTCAATTTCGGCCTATATCCCTTTGCAATGTGCTCTACAAAATTATCTCCAAATTGATCGCTGATAGATTGAAGAAGTGGTTGAGAGTGTTGATTACGGAGGAGCAGAGTGGTTTTTGTTTGCCCTACGGAATGTGATTCAAATACTACGTACTCCTGAGCAAACTAAATCATATGCATAACATAAAACAGAACACCAGAATAGAGATATATCATGTCTGAACAGCAGATGCTTTATTCATTATCAGCAATATCATCATGTACAATCACAGGAGTATTCAACAGTGCTATCAACTATAACCATCCACACATAACTATTTCCCGACTACATCAACTGACTACATATAACGTTCGGTGGTAGTTAGATAACCAACCGACACGACGCTTCATGACAACATTATCATTAATCGGGACTTGATTACCGAAACTACATGACATGTATTATTCTTACTAACTATAGTTTTATTAGCAATTGGCTGACTACAACCAAGGCCAACTACAACTGACTACGACAAAAGTAAAGATATACTACTTACATCATCCCCCCCTAAAAAGAAGTCGTCTTCCAGACGACTGAAAACAAAAAATGCCAACTCCTTATCCTTTTCCTGTAATTGATTCTCCCTCTGTGTTGAAAGTTGTGCATCGGCCACCTGGGTATCATTCTCTATCAACTGACCCAATACTCTATCCCTCTTTGCCAACTTCTCCTCGAGAGTTGCCACTCTCGTTTGCTCGACTGCCGACTGCTCTTGTAACTGTACTATGATGGCTAGTTGTACTACAAATTGGCAATTCCAATAAATCTAATGGGGGTCTGGGGGCAACGCCCCTAGCGGGGTTAAGGGGCAGTGCCCCTTGCAGGGGTCTGGGGGCAGCGCCCCCAGTGGGGTCACGGGGCAGCGCCCCTTGCAGGGGTTTGGGGGCAGCACCCCCGCCGCCAAGACCAATTTAACACTTCTGAAACCACTCAAAACTGCATCACGCGCCTCATTTCCATGATTTTTCCACAGGTTCCAAATAGTGCTGATGAAGCCGAAAAATACATATTTTGCATTGTTTTTCTTAGAATTTACTTTCTCTCGATCGATGAATGGTATGACCTCTTGTTGCTTGCTACGTATGGCTTCTCTCTCCTGCTTAGTCCGTATGCCTTGAGGGATAAAAAACTGCCATACAGCCTGATCCTGGAGATGTCGTACGACCAATGAATTCTCAGTACACAATACGATGTGAAGAATTGCTGAGTGTTCCCTAACCAAGATAAAAATCTGTACGACCTTTCAATTGCAATGTCGTACGACTTGGATAACTGGTGAAGTTCTTCCAATCTGCAGACTCTGTGAATGTCGTATGATGAAGTTCCCCTGTAAATGCCGTACAATTAAGATCTCTTTTAAATGACGTACAATGTAAGGATGTCGTACGACCTTGTTGACCACTTCAAGACTCCGTACGAGTGGAGAAGATGCTAAATAGCGTACGATGTAGATCTCTTCTAAATGCCGTGCTACTTGAAAATAGTTTGAATGATGCCGTATGATTTGAAAATAGTTTGGAGAATGGCCTGAATGCCGTACGACCTTGATACACTGTGAACGCCGTACGATGTGATCTTTATCTTCGTTGGATTTGCCTGACCTTGTCGTCTTGTGTGTTCCTTTCTTCTCCAGACTTGGTCTCCAGCCGTACGCCCTTCCCAATGTCTGTACAACCTCCTGTGTGATGCGTACAGATTGTTTGATCACTGGCCATACGACGCTTAAGACTCTGTATTTTCGCTTAGTTCTTCTCTCCAATGCGCGTACTGCCTCCTCCGTTTGTTCTCCTCCTGTCTTCCTTACCTGGTGTCTAGTCGTTCCTTGCCCTAGAACCTTAATCATGCGACTTGTACTATCCACTTGTTTTCGTTGAACTCTCCTTTCTTCTGCTGTACGGTGCATAAGAGGGCGATATTTCATCCTTCTTAATCTTATTTTAATTGCCATCATATTTCCCACTTTACTTTTTAATTTCCTTCCAATTCTTTTATTTTTCTTTTCTGGTATTTTTCTCTCTTCTCAATTTCTTCTAATTTCTCCTTCATATTTCTTTTATTTTTATTTTTTGAAATTTTTAATTCATCTACTTTATTTTTTCTATTTTTTCCAACTTCCAACTTGTCCTTTATTTTTTCAAATTTTTCATTTTTTTTTCTCCATTATTTTCTCCTTTCCTATTTTTTCATTTTTCTCATTTTTTGGCTCCAATACAATTTTTCCATCCTGTACCTGTTCGAATTTGTGGGCTGGCATATCCGGTTTTGGTATTCTTTCTTCGTACTCTCCATACTCGACCGGAAGTATCTGGCTGGGCATACCCTGTTTCTCATCTTCCTTGATTTCTCTGATTTGTAGCATGTTACACTCTCGCTAGAACACTTCATAATCTTCTATCTGCCAATGAAATAAGCCATTCAGCGAGCTTGTCTCATCCTCCGAACAACTCTCGAGTTCAAGTACACCCTTGGTGTTTGGTTCCATAGCTTTCCTTCCTTCGTCCATATCTGACTCACCTCCATCCGATTCAGATCCGGAGGAAGCCAATTCTTCGCTCACAACCTGGTTCTTCAAGTCAATGACGTACTTCCAATTATGATTTGCCTTCGCCACTATCAGCCATCCTCTCCCAAGTAGTGCATCGTACGCTTTCCTCTGTAATGGGATGACGACAAAATTTAGCAAAAATTGTTGTGTCCCGATCGTCACCTTTTGCGCCATTAGCGTTCCCAATGGCTTGATACCATGTTGATCAGTGCCAACCAGTTGGAATGTTGGCGGCCAGAGTGTAGGCTTCCCAAGACTCTTCCATGTGTCTTCGGGTAGTACGTTGACTCCCGATCCTCCGTCGACGATAGTATTTGTCAAGATATTCCCTTTGATCTCCATATGCACGACCGCTGGCATCTTCCCGATGTTCGCTGTGAGCAATACTGGGTCGATTGTTTGTTCATCGTATGGTGGCGGTTCTGGTACCAATTCTTGCCTCCGTTCCTCCAATCGCGGTTGCTTGCTGTCCTCGACGATGTTTGTGATTGCCAGTCCCAATTGTGGCATAGTCTGGAGAAGGTCAGTTACTTTGATCGGTACGATGGTCTGCAGTACCTACCGTACAATGTTGGTTTCCGCCTCCGACCGCCGAGAGGATCTTGGCTTCTCCAAAGGTACTTTGTTTTCCTTTGTCATCGCCAGTTCCACTTCGGTTTTTGCTTCCTTCATCCTTTGTTTCTCCATACATGGATCTGGGTACGTGGCTTTTTTTGCTTGTGCTCTGGTGATCGCCAGTACCTCTTGTTCTTCTACTTCTAGCATGTGGATACCCTTTTGCTTAGGGCATTCGTTATCTTCATGATTGCCTGGTCCACACCACTTACACAATCTCCCTCCCGAACCTTGACCATTCTAGCAGTCCCTGGCAAAGTGGCCCCATTCGTTGCACTTCCTGCATTGGATCATGGGCCTTCCTTTTGCATCGTACTGTATCATGTTTCTTGGACTTCTATTGCTCCGATAACCTCCAGGGGATGCATTGCTATTGTACTGGGGCTTTGGTGGTGTGTTTGGCGGTGTCGACGGTTCTCCCTGCGCAAAGAGTACTTGTGCACTTCTGGCTTTTAAGTTGTATGGGCATTCCTTGACGGAATGTCCCATCACTTGGCAGATATCGTAGAATAAGTTCTTGGGACAGTTCGCTTTTATGTGACCTTCCCCATTGCAGTCCATACACCACAGTTCTCTGGCTTCTCTCGTACTCTCCTTGTCGGCCTTCAATTCTTTCATCATTCGCATCATATCTTTCCTGAGTGCTTGTACAGTCTTGGATTCACCATTGCTGTCTTCTGTACTCTCCTCGTTGTCTGTCTTCTTTTTCCCTCGGGAGGATGTTTTGTTTTCACTTTCTATATCCATCGCCCGATTGTATGCTTCAGCATATGATGAAGGAGGTACGACTTTCATTTTCTTTCTTAATGACAGAAGCAAGCCCTTGATGAACCATCTTTTCTTCAATCCGTCAACCGGCTGTGCCTCCAATTTCCCCAACAAATCTTTTAGTCTTCGGTTGTAGGTCCGCACACTCTCGTGCTTTCCCTGCTTAGTATTGTATATCTTTGTGAAAATCTCGCTATCATCTCGTAAGAGTTTGAAATCCTCTTGAAATGCTTTCTTCAATAATCTCCATGTAGCTTTGTGTGCTTGATCTAATTCAGAGTACCAATCAATGGCACTATCTCTGAGTGTCGCTGGAAAGGCTTTCAGCCATTGGTCCGGATCATCCTGCCCGCTAGCTATCTAGATAGTTTCACATGTCTTACAGTGTCGTATTGGATCTTCAGACCCATTCCCCATGAACTTCGGTAGCTTTTGCAGCTCTGGAGTAGCCATCTTTCCCCGCTGTCCTCCTTGTGTGTTGGACCCGATTAGACTGGTTTCCTCGCTACGTTTTGGTGCATCATGTTAGCTCTCAAAAACGTAGGCTGAATGCCTCAAGAGGCTGCCAATCTCTTGATACGCTTTAGGGTAACAGACAAGGTCAAGAGAACTCAACCTTCTACTCTTCAGGTGCTGCCAGACCTAGGTGGGTGTACCTTTCTGAATGAAGCAGACTTGACTTATGATTATCTTTCTTGCACAATAATTTGTCTACAATGGCAAATGGAAGTGAACAAATGAAATCAACTTGATAGCAATAACAATCTTCTGATCTAAGTCCTAAAGTGCTCAATTAACAAATGTAAAACAAATGTAAAGAAACTGAATGAATCCAAATGATGAGATTGCAGAGACCAGTGCCTTATTGGGTATTCGGAGTCAAATGAAATCAAGATGAGCAACACTCTTTGGAGAAAACTCAAATTATATGGCATATATTCTGTTTACAACTTGTATAAACATGCAATACTGTAACTACTAAGCTCTACTTTAATAATCCAGATGAAACTCTCTGATTACTGTGATCAACTAAAAGGATTTAATCTTTGCTTGAAAGAACCAATTGATTAATCACACAGATACATCAAATGTGCATTGATAAACAGAACATAAACTTGTTATGTCAATTTAAACAACCATAAAACATCAATCTTGGAGACAACTTAGCAGTATTTTTTATTGAATTCAACAGATAATTGACATTAGAAATGTGCAGCAACATCAATTGACTTTCATAAATACCTCCATTTTCAAAACATGCACCATAGTCTCTAATTTGATAAATCTATTGTATTGTGTCCATCTAATTTGCCTACTGTATATCGAATAAATGATAGCTGATGATCAATTTATAATTATGAAATGCCTATTTATACACCAGCATCAAGAAAATAAATCATATTGAAATTCCATGTCGACCGTCCACAGAATTCAGGCTCCAATCAAGTTGGCCTGCAACGGTTTTATGAACTCACACGTTGGCCACAGAATTTGAATTTCTGTTTTTCACCAGTGGAACAGTCGCCAAGACATATCGTTAACTATGCCGCAGGCAATTCAATCGCTAATCATCCTGTGTTCACTGTGATTCGCTTTCGCCGTGATCGTCGACCATCAGGGAGATGTCATATAGATTTCATTATGCTTCATCGAGAGCTCCCATCTAACTCATATGTCACTGTGATAATCCAATATTCATGCTGACAAAGTCACCTCTACTTTCCATTCGGCGAGACCCCGAGTACCTCGCCAAGACCACATACCGAAATCAAAAAGTCACACCGAGCAGTATCCTTTGTTATATTCATCTTTGCCAAGACATTCAAATTTTCTCACCGATAGAGTTCCTGTGTGTATTATTGGCGAGACAAATCAATGTCAGGGAGACCTCTCAAAGATTGAATTATGTTATATCGAAGCACTCCGAGTCCACCATAAATCGCCCAAAGAAAGTGAATCTCACACCGACAAAGGCTCTCATTACGTTCCATTGGTGAGACCCATATGTATTCGCTAAGACTTATTCCGAAGTCATCTTAGTCTCATCGAAATGCCTCGTGATAGAAACTCCATGTGCAAAGTCGGCGAGACCGAAGGTCACTAGCCGAGACCTTATCTCGGTAACTTTATCTCACCGAAAGCCATTTGGAAGAAATCTTTTTGTGCTTCGTTAGTGAGACAAACTCACTTCGCTATGACATTTCATCGAAGACTTTCAACTCTTGCCGATAAGATCCTCCCACCTCCGGTCGGTAAGACAAATGATAATCACCAAGACCTTCCGCCGATAACCCCTACCCTTTGCCGATGAACCACCACATGCATAGTCGGGGAGACATATTGAATTCGGTGAAACATCATCCCGACAGCGTAACTCCTGCCAATTTGAAATATCCTTTGTCGCTGAAACCGTGTGAACGTCTTGCCGATAACTGCCAACATGAAAACTTCGATCGTTGTGACACAAAAAACGTCTTGCCGATAGGCAACACAGATGTCTGTCAGAAAAACGGATTGGGGAGACCCTGATATTGTCACGCCGATATGCCTGCAGCAAATATATGTTAGCAGAAATACACTGTGGGTCGGGGAGACAGTCATAGACCTATGCCAATATGGAACACAACGTGAAAAATGCATGACCCGATGGATTTTGTGGGGCTACATGGGCAAAATGCAAGCAAAATGTACCCGTGGTAGGACTTATTTGGAAAATATGAATGTGAACACTATGTAAAATCATCAAATTTTGACAGTTCTAACAGTGGCTCCGTCTAGGGATGAATGATAGTAAGATGATTGCAAGGATCTAGAATCTTTGGGTGAGCAGAACAGACACAAAATGATGAACCAGTGGGCATAATGGAAATGGAAATGGAAATGAAGCATGAAGGAATGAATGCAAAATGAATGCAAGATGGAGGTGAACCAAAACCCTAAACTACTGTGCATGGAAAAGAATTTTAAAGAGGACAAGCAAGAGTTGTCCATGCACTGGCAACCCTAAATCCTCTGTGTTTCAACTTCACCTGTTCTGAGTTGTTACAATCTGAAACTCAAACCAGGCCTTCCCCTGTCAAATACCTGGTTTTGCCTTGAGTTCATCAAATTCTTCTTGAAGATACTCATGCAATCTTTCCTATCACTGTCATTGCAAGTTCTTAGAGTATCATCATGCTTGGTTTGGCCCAAAATCCATACACCATTCTGTAGTTCAAATTCTTCATCATCATGGGACAAACCCCTATTATTTTCAACATTCAAAATGCATGCATATGAAATACAACATTTTATATTATCTCTCTCACCGTTATGAATTGTGAAACATTCTCCCAGCTGTATTGAAAATTCACCATCAAAGTACTTCTCTTGAGAAACAAAAAACTCTGTCATATCAATGTTGTTTGAGGCAAACAAATATGCAACCTTTTGCACCTCTTTAACAATACCAATTGGATACAACACTGGATTCTGACTTATATCTTCAATATCAAGCATATATGAATTACTCGAATCTGGACCTCTATCATACTTAGTATGCAGACAAATGTCTTCTCCACATGAGTTAGAAAATTCAAAATCACATACCTCATCCTGAATGGAATTAGACCTTTGATCAACTTCAAAGGTTTCACCATCAACTTGAGAAATGCACTGAGAGTCATAAGAATCATAACACAAAGATCTTTCTCTGTCAAAACAAATGTAAGTTGGACAAAGAACTTCAGGATCACCTTCATGTGTATATCTTTGATATTCAAGAGTTAGCAAATCTGAAATTTGCTCACTGCTTAGTGAATATGCTTCTACATTTTCATCACTACAGTTATATTCTTCACTTTTGTCATCATCAAAAAGAGGTCCAAAATCATCGGAGAATGAAAAATCAAAAACACTACCAGTACAATCATTTATTCCATCATTCAACATACCACTTTTTTTGTCTGAAAATATCTCTTCCTCATCATCAGGTGTATCTTCATAGCTTTCAATTGCAGCTAGAGGCATTGAATATTCACTATCAAATGAATCAACATTTCCCATTGCCTCTTTATCTTGATCTTCATAAGAATTGCAAGAATCACCTTGCTGTAGATTAAAATCCACAAATTCATCTTCACAATCTGCATATTCACTGGATACCTCATAACATACACTGCCATCTATGTCATAATCTGTTATGCAGGACAAATATTCAATATCCTCGTCTTCCTCATGCAGGCAATCATATGAACCATATTGACTTGCACATGTCTCATCTTTTATTGGCTGCAGTGTATGACCAATTTCTCTATACTCATCAGAAATACAACTATTGGATTCAACATTGATAGTGTTCTCATACCTTATCCCTTCCATGGCATCAATGAATTTATTTACTCGATCAAAGGTATGCTGTTTTGATGATTTTGGCCAATAAACTGATTCAGGCTCCCATGCTTCACCAAAGTACATCTTCCTCACACCATTGCAGTCATGCACAACATACTTTTCAGTTAGATCAGCACTGACTAATTCTGGTTGGGCTGATTCTATCATGAAACTTCCAAGATCAACATCACAGAAACAATTGATCTGATCTTGTGGTACACAGTCAACAAGCTGGTTCATTCTTGGCTCTCTATACAACTTGACCTCTTGACCATTCACTGGAATAGTTGCATAAGATAAATCAAACTGGATATTTCCCCCAACTGCTGCTGTCCATTGCCTTGATCAAAGCATCCCAAACTGAGGAGTATCAATCACTGTTATATCTATATTATATGCCACCTGTGGATAAGTAGCTAGCTTGACTTCAAGATTTCTCATAATACCTACCACAAGAACAGGTCTATTATCCATTGCATAGCACCTTCCCTCATTAGTGTCAACTCTCATGCCAAGTTGCCTCATAACTCCTACTGGCATGATATTCATAGCAGCACCAGAGTCTATCATGCAATTTCTCAGCAGTTTGTTATTTATAAGCAATGTAGTGAAAAAAGGATCAACTTGTGGGGGAGTTGTTATTTTATCACTCAAGCAAACTTCTGGGATATTTACTTTCTCCTGCCTATTGACTGCTTTAATAGCTACTTTATTTTTAGAATTCATTATCAATTGAACAACACTGTCTCTGTATTCCTTAATTTTCATCATCTCAAGTAAAGGAACAAATATTTTTACCTGGGATAATGCCTGAGTGAAGTCAAAAGATGAGCCATCTGCCTTAATCATTTTCTTCTATTCTAACGTTTCTCCTTTGTTTTTTTCCTTCTGATTAATCTCTTGTATTTCTTTGCGCAGCTCCTTAACTTCCTCCTTTTGGATAGGCTTCTGTTCACTTTTATTATGCTGTCTACTTTCTGCTTTCTTATCAGCCCCTTGTGTTGCCTTCTGATCCTTCATAAAGATTCCCCTAGGGACACCTTCATTTTCATTCACTGTCCTATTTCTCAACCAGTATTTACTCCTTGCTTCCTCAACTGCAGCAACAGTTAGTCTCTCTATCTCCTCTTTGGTGAGTCTCCTCATACTGCAGTGAGGAGGCACTTCATCAGAATGTGGTTCTATATAATCCTCTTCAGAATCAGAAAAGACCTGCTATTCAGCCATATGGACATTGTATCTCTGATTTGAAACATCACTCATAACCTTCATCCTCTGAAGATGAGTACCCTTCCTCAATATGGTGAAAAGTGTTTGAAGTTAAATACACTTTGTGATCATTTCCACAGTTTCCCATCAACATTCCTTCCTCCTGCATTCTTTGGGCTACAACACAATAGTCTGGAGAATGTGGCTGATTACAAACTTCACAAAAGTAATTATTACTCACCATATAAGTTCCCTTTTTGCTCAATGGATCAGGAGTTTCCTTGTTTCCAGGCCTAGCTGTTATAGGTTTTCCGTCCTTCTAGTCTATATTATAAGGCATATCATGCAACCTCGGCCTTTCATTTTTGTATGTATTCTCCTGTCTGTACTGATAATTGTTGTTTTGCTGAGGGGGCTTAGGGTTGTCTCTTTTACTGATTATACCAGCAGCCTTCCTGTTGTTTTCAATTGTCAGTGCTATCTTCTGAGCTTCAGCAAATCTCTTGGGAATCTATTTCTCAGTTCATACCCTGTTTTAGGATCGAATGCATTCAAATAAACACTCAAAGCTACAAAATCTGACAGCCTTGATCTAGGAGGTACTTTAGTCTGCAACTTGTTGAATCTTCAGTTGAAATCATAAATTGAATCATTCTGATTTTTTTGAATTCGCATCAATTCATGAAGAGCTGCATCTGGTGCATTTAGATTCCCATATTGTTCTAAGAATCGATCTTGAAATATTTGAAGAGAATTGATTGAGAATGCAGGCAAGCTGTTGAACCAATCCCTAGCATCTTCAAGAAGTGACATCATAAACAACTTCATGTGTAAATCTTCATATGACACATCTATGTCTAGGATGGAAACGTTGAAACTCTTTACATGCTCTTCAGCAGTGATTGCATTACTCCTTGTAAATTTGGGCACCATACTCCTCCAATTGCCATTCATAGGGTAAGGGCATAACTGAAAACCTGCTAAATCAAACTGTCTGATCATGGTTGTATGCTGGTGAGGGGGAGGAATAGGTGGACACTGATGCTGGTGCATGGGATTATTGTACTGTGCATTATACTGTGGGATAAAAGACTGACTAGGAGGTGGATGCATAGCTGTATGCTGTGTGGGAATATGAGGTGGATGATTTGGCTGCTTATAGTGATTCCCTGTCTGATGGTGAAGAGACACTGGTGGATTAGATGGCCCTGCGCCATTATCACCTTGCTTATGAGGCGGGGCATACTTTGGGGGACAACCAGCTGTCTGAGTAGTAACTTGGGCTTTCTGCAATTCAACCTTTAGTTCTTCTATCTCCTTTTTCTGAGATTCACACCGTGCACTGACTTCCTCATAAGTCAAAGGTTCATTCTCATTGATCTGATTTTGATTATTTTCCATTCTTTGTTCATGTTCCTATCGATATCTGAGTCCTCTTGCCTCAAGTCTACCATCAAACTCAGGCTGATTTTGAAGATCACAAAATGGATTTCTTTGCTCTTCAGGGGTACAAAGATCTGCACTTGAGTTATCTCTCCATGTATCATAGCAATTATATGTTTCACCATGTGCACTTGGCACTTT
Source organism: Sequoia sempervirens (assembly GCA_007258455.2). NCBI lineage: Eukaryota > Viridiplantae > Streptophyta > Pinopsida > Cupressales > Cupressaceae > Sequoia > Sequoia sempervirens. Next base: position 811,836,108 of record VDFB02270651.1, on the reverse strand, counting down.
GCCTTTGTCTATTATGCACATGTCCTCATTGATCCTCTTTCCCTTATCAGTTTTGTTGTCTTTGTGTGTCCATTTACTGCTGCCAGCAGGAGCTCCAGTATGACCTCCCCTGTATTGAGATCTTCTTCCATTCATGTTTGAACAAATGCAATGTTTCTTTCAGAGTCGCCACCTACTTTTCCAAAAGTAGGAAAATGATTATTTCTGATATTTTACCCAGCAGAATCACTCTCAAATTATAACCTTTTCTTCAATGACTCTATAATGTGGTCTTCAACCGAATTTTCTGATATAGTCCCCAGCAGAGTCGCCAATTTGTTAGCTCTCAAAAACACAGGCTAAATGCCTCAAGAGGCTGCCAATCTCTTGATACGCTTTAGGGTAACAGACAAGGTCAAGAGAACTCAACCTTCTACTCTTTAGGTGCTGCCAGACCTAGGCGGGTGTACCTTTCTGAATGAAGCAGACTTGACTTATGATTATCTTTCTTGCACAATGATTTGTCCACAATGGCAGATGGAAGTGAACAAATGAAATCAACTTGATAGCAATAACAATCTTCTGATCTAAGTTCTAAAGTGCTCAATTAACAAATGTAAAACAGATGTAAAGAAACTGAATGAATCCAAATGATGAGATTGCAGAGACCAGTGCCTTATTGGGTATTCAGAGTCAAATGAAATCAAGATGAGCAACACTCTCTGGAGAAAACTCAAATTATCTGGCATATATTCTGTTTACAACTTGTATAAACATGCAATACTGTAACTACTAAGCTCTACTTTAATAATCCATATGAAACTCTCTGATTACTGTGACCAACTAAAAGGATTTAATCTTTGCTTGAAAGAACCAATTGATTAATCACATAGATACAACAAATGTGCATTGATAAACTGAACATAAACTTGTTATGTCAATTTAAACAACCAGAAAACATCAATCTTGGAGACAACTTAGCAGTATTTTTTATTGAATTCAACAGATAATTGACATCAGAAATGTGCAGCAACATCAATTGACTTTCATAAATACCTCCATTTTCAAAACATGCACCATAGTCTCTAATCTGATAAATCTATTGTACTGTGTCCATCTAATTTGCCTACTGTATATTGAATAAATGATAGTTGATGATCAATTTACAATTACAAAATGCCTATTTATACACCATCATCAAGAAAATAAATCATATTGAAATTCCATGTCGGCCCTCCACAGAATTCGGGCTCCAATCAAGTCGGCCTGCAACAGTTTTATGAACTCACACGTCGGCCACAGAATTTGAATTTCTGTTTTTCACCAGTGGAATAGTCGCCAAGAGATATCGTTAACTATGCCGCAGGCAATTCAATCGCTAATCATCCTGTGTTCATTGTGATTCACTTTCGCCGTGACTGTCGACCGTCGGGGAGATGTCATATAGATTTCATTATGCTTCATCGAGAGCTCCCATCTAACTCATATGTCGCTGTGATAATCCAATATTCATGCCGACAAAGTCACCTCTACTTTCCATTCGGCGAGACCTCGAGCACCTCGCCAAGACCACATATCGAAATCAAAAAGTCACACCGAGCAGTATCCTTTGTTATATTCATCTTCGCCAAGACATTCAGATTTTCTCACTGATAGAGTTCCTGTGTGTATTATCGGCGAGACAAATCAATGTCGGGGAGACCTCTCGGAGATTGAATTATGTTATATCGAAGCACTTCGAGTCCACCATAAATCGCCCAGAGAAAGTGAATCTCACACCGACAAAGGCTCTCATTATGTTCCATCGGTGAGACCCATATGTATTCGCTAAGACTTATTCCGAAGTCATCTTAGTCTCACCGAAACGCTTCGTGATAGAAACTCCATGTGCAAAGTCGGCGAGACCGAAGGTCACTCACCGAGACCTTATCCCGGTAACTTTATCTCTCACCGAAAGCCATTTGGAAGAAATCTTTTTGTGCTTCGTCGGTGAGACAAACTCACTTCGCTGTGACATTTCATCGTAGACTTTCAACTCTTGCTGATAAGATCCTCCCACCTCCGGTCGGTAAGACAAATGATAATCGCCAAGACCTTCCGCCGATAACCCCTACCCTTTGCCGATGAACCACCACATGCATAGTCGGGGAGACATATTGAATTCGGTGAAACATCATCCCGATGGCATAACTCCTGCTGATTTGAAATATCCTTTGTCGCTGAAACCGTGTGAACGTCTTGTTGATAACTGCCAACATGAAAACTTCGATCGCTGTGACACAAAAAACGTCTTGCCGATAGGCAACACAGACGTCTGTCAAAAAAACGGATTGGGGAGACCCTGATATTGTCACGCCGATATGCCTGCAACAAACATATGTTAGCAGAAATGCACTGTGGGTCGGGGAGACAGTCATAGACCTATGCCGATATGGACCACAACGTGAAAAATGCATGACCCGATGGATTTTGTGGGGCTACATGGGCAAAATGCAAGCAAAATGTACCCGTGGTAGGACTTATTTGGAAAATATGAATGTGAGCACTATGTAAAATCATCAGATTTTGACAGTTCTAACACGTCACTTGCACTCTCGGCCACGTACGAGTCACTCCCACGTCGTCTGTCAGCGTTCGTGACACCGTGAGTCTCCTGGGGTTCCCTTTGGTACTCTCTCTGCCTCGGGGTACTAGGCTCTGATCTTCCACTCGTCAGCCGTTTGTTGTCATCCAATAAGGACAACTCCCAAAAACGTTTGATGCTACTAGTCAATTCATCTTCGTTCTCATAAGGATCATATCTTCCTATATACGGGGTGCCGAAGGGTTCTTCGTCCCTTCCTCTCCGCAAATTTGGTGCGCTCTTCCAATGGATGTGTCTATTCTTGTCAGATTGTCATATGTTCTTTTAATACTCTGATTTATTTCAATTAAATCCTCATCCAATTCCTTACCGGCTTGCTGCAGTCTTCTTCGCCGGTTTTCTTGTTCTTGTAGCCTGAGTGATCGCCGAACTTGCTCTTCTTGAGTCCCGTGCCCATCAGGTACTCAATTCTTGTCCTTGTTCGGCCATATGGGCATTTAATATTTGTTCAGGCGATCATTGCTGACTACCGGATGTATGTCTTTGGCTAGTGTCTCCTTCGCGTTTGGTTCTCTCTTCGTAGCGCTGCAATATTTGTTGCCTTTGGTGTTCCGATCCTCTTCTTCTTGCAAGTCTTGCAGAATAATGAAATGACGGGCCAGCAATCTGGGCATATGATTCAGGAGGTGCTTCACCTCGTCATTCACTTCCAACCTATCCCAGATAACTTCCTCAGGGATCTCCCGTCTGCGGGATTCCCTACGTACGTGATCTCGTAATTGTATCTTCCACAGATTGATAAAATCTTCAGTCAAGAGGTCTTCCCTTTCCTCATTGCTATTCACGGGTTCATCTGCCGAGATACCCATTACGCTTCCATGACGAGTGGTTCCCTGGTTCGCTCAGGCAACAGCGCCAAATGTTTGCCCTACGGAATGTGATTCAAATACTACGTACCCCTGAGCAAACTAAATCATATGCATAACATAAAACATAACACCAGAATAGAGATATATCATGTCTGAACAACAGATGCTTTATTCATTATCAACAATATCATCATGTACAATCACAGGAGTATTCAATAGTACTATCAACTATAACCATCCACACATAACTATTTCTTGACTACAACAACTGACTACATATAACGTTCGGCGGTAGTTAGATAACCAACCGACACGACGTTTCATGACAACATTATCATTAATCGGGACTTGATTACTGAAAGTACATGATATCTATTATTCTTACTAACTATAGTTTTATTAGCAATTGGCCGATTACGACCAAGGCCGACTACAATCGACTACGACAAAAGTAAAGATATACTACTTACAGTTTTGTGGAGGGTCGGCAAATTTTGGATGGGATTGTTATTGCAACGGAAGTCATTCACTCTATGGTCAGCTCTAAAGATAAGGCTATGTTCATCAAACTAGATATGGCTAAGGCATATGATAGGGTTCGATGGTCCTTCCTTCTGCGGGTTCTTAGTGCTTTCGGTTTTGGAGATGCGTGGATTCAATGGGTTATGAGTTGTGTTACCATGGTATCCTTTTCAGTGTTAATAAATGGTGAACATTCTGAGCTTTTTGGTGCCTCTCACAGCTTACGTCAGGGTGACCCCTTTGTCCCCTTACCTGTTTCTCCTTCTTCTTGAAGGTCTTGGAAGTTTAATGAGAAGGCATGTTGATTTGGGTCTCATTTAGGGGTGGAGGTGGGGTGGTGATTTACCTCTGCAGTCTCATTTGTAGTTTGTTGATGACACGGCTTTGATGGGAATGGCTACAGTTAGGGAAGCCTTTGATTTGCGCAAGGTGTTGCATGTTTATTTTGTTGCCTCGAGTCAGTTGATTAATGAAGACAAATCCTCCATCTTCTTGTTTAATACTCCGAGCCCATTCAATGGAGGATTGCTCACATCTTGAGATTTCAAATCGGGGCTCTCCCTTTGACCTATCTTGGTATTCCTATCTCTGTTGGCAGGCTGTCCAGGGCTTCTTGGCAGAATATTTTGGAAAAACTTCGGGTAAAAATGAATCACTGGACCAATAGGTGGTTGTCTTTTGCTAGCCGCGCTCAGTTGCTCAAGTCTATGGTGTAAGCCCTCCCCATTTACAGATGTATGCTTCAGTGGCCCCTATGGGTTTTGTTAAGGAGTTAGATTCTTTGGCTAGACAGTTTCTTTGGGCTGGCAGCTTGCTGTCTTCTAAGTGGAGCCTCATCAGATGGGACTTGGTTTGTAGCCCGCGACAGTTTGGCGGTCTTGGGTTAAGGCAAACGCCCTTGTCTGGTGTGGCGTTGGCGGCAAAACTATATTGGCGGTGGTGTGTGGAGCAGGACCAGATTTGGGCTAGGATTCTATCTCATAAGTATTTCCTAGGAGTCTCGATGTAGGATATTCCTCGTTATCCCCTAGTGGGGGCAATTTGAGATATGCTCAAGAAAGGGATGGTGCTCATCAAGGATGGACTATTTCGGATTTGCAAAAGGGGGTCGAAGGCCCAGTTTTGGTATGATTCTTGGGATGGTTTTCCTCCCATTGTTTCTTAGTTCCCTAATTTGTTGACTTTGTGTTGAAGATTCCTGGAGATTGGTTGGTCTAGGGTGAGTGACTTTAAGACCTTCTCTGCTAATGATCAAATGGTTATGGCGAGATGGAAGCGTCTTGATAAATGGCTGATGTTGGTATGGATGAGGAGTGCGCAAAGCTTCACGGTATTCTCTCTAAAAGGCATTGCAACTCCCTCCAAGATGAGGATGTTCTTTCTTGGTATCCTAATCCTAAGGGTGTCTATATGGTGGCTTTTGGGTATCAGGTGTTGCTATCTCATAGGCTAGAAGGGGTGGAGGTTCCCTGGGGGAAGAAAGTGTGGAACAACTTTTCTTGGCCTAAATGTAACTACTTTATGTGGACTGTGGTTTGGAATAGGTGCTTAATGTGGGACAATATTCGGAGAGAGGGGATTGCTATGGCATTTTTGGTGGGGAGTTTGGAAAAGCCCCTATGTTCAGGCTTCCTCTCTGATGGATTTTTGGAATAGTTTGGGTAGGTCTCTTTCTATGGCCCCTTTTTTGCAGGATGTGTGGTATGTGGGGCCTACATTCATTCTATGGCAAATTTGGTTGGAATGGAATCGTAGAATATTTTGTGGTGAAAAGATGTTGATTCAACGAGTCTGGCAAAGAATTATGGGAATGATTCAGGAAACTGTGGCCACCAAGTGTGTGGTGGAGTTTCCTTTGGAGAGAGGGGATGCAAAGATGGTCGATAGATTGGGGATTTAGGGGTTGTCCTTGACTGCTGCTTGTGTCAGGAAAGGTTGGCGCGTGAAACAAAGAGTTCAAAGGGTGGGTAGATGGATGCCCCCCCTGGTTGGCATTTTGAAGATTAACACCGATGGTTCTTCTAGAGGCAATCCTGGGCCTGCCGGGATTGGTGGGATTGGCAGGGATTCTATGGGTTCGATGGTCTTCTTCTTCTCTGTTCATGAAGGGATGTAGCCCATTAATCTTATGGAAGGTCTGGCAATCCTTTTTGCTTTTGAGTGGACTTTTGCTTTGGGGTGGCGCAAGTTTATTTGTGAATCTGATTCACAAGTGTTGATAAATTTGCTAAATGAATGGAAGGTGTCTGGAGTTAACTGGCAACTGGCTATGATGGTTCAGTAGATTCTGCATATTACTTCTTTGATGGAGATGGTGTCTTTTGTCCATAATCCGCAGGAGTGGAATAGGGCGGCTGATTGTTTGGCTAGATAGGCTTCAGAGCATGTTGATGGATGGAGGGTTGATGAGTGGGGCAGGTTCCTCATGAGCTTTGTCATGACCTGGAGGAGATTCTTGCTAAGGATGGGGTTGGTAATGGTGATGGATGATGTGGACTCTTGCTTTGTTTAATTTATGCTTGTGGTTTCTGGGATTTTGGTTTGCTGATTTGTTGTAATGCTCTTTTTTGAATTTCAATAAAGTTTTTACCCCTTTTTAATATAAAAAAAATAAAAAAATCCTGTCAATAAATAAGTAGTTCCAAATGGGTATTTTAAAATTAAGCAATAAACCAAAGCAAAATCATTAGACAACAAAACACTTGTAAAACAAAAAGACCAGTATGACAAATAGTGGTTGATAAAGGCTGCACAAAACTGTTGACACTGAAAAAGCTCATCACTTTTCTCTAGAGGAAGATATTATTTGAATCAAATGACTATCCTCTCATACTCCATGAGACTCCAGGCATGTCAAATGATTTACCTCAAGTTTCTGCATAAATTATGTCATGTTGTCAACAATGCCGATGAGAAAAATGAGCAAAGTTAGGAGGAAAAATATTATGAAAACCAACTGCAATAGAAATTTTTAAAAGATGAGATGAACCAAAACCCCTCTGTTTCAAAATAAACGAAATTAGATCTAAAAACATCACGGTTTCAGAGGAACTAGCTTCGTGAGCCTTAAACAATGAATAATGGCCATCGATAATCAAATCTAGTGATACTACATTTACTGCAAAGATAAAAATCCAATCTACCAGTAGTAAAAAGATTTTTTGATCCCCTGAAAGCTGTTTGGCAGATTTCTGAGCAACTGGAAGTTGTACCTGAAGATGGTTTGATGGCGAGCAATTTTTTTAGGCATGGGACAAGTTTACCAATGAATTGTGGACTTGCAGGTCCGCTTAAGGAAGCCTATCGGCTAATTATGTATATAAATATGATGCAGAGAGTACCTCTACTTTCTCTCTAACCACTCCTCTCGGTACTCCTGATCTGCATATTAGACTTTAAACATCCACAAAACACCAAAGAATACAATAATAGTTGATAGCCAAAAAAACAGAAATCCTTCAAAAAAATGTTTTTTATAAAAAAAAAACAAATCTTCATCCCAAACTTCACTTTTTCACAATTACAAACCAAAATTGCACAGCTAAAAAAAGATAAGATTGACGGGTAGTGGGAGCCCATCCATCGGTCCTTATGAATCCTGGTTCAGAAGGTGCTCCCCTTTGGTCCCATTTTACCAAATACCTTTGTTCTCCTCTTTTTCAATTTTCTCTCTTCTTTTTTGTCAGGTCTTGGACGAAGATAATGAGAAGGCATCAAATGGTCTCTTCCTCATAAATTTCTCTCTGGAGGTGGATGGTGATTTACCTCCGCATCTACTTTGTTTTGTTGATGCACAGGCTTTTATATGGAATGGGCTACACTATATGCTTGATTTGCGAGGATTTCTGGATGTTATCTTGTTGCCTCGATCAATTGCTGAAGACAAATCCAAACCACTCTTATGTTTAAGTACTGAATGGAGCCCATTCAAGGGAAAAATCCACCTAAGCTCACATCTTGAGGATGCATTTCAAATCGGGTGTGACATCTCCCTTTGACTATCTTGGTATTCCTTGAGAGTTGATATATTTCTCTGTTGGCAGGCAATTCTTTATCATAAGTACCATACATCTTCTTGGCATCATTTAGTTTCTCACCGATTGGCTTGCCCTATTGACTCAACACACCCCCAATGGCTACTGCTAAAGCATCATACTCAATGGAAAAAATCTTCTCAAAGTCTAGTAAGGCAAGGATAGGGGCTCCTATCACCTTCTTTTTAAGATGCTCAAAACTTCTCTTAGTTGCTTGAGTCCAAGTAAAAGACTTTCCTTTAGTACAATCAGTTAAGGGAGCACTTATTTTGCTAAAATTTCTAATAAACCTCCTATGGAAGTTTCCTAACCCATGAAAACTCCTTATTTCTATAATACTTCGAGGGAGATGTTGGCTTTCAGTTGTTTATTGTGACTGTTTGTCCTTGATGTCAAAACAGGGTTTGGTAATGTGATTTCTTCATAGACAGTTGATGTCCATGGTTTCAGCTTTCAGCTTTTGATACTGATATCTTGATTGGCTTGGGTATTACATGATACATCATCATTGGGTCATTCATGGCTTTGGCATCATTGTGCATCATTGTGTTGCTTATCAGTTATAGTGATTGGCTTTGTGGCCTGGTTCAGTTTTTCAGATTTCAGTTACTTTGATACTTCAGTGACTATATGGTTATTGGTTTTTGATATCTGCCTCTGCCCAATAGGTGAATTGTCAAGGATATAAGTTCTTTTGACTATTCCTTGCCGCGCTCGGGCCTTTTGGGTCAAGTCTATGGCATGTAGCTTTGCCCTGCCAAAATACCATTTTGCTACAGGATGCTATGTTGAAGTTTCTATCATTGGTGGCAACTACCTAGTTTGGGTTTTGGTTTTTACAGGAAGTTAGATTCTTTGATTGACATTAGATGATTAGAATTTGTGGTTGTCAAAATGCTCGATGGTTTGTTTTTCATTGGCTGAAGCCAGTTTTTTGAGTTCTGAGCAGAATCTTGGCACGAGCTTGTAAGCAATTCGTTTCTTCGCTTCATGGGATTCTGTCAGTTACTTCAAATCGCCATGAGAGGTAATATTTGCAATTTTCTGTGTTCTTTGAAGGTGAATAAAGGTAAAAGGAAAGTGAAAAACAGTATTGAAAATTCATTTACTTGGTCTCTGGCAGTAAAATGAAAGATTTGACTTTCATATTTTGGTTTCACTTTTCAAAAGCCCTTGTTTTCTGGTCAGTGGCGTTTCTTGGCGGCAATGAATTTTTTTTTGTAATATGGTGAGCGGTGGTGGTGTGGAGTCAGAGACCAGATTTATGGATTAGAGATTCAGTATCTTTTAAGTATTTCCAGTACAGGAGGTGCTCTTGATTGTAGGATATTCCTCTTGTTAGTACCCTAGTGGGGGCAATTTGAGATATGCTCAGGTGTCATGAAAGGGACGGCAAATTTGCTCATGTTTCTTCTGAAAAGGAAATGGTACTATTATCGGTCATAAATTTGCAAAAGGGGGTCGAAGGCATTGCTAATTCAGTTTTGGTAGATAGGAAAGACCAAATTCTAATGGGACCCCTGGTTTTCCTTCCCATTGTTTCTTAGTTCCCCATAAATTTGATAAACAACTGACTTTGTGCCGAAGATAATCCTGAATGAGATTGGTTGGTCTAGGCAAAAGTGAGTGACTTTAAGACATTCTTCTCTGCATAATGATCAAATTTTCTTTTGGAGATGGCGTTAGAGTTGGAAGCGTCACTGATAATTATGGCCTTGATGTTGGAGTATGGATTTGGGAGGAGTGCGCAAAGCTTCACAGTGTTTTCTTTATGTTCTACCCTCTCAAAACTGGCATTGCAACTCCAATCCAAAGATGAGGATAGGGTTGGCTTTCTTGGTCATCCTAATCCTCATTTTGGGTGTCCTCCTATATGTTTCTTTGTCCCTTTTAAAGTTTATAGGTTCTCTCTTGACTCAGCTTGCTTCTTCAAATCTCATAGGTTTTGAGGGCAAAGAAGGGGTGGAGGTTCCCTGGGGGAAGAAAGTGTGGAACAACTTTTCTTGGCCTAAATGTAACTGCTTTATGTGGACTGTGGTTTGGAATAGGTGCTTAATGTGGGACAATATTCGGAAGAGGGGATTGCTATGGCATTTTTGGTGGGGAGTTTGGAAAAGCCCCTATGTTCAGGCTTCCTCTCTGATGGATTTTTGGAATAGTTTGGGTAGGTCTCTTTCTATGGCCCCTTTTTTGCAGGATGTGTGGTATGTGGGGCCTACATTCATTCTATGGCAAATTTGGTTGGAATGGAATCGTAGAATATTTTGTGGTGAAAAGATGTTGATTCAACGAGTCTGGCAAAGAATTATGGGAATGATTCAGGAAACTGTGGCCACCAAGTGTGTGGTGGAGTTTCCTTTGGAGAGAGGGGATGCAAAGATGGTCGATAGATTGGGGATTTAGGGGTTGTCCTTGACTGCTGCTTGTGTCAGGAAAGGTTGGCGCGTGAAACAAAGAGTTCAAAGGGTGGGTAGATGGATGCCCCCCCTGGTTGGCATTTTGAAGATTAACACCGATGGTTCTTCTAGAGGCAATCCTGGGCCTGCCGGGATTGGTGGGATTGGCAGGGATTCTATGGGTTCGATGGTCTTCTTCTTCTCTGTTCATGAAGGGATGTAGCCCATTAATCTTATGGAAGGTCTGGCAATCCTTTTTGCTTTTGAGTGGACTTTTGCTTTGGGGTGGCGCAAGTTTATTTGTGAATCTGATTCACAAGTGTTGATAAATTTGCTAAATGAATGGAAGGTGTCTGGAGTTAACTGGCAACTGGCTATGATGGTTCAGTAGATTCTGCATATTACTTCTTTGATGGAGATGGTGTCTTTTGTCCATAATCCGCAGGAGTGGAATAGGGCGGCTGATTGTTTGGCTAGATAGGCTTCAGAGCATGTTGATGGATGGAGGGTTGATGAGTGGGGCAGGTTCCTCATGAGCTTTGTCATGACCTGGAGGAGATTCTTGCTAAGGATGGGGTTGGTAATGGTGATGGATGATGTGGACTCTTGCTTTGTTTAATTTATGCTTGTGGTTTCTGGGATTTTGGTTTGCTGATTTGTTGTAATGCTCTTTTTTGAATTTCAATAAAGTTTTTACCCCTTTTTAATATAAAAAAAATAAAAAAATCCTGTCAATAAATAAGTAGTTCCAAATGGGTATTTTAAAATTAAGCAATAAACCAAAGCAAAATCATTAGACAACAAAACACTTGTAAAACAAAAAGACCAGTATGACAAATAGTGGTTGATAAAGGCTGCACAAAACTGTTGACACTGAAAAAGCTCATCACTTTTCTCTAGAGGAAGATATTATTTGAATCAAATGACTATCCTCTCATACTCCATGAGACTCCAGGCATGTCAAATGATTTACCTCAAGTTTCTGCATAAATTATGTCATGTTGTCAACAATGCCGATGAGAAAAATGAGCAAAGTTAGGAGGAAAAATATTATGAAAACCAACTGCAATAGAAATTTTTAAAAGATGAGATGAACCAAAACCCCTCTGTTTCAAAATAAACGAAATTAGATCTAAAAACATCACGGTTTCAGAGGAACTAGCTTCGTGAGCCTTAAACAATGAATAATGGCCATCGATAATCAAATCTAGTGATACTACATTTACTGCAAAGATAAAAATCCAATCTACCAGTAGTAAAAAGATTTTTTGATCCCCTGAAAGCTGTTTGGCAGATTTCTGAGCAACTGGAAGTTGTACCTGAAGATGGTTTGATGGCGAGCAATTTTTTTAGGCATGGGACAAGTTTACCAATGAATTGTGGACTTGCAGGTCCGCTTAAGGAAGCCTATCGGCTAATTATGTATATAAATATGATGCAGAGAGTACCTCTACTTTCTCTCTAACCACTCCTCTCGGTACTCCTGATCTGCATATTAGACTTTAAACATCCACAAAACACCAAAGAATACAATAATAGTTAATAGCCAAAACAAAACAAAATCAGAACTTGGATTCATTATCAAAGAAGACATAAATGAAACAAGTAGAAATAGAGACAACAAAAAGAATCATCAATCTTTTTATTTCAATCCCCAAAAAAAAACAAATTTCATCCCAAACTTCACCACATGCAACAACTTTCAAATCCGACAATTACAAACCAAAATTGCACAAACAACTAAAAAAAGATAAGACTGAAGGACAGTGGGAGCCCATCCATTAATCAGGGGTTACATTAAAACATAATCCAATTAATCTAAGAAAAACAACTGTACAAAATGGAAAAGGTTGATTGTGAGCCCTCCTCTACCATTTCTTGCTGGTAAAACATCTTTCCATTTAGGTTTGAGTGTTCCTCACCTATTTTTTTCCGATCTCCACCTCCTCCTCTAGCTTTTTATTTCATACATTTGCAGGTTTCCTGAAAACAATTCAATGAAACATCCATGTTATCATAAAAAAGTCTTTGCCAGATATCCTAACAATGTATATAAGCAGTGATCTGCTTTACATAATAGTATCTAACCATATGAAGCCAACAGCATCGCCTAGTTTGCCAAATACATAAACAAAAACAAAATCAGAAAACAAAAAAAACTTTCTAGAAACTGAAAATACAAACATTGTCCCTTCATTATTACTCCAGGTCTGATATGGTGCAGGTTATGCAAATGCATGCCTAATTTTCAGATTGCTTTCATTTAGCATCACCAATAATCTCCACAAGAACATTGTCCCTGTTTAAAATGGTGGAATCGATTCCAATCTCTCACAACAATTTCTCTTGCAACTATCTTGGAGATAAATTTTGTTGCAGTGTGGCAATCAGCACATACTCGAAGGTTCTTAACAACTCTAATAGTTGTTCCAAGGGGCGTGTTTAACAAACCAAATGCAATTGCCAACTTTTCGCTATGATGGCAGAGAAATAATTCTTTTTCCTCCTCTTCCACATCATTAAGTGAATGTGTTGAATATGGAAAATACCCTGCTGCCTTCATCTCCCAAGCCAATTGCTCCAACTTTGCATAGATCTCCTGTGTTTGTGGGTGTGATCTGTCTCCTGCACAAAAAGCATGTACCATTTTATGGCCTTCAATCCAACTACATCCAGGGATCTTTTTAATTCCTCTGTCTGTCATCAATCTCCTTACCATTCGAACCTCATCCCACATGCCCACCTCTGCATAGATGTTTGAGAGAAGAACATAAGTTGCAGCATTTTTAGGATCCAAATCAAAAAGCAGCGTCGCTGTAAATACTCCTAAGCCTATATTCATATGAGATCTACAGGCACCAAGAAAACACATCCACACAACCACAACAGGTTTAAGTGGCATCTTAATGATAAAGTTTAAGGTGTCATCAAGATAGCCAGCACGGGAAAGAAGGTCAACCATGCAGACATAATGATCAACTGTAGGTGCGATGCAATAAAGGTTATTCATGCTTCCTTAATTGATGGCCAAAATAATTTCTCACTTACTAGCATGGCATAAGTTTTGTCCCTTCCAACAGTGTCCCCCCAAGCCATTTGAATGCATTTCCCAAATCAGTTTTTCCCTCTTGGTACATCTTTAGAAAGTGCAATCATTGCAGGATTTACAATAAGTTGGAGTCCTAATCCGTTACTTGTGAAACATTCTTGAAATGCATCAGCAACCATTGCAGCACACGCTGGAAAGTGTTAATTGTATCCCATTTGTGCTACAGCTTCCATTTAAAGTTTACTCCATTGCTAACATTTTTATTCTAGAATTTACATTTTGAAGGAATAATAGAATGATGGCATATAATTAATATTCATTTTTAAATTATAAGAACATTTTAGAAGTTGTAAAAGAGAGTAAATATGTTTATTTATATATGCTTGTTAGGTATTATTTATAAAGCATTAATAAACATTCTCTTTACATCATCATGTTTGATATTCCTCTATTCAAATGCATTTATACAACTTGACAACTTACGATAAAGGAACAAAAAAATGTCAAGGTACAAACCTTGAGACGATCCTATTATTGGTTTAATACTTGTAGTTATGGGATTTGGTAACATATTTATATATAGTTGATAATTATTCCACAAGTATATGACCAAATATTTGTCTACACATGAGAATATATTATGAAATCCATAAATGCATTCATCAAATACTTTTTAGCTTTATATAAAAATATCACCTATCATATATGTGTGTCATTTATAAAATTGTGTTCATCAAAACAAGTAGTGTTCTTATGTGGGGTAACCCATGTGTGCATTGAAGTACATGTTTATCCTATGTGACAACTTTTCGCTTAAATTATATATTTTGGCGCTTGAGTTATCAACAAAATAAATTCTCTATGTAATAAGTAGTGCCTCCATTGTTTCAATGTATGGACAATAGCATACAATTCTTTATCATAAGTACCATAATCTTCTTGGCATCATTTAGTTTCTCACCGAAGTAGGTGATTGGCTTGCCCTATTGACTCAACACACCCCCAATGGCTACTGCTAAAGCATCATACTCAATGGAAAAAATCTTCTCAAAGTCTAGTAAGGCAAGGATAGGGGCTCCTATCACCTTCTTTTTAAGATGCTCAAAACTTCTCTTAGTTGCTTGAGTCCAAGTAAAAGACTTTCCTTTAGTACAATCAGTTAAGGGAGCACTTATTTTGCTAAAATTTCTAATAAACCTCCTATGGAAGTTTCCTAACCCATGAAAACTCCTTATTTCTATAATACTTCGAGGGAGATGTTGGCTTTCAGTTGTTTATTGTGACTGTTTGTCCTTGATGTCAAAACAGGGTTTGGTAATGTGATTTCTTCATAGACAGTTGATGTCCATGGTTTCAGCTTTCAGCTTTTGATACTGATATCTTGATTGGCTTGGGTATTACATGATACATCATCATTGGTGTCATTCATGGCTTTGGCATCATTGTGCATCATTGTGTTGCTTATCAGTTATAGTGATTGGCTCTAATTTGTGGCCTGGTTCAGTTTTTCAGATTTCAGTTACTTTGATACTTCAGTGACTATATGGTTATTGGTTTTGATATTGATATCTGCCTTGTTGTTCTCATAAGCAGGAATATATCATCCTTTCTGATCATTCAAAGTTCAAGAATATATCATCCTTTCAGGATCATTCAAAGTTCAGGGAAACTGGTTCAGTTTGAATGATGGCACATTTTACATATTCTTCTTGAATTGGTTCAAGTGTTATTGCTTTCAGATTTGTTATTTAATGGTTTGTGTTTCACATAGCCAAGATATGCTTTATAAAGGAGATCGGGCTCCTATGGTTTCAATTGGTAAATGAAGTCACATGTATCGGGCTTCAAGGACTTATGGTTAAAGTTTTAAATGATTACACACATTGGCCTTTTGGTGATTAAAATATAAGCCATTTAAACGGCTATTGGTTATCACTTTGGCATCGGCTTTGATACTTTGGCATTGGTAAGTCATTGTGTATGCTAAACAAAGATGGTCAGGCTTCACTTTGCATATCAACTACATTACATGGGCTACACCTTATTTGTTTGGTCTTTGAGTTTCATTGATTTCGACTTAAGTTATAAGTTGGTCTTAACTTGGACAGTCAATGATATATATTTCACATTGACACTATTTTGTGTTGGCCTAATCATAAAGTATAGTTTGCTTTGTCTTGGACAATTGAGGGCAAATAATAACTCTATGGTATTTGTGACTCACATGGACCATAATGAACCTGTGATTAAATTGGCTTTGGCAGCGACATTATGTGACTTGGAATGACAGCTCAAATCATTGTGTTTTCATTACTCATGCAGATTGTGAATGGGCAAAAATATGACAATTGATTGTAACATTATGTTGTCGGTGTTTGTGGATTTCAAAATGATTAGAATGCGGCTTGTGGATTCCAAATGATTATACATTTTGTCAAAATGCTCGATGGTATAGGAAAATAGGGCAAAGTTTTTCATTGCATGGCTGAACCCTAGCCGCCATTGCAACACACAGTTACAGTTTTTGTGAGTTCTGAGCAGAATCTTGGCACGAGCTTGAGGTATGATGAACTATGTGTTGTGGGGAATTCGTTTGTGGACTTCGCTTGAGCTGGAAGCGGAGGTAAATCAAACAGAGATCTTATGGGATTCTGTCAGTTACTTCAAATCGCCATGAGAGGTAATATTTGCAATTTTCTGTGTTCTTTGAAGGTGAATAAAGGTAAAAGGAAAGTGAAAAAGAGTTTTTGAAAGAGAGAAAGTTTATTTTTCTGCTCTTCAAATAAGATATTATTGAAAATTCATTTACTTGTTTTCTTTGAAAGGAAAAGAATTGCAAAAAGTTACATTCTGTTAAGGCAGTGAAAAATGAAAGAGTTTTGACTTTCATATTTTGGTTTCACTTTTCGAAAAGAAAGAGAATGACAGTTTTACAATTGTTGATTTGTTTTAACAGAAAAAAGGAAAATGATGTTTTGTTGTTTCAACTGTACATTTTCAGTTTTTGTAACTCAAACCCTAACTCGAGGGTTTGCTTCAAGGGTTTTTTTCTCAATGAAGGTTTCAGTTTTTTTTGTATTGTATAAATATGTGGCTATAAGCCATTTCTTGGTGAGGAAATTTGTACTGTTGAGAACGAGGGTTTTGAGTGCAGAATAGAGTATTGTTATTAAAATGATATCATTTGTATTTGAAAAGGGTGAAAAGAGAATTTAAAGGTTTTATATCTCTGATCTTGATTACAGAGATTTCATATTTCAGTGAGATTATTCTTTTGTATTGTCATATTCAGTACACTTTGTAATGGGCATTATTGAAAATCATATATTTGTGCTCTGTTGAGATTTTGTAATTGCAAACATTAGTGCAGTTATAAGGTCCTAACAATTTGCATTTTCATAGAGAAACTTTGCAAAAGGGGTTGGTGCTCCTAACTTGAAGTGGGTGCTTTAGTTTATACTTGGAGTTGGTGCTCCTAACTTGAAGTGGGTGCTTCAGTTTGTACTTGGAGTTGGTGCTCCACATTGATACAGAGTTGGTGCTCTTTTGAATGAATAAAAAGACAAATTTACAAGTGGTTTTTTATACCCCATGAGGGTTTTTCCACTCAGGAAAACAATGTGTCATGTGTTGAAATTTGTGCAATTGTGTTTCAGCTCGTGTGCTTAATTGTTTAAGTTTTTCATTCTGTCATATGTCAAAAGAATTTCATGCAATTCTTTGATACATGTTTATGTTTCTTTCTGAAAGGTTTCAAAGTATAGAGTTCAAACTGTTATGAATGTATGTTGTTAAATCTGTTATAAAAGAATGTTCAGTTTGTCATAAATTGTGAATCTTAAAGGTGCTTAGTTGTCTTAAAGTTCACCTTAAGATAAGAGGGTTCACTTAGTTGGTTTTCAAAGTCATCATTTATATTTGCATTTCAAGTTTCAAAAGTTAAATTTGTACATTACTCTAATTCACTCCCCCGCCCTGCCCCCCTCTTAGAGTAATTCATCTTCCAATAGGAAAGACCATTCAAGTATAGCCTTAATCTTTTCAAGATCCATGCATACTCCTTCTGTTGAAATCACATTTCCAAGGAAAACCAACTTGTCTCTACAAAACTCACTTTTTTCAAGATTTATAAACAACCTCGCTCTTCTAAGTGTATCAAAAACAATTTGAAGGTGTTTCAAATGTTCTTCGATGCTCTTGTTGAAAATCAAAATGTCATCAAAATAGATTATGATAAATTTTCCAATATAGGATCTAAATACTTGGTTCATGTTGCACAAGAAAGGGGCAGGGGCATTTGACATTCCAAAAGGCATCACCAACCATTCATATAACCCATCCTTGACCTTGAATGTCGTCTTCCATTCATCCCCTTCTCAAATTCAAATTCGATGGTAATCACTTCTCAAATCAACCTTGGAGAAAATCTTAGCACCTGCTAAACAGTACAACCTGTCATCCATTCTAGGAAGGGGGTACCGATACTTTACCGTGATTTTGTTGATGGCTCTAGAGTCCACACACATTCTCCATTTGCCTCCCTTTTTAGGTGAAAGTAAAGTTGGTGTGGCATAGGGCTCATGCTCTCCCTTATGAACCCTTTTTCTAACAATTCGCAAATTTTTCTTCTCATTTCTTCATTTTCTTTTGGAGATAATTGATACGCAACTTGGTTAGGAAGCTTGGATCCTAGTACTAAGTCGATATGGCGAGTAATACCTCATGAAGGAGGTAAACCAACTAGGAGCTCTATTGGAGTTATATTAGAATATTCTTTCAACAACTTTTGCATCTCTGATGGAGGTTGGATCCTACTAGGCTCCCTTGCTTCTTTTGGGCATAACAAATAACAAGTTGATCCCTTGTTCTCATTGCGAAATATCTTATAGATTGTTGAAACAAGAGACAACGTAGACATTTCAAATGCATCCTCTTCTTTCCATGACTTTAAGAGTGTTTTCTTTCCTTAATGTTGAACCTCATAAATATTCTCCCTACCCCGATGGATTACATTTCGATCATACTGCCAAGGCATGCCCAACAACAAATGACATGCATCCATTAGCACAACATCACAAAGCACTTCATCCACATAAGGGCCAATTTTGAATGCCACAAGACAAGATTTATCCACTGGCATACTATGATCCTTCTTTAACCAAGAAATTTTGTAGGGATTACATTTTGGAACACAAGCAAGTTGTAATTTGTCAACCATTTCTTTACTCACTAAATTATCAGTAGATCCACCATCTATGATCGCCTTACATACCTTGTCCTTACATTTTCATTTTGTTGAGACGACAATTTTCCTCCTCCAATCAACTTCGGGAGTTTCTTTGTCCCTAGATATTAAAGTTTTTCTCAATATTAGGTTCTCTCTTGACTCAGCTTCAGCTTCTTCAAACCAAGTTTTTTCTTCTTCTTGAGCTACCATCATCCTTTTGGGGTTTTGAGGGCAATCTACAGCCTTGTGGGCTTCATCACAAATAAAACACTTTAAGGGCTTCCAATCTCCAAAAGGCAATTGTCCATGTCCTCTACCCCTAAAGCTTCCCCTTCCTCGAAAATCTAGCTTCACATTCTCGTTTGGTTCTTCTTCTTTAGTAGGCTTGGAGGAACTCCCTCTTCCTCTATTTTGATAGTTATCACCTCTCTTACTCATAAATTTTCCCTTTCGGCTCATCTTCTCTTGTACCCTTGATGCAAATTCATAAGCTTCATCCAACATAGGCACTTTCAGCAATGCAAGCTCATCCTAAAGTTGAAACTTTAGTCCATTCACATACAGAGCTGCTACTTGCCCTTCACTCTCCTACATATCTATTCAAATTTGAAGCCTCATGAATTGTTCATATAAGCCTGTACTGACTGATCTTTTTGTTTCAAAATTTGAAATTCTTTACACATTTTTTGCTGGTAATCAGAGGGCAAGAATGGAGCTCTCAAATGTTTGCTTTGTGTTACGGATTACGGTACCCACGGGCACCGAACCAGTTCGAGTGCAGCACCGGTTGAGGTTAGATGCGTGGTACGTCTTGGGCTACGCCGCGGGTCGCGGCTCCGACGTGGGTTACGCCCGGGGATTGGCGGGTCGCCCGGTGCCAGCGAACTGTGAAGCGCCTGTACCCAATACCAACGACCACAGACAAGCGAACCCATGGGCCAGGTTTAAAAAAAAGAGCCCAAAATTGCTAAGTAGCCGAATCGCCATTTTTAAACATGATGCGGCAAATCTGGATCGATTCTGAGCGTCATTTTCCTCATCGCTTTTTCCCTCCGCCACCGATGTCAATGCGATTAGGGGCACGAAAGAAAGGGCAGGCAAAAAGACAAAACAGTGCGATGATATTTCTGCATTCCGCGTCATGAAGAGTCTAGGGCACGACGGGTAGAGTGCGACGGGCAGAGCAGAAGTAGCGACGGACAGAGAAGGCATTCGTTTTTTTCTGCAATTTTTAACCTAGTCTTCAGTTCGAATATTTAAATATTTTAATTTATTGATTAAAACTAAAACATTTAAATATTACATTTATAATAAAAATTATATATTAATATATATAAATGAATTAATAATAAATACATTCAATTGTATTATATTTCAAATTTGAAATATATTTAAATCATATATATAAATATATAAAATATAAATTAACAATAAATGATAAAATGTAAAATATTAAATATTAGTTATTACTATTCGAAATTTCAAATTGTAAATTATAAATTTAGAAATAATATATTTATATTAAATTATATATTTCATTGTTCAATGTTTCATTAATTTCTAAAATAATAATATAAATACATTAATAATTTAATTAATATAATTTAAATTAACTTTTATATTTCATTGTTTTATAATTTTATTAATTTTAGTAAAATAATAATTATACATGTAACATATATTAATTATTATAATTAATTTATATGTTTCAAAATGTTATTAATTTCTAAATTTGTATATTATTATATTATTAATATATTATACAATTATTATATTTTATATTATTAAGGAATATGTATATATTTATTATTTTTATATGTTTTTTGTACAGACGTACCGTACCCGTACCCAACCCCCCAAAAAAAATTGCCGTATCGTACCCACGTACCCGATTCTGATTCCGATTCCAATTCGCTAACTTAGCAAAATTGATTAAAAAACTCTTTTTTTTAAAATTTTTTTTCCTCCTAACCCTAAAACAGCATTGATCATTTCATAGTTTACTAAGCATATTCAGACTTATTGCAAGAACTTCCTGTGTTCTATTTAGAACTGATGTATGAAGTTAATCCTCAGAAAATTAACAACAGATAGAAGAAAGTCTGTACTCAATCTGAGACAAGGTTATAATCTTTTACAACTTCTCACAGTCTATTTGTAGCAGCAAATACATTGATTTATAACACCAGATAATAGAATGAACAGCAGTTACAAGTAATACAATGAGTTTATAAATATCTCAGACCTGGGAATGTGTTTGCCAGGGTAAATGTATGATGAATCTTGTTCAATCAATGATCAATGATTGTGAATATTTATCTTTGGCATTTGGCATTGATCAATGATCAAGTATCATACTATGAAATGATTTAGTTTTACAATTATCTATATTTCTCTTATTTTTTTGTATATATAATACATATATATAGATTTATAATATATTAAATTATATATATATATATATACACACACACGTCCCATATTACCCAAACCCCTAAAAATTTTGCCAGTACCCACGTCATCGGGTTCTTACCCGAACCCTCCACCGAAACGAACGGTAACTTAGGACTTTTAGCATCTTAGGCCAAAGCCTAATTTTATCTTTTCCTTGTCTTCTTCTTGAAATCTGCACATTCCCCACCACAAGGCTCCATGCGACTTTAATTTCGATGCAGCAATTTCCACTCTTTTTGGATCATCCTCATCAATGTCCTCCATGTCAAAGTAATTCTCCGACTCTTAAATCCAATCTACAAATACATCTGAATTGAGCTCCCCTTTAAAAATTAGAAATATCAACCTTCAACCTTCACCTTGGAACTTTCGCTTTTTAAGGCTTCAATAAGCCTCTCCATAGGGTCCAATGCATTAGCAACATTTCTACAAAGGCCTCATTCCTCTTGCCCCTTCCTCCCCAATTCACACGTACTCCCCTCTAGGCCATTGCCGACTACTCTGATACCAAAAATTGACACAAAGAGTAGCTCTACTCTCTCTCTAACCACTCCTCTCGGTACTGAAGATTTGCATATTAGATTTTAAACATCCACAAAACACCAAAGAATATAGTAGTAGCTAATAGCCAAAACAAAACAAAAATCAGAACTCAAATTCATTATCACAGAAGACATAAATGAAATGAGTAGAAACACAGATAGCAAAAAGAATCATCAATCTTTTGATTTCAATCCCCCAAGAAAAAACAAATTTTCATCCCAAATCTCACCACAGCCAACAACTTTTCCAAAACCCAAAAACCTCCGCTCCTCCAAAAGACTGCCAAAAAAAACCCCACAAGGAGGAGGGGAAAAGGCCAAAAATAGGAACTATTCAAATCTGCCAGTTACAAACCAAAATTGCACAAACAACTAAAAAAAGATAAGACTGAAGGACAGTGGGAGCCCATCCATTAATCAGGGGTTACATTAAAACATAATCCAATTAATCTAAGAAAAACAACTGTACAAAATGGAAAAGGTTGATTGTGAGCCCTCCTCTACCATTTCTTGCTGGTAAAACATCTTTCCATTTAGTTTGAGTGTTCCTCACCTATTTTTTTCCGATCTCCACCTCCTCCTCTAGCTTTTTATTTCATACATTTGCAGGTTTCCTGAAAACAATTCAATGAAACATCCATGTTATCATAAAACAAGTCTTTGCCAGATATCCTAACAATGTATATAAGCAGTGATCTGCTTTACATAATATGTATCTAACCATATGAAGCCAACAGCATCGCC
This sequence comes from Sequoia sempervirens, assembly GCA_007258455.2. Taxonomy (NCBI): domain Eukaryota; kingdom Viridiplantae; phylum Streptophyta; class Pinopsida; order Cupressales; family Cupressaceae; genus Sequoia; species Sequoia sempervirens. Next base: position 811,813,708 of record VDFB02270651.1, on the reverse strand, counting down.
TAGTTTGCCAAATACATAAACAAAAACAAAATCAGAAAACAAAAAAAACTTTCTAGAAACTGAAAATACAAACATTGTCCCTTCATTATTACTCCAGGTCTGATATGGTGCAGGTTATTATAGTGCATGCCTAATTTTCAGATTGCTTTCATTTAGCATCACCAATAATCTCCACAAGAACATTGTCCCTGTTTAAAATGGTGGAATCGATTCCAATCTCTCACAACAATTTCTCTTGCAACTATCTTGGAGATAAATTTTGTTGCAGTGTGGCAATCAGCACATACTCGAAGGTTCTTAAAAACTCTAATAGTTGTTCCAAGGGGCGTGTTTAACAAACCAAATGCAATTGCCAACTTTTCGCTATGATGGCAGAGAAATAATTCTTTTTCCTCCTCTTCCACATCATTAAGTGAATGTGTTGAATATGGAAAATACCCTGCTGCCTTCATCTCCCAAGCCAATTGCTCCAACTTTGCATAGATCTCCTGTGTTTGTGGGTGTGATCTGTCTCCTGCACAAAAAGCATGTACCATTTTATGGCCTTCAATCCAACTACATCCAGGGATCTTTTTAATTCCTCTGTCTGTCATCAATCTCCTTACCATTCGAACCTCATCCCACATGCCCACCTCTGCATAGATGTTTGAGAGAAGAACATAAGTTGCAGCATTTTTAGGATCCAAATCAAAAAGCAGCGTCGCTGTAAATACTCCTAAGCCTATATTCATATGAGATCTACAGGCACCAAGAAAACACATCCACACAACCACAACAGGTTTAAGTGGCATCTTAATGATAAAGTTTAAGGTGTCATCAAGATAGCCAGCACGGGAAAGAAGGTCAACCATGCAGACATAATGATCAACTGTAGGTGCGATGCAATAAAGGTTATTCATGCGATTGAAGTATGTACAGCCCTCATCTACTAAACCTGCATGGCTGCATGCAAATAGAACACAAGCAAAGCTTACAATGTTAGGACATGTTCCAGAGGGTGTCATTAATTCAAAGATTTTAAGAGCATCCTTGGAAAATCCGTTCTGTGCATATCCTGCAATCATGGCATTCCAGGAGACGACATCTCTTTGAGACATTCTGTCAAACATTTCACGTGCCTTGTCTATGCTTCCACATTTTGCATACATGTCTACTAGGGCACTTGCAACTGCAACATCTGACAAAAATCCCCCTTCCGTTATGCTTTGATGGATGTCTATTCCTTGTTCCAAAGCCCCCATTTTGGCACACGCTGGAAGGATGCTGGCAAAGGTTGTGGAATTTGGCTTTACACCTGCCATTTGCATTTGTTTGAAAGTTTCTAAAGCCTTTTCAACAAATCCATTTTGCGCATATCCTGCAATCATAGCATTCCATGAGACCACATTTTTTTGGGGTATTTTGTCAAAAAGTTCACGTGCCTTGTCTATCCTTCCACATTTTGTATACATGTCTGCCAAGGCACTTGCAACTACAACGTCTGATAAAAATCCCCCTTCCATTATGCTTTGATGAATGTCCATTCCCTGTTCCAAAGCTCCCATTTTGGCACAAGCTGGGAGGACGCTGGCAAAGGTTGTGGAGTCTGACTTTACACCTGCTAATTGCATTTGCTTGAAAGTTTCTAAAGCTTTTTCAACAAGCCCATTTTGTGCATATCCTACAATCATTGCATTCCATGAGATGACATCTCTTTGAGGCATTCTGTCAAACAGGTCACATGCCTTGTCTATGCTTCCACATTTTGCATACATGTCTACCAGGGCGCTTGCAACTACAACATTTAACAAAATTCCTCTATCCTTAATGCTTTGATGGATATCCATACCTTGTTGCAAAGCTCCCATTTTGGCACAGGCTGGGAGTACGCTGGCAAATGTGAACTGATCGGGTTGGAAACCTGTTCGTTGCATTTGGTGAAACAATGTGACAGCCTCGTGAGGATACCCATGTCTTCGGTATGCTGCTATAATCGTGTTCCATGAGACGCTGTTTCGTACTTTCATGTGGTCAAATACTTTACGAGCATCTAATAAACTCCCGCATTTGTCATACATGTTAATAAGCTTATTCTGAAAAGTTGTGCTTGTAGCGAATGCAAATCGCGTCTGAGCGACGAAAGAGTGGATTTTTTTCCCTTGTGAAAGCGCATTCTTGAGAATGCAGGTTTGCAATAATTGAAGATACGTAGAGAAGTCTCCAGGGGGGTTGTGTGTAGTAAGCAGAATATGCAGCACCTCCTTGAACTGGCCCATTCTACATAATGCTGTGAAATTGAGATGAATAGTGGATAGCAATGGCATGTTATAATTGTAATTGAAGTGTGGAAAATGACAAGTTTTATTCAGTCTACGTCCAACACAATGACATTGCCAGGGATAAGCCTGGGAGCATTTTCAGCAGAGAGCAACATTGCAGCGCAAACAACAGCAGGACATTCGTTGGTATTAATTGCTTCAGGTGTATAATACTGATGTTATTCCACTTCCAATTCCGCTGTGAATCCTCCACAGTTGGGAGCCCGGCATAAAATTTAGCAAATTTTGCTGTAAAATACAATTAAAATTTTGGGAAGACTTTAAGCTAAGTTTTAAGGATAATGAAAATGTACAATTATTGAATTTATCAGTTTATTACTATCCATTTTTGGTAAATACTATTGTAATTAAAACTATTTAATGCTAGTATTTCTTTCTACATAAGATTAATGTTTTTTTTTTTTTAAAAAGTGGGGGCCGTGCGAACGCGAGCCATGTGTCACAAATTATAACGTGCACTCTCCACAATGGGAGATGCTAGATAGAGCCCCCTTCCATGTGCAATGAAGGTGTTCTCTCTAGACCATCACCCTTCTTGATCACCGTCCAGGTAAGTATCATAAGATTAATGTTATATCTTTTTGTAAATTTTTTATATAATTTTATTAAAAAATAAATTATTAACAATTTAATTGATTAAAGAGTTTTATTTTTATTCTAGAATTTACATTGTTGAAGAATTGTAATAATAGTTTACAATAAAAACATGTTAAAAACACATTGCATATAATTAATATACATTTTTAAATTATTAAGAACATTTATAGAAGTTGTAAAAGAGAGTAAATATGTTTATTTATATATGCTTGTTAGGTATTATTTATAAAGCATTAATAAACATTCTCTTTACATCATCATGTTTGATATGAGTTTAGAAATGATAATCACAACTATCTATTCAACATTTGCATTTATACAACTTGACAACTTACGATAAAGGAACAAAAAAATCAAGGAATACAAACCTATATAGGGGAGAGGGGCCAATAGTTGGGCAAGATCCTATTATTGGTTTAATACTTGTAGTTATGGGATTTAGTCTTGTAACATATTTATACTATATATAGTTGATAATTATTCCACATGTATATCAACATATGACCAAATATTTGTCAAGATCACCCTTACATGAACACATGAGAATATATTAATGAAATATTAAAAAATCATAAATGCATTCATTAAAAAGTCTAATAAATACTTTTTAGCTTTATATAAAAATATCATAACTATCTAATATATGTGTGTCATTTATAAAATAAGGTGTTCATCTAAACAAGTAGTGTTCTTATGTGGGTTAATACTATTCTTATATGTAATAACAAGGGTTGTAATGTGCATGCATTGAAGTACTTCATGTTATATGTTTATCCTATGACAAATATAAAAGGTGAGTACAACTTGTTCGACATTGAATCTATTCTACCTTTGTGGGACACCCTTTGAACTTAATAAACTGGCAACAAAAACTTCTTCTTGCTACCTTCTTTAAAAATCATGGTTTCATGCCTTTTAACACCATATGAAAAGCTTGGACAATCACCTCTAGGAGGCTTGTCTAGTATGATCAATCTCTTAGAGATGGTCTAAGTTTTGTCTCTTCTCTTCTATTTGGTGGAATAGATTAATCCAACGAGATGGTAAACCCCTTGGGCTCATCCACCATCTTAACATGGTAAAATATCTTTCTATAAAGGGAATTCAAATCTTTAGATATCTATAGGACTCAACTAGCTTTAATTGGAAATATTGACATCTTAAAACTTAATACAACATATCTACATTTGACAAGCGGATAATTCTTGATATTCAAAAACTTGTTCCTCTTAAGCTCTATAATTTGTTGTCATTGCACATCCATGTTAAATTTTTCAAAGATTGGAGATGGTCTCATATCTATGACCTCTGCTTCTTTCCACTCAAAGTGATATATATGAAAATTCTTCCTTTAATCACCATTTCTCTCTAACTTGATGCACATTGGAATTGCAAACTCAATATATCAAAATGGAATAGCCTAACTTCCAAAGTTGAAAATCCAAAGCCACACATAGTCCCAACTTATGGCTTGGAAGGTCCTTCACATTAAAATTCCCACTAGCACTCACCTCACTTTCTTTAACCCCCCCTCCCCATTGTGTCCTTTTTATGCTAGTATAGAATCCATCAAACATGCTTTATGATTCTACCCCCATGCTAGAAACCTTTGCCTTTCCTTCTTATCCACCCTCCCAACTCTTTTTCTGCACACTTAGTCATAGAAATATGTTCTCCTAGGAACTTCCATTGCTCACAATATCATCACCCACACTTATAGGAATGCGATTCTTAAGTTTATTTGAAAATTTCACTACTTGGTAGTTTTCTCCAACACTTTCTATCCTTTTCAAATCAAGATCCATATGGTTTTCTCTAGCTTGATTCTTCATATTGCTAACATTTCCTCTACTCCTAAAGACCACTTAGGACCTAATATTGATTTGGTTAATATTATGCACAACCTCCTCTCACATCATCAAGAAATAGAGGATTCTTTTACCATTTGTAAGTCTCTCTAGAAGTTTATTCAAGTTTGTAATCCCAGATGAATTTTTTTCCTAAAGTTGAGTATGTTTTCTCTAAGTGTACAATTTATTCTATGTATGAGAAACAAGCTACCTCTTCTTAGCTACATGGGTTTTTAAATATTAGCTACTAAAGAATACAGTGTGGCCTAAGTGCTAAGATGTTTACAACCATTGCCTCCAATGCGATGGTCTCTACATTTGGTACCTCCACACTTTTTTTAGAATACTCTATTGACAACATCTTAAAAATTAGTACTGTAGACACCCAAAAATGTCCTCTTACAACACCCTGTCACAACATTACATCATTTAGACATCTTGTAGCATGTTTTTCCCTAGGTGCCCATGTCATCATCTAATTAGTTAAATAAATCTTATTTATTTGACTAGTTTCATTTATTCCCTTCCTATATGTAATCCATCCATTCCTCTAATAATTAAATAATTTATATTATTTAATTAATTAAATCATTTCTATTCATTCTTCTAATGTTAATTAAATAGTTTATATTATTTAATTAATGAAATCATAAATTTAAGATTAATTAAATAAATCAAATATTTATTTAATTAATAAAATCTAAAAAGGATATTCTCGCTTTCTTTCAAAAATCTGAACTCATGTGTATCTAATTAATCTATTTAATTAGATAATTCATCAATTATCCTTCTCATTTTTTTCAGGATTTATTTCCTTTAAAAGAGAAAATCAAAATCTTTCTATCTTTTTGGAAATCTTATCTTATCTCGTTGTATTTCCTCTTTTGTCAAAAATCAAATCCTTATCAAATCTTGTCAAATCTTATCTCCGTCCACATCAAGGCTCTATAAATACAGCCTCTCACAATCCATTTAGGGGGGGTTGATTCGTCTAGCATCCTCACTCTGTCAAAATCATTCTTCAATCCATCTCTATCATTCTCTATTTGTCATTTTCATCAGGCTGTTATGCTATAGGAATGAGCACCCAACATTCCTCCATTATCAATCCTTCAAAATCTCACATTCTTATGTAGGTGGAGAAGAGCCATGGAGGTCAATCAAGTCTAGTTTGATAATCGGTTTGCATTTCCTTTGTTTATTTGCATTTTCATTCTAGTTTGTGCTTCATGGTGCTTGATAGGGTTTAGATAGTTTGTTGTTTTCAACCACTAAATATGATTTTTTCCCTATTTACAAGTACAACCTATCTACTTTTGACAAGCATATAATTCTTGATATTTAGCAACTTATTCCTCTTGATCTCTATAATTTTTTTCATTGCATAATCATGTTAATTTTTCAAACATTGGATATGGTCTCATATCCATAGCCTCTGCTTCTTTCCACTCAAAGTGATATATAGTAAAATTCTTCCTTTAATCACCATTTCTCCTTGACTTGATGCACATTGGAATTACAAATTCAATATATCAAAATGAAATAATCTTAACTTACAAATTTGAAAATCCAAAGCCAACACACAGTCCCAACTTATGGATTGGAAGGTCCTTCACATTAAAATTTCCATTGGAACTCACCTCAGTTTCCTTACCCCTATCATGTCCTTTTTGTTGGAACTATGGCAAAGATGGGAATAAAATAAGAGACTTAAAATGAAGAGAAGAAAAAAAAGAAAAAAATAGATTATGATGATGAGTTTGAGAGATCCTTCCAAGATGGTCATTCTTTTGTCACTACCTTGATTACTCATGCATTGAAAAGTGTGTCATTGATAGACTCTAGTGAATCTTTCCATATGAACTCACATTGAGTTTGGTTGAAAAAATATACAAAACATGATGGTGGGAAGGTGTACATTAAATATTATATTCATTTGAAGATTGCTTTCCATGGTAGAGTCCTAATCGATTCCTTGATGGACAAGTGAATGGAATCAATGGCATACTATGTATCCCTAGTTTGGAATGGAACCTAATTTCTATAAGTAAATTAGAATATGTAGGTGTATAGGGATTTTATCAAGTGGAAGGTGGAATATGGTCAGAAGGGTCATGGTTCTTGCTAAGGGTGTTTATTTTGGCACTTTATTTCAACCTAATGCATGCATGGTTGATTACAATAGTTCTTCAATTATTATAGTGAAGAGATCTGAAAAATATTCACCCTCACCATTGGTACTATTGGAAATATAAGTTGTAGGCCCCAAATCTCTAAGGTCTAGTAATCTCCCAAGTACTAGGGGTGTCAAACCTAGGAAAATCACCACAAACTTGACTTCTTGAGTTGGGCAACTGAGGACCAATGGTTGATGTGGGTAAGACCTCCTTCACTTCTGGATCTGCAAGACCAAGTGGGGTTTCCCTGAGGTGTTGGGTGATGATTAAAAGAGTGGACACTCCCTTACAAAAAACTATACCTAGTGCACAGTGTATTGCAATACAAGTGTTACAATATACCTATGTGCTAGTTTGGACATGTAAGGAGGAGCACCTTATTAAAAAAATAATAAGACATACATGAAATATGAGAATGTGCTTTATGATAACCCCTTATGATGTTATGCACATTTATACATATTAGTAAAACACACAAACTAAGGAAACCAAAATGTGTTTAAGTTGATCAATTTTAGTGTGTTGAGGATGTTGGGGAGAGAAAACTAGTAGCAGACCAATGTATTAATCCAACTAGGCAATCAAGTCTTTGGTTCTAATAAAGTATGCAACAATAATAAACAAGGTAATGCATTAACCAATACAACATAAAAGAGTAAACCTTCCATAATGCACAAGTAAGCCAGGCTCTACCTATTCACCCAAGAAAATCATAGGTGGTTTCATAATATTAAGTTGCTCTACTTGGTAATCCATGAATATGTTCATACACCTCTATTATTATGCTAGAAAGATACCTTGGAAAGGCTTTGCAAGGATTTTATAGACATCTAGTTGAAAAACTAAACATCATACATCCATAAATAAATAACATACACAAGAAGACACACAAATAGGGTTGATATTTCCTTTAATCACTCAATCTTAAATGTTTATAAAGTGGTGTTACAAGCTTGGGATAAACCAAAATAAATACAATTCCAAAATTACTATACCCAACAACTATAATTGTAACAAAAAATGGCTTCCTTTGCAATTTAAACTCTCTTTTGGTGGCTCTGCACTACTCTCTCCTCTTCAAACTATTATCCTATATTCTCTCTATGTTTAGAATGAATATCTTTCTAGGCAATAAAACACCCAACAAGTCAACTTGTCAACTATCAGAAGGGCACACATAACACCAACAACCCTAATCATTTCTTTCTTCAAATTCCCAAGTGATACATATGCAAGAAAAAATGATTTAATTTATGAAGAGGCGTAAGAAAAAATTATTATGACAAGCACAATACATCATAAATAACTACCCACTCGCTTTAATGAAGGCACCTAGGAAATATTTTAGGAATTAAGCTAGAGAGGAGCTTATTCTGATAAAGGAAGGTATGCAAATCATTAATAAGGGATGGATGCCATAATTTTCCTTTTATTCCCACTCAGAAAAGAATTTACAATCACCCAACAAGTTTGATTGAGCATTTATGGCACTTTAGAAGAGGTAGGCAAAGAAAATTATGCCATTTTTTGAGTGCCAACACTTTTTGTAGCTTTTGGGCTTAAGTCTCCCCTTGTTCCATGAGAAAAATAATTAAAATTTGATGTAAGGCTAAAGACGTTCAATTTCATTGGTCATCATCCTTTGAGCTTACTGTGTACCTCATGTTGAGGCTACAAATGAGAAAGAAAAGATGAAGAGTTGACCTGTGAAAGGCCAAAAAAGTATTTGTATTTGTTAGTTCATGGGATTCAAGATTGATCTATACCACTATCCAATTGAGCAAACAAGTAATGGGAAGTCCAAAAGGCTAACAACCTCTTGCCTTAGAAAATTGTTGGTCCCTTTTGGTCATCATACTTTTACCTTGCAATCCACCACACCTTCCATTTATTTTTCCCTCTTTCTCCTTCTTAGTCAACAATTAGCAACTAAGGCATAACTAGGAACATGGTCGGCAATTTTGACAATTCTTAGAACTACCAAAATTGCCGATGTGCCATAACTTGTCAAAAATTTCTAAAAAATCACCCAATAAAAAATGGAGGTGCCCATTAAGCTCTTCTACAAGATGGCCTTGAAATTTTTCATGTATCTTGCCCATAAATGGCCCTATTGGCGATTTGGTCCCCATTAGGAACAAAATCAGCATGTCATACGAAATGAAGAACAAGCAAAAAGCTATTGGTGGTTCATCATGTTCTAAGAACTAGACAAGAAACCGACTACCTTCACTTCATTAGAAAATTCACTAAGGCACAAAATAAATTGAAAAAAATTGGTGGTTGAAAATAAAAAAGGAACTGGGAACCCTTCGATAGTTCTAACAGTTATTGGAACAACTGTTGGCACCAACAGAGGTTCGTAGAACTAGGGAAACCTCTGACCAACCATAAATTGGTCATTTTAAGCTCAATTTTCTCCAAAGTTGGACCCCAAATAGCCATTTGGTTTTTTTTACAAGATGCAATGCTTAGACAAACCCCAACTTATCCAATTTTTAAATTTTTGAGTTTTGAGGATTTAGCTAATATAAAGGGAGGGGAACACTCAACCAACAAAACATTTCAACATGGTAACCCATTATGAACTATCTTAGATCAATTATCATCATTGGGTACACAACCAATGGGTAAAACAAGGCAAAAATGCACACTGAAAAAATGAGATGCCAACATGAACTACTAATAAAGATGTTTATTGTGTCTACTTTTGATGGTCATTCTTTCAAGGTACCTAAGGATGCTCATTCTTTGGAGATTAAACTACTAAGAGAGAAAATAATGTTATGACACCAAAGGGTGGGTCACATTGGTGGGAAAGTGTTTAATGGCCTTGAAAAATAGAAACCTTGTTGAGGGGATAAATGATTTTAATATTGAATTTGATTTATGTGAATATTGTATATGTGGAAAATAAAACCTTGTTCAATTTTACTCTAGTTCTCATAAATGTTCCAGTGTGTTTGATTTAATCCTTTGTGATGTATTTGGTCATATTCATGTTCCTTTGGTTTTCAAATCTTCTTTCATTGATGATTAATTAATGCATGCAAATTTCTCATTGATGAATAAACCAATAAACATCAAAATCAAACAATCAAAACACTCAAATCCTACACATGCAAACCTCATATCATGCTCAATGTGAATATTTTATCATTTTGGAATGCAAATGCTCAATTTCCTAGCATAACAACTACATTTGTTGGATAATAAACTAAAATAATTTGGATGTATTAACAAGTGCTTATGAAATAATGAAAATGGAAAATCACTTATTATGTTGTAAGTTTGTGGGCTTTCGATGAAATTTGTCACTTAAGTACCAAGTGCTAAGATTCCAAATCCACCCAAAACCCCAAACCCCAACTTTTTCTACCATTCTTCCCCTTTGTTCGAGGGTTTTGAGTTTCCCTAGAACTCTGAAACCTTAAAGCACTAAATCTTGTTTTCCCATTCCCTTTCAAACCTTGATCCCCAAACTTTTGGGTTTTAAGGGACCTTTGCATTTTGTGTAGTATTTTCAACTTCGCCCATAGCCTTAATCCCTAGCCCCTTCTTGTTCCAAGTCCCAACTCCTCCTTCTCCTTGATCCTCCAAAGTCACTCCTAACCTTGGACTTTGGACTTTTAGGGGAACCTGGCACCTTTACATTTTTTGCAATGGTTTTGGCTCCCTTTGAAACCTCAAACCCTAACTTTGTTTCTCCTTATTCACATTTTCGAGCTATACATCTAGATCCCAATTTCCTAACTTATTTTAGAGTCTAGTCTTTTATAGGTTTATGCACTTTCTTACTTCATCCCTTGCTCCATGATTCTACCATAACTTCAACCCTCACCAAGCCTCCAAATTTTGAGGCTTCCTTTGCATCTTTATATCTTGTCCTACTTTTATGTATGCCTCTTCCCTCTAACTCCTCAACCCCTATGCTTTGATCCATCACTCCCTATCATACTTTGGACCTTTCAAGAACCTTTACATATTTCGTATGGTTCCTTCTTTGTCTAGATATCTGGCATGCATCCAAACTAACTATAAACCACAACTTGGCACACTCTTCTTGCCTACTCTCTTCACTTTAGACTTTCCAACTACTAGTATGAATGTTGCATAATCCATAAAGGATTTTTTTAGTATGACATAGTGGGATGTGAGGCACCTCATATGTCATTTGTGTCATTTCTAGACCCATATATCTATTATATACCACTTAAATAGCCTTAAACACCTCTAACATGCCTAAATATGCTATAAAAGTATAAAATATTATAGAGAAAAAGGTAAATTTGTGGGAATAAGATAATTAAGTGTTATTATGAAAGGATATGATGGAAATACATTATGAAATGGAATTAAAAGTAAATATAAAGGAGGAGAAAGTGAGAGATAAGAGTGTGACAGATTGTGGAATCATATGGATTGCATATATATGAGAATAAGGAAGTGTGGAAGATATATATATAAAGATGAAGCATTATGATTTAATTATAATACATGCATAAGACATTAAATTATATTAATATATGGTGTTATGGGTATATATAAATCCATATAGTCTATTATAATTTGGTTTATACTTATTGCATATCTAATTTCTTGCTTTTTATTCCATCACATCAAGGTTCACTACATATAATATAATATTAAACCTTAGACTTTAGTCAAGGTTTTATGTCAACAATTGGTTCTATAGTCAGGATCTTGGTTGTTGTTGCATAAGGAGGGGGATCATACCAAATAAATAAATTGGTGTTAAAATTTTGAGAAGTGAAAATTTTAGAAAAAATATTCAAATAAATTTGTTTCAATGGGAAAGAATGGACAATGAGTAAAGAAAGAAAATGAAAAATGTCTAAGGTCTAAGCCTACATTATGTAATGTCTCATGTGAAACAAATGATTTATCTTATTCACTTGATGAATCATTTGATAAATGTGGTATAGCTCAAGCTTATTTTGACAAAAAGTGTGAGGTTGGTGATAATGGTATTTTTGAATCTACAAGTCTTGATAGTTGTGATGATAATGAGAAAGGATGTTGGTTTTAAGACAACAAGAAGAGTGATATATAGAAGAAAAGTTCTTAAATATCCCATTAAACCATTTGTGATGCTAAATAAAGGTCTTAGAAATGGGAAAGAGGATGAGGTTACAAGTACAAGTTTTAACAACTCTATTCAAGAAATATAGTGTTCTCATTGTCAGAGGAAATGACATAGAAAATAAATATGTTGGAATTTTCATCCTTGTAGTATTTATGGACTAATCAATCATTCTGAACAAATGTGTTTGAATAAAAGTGGAAGAAGGAATCTATGATAAAATATATCAAAATAAATTTGGATGGATTGAAAAATCCAATTGGATAAAGATAACATATATGTTTAAGAGGTTGTACAAGCATACATATTCATATGTAAAATATGATAACAATCAAGAAATTTTTAAATGTTTGAGTAGAGATAGAGTGCGCCAAGGTGGGTATTGCTAAGCGTGCCAAGGGGGTGTTTCTAAGGAAGAAGTAGAAAACATAAAGAGGGTTGTTATTTGTTGAGGAGGGGGACCGGCTACTCAGGGCCTTAGGTCATGGGAGGGTCTAGAACAATAGGCTACCCTGATCTACATCAAGATAATGAAATGTTCCAAGAGATTTTAATGTTTAGAGGCTGAAAGGAAGAGAAACTAGGTTATTGTTGTTTTTTTACAAGCTTGAATTTTTTAGGAAGTCAAGTGAGAAAGTTTCCAGAGTCTAGACTACAACTCAGACGACTCACTACCAAAGGACTTTAGTGCAGGGCATAGATGAAAGTGTGACGTGCTGGCATTTCAGTGGGGGTGCTAGCGTTCATACAAACATAAAGCGTAAGATATATTCAAAAGATAAGGAAAAACTACTAACAACCTAATGGAAACAGTTTGATGGAATAATAGAAACAAAGAGTAACTAAATGACAAAATAATCAAGAACACTATAACTAATCTAATTACAAAATGACAAGTAGGGAAAGGAAAGCATACCTTCCTACCCACGAGTTGATATCTTCAAGATCTTCACTTTAAGGAGAACCTAGAGAAAAAAGATAGAAAAGTGTTGGGGCTATGTTTAAAGGACTATCACAGTCAGTCCCCTGCTTTGGTGTTTCCACCTTTACAAATAGCCAAATAGTAATGATTGTAGAAATATGATAAAGAAAAGATATTGAAAAATAATACCAAGCAATACGTTGAACAAACAATATGCTACAATATTAAAATGATAATGCAAAGTGAAAGAGAGATGGAGTGATATCACCTTCAACCACGTGCACTCAAGGAAAATAGGAGGAGTGAGCGTGCAAGCCTTCAAAGATCAATGTTGTCGCAACAACAAAGAGAGTGAACTAAAAAAACACCAACTTGCAGCTTTAATGGAGGTGGTGGAGCTTGAAAATGTCGAGAAGAGTAAAGATAATTGCCCAAAGTGTGAAGATGATCAAAGAAGAATGTGTAGAAGATGAGTTGAATGAAGAAGATATCCATTTGAAAGAAAAAATGAAGGCAAGGGAGTTGTTGAAAGTTAGTCTAAAGGGTAGGATACATTACACCTCACATCTAATGGAGGAGTGTAACACCTATACAGATTCTAGAGGCGAGAATCATGTTAGGATGACAACACGCTACACAGATGTCCGCGCACTATGCTAGCGTCCCCAAAAGAATATCCTCCACCAACACATAAAACAACTTCCAAGTGGACAAAGGAAGGCAGTGGAAATATGAATTGCATTATCAGATTTAATTCTCTAAGGTAGGAGGCAGTGTAAAAGGGGAATTTGCAAGGGGTGAAAATTGATGCCATTACATTTCCCCCCAATTTAGCGAGCATAAGTGCCAGCAAATGCATGGTAAAGTAGAGAGAAAGTTTAGGGATGTATTCTAGAACTATCGAGAATGTAGACCACAATCTAGCAAACTTAGGTGCTGGAGAGGGAGATATCTCCACAGGTACTCGGTCCTATGGAGATTTGAATAAAAGTGGTGCAGGTGCTCAGTCTTGCGAAAGGTGAACGAAAGGATCTATAGGTGCTTGGTCCTATAGAGTTAGCTCGGTGGGTGCTCAGTCCCGCAAAAGATGAACAAAGAGTTCTATAGGTGCTTGATCTTGCAAAATGGAAATACTTCATAGGTGCTTGGTTCTACAAAGGAGGCACCACGGGTGCTTGGTCTTGAGGGAGGCCAGATGTGAGAGGCTCCACAGAGTCTGATTGACCCTCACAGGTGATTAGTCTTGCAAGACAACATGTTAGAAAAGCAAAAAGTCACGCAAACAGACACAACCATATCTTGGAACAAGAAATTGAAGGAGAAGCTTTCAAAGGGGTCCCTCAGGAACCCTTCAAAAGAAAGAGGGGTCCACTCAAGGGATGCTCCATTTGAAGAGCGATGACATTTCTCACAAACAATCCTATCATTAGAGAATCCTTTTGAAAGATTCTCTTTCGTTTAGGAATTTGAAAAAAAGAAGAATGACCTCCTTGAAGGCAAATTCTTAATTCTTTTTGCTATGAATTTGATTTCAAAAGAAAATATTGCTAAGGGGATCCTTTTTAAAGGATGCAATTTTTTAAAAAAGTAAATATTTTTAGCAAGGGATCCATTGGCCACTGAATACACCTTGTTGAAAATTGGAGAGGTATGGCCCCCCCCTCAGGATGGTGCATGTGAACTAAAGGAGCACATGGCATCCTAAGGAAAGGAAGGACATGAAGAGATGTCATGGTCCACAATACATGACAAGATGTAGACATGGAAATGTTTTCACACATGCGAGGGACAACACGTAGGCATCACAACATCAAGAAGCAAGAAAAGAAGAGAGAAAGATAAAAAGAAAGGAAAAGTAAAGAAGAAGAAATCAAGATACATGGGGATTTGATAATTCAGGGTCAAAATTGCTCATAGATATAAATAGATAGATATAATATAATATAATATACATATGAACTATCATCAATCCCTTACTTTATTAGATCATGAAGAAGGGTACGTGAAAACAATTTTTTTTAAAAAAAATGGGTCAAGATGGAAGGGAGGCCTAAATGTCACCAACACTTTGCATCATCCCCAATTATCAAAAAATCAAGACACAACAAATAGAAGAATGATGTAAAAAATAGAACAAGTTTATGACACAAAACACTCCCGTATCCAAGCACCTACAAGTGTGACAAGGGTCCTCCAGGAACGCATAAAACAAGCACGGGGGAAACACAACACACACACAAATCTAATCTATAGGTAAACAAGAGGTGCTCTCCTAGTCCTCATCAACCAGGAGGTCATCGTTCTCCCAATTTAGATCATTATAAAGAGAGGGTGAATGATCCTACAATGGTGAGATAGAAAGGGGAGCACCCTCCAACTTTCCTACGGCAAGAGATAAGGAAGAGGGTGCCTCGATGTCTTCTTTGTTAAACTCTTGTGAGGTAAATTCCATCAATCTTGCAAAGATTGCTGATAGAGTTAGGACATCATCCACCAGGTTGAACATGCACTTGACAGGAGTGCCATGTGTCAACTGGGTTGATAGGATGTCATTAGGTCCTATTGCTTTAGTTGAAAAATGCATCAAATGTGTCAATCAGGTAGTGTTTAGAGGTTATATGCAATAGGAAATGTCTTGACTAGCTCTTTCAAATTTTCTAAATGCTTAGAAAAGTTGTAAATAAAACTTAAACTAAAAGGCTATCAAACTAGAAAGCGTAAAGTTATCTAAACTAGAAAGCATGAAATTATTAAAATTAGAAAGCATAAAATGGTTAAACTAGAAGGCATGTAAATTACTAAGCTAGAAAGCATAAAATGGTTAAACTAGAAAGCATGTAAATTACGAAAGAAGTAATGCTTGCAATGAAATTGTAATACTATCAACTAACATCTAACTGCTTTCATGGAAAACAAACTTAACAACCTACAACTAATGACCAGAGTAGATGCTCCAAAATTTCAGATAAACAAAGCTAAGATTATAAACTCAAACTACAACCTGCATGAGTAAATTAATAGAGCTCGTCAGATACAACTCACATTCATTCACATTTAACATTTATAGAATAAAAACAACATAAATGAAAATGGAAATACTTATCTATCTATTCTATGCTTCCCTCGAGTGGCCAACTCCCGATACTACTATGCTTAACTCAAATCACATGCAATTTTGTAACTTCAAGATTAATCCATCCAAGATAATTCCATCCCACAGTGCTAATAACTCAGAATGAGACTGGTAAAACTTATTTTATTCAAATTAGAAAAGATGTAACATAGAGACATAATTCAGAAGTACATTATGACAACATAACGATATCTAGTATCATTGTATTTGGTGGTTACATATTTATACAAAACTACTAACAAGATCCTAGATTTTAGATGGTAAAGATTACCACTAAAAAAGTCTTCAACATAATTCAACTAACCAATGGACTTAAGTCCATAACATAAGGCATTTAAAAGACTCATAATGAGCCACAAATTTTTTGAATAGAAACTAACACAAAACATTTAAAATACTCGGTCCACCATGCACTTAGAAAATTTTGGTGCCTAAACTTTCAACACTTGCCTTCAACTGCATTGAAGTATTCTTCAAAATCCACTTGGCTAGGAATAATGACCGACCATGCATAATGACCTATACAATACTAAAAACTATACCATTAAGTTAACATTGGTCATCTTATTTCAATCAATTCCAGGAAATAAAAATTATACATTTTTTTACAAAAAGTAAGCAATTACTAATCCTAAAGATAAATAATTGGCAAGGTGAAAGTGACTTGGGGGAAATAAGGAAGGATATTTGGCTTAGTATATTTATGAGATTATTTTTACCGCGTAATGGGTGGGCAAAGAAGGAGGTGCTTGAGATCCACTACCGACCTCATCAAAAGACTCAGGGGCAGTGACAAACTCGGGGGATGTCGGGGCTACCTCTATCACTAGGATGGCACAAGCCAACACAAAACCCTCTCCTGAAGAGGGTGATCCTTTATTTTGACCCCCATTAGAAGAAGGGTTGTCCTCCAACTTGCACTTCATCAGAGGATGTGAGATCCCCACAGAAGAAGCGAAAGGTGAGGAAGAAGAGGATAAAATCGCAGTGGACACCACTAAAGTATTCAACATATCCACAGGCTTAGGAAAAGGTGATATGTTTGAAAGGGATGTTAGGAGAGGAGGCTCAATTGAGGGAGTGATGAAAACATGCACCCTTTTAAGGTGAGGGTCATCTGCACTCACGGGGGGAGCCAAAAGCAAGATCAAGGTGAAGAGAATTGAAGCAGAAGGGGAAAAAAAGGGAGGCACAATAAGAGATGCCAAAATAGGAGTTGTTGGCTCCCCTTCCACCTTTTGCAAGGTAGCCTGCTTAGGAGCCAAAGCCTTTCTCTGGAACTTATACTCACATGAAAGGTGGTTTCTTTGGCTTTGAGAGTTGGAAGCTATGACTTGAGGAGGAGCAGAAGGATCCTGTTCTACCATGGGATCCTAGAAAAAAACAAGAGGAAGAGATGTAGGAACAAAAACAACCGATGGAGAAGTAGACTCAAGCACCTCGATGACAGGCCTCTTCCCATTCACCACCCTAGCGGAAAAAACAATAGGAGGCCGCAGAGGCTGAGATGTAGAGGAAACTCTATGTGCACCCTTCCCCTTATCGTAGACAATGAGCCAAGGCATCATGGGTAAGATGGTAAGGTCAAACACCTAAAACTTAGCCTTCCATCAAGTAGGCACCATTTGAATCCCCATGATATACATGGATGAGGAATCCAAGGGTGCCATAGTAGGGCAAGAGGTGGAAGTGAATTGATCAACAAAGAAGAGGAAGGCTTTTGGGCACGAGTAGACTTCCCCTTATCCTTTTGAGAAGAGGAAGAGGTAGCCTGTTGTTGTGCTATCATAGAAGCTTTAACTGAAATAACATAGGGGGAAGGAGGATCAGTCACTTTTGGTGCTATGCCCCCATTCTTGTATTTTATGTAAGTGTGATACAATAGGTTCATCCTTGGAGGAAGCAGATTAATAGGGATAGGCCATAAGTGATCTAATGAATAGGCCCCGTGCAACATCATGGGTTTATACCTAGTATCATGTACAACATGCACTGGGCCCTCATGAGAGAACTTCACATTTATGGATCATCAAAGGGACCACGTTCATGAAAACTAGCTATGGAATGCTTAACTTCACTCTGAATAGGTTAGACTCAAGGATGATGTCAAAAATGGAATTCACAGTCTTGGACCCTACTAGGATTGAAAGGGTGATGGAACTAATGGGAGGGATGGAAAGCCCATCATGTGTATGTATTGTGCTCTTAGATTCATCATACCCATCCTTGTGTAGAAAGTTTATTAGCATAATCTACTATGTAATAATATTAACTTGACACATAGGATCAATAAGAACGCCAATTATGATGTTCATGTTGATACAAGCAGGAATGTATAGAGGAGAGGGTTCTCTATTCACATTCATAGGAAAGTCCTACGATGTAAAGGTTATAGCAAGAGACCCATTCACAGGCTATATAGAAGGGATGGGAAGATGCATGAAAGAAGCCATCTTCTACGTATACCGAAAAAGACTTTCTCAGAAGACCCTAAAGGTTCAAAAATTAGATATTGACCTATCTAGACTTCACCTCACAATATTTAGGGACCCTTTTGATTACATCACTAGGGGTCGTGGGTTGGGTTGCAAGGCTATGTGCCCTACAATACATACACTTACAACACATCTAGAACACAAGAGAAGACTCCTTCAACAATATGAAACAAAACCAAAGTAGTTCATGTTAGGTTCACCAAAATGTAAAGGAGGGGGACCGACTGCTTAGGACCCCAAATCATGGGAGGGTCTAGAACAATAGGCTGCCTTGATCTACCTCAAGCTAACATAATGTTTTAGGAGAGTTTAACATTTAGAGGCTAAAAGGAAGAGAAACCGGGTTATTGTTGTCCTTTCACAAGCCCAAATGTTTCAGGAAGTTAGGTGAGCAAGTTTCTAGAGTCTGAACTGCAACTCAGACGAATCACTAGTAGAGGACTACAACATGAGACATGAATGACAACACCACATACTGGCCTCTCAGTGGGGGCATTGGTGTCTGTATGGATAGAAAGTGTAAGATGCAATCAA
This sequence comes from Sequoia sempervirens, assembly GCA_007258455.2. Taxonomy (NCBI): domain Eukaryota; kingdom Viridiplantae; phylum Streptophyta; class Pinopsida; order Cupressales; family Cupressaceae; genus Sequoia; species Sequoia sempervirens. Next base: position 811,794,578 of record VDFB02270651.1, on the reverse strand, counting down.
AATCTAAGGAAAACTTACTAATGACATAACAAATGTAGTTTGATGGAATAAAAAAAATAGAGAGTAACTAAATGACAAAATTATCAAGAAGAACACTATAACTAATCTAATTACGAAATGAGAAGGAGGGGTAAGGAAAGCACACCTTCCTACCCACAAGTTAATATCTTCAAGATCTTGACCTTAAAGAGGACCTACACACAAAAGACAAATTTTTTTTGGGGTTGTGTTTAGAGGACTGCCATCGTCAATCCCTCTCTTTGGTGTTTCCACCTCCATGAACAACCAAATAGCAACGATTGCAGAAATATGATAAAGAAAAGATATTGAAAGAGAATACCAAACAATACATTGAACAAACAATATTCTATGATATTAAAATGATAATGCAAAGTGAAAGGGAGATGGAGTGATATCACCTTCAACCACATGCACTTAAGGAAAATGAGAGGAGCTAGTGTGCAAGCCTTCAAAGATCAACATTGTCACAACAACGAAGAGAGTGAACTAACAAAACACCAACTTGTAGCTGCAATGGAGTGGTGGAGCTTGAAAATGTTGAGAAGAGTGAAGAGAATTGCCCAAAGTGTGAAGATGATCAAGAAGAATGTGTAGAAGATGAGTTGAATGAAGAAGATAGCCATTTGAAAGAAAAAATGGAGGCAAAGGAGTCATTTGAAGTTAGTCCAAAGGGTAGGATATGTTACATCTCACGTCCAATGGAGGAGTGTAACGCCTCTATGGATTCCAGAGGTGGGAATCCTATCAGGATGACAACATGCCACACAAACATCTGTGCACCACTCTAGCGTCCTCGACATAATATCCCCCACCGACACATAAAAAAATTGCCAAGTGGACGAGGGAAGGTGGCATAAATATGAATTGTATTATCGAATTTAATTCTCTAAGGTAGGAGGTAGAGTAAATAGGGAATTTGCAAGGGGGTGAAAATTCATGCCATTACACTATTAAGTAAGGACCATTGAAAGAAAGTAAATCATGAAGGATACAAGTTGTTTCACCAAGTTGTCTTGAAGACAAGACAATGTTTTAGGCTTGGAGAGAATGTTAGCAGGATATAGAGGGTTGTGAGGCACCTCATATGTCATTTGCATCATTTCTAGACCCATATGTCTATTATATACCACTTAAATAGCCTTTAAACACCTCTAATATGCCTAAATAAGCTATAAAAGTGTAAAATATTATAGATAAGAAGGTAAATTCGTGGGAATACGATAATTAAGTATTATTGTAAAAGGGTATGATCTAAAGGCATTATGAAAAAGAATTAAGAGGCTATATAAATAAGGGGAAAGTGAGAGATAAGAGTGTGAAAGAGAGTTGAATCATATGGATTAAATATATATGAAAATAAGGAAGTGTGGAAGATATATAAGGATGAATCATTATGATTTAATTATAAGACATGCATAAGACATTAAAGTATATTAATATATGATATTATGGGTATACATATAAATCCTTATATTTTTTTTATAATTTGGTTTATGCTTATTGCATATCTAATTTCTCCCTTTTTATTGCATCACATCAAGGTTGGATACATATAACAAAATATTAAACCTTAGACTTTGATCAAGGTTTTTTAGTCAACAATTTTCATGTAGATTTTGTGGGCTTGCCTTATTTTAACCCTAGCACAATCACCATTAATGAAGAATATTGAAAATTTATTAAAGGAACATCTCTTCATGCCTAACACATCTTATGATAAATTTGAAAGTGATTTCATGTGTTTGGTCCCTAAATAATGACAAACAAAATATTATGATTTCCCATTGTTGTTCCCATAAGTTTTGGATTTATGACATTCCTTGCAAGTCGACATTTCAAGATTTTGAGTAGGGTTTGTATCTCTCCTTTTGTTGTGACTATGTAGAGGGGTATAAGAGCCTTAAAATGTATTGTTTAAAAGGATGGTTGGAAAAGGTGCATAAACAAGTTTGGAGAGTCTAAGAAGGAGAAAATATCATAAAAATCCCTAGAATTTTTAGATTCTAGTACAAGGTAGAAATATTTATGTTTTAATGATCTAGTTTTGGCCAAAATTTATAACGAATCAACTATAATATTTGAAGAATTAGTTTAAAGAGTATAATTGACCTTGATTGAGTGTCTTAGTGTACATTGTGTTCATTTTTGTGTGTATTGTTAATTATTTAGCCAATCAAAAGACTATTAAATTCTTATAGAGCTTTTGTGAGATATCTTTTTAAGATAGTTAAAGATTACAATTCATGGATTACTAAGAAAACTCATTTCATATTTTATAATTTCTATTATTTTTCTAAGTGTACACATAGAAGCTAGTTTACATATGCATTTAAAATAATATGATTTGTAGTGACATCTTTATTAAGGTGTCATAAAATAGTTTCATTCATTGCATTTTGTATAAATTTTATGACTTTGTCGATCAACTAGATATAGGAACCTATTTCCATGAAGATCAACATCCCACCATACAAATATTCCCAAATGAATCAATTTTAAGAATTTTCTTAGTTTGTGTTATTTTAGTTTATTCCAACTTCCATGTTTTGAATTGCATAACATCAATAGGGGTTATTATATCCACATCTTTAAACACTTCACATGGTAATCCCTTTGTGCTATATAAAGGTGCATAGCCTTGACTATTGTAAACCAACATATAGGTATTGAAGTGACAATCGAAATATGGTATATGTTTTGGGTAGTGTTTATGTCAAGGTAAGTGTTTGTTTTTGTGTAAAGGGGGAAATCGAGAAGACACAATAGATCAGATTGATGATTAGAAACTAATCTAAACAACAAAATGCTAATTGATTTATGCCCATTATTCACAAAATGTAACTATAAAATCGAGATTTTAAGAACAAAATTGACAAAAAGCAATAACAATGAATTCAAAATGAAATAGCTTTACCATCTTGTGTTAGAGTGTATCCGGATTGATGTATGTTGGATTGTTCATTTCAATACGAAGCCTCCATTGTGTGTGTGAGAGCTTGAAGAATGTGTATGTGTTGATTGAAGATGTGGTTTGAAGCTTTGTCAATTTCGATTAAGATCTTGGCATTACTTCGTTGCATAAACTATATTGATTCTTTGATCCTTTTTTGTGAAGAAAGAGGTTTGTTATATAGAATTTGTGATTCAAAATGAATGCTCTGGATTGCGTAGTAGAATATCTTGATTGACGGTCGAAAGATGTTGAGAGGATTTAGATGGGCATAATCTATGAAAATTGATTACATAATTAGTGTGATTGAAGAAATAGATTGAATAATCTATGGGATTGAAGAATAGATTGATCTATTAGGAAATAGATTGATTTGTCAGGAAATAGATTGAGCAATCGGTGGTTCATAATTTACTCAATTAGGAAAGTGGGTGAGGATAATTAATTATTGATTTAATTAATTAATTCTTTTTGGAGTTGAACGTGCAAATCAAGTTTGACTTTTGGAATCAAATTTGTTTATTTGATTTGACCTTTTTGATGATGTTTTGAATAATTAAATTTGATTATTCAAATTTGGGGGAAATTGATATAGTTAAACTATTATGTTTTAATAATTTAATTGACTTAGGGGAATAAAGTGAATTATCAACATAATTAAATAATTGGCGTTATTTAATTAATTAGGAAGAATAAATCTAGATTAGGACTTTATTAAATAAATGAAATTTATTTAATTGGTCAAAAATGATGAAAAAGTGAATTAATTAAATAATGTCATTTATGTAATTAATATCAAAAATTAGGGTTTTAGGACTTTCTTAAATAAATGCAATTTATTTAATTTTTCAAAAATTATGAAAAAGTGATTTAATTAAATAATGTAGTATTATTCAATTAATAGAGGAAATTAGGGTTTTTGATGTGAAATGCAGTGATTTTTGATGATAATGATGCCAATGATGCAAAAATATCATTTAAGGTGTGTGATAAGTGTTAGGTCAAGTTTACATGTCTACATTTTCCTATTGTAACACCAAGTAGGGAAGCCCTCCTAGGTTTAATAGAAAAAAAATGAAGGAGATTTTATCCACTTCAAAAATTGGTTGATTGTTGACCAAGTTGATTATAGATTTGTGATCAAGTATTCCCAAGTTTGACATCCTTGGAACTCCCAGACGCTTGGGAGAGGACCCAATCTTAGGGATTTGGAACCTACAACTCTATATGCCAAAATATTGGTATTTTTTCTATGGAATGAATAGTCATTTTTAGGTTAGAGGCAATAAAAAATATCTTGAAGACCTCAGTAACTCATAAATAATGTAATTTTAACTTTAGGTAAGTTGATATCCCATCAACTTATGCCAAAAAATGGATGCCATATTCAAGGATAATATGATCCAATTCAACATTTTAAAGACCTTGGTTAACTATAATTTTCTACAACCAAGAAGGAAGAGGTCCTTGGTTGATATTTGAAGATACTTGTTGATAAAGAAAAATTATATATCTTGAGATGAGAGTGGCAACTATGCTCAAAATTTTATCTAGAATCTATTCACAAAGTAAAGAATTAAGAATGGAAAGTGGAAGGAGACCTAGAGATCAATAAAGGAAATAATAAGTTTTAATTCATACAAGGAAGCAACAAAATTTGTGTAAGTCATCTATACCAAATCCTTTCAATTCTAAATTGGCTAGTACATCGAGTAGAGGGAATGTATTAATTGATCTAAGAGACCAATATCAATATACATCTAATGAATTAACTAATAATACAATTAGAACAAGTAGGAGAACTATTAGACATGATTTTGGCAATACCTAGGAAAGAGTAAAATGTGAGTAAGAAATAGAACCATATCCCAAGAACTACATATTGAGGATGTACAAATAAATATCCCTCACCCCCATGATTAAGAAATTTGAGGGGAGGTATACATCACATTTATCCTACCTCCTCTCATAAAATAAAACAAGAAATGAACCTTTATTTTCATGATGTTGATTTAGCCACTTAGTCAAAGACTTAATGTAGGGAAATAATAGTATAGGAGCCTTCCAGATAGTAGCATAGACTCATGGGATGAGTTTATGATAGTTTTTTAATCACAATATGGGGAAAGAATAGATCCAAAGTTTACAATCCATGAGTTGCCTATGATAAAGGAAGGGGTAAATTAAAGTATTATTGATTTTAAAAAGTTTGTAATGACAATGAGGAAACTCCTTCCCCATGTGAGAAAAAATGAATCAATGTGCCTTGTGATATATTGTGGAGCATTTGATGCCAAGTTGGGATATTGCTTGCATGATGAGAACCCTCATATATCGAGGGAAGCTTATGCCATGAAAATTAATATAAAAATGAATATGAGGGCATCTTTTAAGAGTTTTAAATGAGTTGATATAAATATTTTAAGGTCAAATAAAAAAATCAACTAAGCCCCTCAATATTGAAGATAATTTTAAATTAATGGGGGTAATGAAGGATCTCTCATATAGGTTTATATAGAATGAGAAGAGGCTTCTTTCTAATAATGATACCATGTAGTTTAGTGAAGGTCAAAGATTACACAATAAGCCCTATAATCATGATTGGTCCAAGAGATTTTTTAGCCTATTTTTAGTCCAAATAGTCTTTAAATGAGTTGCCATGTTGTTTTAAAAGTCTTATTTTCATCCTACCAGATTAAAAAGGGGCTGAGAATGTCTCCAAAGGTTAAGGCTATTTTTTATGTTTTGATTTTCTATGTTTAAGAGGTTCAATATGTATTTGCTTTTGAGAATATGAGAGAAGTTTAATATTCAAAAATTATTCCAAAACCTTAATAATTTCTAAAAAATATGTGCAAGTTTTGGAGGGATTCTTTTATGGTGAAAAGTTTAAGTTCATTGACTAGGTTGACCTATTTTAGTATTTTTGAGCATTTTGTTAGTCTTTCAAAGTTTTTCAAGCTACAATGGTGGCTAGAGAAATTATGGAGAAGCATGTAGCACTTTAAGGTCATGGAAATGGTTATAAAGGTCTTGGGAAACATAAAATATCTTTAATGCAAAACCTTGTATATGGAAGATAAAGGGAGTGTTAGGTCTACTAATTCTTTTAAACCCTATCACTGGTATGACAAAATTATGTCAATATTTAATGTTGCATGTATTCTAGTGGTGATTCTATATGCATCTACCTAAAAATGTATTTGTGATATTCTTATGAGATTCAATAGAGAGGAAGACAAAAAGATACTTTATGACTATTAGATACAAGATCATTGGTTGTGAAAAACTGCATATAGAGTCTTGTTATAATAAAACCTAGTGAAAATACATTTTTCCCTATTGTGCCTCACTTCCAAACATTTGCGGTGAATGAAAGTCACGATGGGTTTGGTGGATTTTTTTTGTTCCACTCATAGGTCTTGTTAGGCATCTTGAAAGGATCATTTCTAGTTAATTTGTTCACGAGTGTGAGACTGTCAAAATGTCATCAAAAGCTTTGAAGAGATTCAAAGTGCTTTAGAAGTTATAGTTGTCATAGTGTAGGGACTACAATGCATATTTTTTGGGCTCTATCATTGTCATAACTTCACATAACAAGGTATGCAAAGCCACATGATATTTTTAAAGACCTCTCCTAAACCCTATCTAAAAATGTTGTTTCTTCAAACCCCTTGTCAAGATTGTTAAATCCCTTGTCATATGAAGTGTCAAGATGTGAAGCTCTTATAGGTAGCCATGAATTTGGTTGAGACATAAAAGGTTTTTGTTATCACTAATCTCCAAGGTAAATTTTACTTGACATGGTATGGTATATAGTCTATGGTAATAAGATTTATCAAAAGAAAATAACTTCATCACACCCTCATCATAGTCCAAATGTGCAATGAAGACTTTTATGTGATAGTGGGAAGGGTATAGAATAGTCTAAAAAATCATAGAGCATAGTTATAAGGTTTCACCTTATGGTGTTCTTTCCAAAACCTAGAAGCCTAAATTGTATGACAAAATACATCACATAGAAGATAGTAATGAATATAGGGTTTGATGAAAGGTATTGAGACCTAGAAGGATATTATGACAATAGACAATAACTCAATGCATGAAAGTCATGGATAAAATAGTTTATAATAAAGATATACATGTTAATGTGTATCAAGGACAAAGTACATATATAAGACCTATTATCGTGAAGATACACAATTATGAGTTAAGATAAAGAGGAGCAAAGCATGATAATCCTATAAAATGATAAGACAATGAGCTTGGTAATAGTAGATAGAGTTCATTCCAAAGAGCAAAAGATAGTGTACCTTCAATATCTTAAGGGTTTTATTGGTATATCATGAGGTTATTTCAAAATATCAAATGCATCATGAAAGGCATAAGGGAAAAAGTAAGGTCTATGAGAGGATGTTTGCATGAGCAGTGGGGTGGCAGTCACCGGGTCATGAAGACTCATATACCATAGACAAGATAAAAAAATACCATTAAATGTATGAATTTAGAGTTCTTAAAGGGCGGTGTTAGAGAATGTGACAAAGGGAAAATAGAGTTGGAACTGCAGATTGATAGTCAAGATAGGAGCTCAAAAGATTGTAAAAGAAAGGATGAAGAATACCATTCTTAACATGAACACAAATATATTATAAGGGCACAAGAGAACTTTGTACTAAAACTTTGTAAAATAGCTTGCTTATTTTAAGATCATTATTCATCATTTTGACCTCTCATATGGTTATTGTTGAATATTTAAAGCTACATATTAACCTTTGTGAAAAGAACCATGTGTTGTTGAGTTATAAACACCAAGTTTCTAAGACCCTATAATCATCTCATGGAGTTATTGAAATTTCAAGGAGTTTGCATCATTATTATTTTTATGGTAGAAACATCTAAGACTTTTTATATCTTATTCTTATCTCAAAGGGCTTAGGGTTGGGTATGTGTAGGATCATCATAGAAAAAATAGGCCCTTAAGTGGCAAAAAATTTAGAAAAATTAGAGTAAGGCAACTTGAAGTAAAATTTTGAATAAGTTATCTATATTATTTCAAAAATATGTAAGAATAGAATCTATAGAAAATTGAATTTAGTTTCTAAACTACTAGATTTATTTAAAAAAAACTATTTGGTGAAAATTTGAAATTTCAATGCGGTAGTACTTAAATTCAGGAAAAATAAGAAGTAGATGTATGTCTGAACACCCTAACCACAATAAAATGATAATATGTTTTATAATATTTTATATATAAGTAGAGGACTCATGTCTCGATGTGATGCATATTTTTTGTAATTTTTTTCCAAGTAAATAATTAATTATGAATTTTTATTACAAATTTTAAAAATATAAAACTCATATGTCTAACCACCTTAACTTGGTCAAAATTTCATGAAATTCAATTTTTTTTTTAACCCTATGGTATGCAAAGCATAGAATGTGATGCATGTTTTAGATTAAAAAATGTGATCTGTTTAAAAGCTATAGATGTTTTTCAATCAACCAATCAATTAGGACTTTAGTTGTATTTCAAATAGAAAATAAATAATAATTATTTATTAAATTCAAAGTAAAGCATAATTTATATTGGTGGAAAGCTGAGAATCTCCTTTAAAAACCCTTTTCATTTCAACAATTTTGGGTAAAAGAAAAGTTGTTAGCCACATACCCTACACATACCCATCATATCACCACTTTTTGGCCCATCATGATCCTGCACATACTCAGTTATAGAATGTCATAAGGGTTTCATATCATAATGAGAGGTTATGTAGAGTTGTCTGAGTTGTCTAAAAATTTCAAAAAGAGGTCATTAATGTTAAAACCTTTTCCTAAACCATGATTGGAATGATTTCTTCTATGTTAAAGTTTAGAAAGATTAAAATTTGAATTAATCTCTTTTTCTTACATATACTTGTAAGAATATTTTGATTATAGCAAAGAATCAAATGCCAAGTCATCAAATAGTATCTCATGAAAATATATTATTTGAAATAGTTCATGCACAATAGACAATATTTGAAGAAAAAACACCGTCACACTTAAGTTCCTAATAGTGTCAGTCATACCAAATTTAAAAAGGGGTAGGCTTGATTCATCATAGAAAAGGGCTATGAAGAGATCGCAGGTGGCTATAAGGGGAAAAACTTGTAAGATATATTTGAGAGGCTAATGCAAGGTTGAAATGACAGAGAAAAGACCTAGGATTCCATTCAATGCAAGAACACAAGAAAGATAAGTGTTACAAGAAGCCATTGACTAAAATATTGTGATCTCAGTGACCATGAAGGTATAGGAAAAAGTGACAACCTTGGTAGAGGTTTCTAGCATTGATAACTTCAAGGAAACAAAAAAGATAATGTCTTCCCTCTACAAAATATCATGATGATGTTAAGTGTGAGTTTGAAGGAATAATAAAATTCCAATCCAAGTTACTCCTGCCACAATGGATACCCTTTGTCAAGTCTTGGATCTTGATATCCCATACAACATTCTTCTTGGTTGTCTATGGATACATGCCCTACAATCTATCCCATTTACATATCATCAATTTCTAAAACTCCCACATAATGTAACCAAGGTCAGTATTGTTGGAGACCCTCACCCTTTTCAATATTGTAAAAACATAAAAGGAAAATATCATAAATCCAATCAAGTACCCAATAATCATGAAGTTGCATCCCCTTCATCTTATGTTGATCCATCCACTTCACATAACACCATCCCCAAGATCAAGGTCCAAGTTGATGATAAAGGTTTTGGAGAATATAACATGGAATAATATTTTTATGTGGGTCACCTTCCACTTTCACCTAAATCATATGAAAAACCAAAATCCACACAAGGTAAACATTTAGCAAGAGTTTTTATCAAAGATAAATCCACAAAAATTTCACTTTGGGGTGAATTGGATAAAGAAACTATAGAATGAGATATTTATAAATGGCTTTATAAATAAGAACATGAATACCTATTTATTGTACCTATTGAGAAATACCCTAAGGTCCTTCATCTAATTCATAACATGGGTTACAAAGGAAAAGGTAGCCTAAGACTTCGAGAACAAGGAATGTTAGAGCCTATATCTATAAAAGAAGAGAGAAAATTATGAATGACTTGGTTATGGGTCCTTATAAAAGGTGTCTTCAAAACTTGAAGTAACTAAGGATTTTTCAACCAATGAAACCCCTAATCAAGATACCTTTGATGAATTCTTAATGCATAGTTGAACTATTCTAAGAATATTTAGTTTGTATGTTATCGCCCATATCATTTACATCCTCATCACAATCCAAAGACCTTTCACTTGTCTATCTTGAGCTTATAGATTGGGATCAACAAGGACCACCAATTTTGGACACTTTCTGAAATGATGAAGCAATCACTAAATTCAAGGGGATAAAATAAAATATACCGTTAGGGGTTATAAATTTGGTTTTATTATAGAACTTGATTATAAAGCACATTTTGGAGAAAAAGCTAAATTTTTCCTCCCTTAAAAAAGACAATTAAACATAGTGAGATAATCTCTAAGAAAAAATAATGTATCATCATTTGAAGTTTCCAAAGATGGAGAATTTTATCTTCCCACCATGTCGAAGTATTAATAAAAATCCTTCACATTGGTAGAAGAATCACAAGAAATAAACCTAGGTACAACACAAGATCCTAAAATCACCTTTTTTGCAACATCCCTATCACCACAAGAAAAAACAATAATTCACAATATTATTTTAAAATAAAAGTGTGAACTTTGCTTGGTCCTATGTAGACATGCCAAGTCTAGACCCTTCATTAGTATTTCATCATTTGGTCATCTTTCCAAATGTGAAACCGCTAAAGTAGAAACTTTGCAAGATGCATCCCCTGTAGCCTTATTGGTCAAATCTGAGCTTAAAAATTTGCTAGATGTAGGATTAATTAGGCCTATTAGTTATCTAGAGTGGGTATCCAATCTTGTTCTAGTCATAAAACCCACTGGGGGAACTCGCGTATGTACTGATTGTAGAGACCTAAATAAGGCTTGTACCAAGGATGACTTTCCCTTACCCAACAAAGACATGATTGTGGACTTAGTAGTTGGATATGAAATTCTCTCCCTAATGGATGGATTTTTTGAATATAATCAAATACATATTGCTCTTGATGATCAACATAAAACAACCTTCACATGTCCTTGGGGTACATACTGTTGGAATCTTATGCCATTTGGCCTAAAGAATGCTGGAGCCACATATCAAAAAGCCATGAAAATAATATTTCATGACTTTTTTCACACTATAATGAAATATTATGTAAATGAACTATTAGGTAAACATATCACATAAGGTTATCTAGCAATCCTTGAACAATTTTTTTGATAGGCTAAAGGAATATCAAGTGAGATTGAACCCAAAAAAGTATGTTTTTGATGTCATTTCTAGAAAAATTCTTGTATATATTGTTTTTCGTAGAGGCATCAAAGTGGATCCAACTAAAGTGAATGCAATAGTTAATATGCCTCTGTAGACACTTAAAAATGTCTTGATGGATCACATTGGCTAACTAACATCATTTCATCCTAAAACTCGTCCTCTTTTCTCTTAATTGATTAAATTAGCCTAGCCATTTAATTAATCACCTCATTTTCATCTATTAATCTAATTGACCTAATTAGGTTAATTCATCCACTTTCATGCTAACATTTAATCCTAATAAATTGAATAAATCAAATTATTTAATTTAATCCCTAATGTCCTCTTATTTAATTAAATAACCCTAGTTATTTAATTAAATATCATATCACTTCCCCTTTCCATTAAATAAATAAATTATTTAATGAATATCCTAATTCCCCTAATTGCATAATTAAACCTTTGTTTAAATTATCAATTACAAATAAATCTATTCCCCCCCACTTGCAAGGAAATATTCCTCCTTTGCACATTCCTCCAAAAGGAATATTCCTTCCCCTTTTGCACATTAAAACTTTGTTTTAATTTGCTAATTGCCTATTTTTCCCTCACCCATGAGAATATTCCAAAGAATATTCTCTTTATTCACTCATTTGAAGAAAAATAATATTCTCTTTTATAACAAACCTACAAAAATTCATGTGCAAGTTAACTTACAAGACTTCTTGTGCAAGTTAAAAGTGTGTTTGTCTGAAAGAATATGAGCCTTTGATTCTTTTCTTGATCCATGTGATCATTGATTCTCATCCATTGATGATAATCCATGATCCATGTTTCATCTTTCCTACATCCTTGACCATTGATTAACCTTTTAATCTCAACCCTTCATTTCTCATTTGTCCTCCTATAAATAGGTCACTATTTGGAGACAAATGGATTAATCTTTTTTTAGAGAAAACTCATGTTGTTGAAATCACTCATGCTCACACTCATATTTAGCATTTATTTAGTATCATTTTAGCTTAATTTCTTGCATTAATTAGTCGAGCTTCCATTAATGGTTTCTATGGTAACATAAATGCATTCATGCAACTTGTTTATTAATTAGGGTTTCAATATTTTTAGCTTAGAATCCATTTAGGTTAGCTTTGCACTCACATATCTTGATAATTTTAGCATAAATCATGTTAAAATAGCTTGCATCATGTTCATTTAGCTTTATAATCATGTTTCATCACACATCTCGAAATGGTTTCATCAGTTTTATTTAATAAAATTGATCGAAACAAGCTCATTTATCCCTAGGATTGGGAAAGGGTCGTCATTCCACTTCTATGCGACACCACTCCCCCAATAGGATAAGTTTCAATGTCTTAGATTGGAGGTTGTATCAAGATTTCATGATTTAATATGGTAGTTTTAATGGCTTCTTTATCCTTGCATAAATTGAACAATCTCTATTGGATTGACGTTTAGTGGCATGAATATACTTCGTTTCCTCATGGATCAAATGTAGTCAGTCCATACTAATCCATCGGTCACATTTTGGTGCTAGTAGGAGGGATTAACTAACTTTTTTTGGATGAATTTCTCTTAAGTTTCTATGAGTTGTAGGTTTCTGGGATAGAGCGATGCTTTTGGAAGCTACAACAACGCTATTTTTCACTAAAGTGACACTATTCTTCACTAGAGAAACACCATTGCAAAGGCACCACAATAATTGGAAAAAGTGTCGCAATAAGTACAAGAGCGTCAAAATAATTGAAAAAATGTCATAATAATTGAAAAAAGTGCCACAATTTACAAAGGCTTCGCTATATTTCTATAGTGACACTATCGATTTTTTGCTTTTACAATCTATCTTAAAATGGTCATATCTTGGTCATAGGAAGGTCTTTTCTGAAGTTTTTTTTTTAAAATGGGGTATAATTTCATGCTCTATATAATGGTATATGTGTTTTTCAATTTTTGTGGAGTTAAATTTTCCATTTTTTGCACCTAAGTCGAATCACATTACAACTTGGTCTAGGTTGTAAGGTTTTAATGCTTAATCATTTATCTAACCCTAACATCTTTTTTTTTTTATTCCATCTAGCATTTGGAACATGGATTGCATGTTTGAAGAGGATCATGAAGCACTTAATTGAAGAAAAATGCATTTAAAACTTATTGTAACAAGTGTTTTTACACTTATGGGGAAATTATAACCCATTTGTGATGCTTTTTATTTCACGTTTTTAGGACCAAACTAAATTTATTTTGGACTTTAAAATGAATGCTCAATTTGGTTAAAACTGAACCCTCACATCATTTTTCTTATTGGTTTAAAATTGAACAAGATAATCAAACACTTCCATTTGGTGCTTAAAATGATCTCGTCTTGCTTTACAAGGTTAAAATGAATGAGTTCTTGCTTTGTTGTGACACAATTGTAGTGCATATCCACTCCCCTTGCGCTTTGTGCACTCTTGGGCAAAGAGAAACACTCAAGTGTACTTTGTTGCTTGTGTGCACTTGTAGTATGTATCCTCTCCCCTGCACTTTGTGCGATATTGGGTGAAGATAAATACTTAAGTACACCTTTATGCTTTGTGTCACCCTTAAGAGAGGGCTTACTATGAGACACACCCTACAACGGGAAACTCATAGGCAAATTCTTGCAAGCACATTTACCGGTGGGCTATATTAAAGGTAGGGAAATCATGAGAAAGTACCTTCAATCTTGGACTGTAGAACATACTGCACCTAGTACCATGCCTTAAGTGGAACGAGAATGGTAGTAAGAGCCTTAAGTGGCAAAGCAGGTGTGTATATGGCTAGGTGTTCTTGGTTTGTTGTTAATAAGAACCTTTTTTAAGTAGTGGCCAACTTGTCCATCCAAAGATTTTATCAAAGTAGTGCATTGGAATTTATTTCTAAGAAGTTACTTGCCATGTCCGATTTTGGTTAAAGTGTAGACGTTAAGACCTCATTCTTAACATACATCTACACTCTTTCCTCAATTGCATGTAAAATCGTCTCTTCTACTACGAAGAGCATGAGGATAGCCTGCTAAGAAAAATTTACCACTTGAGCTAGAAATGTTATTTCTTGTGAGTCATTTTAACACTTGCTTGATTCCAAAACAATTGAAAACAAACATCAATAAGTCCTTTCAAACCCTTTGGTCTAAGTATGGATACCCTTTGACAAAACCTTGATATTGATGGTTGTCCTAAGTGTTTGTTCTTAGAGACTTCTAAATATTTCAGTTTACATCTCAATCCATAATTCCCAAGGCTAACCTAGGTAACTATGCCCTAACTTCATCCTTTTCACAAAATGGAATTTGTGAAATTTTTGATGTTGTTGACATAGACATTTAGTTTAGAAAACTTAATCAAGACAAGTGTTTGTGGTAAAAAAAGAAATTCGTTAAGTAAGATAATGTGAAAAATTGAACTGCACATGACCATTTGGCATCCGATAGCTCCGATAGAACAACCAAACCTTACGCTCGCTATCTTACAAGGAAAACATTTCAAAACATTGAGTCCAAATTCTATTGTCAAAATCATTGGGTCCTATTTCCAAAATAATTTGAGTTCTATTTTACCAAAATCATTGATTCCTTAGGGTTTAATCACTTTAGATGTATAGCATGTTTCTCACTACCTTGGTCTTGGAAAACAAAGGTTCACTCTAGGTCAACATTGGGTCAAAATATTTCATCCACCCCTTCATAAGACTTCATCCTTCACTTCACCTATCTTTGCAAAATTTTCAAACACACCAACAGTTTTGGACTTGGACATCTATCAACCCAAATCCTAACTTAGCTACTTTTTATGTGAAATGATTCCTTTTCCATGTATTTGGTTAAGTTAATTATCATATTTGAACTCGTTTATCTTGAAGGTCACAAGTCTACCCAAAAGATACACAATTTCATAAACACCCTTTATCCAAACATCAAACAGTCAAACTTAAGTTAAAAGTGATGTCCCAAAATGTTTGCAAAAATAACTCTCCACATCATTAACCTTTTTCATCTCCCATTGACATAATTGGTTCAAAAATACCTTAGAGGTTCACTTTTGCAACAAGGTCAAAACACAAGAAAAACATGGAATATAGACTCGATTCATACATCATGAGTGATCTAAATCAACCAAAATATCAAAGCCTTAAAATACCAATTGATTATCAAAACTCACATTTATACAATTCACATATGGGATCATTATATCCTACAAACCTCAATGCTACAACAAATGTGAGTCTTCCCAATCTAAATTTTGGAACAACTTTTCCTATGGTAGATTTTAATCAAAGTTTAAACCTATAAATCTATCAATCAAACCATCAATACATGAGTCTTCAACAAAACAACATTATCCCATCAAATCAATACATGCAAAATGTGAGTATACCGAATACAAACTTACCAAACATGAACATACCAAATCCACGCTTGGTAAACTATGGGATAGATACATTTCTAAATCACACCAATGTTGTTCAAAATCCAAACAATATGTTGACAACTCCATATATTGATCCAAATCAAGGTAACACCATGCAAAATAAAGGTTACCTAAATCAAGGCAATGTGTTTCCCAACCACAAAAATGTTCAATGCCAACCTATAATGCAAAATCTAAACATCATCTCAAATCAAAACATTTTCCAAAATCAATTTATGCATGATCCCATACAAATACCACAAGTGTATATTCCAAATATGCTTGGACAACAACCAAATCAACTATATTAAGGGTGTCAAAATAAAACTCAAGATCAAAATGTGCGAGATCAAATTGCTATACTTATAAAATTCATTGATTCATATCACCAAGAAATAGTCCCACCTCCAAATTGATACACTCTTTGTCGAAATCATCAAAACATTGATTTGTATCCACAACATCAATCAACACATCTCCAACATCAAGACATGGGATATCAAGAAGAACAACATCAACAAAAAGATCTATCCCTACAACCACAAAAAGATCAATCAACACATCTCCAAGATGAATCACAACTAGATCAATCTCAACAAGTACAAGCTTCACAAGATAACAAAACCATCACAAATGTGAATACAATCCTTTAGGGGAGCCAATTGAATCAACATTAAACAAATTATTCCATGCTAAACTTATCAATATTCCAAAAGCATTAAATGGAGGTGAATCTAGCATCAAGTTCCCATGGGATGATGATAATTCTTATTGCGATTACCATAGCACAAAAGGTCATGACACATCTGATTGTATCGAACTCAAAGATCTCATCCAAGACCTTCTTGTTCAAAGAAAAATAGTTGTTGAGGAAAATGACCAAGATTCAACCACTACTGATAGCAGTGACAATCTCTCCACCACAATTGTTGAAAACAATGATCAAGATCTATCCATCAATGAGCACCTTGAAGATGTTTCTACCACATTCAATGATCAAATCAACATACATCAAGAGTCACTTTTTAATCTTGATCAAAACCCATCAACAATATCCCACAAGGATCCCTTTCAAGAAATCTTAACATCATTTGATTTCATGGTTGAAGACATCGAAAATGTTTCTACTACAATTGTTGAGGATAAAACTCAAGATCCATCTGCCAATGATCATGTTGATGATGTCTCTACATCACCTAATGAGTTGGAGGACATATCTCAAGAATTTATTCCAAAGAATGATCAAAATATTTCACCAAAG
This sequence comes from Sequoia sempervirens, assembly GCA_007258455.2. Taxonomy (NCBI): domain Eukaryota; kingdom Viridiplantae; phylum Streptophyta; class Pinopsida; order Cupressales; family Cupressaceae; genus Sequoia; species Sequoia sempervirens. The sequence goes on along the minus strand of VDFB02270651.1, from coordinate 811,777,508 downwards.
TCTAGTAATGGTCCTTTCCAAGACATATTGACATCATTTGACCTCATGGTTACAAATATAGAAGGAATCCTCAACTCAACAGTTGATCCGAATTCACTTGAAGATCAAGAAAATATTGAGCCAATACCCATTCCTAATGAAGACCTTCAAGAACCCTTTGTAAGCAAGCCATCCTTTGAAATTGACCCATGTCAAGAACTTGGTACAAATCATTTCAAAAGAAATTCCAAAATTAATCAAGATCAAGGATCCATATCTCCAAGATACTACCATGATATAATGGGTATTTTCTAATCCATACACGATGTCACAAATAATGATCATATCCATATATCACATACTCCTCCATCTACCCATGAGATGCTTACTCCTAATGGACATGTAGATGATCTTTATCCAAAACAAGAGTCTCATACTCTTGATGTCATTACCAAGGAACAAGAGTCTCCTACTCTTAATATCTTTACACATGATCGAGGCATAGCAAAATCCATAGACATATTAAAAATTGATCATGAAGAAGACCTCTACATGGATGGTGAACCAAAAACATCCTTTGAAGAGAGAAAAAATGGATCATGAGGAAGACTCCTATATGGATTGTAAAGCATCAACATCTTTTGAAGAAGCATCAAAATAAGACACATCCTCCATATAGATTGAAGAAAGTGAGTATAAGGATATCAAGAATTATCAAAAATCAACAAAGCTAAACCATCTTGAATAGAAAGGAGATGGTTCATCAGCAGCAAAATCAAAGCATGTTAGTAATACTCCCATAATACTGGGGGGTAAGTGCACCAAGATGGTTCCCAAAAAGGGGGCTTAAGTGGCCACTTTTTTTCTGAAATAAGGAAATACTGACCTTGGATGTGAAATTGAGGATAGTTACACTCAAAATATTGAGATGGAACAAAAACAAGGATTGAAGTGCTCCAAGTCTACTTTCTAAAATACTAATTTATTTTGAAAATGGTTGAGATTAATGGGTTCAAAAGAGGGACGCACACAAATTGTTGTTGTTTTTGTCAGAAAAACATAACATAGCAACTCTTGTATGACCCTAGCATGGTGAAATTTTTTGTAGTATTTTTAAAATCGCTATGGTCAGAAGTTAGCTAATAGTATCTAGTTGATACACGATTTTTCTAATAATTTTTTAATGAATATTTGATTTTTTACTAATTTTCTAAGTGGGCACTTCTTGAAAAATAGAATTTTGGCCGTGGTCCCCCTACAAAATTTGGAAAGTAATTGATTTTTTTTTTTTTAAATTTGTATAATGGA
>VDFB02270651.1:811359817-811774555 GCA_007258455.2 Sequoia sempervirens | reverse complement strand
AAAACCAACTTTATGATAACATGAGTGCGTTTTGAAGTAGACATGACAATTTTAGCAAGAAATAATGCACTCGTGTGATAACATGAGTGCGTCATAACGCAAGTGCATTTTGGCTTACTCTAAAAATGGTAAAAAAACACAATATACTCGTGATCTCGACCCACGTTTTGATTTTTCTCCTGGTTCTACACGTGCTCCGACAAAAAGTAGTTTTTTGATGATTGAGTGAAGTGTCCATGCATGATTTTTAGAATCCACCACCTTTTTCATGATCTTTCCACCACCTTTGCATGGAATAGTAGAGTTTTCACATTGAAAGGCATATAATATCAATTCAAGTTTAAATTCTAGTGATAACTGATATACAATTGAAGTTTGGAGGGGAACAAGCTTTTGAAAAAGTCAAATTGTTGAGAAGTTTGAGGAAAGAAGAAGCAAAGGCTACATAATTGGGTAGAACTCCTCCATTTGAAACTTTGTATTTTTAGGTATGTGAAGTCTTTGTACATTTTCTTTCATTCTATTATGGCTTGCTTCAATTTTTGTTGTTTTGCATATTCCATGTTGATCATTGTTTGTTTGTAATGTTACAACCTTAGGTTGTTAATGGACATTTTAAGTTACACAATTCTATACACTTTCCATTTACATTTTTAAATCACATCTCTTTGAGGTACTTTTTTATTTAACAATTAACTTACTTTGTGTATGCTTTCAAAGCTTTCATTGAGGTATTTTGTCAAACAGTTATACAAACTAGTTGATTGCCTTGTCTATGCTACCAAATTTTCCATACATGTCTCTAAAAAATTGGAATATAATCCTAATTTAGTAGGGGAAGGCCTGAAACACACAAACACACAAGTCCAATCTGCAAACATAAATTTCAATTTACAATTTCATTAGGACCTCTTCATTCAACAAATTCACACTGTTCCTTGTAGCATATCAAAGTCACTCAATCAGGTATAATTCCACTCACACAACCTTTAAAATCACAACACAACACACATTAGGGACCCATTACAGAGCCTTTTAACATATCCAACAATCACCAATGCTTGTTTTGTACCAAACTGCACAAATTAAATTTTCTATGCTTTTAAGGGCCCAAATTAGCCCACTTTTACAAAGGGACCACCTTCAAAACTTGTCCAAATCTCTTGAAACCTTGGGGAAACACTTTATATCTATCAAAACTTCAAATTACAACATTAGATTGTAGACATTCAATCATTTACCACCCAAACCATAAAACCCTCTCCCTAGGCTTAAAAACCCTAGGTTTTATTGAAAATAGCACTTGCCAAACACTCCAAAACTTAAAAATTGTTCAAACAAGCCTAAAATACCCTACTCATGCTCAATATAACATAAAATAACGTTTCCCAACTCAGAAACTCAATTTCACTCCCCAAAACCTCATTTTTCTTAAGGAAAACTCAACATTTCCTCATTTGGTTTGACACCCAATCCAAGGATCATCCTCCATTAAAGTTTCTCATGGAATTTTATAATGTTTCCCTCCTAAAAAAAACCACTTAAACTTCCAAAACTAACATTTGAAAGAGACGACAATTGGTCTCCCTCTTTAATAGATTTTTACAACCCTTCACTATTTGTTAATTTGACAACTTAGCACTTTTTGCATATTTTGAAAATTCTACTACCTAGACCCCTAAATACTATTGAAAAAATGACAAATTACATCACCACATGGTCTTATAGACCTTATGAAGACAAAATCCCTCCAAAACTATAATCTAGACCTTATGACCCTAAATGGATTAACAACTTTTAATGGTGCTCCTGCACCAACTCCTTCCACATTGATAGCACCGATTTAAGTTATTTTGGTTTTCATCTCTATTTCTAAATTACCTCATCAATAAAGCTACCTCATCACCTATGTTGTCTATTTATGAAGCCTTGAATGGCACATATTTCATTTATTTTAATGGATACATTTTTTGAGGAACTAATATTCATCTCATTACCATGCTACAGGTAAAATTATCTGTCATGCCAAAGAAATGAACAAGGAAAAAACTAATAGAAAAACAACTCCAAACCTTCAACCAAAAGAAGAAATTATGGTTGAGGGAATATCATGAAAATAAATTGGAAATGAGTGACAAAAACCTTGTCGTGGCATCCAATGTTCATTTGACCAAATATGGGGGTAGACCTTTGAACAAGACCTTGTGGAAGGTCCGTGAGTCTAACCATGAGGCAATACTTGACATAATAAAGAGTAGAGTAGACCCAGATGGTTCATTGGATTAATTTGTAAGTATATGCACAATGGTTCTTATTAATTTATACTTGTATCCATGTTAATTTGTTTGATGCCAATGCTATCATCTTATTTTACTTTGTGTATTTGTAATTAACCTGGTAAACATTGATTGTTTTCCCCTTGCAAAAAATGCAAATTTATGAGCCATCCAAGAGAATCTCAAGAAAAAAAGAAATGCAACATCCCTATTTTGATGATCTTGACAAATCTCAATTATGATTTTAAGCCATTAAAAAAGTGCGTGCAAAGCTTGGTGAGGGAATTTCAAGTTATTCATTTGAAGTTAACCTTATCATGAGCACCTATGATGTAGACATTATAAGAGCATCTCAAATTTCAAGATATTTTATTCATGAGAGGTGTTGTGTGCAATATGTATCTTGGAACTCCCAGTGAAGATGTATGACCAGGAGTGACTAAGTTGAGAGACTGCCATGCCTATCTGTAAGTGCCTTCCATATATTTTTATTTCATTTCCATTTTCGATGAGCTATTCATTTTTATTCTTTTACTTTGCGTATCTGTAACTAAACTAGTAAAAATTGTTTGGTCTCTCCTTGCAGAAAATGCTAATTTTTGAGCCATCAAAGAGAATCTCAGCCAAAAAAGCAATGAAACATCCTTATTTTGATGATCTTGAAAAGTCTCAATTCTAATTTGAAGCCATTATAAAATAACGTGTGAAGCTTTGCGAGGGAATCTCAAGTTACTCATTTGAAGTTAACCTCTAAATGAGAACCTATGATGTAGACATTATAAGAGAATCTTGAATGTATGAGTGACATTGTAAAATATTTGTGAGAACATAGTACCTAAGGAATTGTAATGAGATTTACTAAAATATTGAAATTTGGTGAGGGGCACCAAGGTTATTGAGCAAATTTGGTTCATGGAAGTCATTTAAGTTAGTTTTGTGTTTTGAGTTTTGTCAATTGAATAAGGTCATATTAGACCAATTGATTTATAATGTAATAAGTCATGTTAGTTACAAAAACAACAGTTAGGCATGATTGGAAAGATTTAGAATCATTTGTAAAGGCTATTTAAAGCCTCTTGAAGGCTCAGACAATGTAATTTTGGTGCAGGAGCACCTAGTCTCCTAGTTGCAAAATTTCACTTTTTGAAGGTTGATAGGTGGTCAATAGATTAGATTAAGGTATCTTGTATTTATTTATGTTAAATAATTTCAATCAAGACCATTTAAGGTGTATTAGGGTGAGTTTTTGAGTCTCGGTGGTCAAATGTGCAAAAAAATGCATTCTTGCTACAAAATATTCAATATTTGAATTTGTAGCCTTTTGAAGGAAAATCTTTGAATTTGGTTGTAAATGTGCAAGAACGATGTCTAAGAGGTTGTAATAGGATAAATTAAAGGTTTTTGAGTGATTTAGGAGTCCTTAGGGGTCAAAATTAAAAAAAAAGGTACAAAATTCATGTAATGTTGTCATGTGTAAAAGGTCTAAAATGCAACTTAATAAAGATTAGAAGGTCTTAATGATTAAAAATATGTTATGGGCATTGGAGGGAGTTGGAATGAAATAAAAAAATGTATAATAACCTTCAATTCCTTGAAGGAGAGTTGTTGGTTGATTTGTAACCCATTTTTGATCAAGAACATTATTTTCTAGAAATTTACTAGTTTTTCTGACTTTTCTTGTTGTTGTATGGCCTGTATGGATGCTAAGATGATCTAAAATCTATTGGATGTTGTATATTTATGAATTAGATTTCATTTTGACCTATTTAGAGGTTCTAACTCTTTGTATGGTGAAAGTTATCTTGTTTTTACTGTTGCTACCTACTTTCATAGTGTTCTTGGATTGAAGGGTTTCATGATGTAATTCGACCCATTCCATTTTTTGTGCCTACTGTAACTTGTGGAATGGGTCCTATAACTTGTAAAATACATGCCTAACCTTTTTAAAATGTTTTGGAGTTAAGGTTGGGTGTTTGGGATGATGTTCTAGGGCTGTAGTAGGGTATTTTCATGATGAAAATGAGGGTTTCCAGTGGTGTTTTGACAGAATGCAGGAAGGACTGTCCATGTAATGTATTATTCACCATGTGAAGGGTCTGGTAAGTGTGTTTGGTGCTTTTTTTGGGTTTGGAAGGTCTGAGAGATAGGAGTTTCATTAAAACCCCAAGTATTTTGCTTGAAATCGAGGGTTCGGTGTATTAGGGGTGTAGAGGTCTTGGACCTAGAAAAATATCATGGAATTAGAGGTTTTGACACATAAAATACTACTATTTGAGGAGTTTGAGTGAAGATATAGTGTTTAAAAGGTTATCTCTTTGTAAATAAGGCTAATTTAGTAGCCCTTTGTGCAAGGTGGTTTATTAGATCTTAATAATGGTACAAGGAAACATGGTATGATCTCTTGGGACTTTGTCTTAGAGTCCGTGTTAAAGCTTGATTGATGTTTGGTTGGCCATTGGATGACCTCCTCTAAAAGATAAGCCCATTTGATGAGATTTGGAGACTATAAGCCTATTGTTGTTAGTTGATTCAATTTGGCTGGTTATGATTTCAAGGTTGGTGTCTTGTTGAGGTCTGATTAGTTGATGTTGAAAAGAGTTCCTCCACCTTGAATTGCATCAACAAGCCCTATAACATAACAAACTCCAAAACCCTCTTCTTTCACAAGTTAGGCAAGGGTTTATTGAGAATCCATACTCGAAACCTTCCCACAACCAACCAAAGCCTAAAACACCTTAAAAAAGGTTTGCACAAGCTTAAAAGTTCAAGAGATATCACTTCCCCCAAAGATTTCTTCAAACCCTAACAATAAACCACCATTTTCCACTAAAAAATGTACCATTTGAAATCTAGGGCATCACCTAAAAACCCTCTATTTTCCTCCCTTGTGCACAAAAAATTTCACACATGTTTTATAACCATAACTAAGCCTTTCCATCAAGTTATAGAAGCATACAATGGGTGAAAGGCTTAATATGACATTTTAATGCACTTGAAACCCTTAAAACAGGGTATACAAACCGACCCTCAGTAATTGGCTTCTAAAATGCAAAAAATCACTTAAAGTTCAACCAAACCAAAACTAAAATGGAGTTAAGTATGCTTCCCACCAAATTCCATTGAAAATAGAGCACAATCACCTAGTACGAAATCGTACAGTTCAAGGAAACATCAAATCCCAAAGCGCAAAAGGGTAGCAATCTTTGACAAGGTATTACTTGGATACCATGGTGCTTACGAAATATTCATCTAAACCTGTGGGATTGCATTGGGGCCCTCTACAATAACCTCTCTTGGTTTTTGTTATCTCAGAGTGGTTTTCCCATGGTGTCCAATTTTCAGTTGATGAAAAAAATGTCAAATGCAAGTAGTGGGAAGTTGCAAAGTGGTGCAACTTTTATTTTGCAACTCGTGTGACTAAATAGACTATTCCAACACATCTAAATAAGTATTTTTATGCTAGGCATGGTCCTCTTTCGCACCCAAACACACAGAATCGCTTTGAACTATGTTCAACCTGATCGATCCCTTAAGAGTCCAAAGTACAAAATGGTTGAAAACTTTAGCATGTTGTTACTCAGATACTATGATGCTTATAAACTTCCCATTTAATCCTATGTGATTGTGTTGGGTCCCTCTACAATAACCTCTCTCAGTTTTTGTTATCTCAGAGTAGTTTTCTTGTGGTGTCCAGTTTTCAGTTGATGGAAAAAGTGTCAAATGTAAGCACTGAAAAGTTGCAAAGTGGTACAAATTTCATTTTGCAACTCATGTAACCAAACAGATTATTCCAACAAATCTAAATAGGTATGTTTACGCTAGGAATGGTCCTCTTTCACAGCCAAATACGTGAAATCGCTTCGAGCTACATTCAATCGGATCGATCCCTTAAGGGTCCAAAGTGCAGCCAGTCGCAAACTCAAATGCCATACGCATGCCGGAAAATTCCTGCTATCCTGTGGATCGCAGCACAACAACCTTCCCGCCTGTTATTCGGCGGCACCGTAACCAGCCTGATGGTGCACGCGGCAGAGTGTCAGGCGGCAACTTCATTTCAAATCTGTGCAATCAAACCCGGTCTGTTCAACCATTCAGGCATGTCGCTGAACGGTCCTTCGCACCAACATACAATCACCAACCAACCATCCCTGGCGTACCGTACCACCATGCTGACGACACGCTTATCCAGAACGTTCTGTATTCCAACCTATCCCGCCAGCCCCGGCCACCCTCCACCAAGCCATTCCTGCCGTCCTCTCGCAAACCCATCTTCAACCCATGGCCGTCAGTCCGCAATAGTGAAAAGTTGCAAAGTGGTGCGACTTTGGTTCTGTAACTCATGTGACCAAACAGACTATTCCAACGCATCTGATTAGGTATGTTTACACTAGAAATGGTCCTCTTTTGCACCCAAACACGCGGAATCGCTATGAGCTACGTTCAACCGGATCGATCCCTTAAGGGTCCAAAGTGCAAAATAGTTGTAAACTTCAACATGTTGTTACTCAGATATCGTGATTCTTAGAAACTTCTTGTTTGATCCTATGGGATTGAGTTTGGCCCCTCTACAATAACCTCTCTCAGTTTTTATTATTTCAGAGTGGTTTTCCTGTGGTGTCTAATTTTTAGTTGATGAAAAAAGTGTCAAATGCAAGTAGTGGAAAGTTGCAAAGTGGTGCAACTTTCGTTTTGCAACTCGTGTGGCCAAAGGAACTGTTCCAACACGTTTGAATAGGTATGTTTACGCTAGAAATGGTCCTCTTTCACACCCAAACACACAAAAATACTCCGATCTACGTTCAACCAGATTGATCCCTTAAGGGTTTAAAGTGCAAAATGACTACAAAATTTAGCATGTTGTTACTTGGATACCATGATGCTTAGAAACTTCTCGTCTGATCCTATGGGATCATGTTGGGACCCTCTACAATAACCTCTTTTAGTTTTTGTTATCTCGGAGTGGTTTTCTAGTGGTGTCCAGTTTTCAGTTGATGGAAAAAGTGTCAAATGCAAGCAGTGGAAAGTTGCAAAGTGGTGCAACTTTCGTTCTATAACTCATGTGACCAAATAGACTATTCCAACATGTCTAAATACGTATGTTTACACTAGGTATGGTCCTTTGCCGCACCCAAACTAACGTGGGAGCAAACCCGAGACACATAAAATGATGTAAACAACTAGAGAACTTTTATTATTATTTAGAATGGAACTTCTTACATGTAGAGGATCCCAAATCCTTGAGCTCTATGATACATACAAGCTATAGAAGTTCATAAATTATAGAAATTACAGAAGTTACCTTTTTCACAGCATGCAAACTCTTTTCCCCAAAAAAGCTATCCAAAAATTAGAAACTAGACCCTAAATAGCCCATTTTTGGTTTGGAGCCAAAAACAACATTCGAGATAAGAGTTTTAGTGGTTTGGCACCAAAAATTACAATTTAAAATTCAAACATTGAGTCCTAATTTGAAAATTGGCAATTTTTCAAAAATCGGCCAACTTCTGGAAGCCATAACTTTTGATCCGGGACTCTGTTTTTCAAACTGTTTACACCGTCGAAAAGGTCTTAGAGTGAAGAATGCGCTAAAATTTGGCTTTGACAATTTTGACAATTTTTAGGCTCGTACGGGACCATTTAGTGACTCAAACTGGACTAAGAAGGTTTTTCAGGGTAAAAAGTAGAAACTAGAACTTGAATAATTTTTAAACCATGAATGATCTTGACCTGATTCTTTTGCCAAAGTGCTTATTTTTCCATCATGAACCTTCCCATAAATTTTTGTCTTCCCACACCTTCAAATTCACACCTGCTAAAAATAGCAGTTGAGCAGAAAAAATAGAAAAACAATTCTGAAAGTTGGGAACTCTTATTTGACGAAAAGGGTATCCAAAAATGCAAAAACATCTATAAAAAAAGAAAAAAAAGGAACATAAATGGAAAAATATTTTTGGGTGACGCAAGATTGCCCTCACACCAATCGATACCCTCGCATCACAAACACATGGAATCACTTGAACCACGCTCAACTTAATCGCATCACTTAAGTGGGTCCAAAGTGCAAAATGACTCAGAACTTCAGCAGAGGTTACCGGATACCGCGGATGCTTAGAAATTATCATCTAACTTATGGACGGGCACCTTTTATAACCTCTTAGTTTTTGTTATCTCGTGAGTGGCTTTTCTGTGGTGTCCGCTTTTAGTTGATGGAAAAAGTGTCAAATGCAAGCAGTGGAAAGCTACAAAGTGGTGTAACTTCGTTCTATTAACTGCGGTGACCAAACGCATCATTCCAACACGCCCCAATAGGCGTTTAGCCACCATGGTCCTTTTTCGCACCCAAACACGCAAAATCGCTCCGAGCTACGTTGAACCAGATCGATCCCTTAAGGGTCCAAAGGGTAAAATGGCTACAAACTTCAGCATGAGGTTGCTTGGACACCGTGATGCTTAGAAACTTCTCATCTGATCATATGGGATCGCGTTGGGCCCCTACAATAATGTCTCTCATTTTGTTATCTTAGAGTGGTTTTCCTTGTGGTGTCCAGCTTTTATTGATGGAAAAAGTGTCAAAATGTAAGCAGCGAAAAGTTGCAAAGTGGTGCAACTTTCATTTTGCAAATCCTCGGTGGTGACCAAATAGATTATTCCAACATGTCCTAATAGGCATGTTTATGCTGAATGGTCCTCTTTCACACCCAAATACGAGAATAACCCAAGCTACATTCAACTAGATCGCATCCCTTTAAGGGTCCAAAGTGCAAAATGGCTGCAAACTTCAACATGTTGTTACTCGATATCGTGGATGCTTATAAACTTCTTTATTTGATCCCCTAAGATTGTGCTTGAGCTCCGCGAATAACCTCTCCCGCTTTTGTTATCTCGTAGTGGTTTTCCCATGGTGTCCAATTTTCGCTTGATAGAAAAGTAACAAAATGCAGTGGAAAGTTGCAAGTGGTGTAACTTTTGTTCTCGCGAACTCCTGACCAAAACATTGTTCCAACACATCTAAATAGGGTATATTTATACAAATGGTCCTTCTTTTTCACCCAAACATTTAATCACCCAAGCTATGTTCAATCGACGACCTTTAAGGGTCCAAAGCAAAACACTACAAACTTCAACATGTTGTTACTGAGATATCGCGGATGCTTAGAAACTTCTTGTATGATCCTATGGGATCGTACAGCCCCTCTACAATAACCTCTCTTAATTTTGTTATTCTCGTGTTTTCTCCGCGGCATCCAATCTTTAATTGATCTAAAAAAGTGTCAATGCAAGCAATGAAAGTTGTAAAGTGGTGCAACTTTCATTCTGCAACTCGTGTGACCAAACAGACTATTCCAACGCATCTTACTAGGTATGTTTACACTAGAAATGGTCCTCTTTCACACCCAAACACACAAAATCGCTCTGAGCCATGTTCAATCGGATTGATCCCTTAAGGGTTCAAGTGTAATATGTTGAAATAGGCCATTCCACCTATTGTCCAGGTTGTGTCTCGGTGATATGGGCTTAATGTCAGTAGGACAGGGAGTAGGAATAAGAAAATAGCATTGGTAAAGGCATTGGAAGAGATTACTAACACTGCCCCTATTGAAAATTTAGAATTGAGGCCCCTTAAAAGCAAGGCTATAAGAGGTGAAAATAAGAAATTGCTTGAAAATAAGTTAGAATAGGTTGGAAATAGGGTGAAGTTGTGGAGTTTTATGTGTTCAAAAGGTCTGCAAGGACAGGGGAGGTCAAAAGTATGTTATGGCATGATGCCCTAGTTGGGAAAACAAGGTTTTTGAATGAAAAAGAGAGGTTTGAGGGAGTAAAAGTGGGTAAAGTCAAGGGGAAACATAATTTGGTGGTCAATTAAGTTTGTGTAGACAGAATGAAGAGTGTTGGAATATGTTTTGAGGTTTGAGTTCGAGTTCGGGGGTTTGGTTCGCTGGTTCGACCAAATTTTTTTGGAGGGGGGTTCGGTTCGTTGGTACAAAAAACATGTTATATATATATATGTAGCCTAGAAGCATGAATTAGGATTGGAATATCACATAACATCATATAAACAACAAAACCACCATAAACTTGAATTTCATTTAAAACATGCATGATAAATATTCATCGTTGAAACTTGAATTGTGGTAGCTTGATATACAGAGTCTATTGATGCTAGGGTTCAATTTGTATGATTTTGAAAAAAAAAGCCAATTGAGTAGAGTTATCAGCGTTCTTCATAAATCATAAGAATTTGTTTAGTACACTAGCCATTTTGATGTCTTCTTGCAATATCAAACATTATTTTGTATCATTGTTACATTGGTCTTGAGAGTGGTAGCTTAATATAGCTCCACAATACAAAATTGGGTTTATCTGTGTAGTGTAACAATGTCATATGAAGATTTTTCTTTCAAAGAACCAAAGGGTGACTGTACAATTGAAGTGTATAAACGCATATATTTTTGCAATATCAAGGATACTTTTGAAACTTCCATGCATTTCTAATCTAAAAGGAAAAGTCTTTTGCCTAATCTGTATGTAGCCATGCTTTTGACATTGTCACAAAGAGCAAAACTTCTTGAATGATGCAAAGGAATGGCCAAGTAGTTCTAACTCTTCGCATGAGAGAAGAGAGATGTTGGAGAGTACATGAAGTCAGTAAGAACAAAAGTGTAATGTGTTTTAGTTTGCAATTTTTCTCTGTTTCTCTACAAATGTGTGATAAATTCTCAGTTCAATGATGAAAAACAATTTTTGAAAAAAGAAAGTTGTGTCACAATCTGCTTTCAATCTAGCAAGCAAAAATGAAAGCTCAGCCTCTTGGAATGAAAATTCTTGTTTGCAAAACAAATGAATAAGAATGAGGTAGTTAAGGTGTTTGAAGTGATTTAGAGGTCACTTTTAGCTTTCCCTTGGGTGTGGGTCAAAGTAAAACTCCATAAAACATTAAAAAAGTTAAAAAAAACACTTTTTTGGATGCCTAGGCACACGGGTTTTGTCTTGGTTCGCTCGGGTTCTGTCTGGGTTCTGCCCAGGTTCTCTTGGGTTCTACTTGGGCAAACCAGACCCAAAAATGAAGGACCCTAGTTGAACCCACAGGTGAACTGAACTAGGACCTACACCACCTGAGCGAACTAGGACCAGAACTAGGGCTAAAATAGAAGAACTCGGTAACATAGATAATGTGTCAAGAAGTTGACTACTTCATCTACTCTGAATATTATGTTTTGCAAGTTTTGTGAAGATTATGTATCCTTTGCTTAATTGAGTTGTTCCAATCAAAGGATTAAATATATTGGAATCTTTTTATCAATCATTTCATGGAATACCAATTGAAAATGAATTTTTTGCTTTTAGATAAGGTTGTTTACCATCAATCAATTAATTTATTCAAGACAAACCATGACGGACAACAATGATCAATGCTAGGGCTAACCAATTAATAAGTATACACGTGAATAATTCAAGCATGTACATGTGAATAAGGGAAGCACAAGTAGTCACAAACATGTAAGCCTTGAAGTATACACACGAATACATAGTATACACAACTTAATACAAAGTATATGCACAAATACAAGGTATACGCATGAAATCGTGTAAGTCACAAAGTATACATTGAAACACACGTAAGTTGTATACACTTGAATACATGTAACTCATATCTATTGAACCATGAATTAATAATGCAAATATGGACACCATCGATACAAAAGATTTGTATTAACCAAATAGCCATGTACACATACAGTAATATATGTAGATATAAGTATAAAATATAGGTACAAAATAGCCATATAGGCTTACGAGAATGCCATATAGGCATACAATGTCAAATATATCCAATACAAAATATATACAAAACTGCCATGTAGGCATACAACAAAGGGCTCTAGAATCAAAATTTATTTCTCTCCATGCTATGGAAATAAATTCTTTCCCTTTGTTTGTTGATCTGATGGTGATAAGTTTGTCACTCATTTATGCTATGCTTAAGGAGTGCTGCTGCTGCTCCTAGTACTATTACGTTCTTGGTGAAGTTTTAACTATTAAAATAAGAAGTAAAGACATTAATATATAGAAATTACATTATAAAAAATTATATATTTAACAAAATAATCACTTACGGCCATCTCACGATCACTCTCCACTAGGGAAAAATTCTCATGCCGATGCTGAGGCATTCTCAAGCCCTGTATAAACCATCCACATAGAAATTAAACTACAAATCAATAATGGTTTGATTTTTCACTAGAACTAACATCTATAACAACGAATGTAAATTGAAATTTAGTAATTTTCCTCATACCTCCCCTGTCAGAGCCATCGAGGATTGTATAGCGGATGAAACACCAATATCCATTTCCCTCATAACATTTGGAGGTGTTTCTGCCTCTAACATCTGAAAATAAAACAACAAATTATTCAATCATAAAAAAGTTATAGTACCAATCCACGCCATGACTTATAATGTATGAGATCTAATGAACAAAATTTTAAGTACTTATTAAACTATATACTTCTGATTATCATGCTTACTATTTTCCCTATCCATATCTTGTTCGAAAGGATGCATTTTTAGGCTTTTACACATCATAACAAGCCATTGAACCGTTTGATTAAATGCTTTCATAGACATGTACGATAACTGTGGTGGCATAGAGAAGGTAGTGAACTATTTAAAAAAATGCCTCAAAAGAAATGGGGTCTTGTGGTGATGGAATTCCATTACAAACAAATGCACATCATGGCATTCCATCACCATAAGATCACATTTCTTTCAGGCATTTTTTCAAAAAGTTCATTGCCTTCTTTATGGTATTATTACTTACTATTATACTTTGATATATATTTTTCCAAGCATCCATAGTTTGTTGGAAAGCACCTATTTTAGGCTTTTAGCCATATCAACAAGGAAGTGAGTAGTTTGATAAAATGCTTTGGTGCACATGTATGAAAAGTGTGGTATCACAGAAAAGGTGGTGAGCAGTTTGAAGAAATGCCTCAAAGAAATGTGGTCTCATGGTGATGTAATAGAATTCCATCACCATGAGACCGCATTTCTTCAAGGAATTTTTTCAAACTACTAACTGTCTTGTCTATGCTCTTGCTTACTATTATGGTTTCATATATTTTTTCCAAGCATTAATAGTTTGTCGTGCAGGTGCACCTTTGCAAGCACATGCCTCCATGCGAAGTAATTGCATCACTACTTATGTTGACTTTTTAAACAACTATATTGTAGTTGAAATTTTGTCATCTATCAATATCTAGTTATTAGTTATGGAATGTGAAGTAATGCTTTGAGTTTGAATGATGTGCAATGCAATGTAACCAATGATATAAATATAAAATACACAAATCTATTAAGTACAATTCATTAGTTAAAATATTTATTCTATTACCTGCGTGTAGGTTTGAGTAAATCCACTGGCACTGGGAGGTGTTCCCTCAAAACCTCCAATATTACCCTGTTCAACATCCAAAATCATATATTAAAATACCATTCATAAAACAATGCTATTAACATGTAATAAATTTATAATTGTTTACTAGTTACATACCCCACCGATAGGTGTACTACAAAAAAAAGTAGGTGGAGGGCCGGCGTATCTAGTCTCAACATTGTGACCCTACAATTTTATTAAAATCATAAAACTAAATTACTTAATCTTGCATTTCAAAATCATAATTTGACAAATTAAATTCAATGAACATCCTAACTTTTACCTAAGTATCAATGCCATACACATCATGCAAAATGTCATCCACCCTCTCCATCTCCGTAGCTGCATACAGATCTTGCGTAGCAGCCTCCTGAGTGCCAATGGGGTCATATGAAAAAGTCACCCTGCAAGATTGACACACATGGGTTCGAAGGCCACCACTCGAAGACTCCCCTAGATGGCGCTATAGAATAGGGCTAGTATGATAGATGACACTCTTGGTCAAAGTGTTGATCGCTTGCAATGTATCTACGTCAACACTCTCCTTCGTGATAACTGGCATAACAACGTGCTCATGAGGCAGCCTAGCAAGAGCTCGTCTCCCTTGCTACGTAGGATCCGGCTATTCACCAGGCCTATCCTAAGACGACCCCCCACCTCTCCCTTGGAAGTCCCTCATATCAAAATAATTTGGGATTTTGTTCAATATGAACTCACTATATATTTTCCTAAGAAAATATTGGGGGACTTCACAATTATTGCATGGTTGGTCATCAAAGACCATGTACCACCTATCATAAAAATGGTTCCTAATCTCTTGGTGGTGGCACCAATGAATAGGAAACCTCTTCGCATTGAGGCTAAGATCTTGATTTGTGCGTGGGTTAGTGAATAATGAGCACAAATCACCTTTTGTAATTTTTAAATCATTTACTTGTTTATATGATAGTTTATCTGCATAATATGCACTAGCCACCTACCTCCTATCTTGCCATATAGTTATTTGTTTGCTAATTGAATCTACATTTTTTAACATATCTTTCAATGAATTTGCTAGGGTCATTTTTTCTGTGGTTGAAGCATTTGGATCACTCAACCTACTAATAAAATCCTGAATTTTTTTTTTGTTGTTCTCAATTTCACTCATTAAATTTTGTTAAGTGCCAGGAGGGTGTTGAGTGATTGGTGGAGGAGGTTGTTGTTGAGGATTTTTTTCTTGAGGATTTGGTTGCTCTTCTTGTTGAGGATTTTGAGGGTTTAGAGGTTCATTTGTATCTCCTACAAATTCAAAAAAAAAAAACAAATATAGCCTAAAACTATCAAAATCAACCTAAAACTAAGAAATTCAAAACAAACAACAAAGATGGGGGTTTTGGCCGCGGGCAGAACAAAAAGATAGTCAAAATGAAAATGAATGACTTTCACTTTTTTTTTTTGCTTTTAATGTGAAATAATGCGAGCACATTATAATGTGCTCAAGGCTATGAGTTTTCAAACTTAAAAAAAAAAATGGCCACAAAATTTCTAACTAACTTCATGCACCCACCCTAGGGGCAACTTTATCTAGCACAAGCACCAACATGGGGAGCACAAAAATTCCTTATGATGAAGTAGCTATCAACACTCCAACCATTCATATCATGAATCATCATCCATGAATCTTTCCACCCCCTAATTGGGACCAACCACAAGAAATAGGTCTATATCAAAGAAAAGAGAAAATTATTGAAGAAAAAGAATCAACAAAGAAAAATGAACAAGAAAAATTCAAATGGACACCAAAGAAAAATAAAGAAAACCATCCCTATCAAACTCCATTAGTCAAAGAAACTATGGGGAAAAATGAAAAAGGGAAGTTCATCCATCAAAACTATCCATCAATACAAAAGAAAGCTTCAAGAGAGACCTACAAGGTGTATCAAGAGTTTGGTCCCAATCGAATCTCCATATCCACCCATCATTGCTCATCATCTCAAGTTTGGAGAATCAAAGATTCCAAACTGTCAACCAATCCATCTACATCTCATATCCCTCAATGCATTCCACCATCCACTTTGACATCCATGGTATCCAAATATCGTATTGAACATGTATTGGCAACAACTCTTTATCATAAAGAATCTAAGGGCACTCTATCATGATGTGCGCATCTAGGTAAGGTTAACTCTAGTATTGACAAAGTAGATAAAAGAATCTAAGGGTTACATTCAAGTGCATGTATCCTAACAAAGAAACTCCTCCAAGTAGGATATTGTTGGCACATCATGACCACAACATCTATATTAGAACCAACAGTGTCTACATCAATATCATTAGGTGGTTCAACATGAGCATAAACTTTCAAAAAATTAAAAAAATCAAGAAAATAGTCAAGAGAAAAATTGTCCTGTAGTGAAAACCACTTCAGTGACACTTTGAATAAGTACCATAATGAAAACCTGGAAAACAGGCTGATAGGCTGCCATTAGGTCCCATTACTTTAGAAGATAAAATTTAATATGTTGACTGGGTAGTGTTCAAGGCAATTTGCAATAAAAGAAGACTTGACTATCTCCCTTAGATTTTCTAATTTCTTAGAGTAGTTAATGTTAATTCCAACTTCAGGCCATCTAACTATTAAGTTGTAAAGCATTTTATCCTAAGAAAACTAAAAATACTTAAACTAGAAAATATAGGAAAACTAACTTCGAAAGCATAATAACTAAATTGAAAAGTACAATAACAATTAAACTAAAGAGTTGGTAAACTACGGAAGTAGAAAAACTTGTAAACAATCTATGAAACATCTTCTTTAACAATAAAGATTCTAACAGTTAACAACAAGAAACTACAGAAGTGTAAGACAACAAGTGCTCTGAAACTTCAAAAACTATAATTATAAACCTAGTAATCACCTATAGAATGGTTGTTCACACAGTGAAAGTAACATAAAGAAGAGTATTTATCTATTTAAACTATCTTCCCTTGAGTGGCCAGCTCATGAGTTATTACTTTGCTCTCAGATCACATACACAACTGATCCTGAAACTCTTTCATTAAACGTAATTTCATCCATAACTCACAACTCATAAGTGTTTACATAATAATATCTTTATTCATGACTCAGAAAAATAGATTGACAACATAACATTACTATTTCATGCGTTATCTTATTCTGGAGATTACATCTTTTATAGAAAACTTCTAACTAAATCCTATATTTCAGATGGTATAGATAACCATTGAAAAAGTATATAACATATTTACAAACAAATTTTATGTCTTTAAAATCCATTACATAAGTATTAAACAGGCTCGAGTCAAGCTATGAAGTTTTTGACTTAAAACATAACAAAAATTGAGTCTTAAAAGTAACTATATCTTCTATCTCCATCATCCTAAAGTTCAGGAGCATGTTTCCAGCACATGCCTTCAACCTGTTTTGGAGCACGTGCTGGATGAATACTTCTTATCTACAACTTGATGACCGATTATTATCCTACAAAACACTTAAAATAACCCATTAAATCTGTATTGGAAAAATACTCCAATAAATCATAAGAAATAAAGTTTATACAATTTCTCCTTAAAAGACAAGTAATTATTTCTACTAAAGTTTAATTAATTTGCAAAGGATAGTAATTTTGAATATATGAAATAGGGCTTTATTATGTTGTTATGATGAGGTTATTTTTACGTCATCATTTCCTCCCATTCCTAATTCTTGGCAGGTCCTCCTGCCCCTTAATTGTGACCCTGTCCTCTATTCCATTCTTCATATTTGGCACTGACATCATATAGATCCCTTGCTATTGCATCAAAATTTATAGGTGCATGGTGGAGGCCTCTATGAAAAGAAACTCCCCCTTTCCATTCATTGAAGACTTTATCATCTTGATCTGTATTAACATAGAAAGCAGGGGCTGGACAGAGTAATAGGGGAGGTTTATACCTCATCCCTATCCAGTTTATTCTAAGATCTTCCAAGATTTTAGCCAAGGAATCTATTCTTCTGAAGGACCATCTAACGTTAAGAGGGCATATCACCTCTCTTTTCTTTAGATATACAGGTAATGGAGTATATCTCTCTTCACATGCATGCCAGGCTTTACCAATCAATTTCTACCCTTGATCCATGAAATGATTATAATAGAGTTGAAAGCTTTCATCATATCTTTCTTTCATTTTCTTGTCCAATAGAAGAGCTAAAAAGGTTTTCTTAAAAGCTACAGGTCTACTATTGGGGGCTCTCATTTGAAGACCTATGTTTTTCTCTACCTATTGTGCTCTTTCCAATGCATTTGATTTCACATGGTGGATAGCAAATACCTCAATTACACTTTTCCAACAAAAAGGTTAATCAAGAAATCAATATGTTTTTCTAATAAAAGATCATCAACAAAGAATTCACAAAGCATATCTTGATCTTTAGGAGTTTATTCTGCAAACATTTTAACAAATTATTTATCATCAGGTTCATAAGGTTGATCATTATAAATTCTTAGCAGTTTCCATCTTAACCATTATTCATTTAAAAACATTGAATACAATCTCGATGGTCTTCTACAAGATAAAGAAATTCTGCTATTTGACATGCATCTTGCTTCCCTCTATAAGCTTTATGAAATGATTCTTTTAGCAACACCATTTCCATTTTCAACTTGTAATTCTCAATCTTTGCATTTCTTAGGAAGTAGCACTATTCCATCCATTTCATTAACAATGGAGGAATCTGAACTTGGAACCACTCAGTTACCGTTGGTTCGGTTTGAACTTCTTTCGATTCCACCATTGGTTTATTTGTGCTTTCTTAAAAATCTTGTTCTAATTCCACAATCCTACTAAGAGAAGCATTTAATTGTTCTTTTTGTCTTTTCTTTTCTTCTTCAAAAGTTGAAAACATAAGCATGAAATTCTTTTTAAAATTTTGAATTTATTTATTTAGATCAACACTGTGTGTCCTATTTTCTTGATTAAATTTTTGAATTTGTATTTGCAATTTACTAATGAATGCATCTTTTTCTTGTATCTACAGTTTCAAATCTTGAATTTCCTAATCTCTCTTATCACAACAGTGTGTACTATTATTTCTTCTTGTTGCAGTTCCATATGTTCTTTATTTTTGTGCATCTGACTTCTTAGCTCATCAATTTCTAATCTTAATTTTTCCAACTCTGCATTAGTATTTTCACTTTCAACCATTTCAACAACTCTATTCACAACAAGGGAAAAATTCCCTAAAACACTATTCTCAACCTCCATGGAAGGTGGAGAATTCTCTTTTTTTGGTTTCTGAATTTCTTGGTCAAGGGATTCTTCTTCAAACATTTGGTGAGGATGTATCTCTTCAACAAAGGTTTTTTTTTAGAGGACTAATGAACCTGTTCATCTATTTCTAAGGGTTTCTGCTGCTTTTTGGATTTTTATCCACTTCCTATACTCTGCACTGGGGTTTTCATAGACTTAGAGGATAAAATTTTGCTTCTCTTGAAAGGAGGAGCATTTTGATAAGTAAGAATGTTTCTTCTTTTCCTCTTCCTAAAGGGATTACTATCTACATTTGGATATATGATCTCAACATCTATTGACTGGTCTGGGGTTTCAAACTCCTCATTTATAGATTCGGGTACTTCCTCACCAAGGGTTATAGGAAGTTGAGCTTCAGGAGCCTTAGAGGCCTTAGGGGAAGTTGCTCTTGAAGGTGAAGCGACCTGTTTAGAAGATTCCCCTGGTTCTAATTTCCTATCGGGCATAGGCTTTTCAAACTTCCTCAAAAAATTCTCCCACTTGCTCTCAGGTTTCTTATGAAAATGATATTTACAAATTAATTGAATTAACCCATGGTTCTTTAATGGCCCTGAACCAGTCTTATATCTTTCTATGAAAGAATTAGCATAATCACTCAAAAAGTGAGGAAAATTAACCCTAAGGGCAGGGTTTTCTTTCCCATGTCGTAAATGTATTAACATGCGAAACACAGGTCCTACCACAATAGTGAGTTGGCCTTCATAGGTGAAATATTTAATAATCCATGCAACCGTAGTACCCCAGGGTTCTAATATGGAAGTTCGTTGGAACCCTTTATTTTTTCCTCTAATATTGATGACTATCATGGGCTGAGGGTCCCCCTGCCTAAGGAATAATTTTGACAATTTTTGATATGTAATTTGAGTATTTTTTTCTATTTTAATACCAAAATTATCCAACCCTAAGAGACAAGAAATGATTTTTGGACTCACCTTCAAATGCTTTCCATGAAGTGTCACCTGACCATTTGAGTAATTCTCTGCAAATGCATTCATCGGCTTTTCATTATATCCCCTGAACTTCCTGATGAAATCCAACCAACCCACTTCCTCAAACAAACCATAAATGTTGCTTAACCCCAATAATTTTTCTGTAGAATTCGACTCAAATTTCTTCTTTGTACCCCCCATTTTTAGTTTCCTATCTATCACCACACTAAAAATTCAATAGTGCAAGAAGCTTGTGCACAGTTATTTTTGAAAATATAATCAACTGTGATTATTTATTTATCTTTGCCCAGAGCTTACTGTGTAATAATACCAACTTGTATGGAGGGCTGCAAAAAGAGTGCCGTACTTAGCAATTAATCACCAAGTGGCTCAAGTTACTAAATTAGGAAGGGATACTTGTGCCAATTAATATACCTTATTAAAAAATAACTACTTACTTAAAGCAAAAAATTGCACTTAATTCACATTCTATGATCACTTGAAGATCTCGTACCTTTACTGATTTGACATGATGATGAGATGGTATTGGCTGAGGTGACAACTTAGTTATTATGACATGAGTGAGGAAACTTGTGAATGGAAGAGTCACTAATGAAGACAGGCTATCATGGTGGCTTTTATTATGATGAAAACAAGATTTTAAAAAGAAAGAAGGCGTATGTATCGATGTATGTTAATCAAAGAGTCAAAGAAAATTGAAATTTTATGGAAAGAAATGGCAGAATGAAAAATGGATAAGTTCCAAAGCAGACAAAGGAACACGCACTTGAAACTAGCAAGTAAGTTTTGGAGCACGCAAAAGGCGCGCATTTGAAATGAAGAAGATAAATAAATTCAAGAGCATCGCCAAAAGATGCAGCCAAAATGGTAACCAAATGAAAGTTATAGAGCATTGTCGAAAGATGCAGCTGGGGCAACAACTGAATGAAGGTTTCAGAGCATCATTGAAAGATGCAGCCAGAGCAACAACTGAATGAAGGTTCTAGAGCATCGTCAAAAGATGCAGCTGGAGCAGCAACCGAATGAAGGTTCTGGAGCATTGTTGAAAGATGGAAGAAATGAATGAACTCGAACTTCAGGAGCTTATATCATTCTACAGGAATGACCTTCTAACGTAGTGGGATGAGGTGCAAGTTCTGGAGCATTGGACGTTTACACTGTCAAATTCCAGAGCACTGGGCATTTGGAGCAACAAGTTTCAGAGCACTGTAGAAAGATTCTCTAGAAGTTGTTTATTACTTCCTAAGAAGTCTTGCAAAATAAAAGAACATGTAGTTAAGTCTGAAAATAAAAATTAATGGAAAATAATTTGAAAGAAAATTGATACACACATCTTTTTATTACAATTTTTGATGATATATATATATATATTTGACATAATACATTTATTAGGTTAGATTGACTCTGCGTTAGCAGAGTCAATGCATTGGATCTCTCCTTGCATTTCTACCAATTTTGTAAATTCTTCTTTACTAACAGGCTTATGGTAGATACGTAGGCGTTGACCATTAACTAAGAGAGTTCGTGAATCACCATCAATGGGTTTTAGCTAAACTATGCCATTCAAGAAGACTTCAAAAATTTCGTATGGCCCTAGCCAATGAGTCGTGAGTTTCCCTTTATAGTCTTTATATCTCGAATTGAATAGCAAGGCCCAGTCACTGTTATGGAACTCTCTCTCTTTAATGTGTTTGTCATGCCATACTTTTCATTGATGTTGAACTAGCTTAGTTTGGTGGAAAACATCTAAACGAAGCTCATCCAACTCACTCAACTGTAAAACTTGTTCTATTTGGGCTCGATTGAGATCTAGACCAAACTCCATAGCTGTACATAGGGTTTGGAGTTCAAAATCAATGGGAAGAAAATGTTTCTTCCCAAAAAGGGGCTGAATCTAGTTGTGGATTTCCATGTTGTGTTGTATGCCTAGACGACTTCAAGCAATTTCCTGGTCCAATCTCTTCTTCTTGAAGAGACTGTTTTGGTCAATATGTTTTCCAACTCCCTATTAGTCACATCTACTTGACCATTTTCCTGAGGGTGATAAGGGGATGAATTATTATGACTCACTTGAAAATGTTCCATAAATTCTAGAAGGGCTTTGGACATGAATTGGGGTCCCTGATATGTAACAATAGTTCGGGGGGCTCCAAATCTAAGAAAAAATTTATTATAGAGAAAGTCAGCAACTAGCTCTTCTCTGGCAACTCGTAAGGCTTGAACTTCTGCCCATTTCATTAGATAAACGATGCAAACTAATATGTATTCTTTCCCTTGAGAGGAAGGATCTATAGGGCCGATAAAATCTAACCCCCATTTTTCAAATGGTTTAAGGGTTATTTGAGGCTGCAACGACATATCTGTAGAAGCAGTTGGTCTTCCCACCATTCGACATTCATCACAACGATGAACATAGTTTTGAACATCTCTATGCATTGAAGGCCAATAATATCTGACACCTAAAATTTTATGAGAAGCTATTTTTGTAGAGTAATGACCCCCAAAAGGATCATCATGACAGGCCCTCAAGATACTGTAAGTTTCATCGGCCCTGACACATCTTCTCAACACCATGTCGAGTCCATAATGGAATAACATTCCATTAATCCATTTAAATGGTGCACTCTCTCAAATAAGTCGCTTTCTTTGTTTTGATGTAAAGCAAGGGGGTACTTTAGAGGTAGCTAAATAGTTGGCAATATCAGCGAACCAAGGGTTCTTTATAGAGATGGAAAACATATTTTCATCTAGAAACTAATCTCGCATAGGTGCACGATCACCATTTTCTTGTTTGATTTGAGAAAAAAATTATGCCACTTCATTAAATCTCCCTAGCTTGTCAAGTATTATACATTGAACTCCTGAAGGAGTAATAACCATCTCATTATTCGACCATTAAGTATAGGTTTACTCATTAAATATTTTACAACTGAGTGATTTGTATAGATTGTAACTTTATATCCTGTAATATAATGGCGGAAATTTTTAATGACATGAACCACAACCAAGAATTCTTTTTATGTAGTTGTGTAGTTCCTTTCAGCAGATTTCAGGCTTTTACTAATGAAATATATGGCATATTTACCCCCATCCTCATCTTCTTGCCCCAATACTGCACCAATTGCGTCATTCAAAGCATCGACATAAATGTGAAAGGGAAGACTCCAATTTGGCCCACACAATACGGGAGTAGAGACAAGCTTCTCCTTTATCATTTCAAATGATTGTTGACACTCAGATGTCCAATTAAACTCCACATCTTTTTGGAGAAGAGAAAACATAGGGCTGCTATCTTATTGAAGCTCTCTATGAACCTTCTATAGTATCCAACATGCCCAAGAAAACTTTGAACATCTTTTTGCATTTGAGGAATAGTGAGTTGTTGAATGAATTCTATTTTCTTGGGATCAACCTTTGTTCCTTCCGAGGAAATATGATGGCCCAAGACTATTCCTTGTTCCACCATTATTAAACACTTCTCATGGCTAAGGGATAGTCAGTTATCCTCAAAAACTTGTAAAACCCTATCCAGGTTTTGAAGGGCTTCATCATAGGTTGACCCATAGACTGTGAAATCATTCATATAGACCTCTACATAGTCATTGACAAGCACAACAAATATAGCCAAAATAGCTCTTTGTAAAGTCACAAGAGCGTTACAAATTCCAAAGGGAAGAACTCGATATGAAAATCTACCCCATGGACAAGTGAACGTCATCTTATCTTGGTCTTCTGGTGCTACTTGAATTTGGTTGTAACCACTAAATCCATCTAAAACGGAGAAATATTTCCTTCCAGCCAAGTTGTCCAAAACCTGGTCAACAAATGGTAAGGGGAAATAATCTCGAAAAGTGGCTTTATTGAGTTCTCTATAATCTACACAAATTCTCCACTTCCCATTTTTCTTTGGCACAACAACCATTGGTGACACCCAATTACTATTGGATATAGGATAAATAAATCCTGCATGGAGGAGTTTCTCAATTTCAATTTTAACCAAATCCTTTAACATAGGATTGAACCTCCTCTGTGGTTGACATACATGTCTTATGTTAGGATCAGTGTAAATGTGATGTGAACAAACACTTGGGTGGATTCCCCTCATGTCTGTAAAGTCCCAAGAAAAATCTTTAGACCTTTTTACTAGCATATTAAATAATTTATCCTCTTGTATTTCTATTAGCCAACTATTAACGTTCAAGGTTTTTCCCGAGAGTAGCATAATTTATTTTGTTCTAGGATGGGTCGAAGTGTTAGTATATATTGGTCATAACAAGGTGTTGAGAGGAAAAATATGAGGTATAAGTCGATGAAATCTTGTAATATCCTCAAAAAAAGGTTCATTATGGGAATCATATTGGCCAAAGGACAAGGCATTCCCATGGTAATGTAATTCTATTCCATCCCACTTATATCAATCGGTTGTCCCAAAATTTCTGGCACATCAACTATTTCCTCCTCACTCGAGCCTATAGCTAGATGTGCCAGTTCACTTACTAACTCATCCTCTAATTCCTCTCCATGTTATCTAATCACTACCATGGCTAACGAGGCCAGATTGTCCCGACCATTAGATTCTTCTAGTTCATCAACCCAGACTTTATTATGTTTAGTGGGTTTAGCAGGAGGGTATAAAAATAAATGTTTACTATCTGGACCATGTGAAATGGTCATTCCTCCTTCTCGACAATCAATTTTAGCTGCGATAGTAGCCAACCATGGTCTTCCAAGAATTATTGGATAGCAATCTTTTGGCGTAAGCGATTGGATTATCTAAAAGTCAACTGGATATTCCCATCCATCAACTTTGACAAGAATATTTTTAATAACACCCTTTGGAATGGCTATAGACTGATTTTCCATCTGTAAGACTGTAGTTGTGGGACATAAATCAGTAAGACTTAATTTTTCCATCACATCCATAGTAATCACATTAATAGTTGCTCCTAAGTCCACTAATGCATTAGGTATTACTACCTCATTAATTGTAACAGTTATTAGTGCACTCCTTGGATCATCATATTTTGGAGCGAGTCTTTCCAGACAAAAAATCAGCTAAATAGCCATTGATATGCATAGTATTTATTTTCTTTGGTTTCCTTCCCAGAGTTTTAATGCACAATTGCTTGATCAACTGATTCAATTCAAGAATTTCCTTTATTGCTTGCTACAAAGGAACTTCTATTTGTAGTTTAATTTCCTGAATTAATGCAGTTTCAAAGCTCAAAGACATTTCTAGAGTATCTTTCAGAGTTGTTGACTTTAGACGCTCTAGAAAGGGTGCTTTAGTTTTCTCCTTTAGAGGGGTGTCCTTTCTAAGTTTAGTCAGAGACTGAACTTCCTCCTCCCGAGGTAAATCAACAACTCCAATTGTTAAAGAAGGGACAATATTATTTGCGGGAGTGGTTTAGTTAGGCGAAGTATCCTTCTCTAAATTTTTAGGAATAGGTTCATCCACTATTTCTTCAATGGTGGGAAACTGAAGTGTTCTACCAGAGGGTAACTGAACATTTCCACAATGAATTGCATTAAGTTCGGTAACATTATCTTGTTCAGTAGTATATACCAGAGTATTCTGTCGATTACTCTTAGGATTGGGAAGTGGTTGCGCTGGAAGCTGAGGTTGATTTATTTGTTCATTTTGAGGTGGTGGTAGAATATTTTGTTGTTGATTCCTCCTAGAACCAACATAAAATTGATTCTATCCTTGATTCCATTGGGGAGCAGTATGTTGTGGGTACCATTGTGGTTGAGATTGGTTTGGCCATTGCTGAGTTCCCCATGATTGATTTTCCCATTCAGGGGGTCCCCAATAAGGAGATCCCCAGGATGATTCCAAGTTGGAGGCCATTGATTACTAGCCCAATTGTTTTGTGGTCTCCATGCAGGATTGGAATTCTACCCATAAGAGAAGTTACCTCCTTGGCGTTGGATTAGCACATTTATTTCTTCTTCAACTTGAGCTATTTTTTTCTTAGTATTCTTAAGATTAGTAAGAAGCTCACACTGGTTGGTAGGATGGTTTTGCTCACAGAGTTGACAAACATTGACCTTGTGTAAAGGACACTCATGTAAAATATGTTTGTTTTGACACCTAAGAGAATAGATATACAAATTCTCAGGGTTGTGTGTCTTTGCTTGTATACCATCCAACGTATTGTTCAATTGAACAAGTATGTCAGTTTTGAGATTTGCTATTTCCTCTCAGAGCTTGCCTATTTCATTAGTCCCTTTGAAAAGATTAGTTTTACAAATTCCTCCTCGAGTATGTGAGAAATTTTGACATAAATCACATATCTCTTCGAGGGCTAACTGAGACACATCACCCTTTCCCATCAGATCAAGACTTTTTTTTTGCATCCTCATTGAGTCCCTTGAGAAATATAGTCTTAAGAATCTCAACACTAATAGTCGTTTCTCCACATTGTTTAGATAGGAAAATAAACCTATCTAGGTAGTCCTCTAGACTATCATCCTCATTTTTCCTAAGTTTAAACAAATCCTCCTTACGATCACTCACCCTACAATAACTCTGATATTTATGCAAGAAAATAGTCTCCTTTTCCTCCCAAGATGTGATACTTCCAGTTGGTAGTCCCATAAACCAACGCATAGCCAAATCCTTCAAAGTAGAAGGAAACAAATTTAGTTTTTGGTTATCATTTTTATAGTTGTAGGTTTGACAAAGGACTTTGAATTCAAAAATAAATTGGTTTGGGTCTTCTGAGGACAAGCCACAAAAGGTTGGAAGGAAAGCTGGAGAAATATTTTTCATTGTAGTATCATCTAGAGTAATAGGATAAGTGAATGTTCGAGGTGGTGGAGGATGATTTTTATTATGGTTGGCCTCATTATGGTTAGCTTCAGCCCTACAATCTCCCATGATTCAGAGGAATGTGTTCCTTATGGATACTTCCCTCTACAACAAGTTGGTCTACTGGATGATCTTTAGGAAAATAGTGGAAAGCCTTTGGTGGGTTAGGCTCAAGTAGTTCGTCAACAAAGTGGTCTTCTAAAACTTGGGCCTCCCTATGTATGATGGGAACGTATTTTGGGGGGGTCTTTGGTATAAATCATCTATGAGGGCCTCTTTTCCTGACCATGCAGAAAAGGAAGTCAGTGATGGTATTTTGGCCTAAAAAGAGGTATTTGAGGCGTCTTCTATTAACACTCAAGCAAGAAAGCTAGGAGGTCCCTGACAACAACGCCAAAAAGTGATAGGCTGTTGTTAGGTCCCATTACTTTAGAAGATAAAATTCAATATGTTGACCAGGTAGTGTTCAAGGAAATTTGCAATAGAAGAAGACTTGACTATCTCCCTTAGATTTTATAATTTCTTAGAGCAGTTAATGTTAATTCCAACTTAAGGTTGTCTAACTATTAATTTGTAAAGCAATTTATCCTAAGAAAATTGAAAATACTTAAACTAGAAAACATAGGAAAACTAACTTAGAAAGCATAATAACTAAATTTAAAAGTACAAAAATAATTAAACTAAAGAGTTGGTAAACTACGGAAGCAGAAAAAATTGTAAACAATCTATGAAACATCTTCTTTAATAGTAAAGATTCTAACAATTAACAACAAGAAACTACAAAAGTGTAAGACAATGAGTGCTTCAAAACTTCAGACACTACAATTATAAACCTAGTAATCACCTACATAATGACTCTTCAAACAATGAAAGTAACATAAAGAAGAGTACTTGTCTATTTAAACTATCTTCCCTCGAGTGGCCAGCTCATGGGTTATTACTTTTCTCTTAGATCACATACACAACTGATCTAGAAACTCTTTCATTAAATGTAATTTCATCCATAACTCACAACTCATAAGTGTTTACATAATAATCTCTTTATTCATGACTCAGAAAAATAGGTTGACAACATAACATTACTATTTCATGTGTTATCTTATTTCTGGAGATTACATCTTTTATAGAAAACTTCTAACTAAATCCTATATTTCATATGGTACAAATAACCATTGAAAAAGTCTATAATAGATTTACAAACAACTTTTATGTCTTTAAAATCCATTACATAATTATTAAAGAGGCTCGAGTCGAGCCATGAAGTTTTTGACTTAAAACATAACATAAATTGAGTCTTAAAAGTAACTATATCTTTGGTCTCCATCATCCTAAAGTTCAAGAGCATGTTTCCAGTGCATGCCTTCAACCTATTTTGGAGCACGTGCTAGTTGAATACTTCTTATCTGCAACTTGATGACCGATTATTATCCTACAAAACACTTAAAACAACCCATTAAATTTGTATTGGAAAAATACTCCAATAAATCATAAGAAATAAAGTTTATACAATTTCTCCTTAAAAGACAAGCAATTATTTCTCCTAAAGTTTAATTAATTGGCAGAGGATAGTAATTTTGCATTTATGAAATAGGCCTTTATTATGTTGTTATGACGAGGCTATTTTTACCTCATCACAGGTGTCATGACTAAAATCGAGCATCTATGTGCATTATTTTAGGTGGAAGCATCTCATACCATCCATAATAAATCCCACATTCCATCCATCTTATCCATAATAAAACCATGATTCATTATCCAATCTATTTTCATCCAATTTGACTTATCTTGATCTTAGTAAAGGTTCTATAATGTGCCAACCCTTCAATGTAGTAAAAATTTCTAATTTTTCACCATACGAGTATATAAACAACATTGTAATAAAAAAATTCTTTCTTTCATTGAGAATATTTGATTAAGATGCCATATCATATTACAATAAAGATTCCACTTCATTACAATAGCTTCACAAGTACAAGAAACAAGAATACATACATTTACATACATAGCTCCAATAAGCTTTAGAAAAAATATCTATAGGATGGTCCAAGTTCTTCCCTTTCAAATCTTGGTTCTTTTGTCGCCTGCTGTGGAGGAGAAGCATCACTTAGGTGCTTTTTTGCCAACCACAGACTCATAATGCAGTCCCCCGCACATCTATCATTTGATAAATGGCCCTTCCCTTTGACTAAGAGATTGGTAGAGTAACCAATAACAAAAACCAATTGAGCATAGTGTTGTGTCCTACATAACTAGAACTTTGCAATCCCACAATCCCGAACTAGTATGTAATACAAGACCACAGTGAACTGACAGTGTTAGTCTCGGTAGTCACACAACCTAGAGTGGAGTCACACAATCTAGAGTGGAGTCTCGAACATTCACACTACTTTCATATTTACCCTATGTAGTAATAGTAAACAATAACTACACAACTGGGGTGTAACATACTTCTCCTCTCGTGAATCATTGTCACTGATGATCTATAACCTTTTAACATATAGTTAAAGTCAAATAAAGTTTTACTTACTGCTCTCAAAATACATAAGATTTATAAAAAAATCATCCCATGCAGCAACCTTTTCCTCCTTGTACCTTGCTTCAAGTGCCCTCACTATCACATAGGGAAATATTGTATGCTTCACACATACTTACTCTCCCAATGAGTTTTATTACACTATCATATATACACATCTTAGATACAATAGTAACTATAAATAACACCAAAAACATAGTGATCAGAAATCATTGGCCCATGAGCTTATCCTTAGTATAATCCAAATAGATAAGGAATGTCAGTGCATTGTACACTACATTGTGGGTCCCATCCTTCTCCTTTGGTATTTACACTTTAGACAACTCATAAATTGAGTAAGTCTATCACTTACACATCCATTTTCCTTACCATCAAGTACTTGTTCTTGATTACTTGTCCATCCTAAGCATAACATTGCTCTTGGACACCTGCCAAATTTTGACACTGCTTCATAATTTAAGCTTTGTATCACCAAAGTTTCATCGATCTCTTTGATCTATTATTCCTTTTTAAAATTTTATCGAGTCTATGGTTTTACCCTATTTCTAAGCCTATTTCAGCTTAATAGAGTTTCCAACCTTTCCTTCCATATAATGGTCCAAACTTTAGTGTTAGAAGTAAATAAATCATTCAATATTTAGCCTACCATTTTTGCTTATTTGACTATAATAATATATTACACATTCACTCAATTGAATGTTTCATAGAATGATCATGGTTTACACAACCCTATCATTATTTTCTTGTTCAAAATTGAGATAAACTTCTTGGGAATACTAAGCAACTACTTCCCACAATATATTATTTAGGACCGAAATCCTATAAGTCAAGTTTCCATATAGTGTTGGTTACTTTGATGAGTTTGTCCACTAGAACATTATGTCAGTTTTACCAACATAGGCAGATTGATTTGTCTTGTGTTCTACCACTTTCCCTCTGGAATCTCAAGAGAGTATACATGTCCTATTGATGATGACAATTGGTCTTCATTTCCTGGCATACTAGACAATAACTTGCTGCATACTTTGCAACACCTTACTCTATCTTTTCTCAAATTATGATGGTTTCTCATTCGAAAATTCCCTTTATCATTTCGATGTCCTAATTTTGACATTAATTTCCTCATTCCATTCCCAAATCTTCCAAAATTCTGGGTACATAGGTTCATTTATATCCAATAATAGTCTATTCTTTGACTAAGTGAAAACCTATTGTTACCTATTTTAGCTACAACTCAAAATAGGTCGAGTTGAATTGCATTCGTCACAGGAAGGTACACAAATTTTCTGCTTAAGTATTCATTATGTTCCAAAATTTTATTACTTGTGAATTTCCAGTGTTATTATGCAAATGTATGTAATAGAAGAATTCATAAATTTGCATAAAAGAATGTTGTTTTATTCATATTGGAAAAACTGAAGTCCCACACAAGTT
Source organism: Sequoia sempervirens (assembly GCA_007258455.2). Lineage (NCBI taxonomy): Eukaryota > Viridiplantae > Streptophyta > Pinopsida > Cupressales > Cupressaceae > Sequoia > Sequoia sempervirens. The sequence continues at coordinate 811,743,827 of VDFB02270651.1, read as the reverse complement.
GTGGGAATAGATTAATTTGATATTTATAATCAAATAATGAATACAAAAAGGAGATGTGCACAACACAATTGAAGAGAATATAGGGATAAGAGAGAAGGTGATTCATCATTGCCTGGAATGACGAATCGTTGTCACATTTGAAGTCTTCAGTTGTCACCACTTCGGTGTCTTCAGAAACTCCCGCTCCAAGCTCCATAGGTTTCTTGCAATATTGTGGAAAAGTGGTGTTAGAGAAATGAAGAATCAAGTCCATTATGCCTACATTACCAACAAAGATGTGGTACACATTCAATTAGGCATCCATCTGATGATTTCACTGTTCAGGGGACACAAAGTTTATAGAAGCTTTCAACTTCAATTATTTTGCAAACTTGTTTGTTTAATGTGCAGGAATAGGTTCATTATATTTATGATTAATTTTATCAGATATGTGGAGAAAAATAGGCTCCCACAAGGGTTGAGACCGACATATCAAAAGGAAACCTCTCATTCACATCATTATTTGAGAGTTATCAGATATTCAATTACAGTCATCAAGAAAGGACTGTTGTAATAAGAGGAGTTCACAAGAGCAACATTTGATTCATTGTGACAAAAAAAGATTGAGAAAATCATCCTTTCGCTTATCATTTAAAAGGAATGAAAATACATGGAATCATGGTGAGCAGTAAGTAATACTTCCAAATGATTATATTAGAGCAGCAATGTCAATGCATTTAATCATTTATCAAAAGGAGTAGAATGAGCATCATGATGGTTGAAAACAACCAAGATAACATTGCTAAAAGTCCATATTCAAAGTTCAACACAGTCTCTTTGAAATAAAGGATATAACATATTTTTATGAATCAAATGTAGTGCATAGTTAAGAGCCCAACACACTGCATGAAGAGAAAAAATGAAATGATCAATACTTGTCATATGTTTGTACAAGGAGTTTGGACAACACTGCTATGGACAGTCAAGAAGCATGAGTCCACCAAGAGGCACAAGCATATAGGAAAATTAATACATTCACAGTAGGAAACAATATTTTCAAAAGTCATAAGGCAATCCAAGCATGTATTTAAAGTCATATATATCATATTACAGTGCATGACATAGAGGTTTCTCATCACATATTATTGAAAGAAAAGTATCAATATACGTTGCAGCTAAAGAAGATCAACATCCAAGTGAAAAATAACAATAAGATAGCCACATAGCATGAAGCAAGACAAGACAGTCTTATGAATGTAGTAAGGAGGAAGGTCATTTCACTTCAAGATTGTCAGGTCAAGAAAACAATGCGTAATGGAGTAGATGCCAACTAAGGTGAAGTCTTGGATAAAGCAAAAACAACCAGACAAATCATGAGGAAAGCTTCAATGTGCAAGTACAAACAAGTCATACAAGGAGCAATCACAGTTTATAAGAATGATATTTTTACAACAACAATGTTGACTATAAGAATGCAAAAAGAAGCCCTCAATGTTTTCATAGAGCCCACTGTTTTTATCAGTGACAAGCAAACAACAAGTTATATATACAAGCCTTCAAGGAATAAGTCACATGATGAAAACCATATATTCCAAAGAAAAGGAGCAAATTACAAAGAGTTTAGAGCAACAAACCCTTATAGGGTTACCATGGAAGACTTCATAGTCATATAAATGAATGGTATAGTCATGAAGTATCAAAGTAGTTCAAGTGTAAAATGAAAGGACATCAGGGCTAGTTTTTATATATCACTGTCTAGATGAATGCACTTGCAATTCTGTATGGTAACATAATGAGGTGAACATTTAAAGAAAACAGAGACAGGTACTTGCACAAAATTCTAGAATGATTCACAACAGACAGTGCCATCATAGAAGTCTCTTCATAGAGTTTTGAAAGAGGTATACTTCAAAAAAGAAAAAGATTCAAGAGCCATATCAATATATAATAGTCTCAGAATACAACATGAATACATCATTCATGAGTTCTTATTCAATAACACCACCTTATCAAGAGTTTCATTCACAACAGGAAATTGCTATAGAAAGCGTCCAAGAACAATGTAAGGCAATAGATTACAATTAATTTTATCATTGCCTTCATGTTATAATAAAATACGAGAATCCAGTTAAGCACTTGAGGTGTCACATAGCAAAAATGCAATCACTGGCAATTTTCCCAAATGATATGTAAAGAAGTCACTATGTCTTTCTTTAAAAAAAAGCATTCAGAGACAAAACTGCATGAATACAAAGAAGGTGATAGTCAATGAGCCCCAATTACCAATGATGCAATACATATAGTGACAATTATTTTTCATGAAATTTTCAAAGGATACACTTCCACAGGAACAAAGAAGATAGAGATGTAGATTTGTATATGCAGAAAAGCAGCAAGTGCAAGAAAAGATGGGGTTCTCCAATAATACATAGACACTATTTTTGTGAGGAGTTTTGTTATAGTCAACACCATTCTAAGCAAGAAAAATAAAATACCCAGATGTTTCAAAGCACGTGGCCAAGCACAAAAATATGAAAATACCTAGAAAGCAATATTCACAAAAGCTCAAATACCCACATAAGGGTTTTAAATTAAAATGCAGATTTCTCCAAAATAATTGATACCCATATGAGGGTTTGTTCAGAACACAAAAGAGGAAGTTTCAGAATGTTCTTTTAAGCATATACATGGCGCGACCTAGAGACAGATTTTGGTTTTAAAATATCAACTCATAGAGATAAAGAAAGTTCTTTTCTTTTCAACTACAAATTAAGTTCTCAGTAATACCATAGTGATCAGTGTCATAGACTTCAAGGAAGAGGAGTACTATGAAAGAACATAGATGATTATATGTATAGCAAGAGCTTGCCATAATACAGAGATAAGAATAATGAAACTTACACAAATTTGTTGTACAGGAGATTCCTTTCAAAGTCTTTAGAAATGAGCCTCAAAGATTCTCTAGTGGTGGCCAGTAAATCAAGGCATTATTAGAGAACACAAAAGAGGAAAATGCATCAAAGAAAGTGATATGGACACGGCTGTAGAAGCCATGAAATGATCAAAAAATGAAGAGGAATTGACTTACCATCAAATCAAAGCAAATATTTCAACCTCCTAGCAGAATATTCAAGCCCCTTTCATGAAGGAATTGGCCCAAACTTACCCAACATGGTGGCAGCGCAATAGAGCTCCAAGACAAGCAAAAGTCAAAATGCAAAATGATTAAGAGTTTAGGGTTTGATGGTATTTGCTTGCCCTAAGTCGAAAAGACTTTGATTTTTGCTAAATTTTTTAGAAAAAATCATTATATTTTACTTTTTCCCGTGGCTTTGACTCTTAAGTCAAGATCATTATTATCATTGTGGTCAACTATTATCAAAATGTTTACAATATGCATGGTGGTCGGCTAATATTTTTGGAATGGTGAATGCATATTTGAAATATATGCTAAGTATATTGTATGAAAGCTCGTGAGATGGGAATTAAGCTTTTTGATTTGATATTATGCCTCAATATTATTTGCATTATTCAATGTAAGTTAATTAATTAAATGATGGATTATAAATAATTTAATTAATTTAGCCATCTTAAAATGCAAACATAAGACATTATGTGAAGTTAAGTTGTGACTATAGCCTCAAATTGGAGATCCATGTAAAGTGCTATTTTTAGATTATGCATGGAGGAGATAAAACATTGAAAATACTAAATTTTTTTTTGCTCATACACAAGTGGAGCAAATGTGAGTCTTATGTTCATTTTTAACACCAATTTTGATGCCTAATCATCATGCACAATTATCTTGGGTGGATTGATTAAAACAAGGTGGGTTTTGCATGCTTGGACCCACTTCTTATGGATTTCCAATTTAGTTCAAGCTAATTTTCAGTTGTACACATTGTGACTGTGAGTTTGAGCCCGAGTTCACTCATTTTTGCACGAGTTTGAGCTCTTCTTTTGGAGATATTTATTTTTGCTTGGATCTCACTTTGGAGTTATCATTTTTATACTAAAATTGACTTTTAGTGCCACCTTCATGCATTCTGGAGCCAGTTCGAGTTGTAGTTCAGTTGTATACATTGTGACATGGAGTTATGAGCTATTGAGACTTAATTATGACTTTGGTGGGCCCTCTTTTCACACTGTTTTTGCCTTTGCTCGTGAGAGACATTTTCAAGGTAGTTTTCACTTTCAGTGAACTACTTCTTCCACCTTCTCACACTTTGGAGTTGTCTCATATTTTATATATTGGAAAAAGTTTATCTTTTTCCTCTAGTTCTTGATTTCTCTTGCTTTTGCAATTTTTGCAAAGAAGGCTTCTTGTAACTCAGTTTATTTTTCAAGATTAATAAATTTAGTAGGTTATTACAGGTTAATCAAGTTTTATCAATTTGCAAATCTTTCCTTTTACCTTTCAGTGTACTAAGTATTTTCCTTCAAAATCTTAGGTGTCATGCTATGTGAATGATTTGATAAGGAATCTATCGTGTTTTAATCTCAAGAACCTTTATTTTCCCGTCTCATTCATATGTGATTATATACAACTAAGTTTTGATTCCATAGGTTATATGTTGTGCATTTGGCTTATTTTACTATTTTAGTTATGGAGACATTCTTTTCCTTCAAAGATGGTAATATGGTCAAGCCTTCATATAAATCATTTGTGTGGTTAAACTATTCAGATTTAGTTGTGTGAATATGATTATTGAAGAGTAATTGTGAAACAAGTTGCATGCAATATCATCATCTAAGTGCATTGCCAGTACATTATTTAGTTTTTGCATTCATTTCAACACCTTCTTCCCTTTTCCCAACTAGTTTCATTAGTTAAAACATAAGAACAAATAGGAAGCCAACCTAGAATCTGGAGGTTCAATCTCATTATCAGTCACCCACAACCTGAGTTTGATCCAATGTTACATGGGATTGTAGAGCTTTCCAACCTTGCATGTGGGTGAAAATCCTTGTGATAACACCTATCTTATGATATTACACCATCTTTAATTCCCATGTAATAATGGTTATAAGTTTTGTGGAGATAAATCCCATTTATCTTAGGACATCCATACAGTAGATTCTATTGGAAACACAAGGGAAAACAACTGAGGGGGGGGTGAATCAGTTATCACAAAAAATTAAACTTATTAAACTTATTAACCTTATTATCAGATCTGATTAATAACCATGAAAGCATAAATCATCAACACATCAGAAACACACATAACACCAAGATTTTTTACATGGAAACCTTGTTAGGGGAAAAACCATAGTGGAGGTCAGTCCACAAGATTATACCCTATTAAAAGTATAAAGAATAATAAATGGAGAATGCACATGCATTCAAACACTTCCTAGAGCTCACTGCTCAAATACAATAAGGCTTATTTCCCAAAGGAAGATACATTGTCTTACAAAAACATTTTAATTACATCAGCAAGATTTTGAATTGAGAAAATAGCATCTGCTAATGCTTGATTATAGTTTTGGTTAAGCACATGAACACTTCTTCACACTCTACTCACTCTTCTTCACACTCTGCTTCTGCCTTCAAATGATTAGAACATTATTCGCACATCTCACACACACACATGCCTTCAAATGGAATAAACAATCACTTATATATACCCATAACATAATGAAGACCCAAAAAAAATCCTCAAACATGAAACACCTTCAAAAATTATTTGACAAAGATCCACAACACGCTATAATCACCTTGTCGGCCATGAACATGAAAAACATGAACACACAAGAGAAAATCACCAATCGCGAGCACAACGATCAATATGGACATGAAACACAAATAGATCATGATCTAGAAACATCCACAAATATCTTGAATCACTAGAGAAGCATCCACAACAACTGGACTTACTAGAATAATATCATCTTCATTCAGGAACAACAGCTGAAGCAACAAAAAAATTGTCAGAACACAGATACTCATAACTTGATCAAATATTCATGCAGATATCTAAAACTTAACATGGATAAACTACATATAATAAAAAAAAACCCTTTAATCCACAACCTCTGATCATAAACGTACTATAACTCAGATACATACTGAACTTCACTTCATCACTGACAACCTGCAACTCATTTTTATTACAATTTTCTCAATATCCTCAACATATACAACCTTAAAGACATTAATGCCAATAGTGTTGACATCAATGAAAACCACATATTAGCAACATCCAACAATATCCCCCTTTGGAATTGATGGCAACACATGATGTGAAAAACACCATCAACACAACTATCTCTTAGCATTTTCTCCCCCTTAGATTCTGACTCTTTTCCCCACAATTCTTTTCACATGACTCTTCTCCCCCTTTTTGAACCACATATCTAAACATCTAACTACTTCGTCTGAATAGCAGCCACCACAACATCAATCTGGATCAAGATAGACTGAGAAATGCATAGACTGATGCAAGTCAATGCATCTTAATTTTGATAGGAGGGGTAATCACCCCTAGCTTCCCTCTAAGATACTCAAAAGTATCCTTAGGAAAAGGCTTGGTAAATATGTCTGCAATATATTCCTTAGTAGGCACATACTCTAATCTAACTTCCTTTTTACTGACCTTCTCTCTCAAAAAGTGAAATTTGATAGATATATGCTTGGTCTTTGAATGTAGCACCAAATTCTTAGAAATGTTAATTGAACTTGAATTATCACAGAATATAGCAATAGGTTCATCATACACAACTCTAATATCTTTCAACATCTGCTTCATCCACAATACTTGAGTACAATTTTTAACAACAATGTATTATGCCTCTGCAGTAGATAAAGAAATGGCATTCTGCTTCTTAACCATGAAATCAACTTCTTTCCCAAGAAAAATGCATGACCACTGATACTCTTTTTGTCATTCACATCTCCTTCCCAATCAACATCAGTAAAGGCACTCAAAGTAAGGTTATCATCTTTAGGATACCATAGGTCAAAATCAACTGTCCCCATCAAGTATCTAGAAATCCTCTTCACAACAGTCACATGAGATTCCTTAAGATCAACTTGAAATCTTGAAAAAATGCATACAACATTCATGATATCAAGTATAGATTGAGTCAAATAAAGAAATCCACCAATCATCGATCTATATCTAGTTTGATTTGCTTTTAAAGAATCATCATCTTGTGTCAACTTACATCTAGTCACAAAGCTGTACCAACTGGCTTTGAATCTTCCATACCAAACTTCTTTAGAAATTATCTCACATACTTGGATTGAGATATAAAGATCCCTTTATCTAGCTGAGTAATTTGTAATCCCAAAAATAATTTCATCTAATGTTACCAATTTTTTGCTACAACTCAATTGGTGGAGTTGAGTAAATATTGTGTAGACATCGAAAACATACTGATTGACTTTGTGCATCTGATCCTGACTTACTAACATCATTTTGTTCCTAAATCATCCCTCAGTCTAACCATTTAATCAAATGCCCCTATTTGATTAAATTCATCAATATTCGTCTCTTAATTAAATAAATCATTTTATCTGATTAAGTCAAATCCTTCTGTTAATTAAATCAACCCATTTGATCTAATTATCCCTATATGATTAAATAATCAATTTATTTGATTAAAATTCTAATGTTCATCCATTAAATTAAATAAATTAAAACCTTATTTTATTTAATCTAACACCATCCCTTTTAATTAAATAAATCAAATATTTATTTAATTAGCCTATTATCATATTCCTCTCTTATCTGATTTAAATAAATCCATAAATCTAAATCAAATAAGTCACATCATCAAATCTCTTGTTAAATTAATTAACCCTTGATTAATTTAATCTAATATCATGTCACATCCACCAGAAAATGCAAGTTGCACATGAAAATAGATTTAATCATTTATTAAATCCCTATTTTCCTCACATGACATCTTTTGGAATATTCTCTCAATTTGAATTCAAAAATTTCAAATCAACATGCACATTCAACAAGGCAATAATTTTATAATATATGTCCTTTGCCTTGAGCCAAGTGACATTTATTATATTTCCTTCCCTCTCACAAGTCATTTTCAACAAATTTGAATTTCAAATTCATGCATTGATTGACACATTTCTCAAATCTTGCACATCCTCCATCCATTCATGGATTGCCAAGTGGCATCATGCTATTGGATGAATGTTAGTCCCATATTGATCAAATTTGGACATTCATCTATCTTGAAATCCTATAAATGAAGAGCTCCTCTCTTCATTTTATCATCCACAATCCAAGCAAAGTTACCATGCTAAAATACTTATCTATTTCAATCCATCATTTGAGCTCTTCGTTAGGTTATTGCAGATTTTAGGCTTGGAGCTATCACATTCTTCACCAAAGAGGATCAACAATCTTCAACAACAACCAACTTTCATTTTAGGGATTGGGAAAGGGCCAAATTTTCACATCAAATTGGCATCAATTCCCCCATGGGATTAAGAGTTTGCTTGCTTAATTAGGATTTAATCTTGTTTTTGTGATTTCATTGTGTTTTTCATCATTTTCTTCCTAATTTGGGCTATGTTAATGAATCTCATAGGGAATGCTTCTTTAGGCTTGTAATTCCTTGTCTAACTTGTTTATTCAAGTTGTTTTGCAGGTACTAGGAAAAGGGTTCACACATAATGGCGCTAGAGGGAGGGGTTGACATCATTATTTCTGACTTTTCCTTGAAATTTTTGCATTTTTTTGAAACACAGGAAATTCTAATGTGGGCTCTTCAGCGTTGCTATTTTTGCACAACAAGCTTGTCAACGTCACTATTTTAGCGCTGTGGGCTCGCCAGCATCGCTCTTTTTGCACCACTGGACTCATCTTGTCAAAATTTCAAATTCTGAACTCTGCCGCTGGACTCGTTGAGCTGGAGAAATTTCAAAAAAAAATTTAAACAATGATGCTATCACAAACTCTGATGCTAGTCAAAAACTGCGACGCAATCGTACTCTGTGTCCCGACACAGAGCGCCGTTGATTGGTAAAGCGGCGCTGAAAGTGCATCGCTGGAAGGAAAAAATAGCGATGCCTTCACAAACTGCGACGCTGGGAAACAACAAAAAGGGAGAATCTAATTTTTAACATGTGTTTTAATTCATGATTGCTTTTTTTCTCTATCTTTTGCTTTTAATTTCTGTGTTTTTCTAGAATCTAACTATTTTTCTTCTTTGTAGATTGAAAAAAAAATGAAAGCAAAGGAAGGAGGAGCATGGTGATGATACTTTGCAATTAAAGTGTTTTTGAACACTTAAGTGTTTATTTAAGACTTTCTTAGGAATTTGTCATCTTCTTCTTTTCTTAGAACACTAGCTTTCATTTTTGGTTTAAAAAGAATTCTTTTTTTTTTTTTTTTTGCAAAAAGGACTAAAAAGAATCTTAGGACCAAAAACTTACTAGATTTTGTTTTGGGATTTAACAAATTGAACAAGGCAATTCCTCACACTTCATTTGGTGCTATAAAATGAATTCACATATTGCTTTGAGGATTTAAAAAGAACAAGTGTAGTTGTGTTTTTTGTGAGGGCTTACTTAGACTAAAGCCATTGGAAAAGGACGTATGCGCTTCTCTCGCGCTTTATATAGCGATCTTGAGAATCAAAAGGCCTTTTCTATGACTTTGGGTTAAGACAAAGCAATCACCTCCACACTTCAAATTTGGGCTTAAAAAATGAACAAAATCTTGTATGAGTGTGAGTAGGGGCATTTTCGTGTATATTCTCTTTCTTTGTACCATCAAAGATTGATCGAGTTACGAATTTTGTCTTTGCTTGATTTTGTTTATCTTAGAGGGCCTGCCTTGGGGAAAAAGTACTCACCCAAGGGAATGACTGAACCGGTAACACTCTGAACCCGAGAGTATTTCCAACCAGGATATAAATGTGGATATTGGAAGAAACGCCAATATCACGTGGTTGACTCTGACAAGATGGATCTAAAAGGGGACTCTTGCCATGTTGGGTCAACTCCTACGAACAAAAAGTCCTTACTAGAACCCATGTGCTAGAATTTTCCAAAATCCTTAATCTATTTGTTGGTGCAAGAACGGTCGTTCTGAAGCTGCCCCACACTTTTACGGTCTTCTAGTAGAAATGGAAAGCATGCCATGGGAGTTTCATGGGTGTTGATTCTTGGCTGCCCCATATAAGTGAGTGCCGTGGAGGGGAGCCAGTGGGGTCAAGCATCTAACCATTCACTAGAGATAAGCATAGCTGGACTTGTCCAAGTGGGAATCCAACAAATATTGTCTTACACATCCATAGGATTGTACTTATTCTTGGGTTACAAAATGCATTACTTGATCGAAAACATCCCAAAAACAAATAATTAACATCATCCAAATTTCAAACCCTTTTGAAGATAAATACAATTGACTCAATCTATATGCTATTGCTTTCCCTTGGGATTTACATCCTTAGAGGTTTCTCAGCATTGGATTTTATCTCAACTTATCTTCTTAAGTAAACAATAGGAAAACCCTTGCCTTAAGTTCATTAAATTTCCACATAACATATCTTGTGGGGTTTGGAGAAATTAAGACATTGGACATCTTAGTTTGAAAATCTAATTGAAGAAAGTGTTTTTGGTAAAATAAAGACATTAAGCAAAGTTAAGCAAAATGAACTTTGATATGTGTTGACAATTCCAAAATCCCAAAGCACAAATCATTGATTGGAAATCCAAAAATGAATGTTCAAATGAAATTATTTCTTGGTTAAAAAGGTCATTAGGAAGCATTTGCATGCTCTTTAATACCTAGGTCTAAGCAAACAAAGTATCTTTTTAGGTTCATCTTAGGATCAAAACACATCAAAATCCTTTTTCATCCATCAAAAAATCAAAGCAAAATCCATCTCATCATCACCTTTTGAAAATCTTGAAATCATCCTTGATACTAGGCTTTATGGAAAAATCTAATCCATCGATATCATTGAGACAAAATCTCTGAGAACATTTATCAAAACTCCTTTGGCTAGGCATGTGTAGATACATCTCTTTGTATACGCTTAGTCAAAGTTATCAAAACCATCTCGTCTAGCTTAGTATATGTAGATGAATCCTTCTCCATATGTTTAGTGAAACAATCACTTTGTTTGAATAGGTGTGGGTAGATGCATCCTTCTCCTCACATATATTCAAAATTTCATCCTTTGAACAAAGCTATCCCTTAGATCATCATCCAACATCTTAGGATCTTTTTGTTCAAAAATCCAAACCAAAAACAAATCAAAATCAAGGACAAAATCTCAAATCTCAAAATCCAAAATCAAAATCAAAATCAGAAAGTCCTAAAAGCCTAGTGTCTCGATCAAGATTCATCAAAAAGCCACAACATTCATATCATCCATCCTTAAACATCATATCATATCATCATTACATTTGATCCTCAAGGCATCCTAAAAACTTTATATTTTGGAACATAAGATAACGAACAATCCAAAGAATCAAGAGATTCATCTCCCATATTCTCGAAGATTGATCCTTGTTTTATGGTTCAAACAAGATCTCAATACAAAAGGAGTATGGAAGTCAACAAAGAAACACTTGCTTCAAACGATCTTAGCCAAACCAATGCAGAAATGAATCCAGCAGAATCAAGCAATCCATTGACTCTCTCATCATCCCAAAATCCACAAGAAGAAAATCAAGGAGAGGAACTAACCTTTGGAATGTCTCACAAGGAAATAACTGAAATGCTACAAATCCGGACAACCATAGAATCATACACATCATGATGAGACTTAACCCTTCATTGTACATGCTTAAACTAGCAAAACAAGGGGCCAAGTTGCCTTCAGATTTTGATGTGAGTACTATAGTAGATACATCATTTCCTCCCATCTCACCCACCATCCCCATTTCATCTACACCTCCACCCTAAAATATCATGCAAAAAATTTCACAAATCACAACATCATTTGCTCCAACCCAACCCAATGTTAACAAGGGAAACACATTTCTCAATGCCCTTCAATCACATCCCCTTGTTAATAATCAAAACTTGGATGCAAACACCACATTAAAACAAAACATTCCCAAAAATCCATTACACAACAATGTTCCTCTCACTTTACATTATGACCCATCATCAACATTTTTTTACGGAGCACCACAAACACCTCTTCTCACAAATTCACAAGAGGAGGGAGATATGTTCGGAGCAGGGGGCATATTCGACACCATGCAACAACTAACACCCCTTACATTTCCACCTATCCCTCCATTGCCATTATCATCCACACCACTTCTTGGTTTAGGGCTTCCCCCTCTATCAAGTATCAATCAAACCGCTATCCCAACCATCAATCAAAACATCACACCAAACACTCAAAATTTGTCATTGATATCGCAACAACAAACGACGAACACACAAGCAATGGCAACAACATCAAATATCCCTTCAACATCACAAAGCATGGTCTCTCAAGGGCCAATCACATCAATAGCACTATCCAATACCCAAAACATCAACACAACATCATCATCCACCACCATTCCAAATCCACCACCACCCCCACCACCACCAACGTTCACCACATCAAACCAATTCGACGCAGCATTACAAGCCGCTTTCCAAAGAGGATACCAACAAGTGCAGAAACAAAAAGTCGTACATCTAGCTGCTCAACAAGCTGCTGCACAAAACACTCAAACTGCACAAGCCGCATTACAAGTGCAACAAACACAACAAGCCCAAGCGTTATTATTACAACAACAACAACAACAACAACAACAAGCTGCCCAAGCTGCGCAAGCATTACAAGCACAAAGGACTTCTCAAGCACAACTTCTATTGCAACAACAAGCCACTCAAGCACAAGCTCAATATTAGGCACAACAAGCACAAGCACAAGCACAACTTCTTGCACAAGCAACACAAATACAAGCATATGAGCAAGCACTAAATCAATTCCAAGAGCAGCAAGAAGCAGCAAAAATGGCAGCCCAACAACAAGCGTTGTGGGAATAACAAAAAGAACAACAAGCATTGTTGGAACAACAACAAGCGCAACAACAAGCAAAAATCCTAGCGCAACAACAACAAGACCAACAACAAGTGTTGTTCATAAAAAAGCAAGTCGAAGCCTACCTAGCTCGACAGAACATACACATACCATTGAACAACACGTCAAACAACACACCAACCAACTCAACCACCCAAAACATGATTGCAACACCCCAAAAAACTTTCATCCCACCCCTTGATCCCCAAAATGATGTGGCGACACAACTCAGGTTACTCTCGCAATAAGTGCTCGACCTTCAATCGGGGTGGACAACCAAAACGCAAAGCAACTTGTCTCCCTATCCATTTGATAGGAGCTTAGAAATGAAACCATTCCCCAAGGGATTCAAAATCCCCAAATTTGACAAATATCGAGGGATGGGAAACCTTGAAGATTACATTAGGGAATTCTAGGTTCATTGCATGGAGGTCGCATATGACGATTCTTATTTGATGTGGCTATTCCCTAGGAGCTTGGAGGGTACCGCTATAGAATGGTTCTCTTGCTTACCTTCAGGCATTAGAACATTCCAAGAAATCAGGGATGCATTCATTAAAAATTACGAATGTAACATTGCAATGGATGTCAGTCTTGAAGAACTATACACTCTAAAACAAGGAAAGAATGAATCTTTTGCCTCATTCCTTCAACAATGGCGATCCAAAGGCCAATCGGAGCAAGTGGACCATGCCAAAAGAACAAAAAGTCTGCACCATCATAGCCAACCTTGAAAGCCACTTATCATTTCATCTCAAGGTTCAGGGAATCACCACATACGATCAATTGATTTCCAAGGCGCTTAGCATCAAAAGAGCCCTTGTGACTCAACCTGCGGAACCAACATCATATCACGAACAACAAAACAACCGCCCATCATCCAATTACAATGATAAACCTCACACATGGGAAAGGAACAAGAACATTACTAATGACGGTGTCGTAGATGCCAAGGTAGTCATTAGTGGTCCACGCCAAAATACACCCACACCACAAATCCAACCACAACGCCAAAACACTCATCACACAACATACCAACCCAATAATCCCACCATTAATAACCTCAATGACCAAAGTGGACCACCCCAACACAAAACTTATCCAAAACGTAAATACGCCATGTTGGGGGAACCATTGGAAGACATAATGAAAAAGTTGATTGCTGAAAAACTCATCCAGCCTCCTACATTCAAAAATTACTAAGAACCTGATGTCAAACCCCCTTGGTACAACGAGAATCAACTTTGTGAATTTCACAAAATAAAAGGTCACACCACAAACAATTGTATGAGACTTAAAAATATCATCCAAGATCTCATTGACAAAATAATCATCAATGTAGAACAACCTATGGGCAACCAGGATCTTAAAATCTATAGGAATCCGATGCCGAATCATGGAAACAAGGGGAATAACAACAACAAAGATAAAGGAAAAGGCAATGTAAACCATGTATACAAAACAGTTGTTGCTTCCTTAAATGAAGATTGCATGTTCATCACCATCAAGGGTGCCCATGCTGAAGATTGCGGAGTCACCACAAGAGGCGGCAAAGTCACCATTATGGGATCATCCCAACCAAACAAAGCTCCTTCATCTAAATCTGCTCCTAATGGTTATAATGTAGTAGATCAGCTCAGGAGAACACCAGAAAACATCTCCATTATGGAGTTGTTAAAAATCTCATCAGCACATAAGAAGATCCTTGAGCAAGCATTAGCCTCATCCACTATCCCTGCAGATCTCGATGCGGAACAATTCCAAGCTATGGTCGAAAATATCACTACGCCCAATCTTCTTACATTCTCTGATCAGGATTTCCTCGCCCAACCATCTCACAACTGTGCACTTCACTTGGAAGCCATTGTGAAAAAGAGAAAAATTAAAAGGGTCTTGGTGGATGGAGGTGCAGGTCTGAACATCTGTTCTCTTAGCCTCATCAAGCAGTTGAAGATAGTGAAGGATTCCATTGACAAAGGTAAAGGCATCACTATAAGAGCATATGATAACCAAGGAATAGTGTCTCAGGGCACAATCAAACTCCCTATTCAAGTAGGGCCAATGCTCATGGAAACCACATGTCAGGTCTTGGACCTCGACTTGCCATATAACATCCTCTTGGGACGCCCATGGATCCATGCAATGAAAGCCGTAGCATCAACCTTCCACCAATGTGTGAAATTCACACATAATGGACAAGAGGTTACCGTCCATGGAGATCCTGAACCATTCTCATATTGCAAAAATCTTGAGGCCAAATTTTACAAAATCCCCCAAGTGCCAAAGAATGATGAGGGCCCATCTAAATCATACATCAACCCCGCCACCCTCACATTCACCTCTGCGACAAAGACACCCGCCATTCCTACCATATTTGACATCAAGCTCATTATATAGGAGGATGGTTGTGGAAGCTACAGGCTCCCTAATAACACTTTTGTGATAGGAGAGTTACCACAATCTCCTCGGTCACGAGGATGCCCATCACAAAATCAAGCTTCCACATTGCGAGCCTCTCCTAAAGATTATCCTGAATTCACAAGTTGGGGAGATCTTGGCCAAGAGGACATGGAGACAGGTCCATCACATATGCTATACCAAGATGAGAGACCAACAGTTAATTTACCAATGGATGAAAGAAGCAAAGGTTTCCAAATGATGCTTGCAATGGGTTACAACAAAATCCAACGATTGGGACAAAACGACAATGGCCTTATAATACCCATCATGCCAGAAACATGACCCATAACAAATCTTGGCCTTGGATGTACTCCTCCGAGGATAACCATACGTGGCCAAGGTCCTCCGGTTAGAGCAGTTAATGACTCTCCTCAGCCAGTATTAGTACAAATACACTCACCAATAGTCACAAGCAGCGACACACATAACTTCATAACTGAGCCCCATGTTAGTAGTGATGATGAAGATGAATTGACTAATCTACCTAGGTTGTTTTAGGATACCACCCTTTGCATGATCAACACCTTGTCTTTTGAGCCAAACCACCAAGACCATGAAATCCGCTTAGTGTACCCCCAATTGATCGATTATGACCAACGAGGACCACCAAGTCTCGACACATTAAAAAATGATGAAGCACTCTCAGAATTCATGGGATTGAGGGATAACATTCCAGATGGAGATCATAAGGTAGGGTTCATAATGGAAATAAACACACAAGCTTATTATGGGGAAATAATTGAATCCTTCAGTCGCAAAAGTGAGAAACTAAGAATCATATCTAAGTCCTTGAGTGAAAACCACACTATGGCACTCTCTGACAAGAAAATAGTAAAAAGAAATGACGTATCCAATGGTGAAAACCTCTATGAGGCACTCGAGGATGAAGGATTCAGTCTTCCCTTAAGAGCTATTCATCAGGAGAAATCAACAGTCTTGGCTGAAAAGTGCAATCCAGTCAACATAGGAACAGAGGAGGCCCCGCATATCACATCCTATGCAGAATAACTATTAACAGAAGAACAAGAACTCCTAGCAGCACTCCTAAAGGAAAGACAAATAAACTTTGCATGGAGCTATGCTGATATGCCAGGTCTTGACCCAAAAACCGTAGTCCACCATTTGGCAGTGTATCCAGATGCAAAACCTGTCAGACAAAAGCTCTGAAAAATCCATCCTCAAATTGCCTTGTTGGTTAAAATGGAGCTCAAAAAGTTGCTAGACACAGAATTTTGACCAATTGATTACCCAGAATGGGTGTCCAATTTGGTACCTGTTTCAAAACCTGATGGAGCAATCAGAATCTGTACGGATTTCAGAGATTTGAACAAAGCATGTCCCAAGGATGACTTTCCACTTCCCAATATCGATATGATAGTGGACATGACAGTAGGGCATGAGATGCTATCACTAATGGATGGATTTTTAGGATACAACCAGATTATGATAGAAAAAGAAGACCAACATAAGACAACTTTTACTTGTCCGTGGGGAACCTACTGCTGGAACATGATGCCATTTGGCCTAAAGAATGCTAGAGCAACATATCAAGAAGCCATGACATTGATCTTCCATGACATGATTCACAAAACAGTTGAAGACTATGTCGACGACATCCTAGCTAAGTCAAGAAAGAGAAAAGATCATATAGAAAACCTAAGTGCTATCTTTGATAGATTAGAGGAATACAAAGTCAGACTAAATCCTAAGAAGTGCATCTTCAGTGTACAATCAGGAAACTTACTAGGATATATAGTCTCCATGAGAGGTATTGAGGTGGATCCTGCAAAAGTAAAAGCAATCCTTGAGATGGAAGCACCAAAGACATTGAAACAACTAAGAGGTCTCCAAGGTAGGCTCCAATCCATTAGAAGATTCATAGCACAACTAGCAGATAAGCAGAACCCATACTCTCACCTACTCCACAAGGGAGTAGCGTACAAATGGGATACCAAGTGCGAAGAGGCATTCAACAAAATAAAGAAATATCTACTAACACCACCAGTCCTAATGCTTCCCATTCCAAAGAAGCTATTGATCTTATATGTGTCAGCAATAGCGGCAGCCCTTGGAGCTCTCCTAGCTCAACATGATGAAAACGGAAGAGAGAGGGCCATCTACTATATCAGTAGGACAATGGTCGGTCATGAGCTAAATTACCCTTTCATAGAAAAAGCTTGCCTCACAGTAGTGTTTGCATCCCAAAAATTTAGACATTACATGTTGGCACATAAGATAAAGCTCATTGCGAAAATTGATCCCCTCAAGCATCTTCTATCAAAGGCAATGCTCACAGGCAGAATGGAAAAATGGGTAATGATACTGTCAGAGTATGATATCAAGTATGTAGAAAGGAAAGAAATCAAGGGACAAGTTATTGCAGATCAACTAGTAGAAGCACCTATTTATGTTGAGAATCTTCTTATCTCAGAACTTCCAAATGAGTCCATCTTTAACCTCAACATAGCTGATAATTGGAAACTGTACTTCGATGGTTCATATACACAACATGGATCAGGAGTTGGTGTCTTCTTCATCACCCCACAAGGGGATTGCATACTAAAGTCATACAAAATAGAATTTCCTTGCACTAACAACATAGCAGAATATGAGGCTTTGACTATAGGCCTCAGGATAGTAGTGCAATGGAATATCATAGCTCTCAGGGTATATGGAGACTCAATTGATCATAAATCAGGTCAATAATGAATATCAGACTAAGGATTACAAGCTCACTCCATACAAGAAATTGGTGGACTCTAAAGGAATCCTTTAGTGACATAACATTCAACCTCCTAATACACAAGTAAACTCAAGAACTTACTAGAAGGTAAATAAAATTAGTAAACATGAGAGAGAATTTTCTTTTTTTTTTTAAAGTGAAGACAATTGCATAAGCTCAAGAATAAAGTACAACTTTTCCAGATAAATTCAAACTTGAATTCACATGTAATCATAACTAGAATCAAGCTAATTCCTTACAAAATTCATTTATATCACATAAAATAAATTTGGCATAAAGAATAGTTTTACCTCATAGGTTTTTCTATCATAAGCCAGAACATGGAGTTCACTGCATCTGGAATGTCGATCTCTATCTTCACAAGCCTCAGAGAGTCTACTGCTACAGAGGGAGAGGATCATCCGAGTGATTTTCCTCCAACCACGAACTCAAGTGGTCCCCCACGCACTTCCAAACTGGAAGTAACCCGACCTTTCTCGAAGAGTATAGATATAAGGAACTGCCAAGTTTCACCATCTGAGTCCTAGTGATGTGTACTACAAAACTCAATCGACCATACAACTCTAGATCCCTTCTAGCTAAGTATGATCATTTTGATTGGTCGTTCCATCTAGACACACACCTCTGACTCATCTTAGAAACTATCTCATCCTATAGTTTTTCTTACTTATTTGGTACTCTAGACTCAAACTAGTCATTATAGAAAATCCATTCTAGCCAATCTGACTTAGAACTAATCCTTAATCTAGGATATTCATTCAATGTAAAAATTTAGGTATTTCAACCCTTTTAAAAGTCCCTTATTGCATCCTTGCAATATCTAAGGTTTATGACTTCCTATCATTTTACTCTCAAGATTCAATACCCAACATCTTGATGCATTAAATCAAGTTTCGACATTATCGTAAAATCTCTTAAGGTATTATAAAGACTTCCTGTCTTGTTCTATAGTTTTCCTTGACCTTTCTCTCTCAATAGTATATATATGTACAATGTCATATCTGACATAAGCATTATAGATTTTCTATATCCTTCTTGTTTCAATTCTAGGGTTTAGCTTCTCTAACCCAATACATGGAAATATCAAACATCCTTGATTTTCCAAAGGTAATAACATAAGTGTAATTAATCATAAGAACAAATTGCTTCTAGTCTTTCCTAGACCACTTGACATTGTTTGAGTTCACATTTTACATACATGAATAAACATAGTATTCAATCTATTTCTTTACCAATATAATATCTAAAAGAATACTATCATTTCATATCAATAGTCTTGATCTAAGTCAATCTTCCAACATAAGTTAGGTTTCACCTTCTCACCCACTCTCAGGTGTCTTTAGCCATATGGACAACACCATGTCGTCATCAAGACATACATAAGGTTATAAAAAGTATATAGACATCCTTTTCAAATACCCCACCAGGGTGTTTCAGATAAGGAATATATTGAGGAAGGAAAGAAGTTTTTCTTTTCCAAGGACCCGATTATTAATACAAAGTCACTCAAAAAGTAGTTAATAAAAGAACTCAAGAATAGTTATACTTTACTCAAGTAAGCATTCTTGATAGAAAATCTAGGACTTAGTTGTGCTTCAGTCCTTTCTTCCACTTATTTACTTCTCAATTAGTCAAGCTTGGTTCACTACCAACCACAGACTCATGGTTTGATATTACCTTTTAAATAATGAAAAAGAATCTCATAATAAGCAATGATGGTTTCATGTTGCATTCCCAGCCATATCTATGCCAAGAAGGGTTTGAGGGTAACATACCCCGACTACCTTTTAAGCATCTAAATCGCTCTAGAACAATCAAGAATTGAGCTTTCTCATTGTCGACATTCTAAATAAATCTCACAAAGATTCATGCATGAAGTGGTTTATAGGCAAGACTGCCCCACTACTAGTTTCATAATCATTGTTGTTACAATGTATACATATATACAAGAATAAAGCTATATCCATTCTAAAAGAAGAAAGATTGCTTTACTTACCATGTACACAATAACCCCTGTCATCTCTCAACTATTCTGAATTTGAGCTTGTAGTTAATATAGATGCAACAAGAAATTGGTTTAAGCCTCCATGCTAAGGAAATTTTTTGCTTCAGCTTCCTTCTTACTCTTTTAATACCTCCAACGTAGACGGTACCATTAATCTTTGGTCATCATTCAATAGTTCATAGTACACTTAAGAAGTGGTTTCTACCTAGAATCTAGCTCATATGTACTGCACCATTTCACCATCTAGCAGTCGGAATTGACCCTGTCAATCAACACTCCTTATCATTATCCAGAGACTTGATGGGTGTTTGTACAATATTCTTTGGGATACCAAGTAGCAGTTTTTTTTTTAGAGAGAGAGTCGTTTGACCTCACTTCCACTCAGGCTCAATATTCTACACAAAATACATGCATCACGCGAGTGTATGGGAAGATAGTGTTAGATCCCACAACCTTTTCCAGCATCCATTCTACCAGCGCCTAAAATGGGAGCTTTCCAACAAGGTATCACATCCATTTAAGCATAAAGGATGTATATATTTTTTCTGACTTTATATCTATCATTGTTTTGGTATGTACGTATGCCAAAGTGTGGACACATAGACCAGGCCTGTGAACTGTTGATAAAATTCCTTAAAGAAAAGTGATCATCCGAGATTGTAGTCCCTCCATGATATGTACCAAAAATGAACTTATTGAAGATGATTTTTGCCACCTTGAAGCGAATGACCTCCGCCGGTGTAAGCAACTTTCCCCCCACCATTACCAAAACGGTTGCCAACCCCATAAAGATCTTCCCTCCTCCCCCACAAAGACCCCAAGTTTCTGGAGAAAGATTCTCCCATTTCAGAATGGTAGTTATCGTATTGATTTAACACCACCTTGGATCAAGATGGACGCTGCCATTGCTACGTGCCATTTCCATCACTTTCCAACCAATCTCTTCCACCATTGCTACGTGTCATTCCCAAGTCGGTTAGCCATGCCGAGAATTTGTCAAGATTGGTGAGTTAGGAAGGATCCATCAACCCACCGTTATTCAATTGCACTCCTTCCCTCGTTTTCATGGTGGAACACGATGAGATGGGTTTAAAAATTTAGTTACCAATATTTGGTTTAAAGGATCAGTTTAAGAAAACAACGAACTTGATTTATGTGGTAATTCTTTGAATTACTCCTACATTCTCCCGCACCACATTAGTTATATTGTCTGTGGCCTTAAGTTGGCTTTCGAGATCAATGAAACAAAATTAAACTTTTTACTCGAATTCATTTATCAAAATGGTTGTAGAGCCATATAAACGATGAGGTAAGTATATCCCAATGAGCTCCTCCTTGAATTAAAGGTTGAGCAAGACAAGTATTCCACTTGATCCTCTTTTAATAAGAGTCGAGCAAGAACACAAAAACCATGGTCATGTTGGCCGATAGGCATCTCCAATGTCACCCATAAGTTATCAATAGTTAGCAATTAAATGAAATCTGCACATATAATATGCAACATATATGCTTATACGTGTATTAATATCAAAAGTTGAGACATTCTACCCTTCATGTTAGAAGACAATCACGTCATTTTTGATTAGACTAAATCTGGAATTTGACATCAAAACTACTAGCAAGGAACACATTATCCATAAAACCAATTACGCAATAGGTCACAACATAGACTCGTTTATGACCTAAGAAGCGACATGTTAGACAAAAAGTTTTCTCAGTTGCAAAACAAATAATGTTCAACCTTTACAATGTCGCATTCCCCAAATGACTAGGTTGGCATTGAACAACATGAAATAGACTATAAAAGACATCGACAACTTGTCGAGTCGAGGAATAAATTCAGACCAGAAGGGGGATTGAGTATCATTTACCCGATTCAACTAGGTTCACCATTTTGCATCAACAGTAGACCTAAGATGGCGACAACCTATTCTTTTCCTTGTATCTATACCCTTCTCTCCGATGATGCTCTCCTTTCCTTTCACAAAGGGCGGAACCCTGTTTCCTAATTGCAACTTGCCATCAACAACACAATATGAGTGTATCATTAATCATTTCATAATCCTTATGAAATCGTCACCTCTTGACTACTTTTAAACACATGTCAACTTTAGTCAAATAAACATAACTCATGAAAACAGCAAATGATTGAATCATCAAATGATTGAATCATGAGTAATCATCTACTAATTACTTTAAAAGTAAAAATTAAAACATAGTTAAAGTTAGGGATGTAACATATCTCTCCCTATAAGAGTCATCGTCCTCGATGATCCAATGCATCTGAAACTTTAATAAGATAAAAAAAAAATTTTATCCTGCAAAAGCGTAAGCAATTTAGATAATCTTTCATATAAAATCATGGTAAACTTTCCATGTCATATTACCCTTTGGATACTGGTCCCACTAGACCTTGCATTTAAGAAACTCAATCGTGACCACACCTTGGTCCTGTACCTGTAAAACATTCTGAGAATATAGTTATCATCTGTTATATACTTGTCAAATGTAATTCATATAAAGAATTTTACCTCCTGGTAATAACTAAGAATAAAATGATTCTTTAATCAATCGAATTGATAACTTCAAGAATTTTTGAAGATTCCTTTATTTCAAGGAGCTAGATTGGAAAACAATCCTTACTTTATGAAAATTTTCTATCTATTATCATCTTTCACCAATCTCTTTGATTGGTTTGATTTGTTTATCCATTTCTGACGACATTTCAGGACTAATGCTAATCCTATCTTCTAGCTTACTTAGCTTATAGGAGTTCAACATCTTTTCCTGTCCAATGTCTCAAATGGAGTCTCCTTGTTAACAAAATTATAGAAGTTATATCAAACACCATAAAAGGTGGATGTCTCTTTCTACATGTAGCAATCAACTACTTTTAACACAGGTTTACAAAGAGAATTTTATCAAAGGTTAACAACATTAAGCAAGTAAGGTACGACTATTCCTCATGTAAGATACAAAGAGTAACATCAACCTTCACTTTTCTAGCTGAAAATATTTTCATCAAGTACCAATTTCATTTATTTCATGCATCATTATAATAAGCTGATAAGTAAATACAAGAGAAAGGATCAAAATTCCATTTCTAGTTCATCTGTCCTCCAAGACTTGGCATGCCACTGAAAAGAGGGAAAGCATCACCTGGCTATTTTTCCTTTCAACCACGGACTTAAGCGGTTCCTCCGCACACTTCCTAACTAGAAGCAGTCCTACTTTTCGTTGAAAGGTTGTGTTGGAAACCCTCATAGTTGCCATCTGAGCTCTGGTGTGTACTCCTACTTAACCAACTTTGTTGCACTACTAAGGATACCCTCCTACTAAGTACGACAACTCTGGTTAGTTAAGTGTCTAGAGTACTGTGAACTGACGAGTGCACATCGTGGCAACGACACTCACTATGGCCTTAGTTTTATATACATACGCTTTACAATCCACGTAGTAATGGTTCACCACCCTGCTCGACTTGGAGAGACTATTCACTAGGGCTTACTGGACTACCTGTCCACCCACATACCATAACACAAGGTTCCAAAGGTGATATCTACATAAGACCTCCTTTAGATAACTTACATAACAATTATATAACCCTAAAAGGGTTTGGAACCAATTCCTTTCCATTCAAGGTTTCTTTCATCTGTAAAGCTAAGGACATATCAAGTGCTTTGTTACAATTTTACTCCCTTACACAAATCCATCAGAGGCCCACCCAGGACATGATAGAGAAGAACATTAAATCAAGCATAGTAAACAACCATAAAGTTCTTTTATAGCCACCAAAAAAACTCAACTCAACATCAAAATATAAGCAGTTTTAAATTTCAACAATAAATTCGAGAATGAGCTCATTCCAACAATAAATCAAAATTTGGACCAACCGTCCTTAAGATAAACAATCTTTGAAATTTGGTGGCTAGACCATTTCAAAATAAAGAAATAAAATGATGACAATCCTTGCCAATATTAAAAGGAATTTCACCAAAAATTCATGTGTCAGAATCCAAAAGATCATTGTAATGCACTGTGTGACTTGACTAAGTCACTATAAGGGAGTAGATTGTTGCACTATATTCAGATTTTCCAAAAGCTTACAATGGTAAGAGATTATGTTATAATCACATCAAACAATAAGTCCCTTAAGACTTTCATCATGCTCAAAATTTTACAAATAATAAGGTTGTATTAAATTCACTCAAATTTCCTGGAGTATCTATCATTCACTTGTTGGATGACATTATAAGGTCATTTTATACAAAGATTGCAATTGGAACAAAAACTTCTTTTCTTCGTTTCACAATAAAACTCTATTCCACTTGGCTCATTCCAAGCCGTCTAAAACTTAGACTAAAACCCATCTTTTCTAGGTGTCGTTGATATAGTTTCAAGGATTTCCAATGATTAGATGCTTCAGCACCTGGTTGACTACTTCCAAGTCCTTCCATCTTTAATTCTTGAAAAAGAAGAGTAGTATTAAATTCATACAGACACTACTCTACTTGATCTCTTAGTCTGATTAGTAATTGACCAAGGTTTTACCTTTCTAGTCAAAGTCTCAAAGTCTTTCAAAAAGTTTTCGTGGTTTTTTCTCTATGCCCTTCTGGCATCAAACCAACTCCAACCTTCGATAATATGCTAAATTTTTAATGATTTTTCTAGTAATGAGCTCATAGGTCTATGTGTTGAACCCGGTTAGCTCTGATACCATATGTAACATTCCACCTCTTAATACACAAGTAAACTCAAGAATTTACTAGAAGGTAAATAAACTTAGTAAACATGAGAGAGAATTTTCTTTTTTTTAAAAAAGTGAAGACAATTGCATAAGCTCAAGAATAAAGTATAACTTTTCTAGATAAATTCAAACTTGAATTCACATGTAATTATAACTAGAATCAAGCTAATTCCTTACAAAATTCATTTATATCACATAAAATAAATTTGGCATAAAGAATAGTTTTACCTCATAGGTTTTTCTATCATAAGCCAGAACATGGAGTTCACTGCATCTGGAATGTCGATCTCTATCTTCACAAGCCTCAGAGAGTCTATTGCTACAGAGGGAGAGCATCATCCGAGTGATTTTCCTCCAACCACAGACTCAAGTGGTCCCCCGCGCACTTCCAAACTGGAAGTAACCCGACCCTTCTCGAAGAGTATAGATATAAGGAACTGCCAAGTTTCACCATTTGAGTCCTAGTGATGTGTACTACAAAACTCAATCGACCATACAACTCTAGATCCCTTCTAGCTAAGTATGATCATTCTGATTGGTCGTTCCATCTAGACACACACCTCTGACTCGTCTTAGAAACTATCTCATCCTATAGTTTTTCTTACTTATTTGGTACTCTAGACTCAAACTAGTCATTATAGAAAATCCATTCTAGCCAATCTGACTTAGAACTAATCCTTAATCTAGGATATTCATTCAATGTAAAGATTTAGGTATTTCAACCCTTTTAAAAGTCCCTTATTGCATCCTTGCAATATCTAAGGTTTATGACTTCCTATCATTTTACTCTCAAGATTCAATACCCAACATCTTGATGCGTTAAATTGAGTTTCGACATTATCGTAGAATCTCTTAAGGTATTATAAAGACTTCCTGTCTTGTTCTATAGTTTTCCTTGACCTTTCTCTCTCAACAGTATATATATGTACAATGTCATATCCGACATAAGCATTATAGATTTCCTATATCCTTCTTGTTTCAATTCTAGGGTTTAGCTTCTCTAACCCAATACTTGGAAATATCAAACATCCTTGATTTTCCAAAGGTAATAACATAAGTGTAATTAATCATAAGAAAAAATTTCTTCTAGTCTTTCCTAAACCACTTGACATTGTTTGATTTCACATTTTACATACATGAATTAACATAGTATTCAATCTATTTCTTTACCAATATAATATCTAAAAGAATACTATCATTTCATATCAATAGTCTTGATCTAAGTCAATCTTCCAACATAAGTTAGGTTTCACCTTCTCACCCACTCTCAGGTGTCTTTAGCCATATGGACAACACCATGTCATCATCAAGACATACATAAAGTATATAGACATCCTTTTCAAATACCCCACTAGGGTGTTTCCTATAAGGAATATATCGAGGAAGGAAAGAAGTTTTTCTTTTCCAAGGACTCGATTATTAATACAAAGTCACTCAACAAGTAGTTAATAAAAGAACTCAAGAATAGTTATACTTTACTCGAGTAAGAATTCTTGATAGAAAATCTAGGACTTAGTTGTGCTTCAGTCCTTTCTTCCACTTATCTACTTCTCAATTAGTCAAGCTTGGTTCACTACCAACCACAGACTCATGGTTTGATATTACCTTTTAAATAATGAAAAAGAATCTCATAATAAGCAATGATGGTTTCATGTTGCATTCCCAGCCATATCTATGCCAAGAAGGGTTTGAGGGTAACATACCCCGACTACCTTTTAAGCATCTAAATCACTCTAGAACAATCAAGAATTAAGCTTTCTCGTTGTCGACATTCTAAATAAATCTCACAAAGATTCATGCATGAAGTGGTTTATAGGCAAGACTGCCCCACTACTGGTTCCATAATCATTGTTGTTACAATGTATGCGTATATACAAGAATAAAGCTATATCCATTCTAAAACAAGAAAGATTGCTTTACTTACCATGTACGCAATAACCCCTGTCATCTCTTGACTATTCTGAATTTGAGCTTGTAGTTAATATAGATGCAACAAGAAATTGGTTTAAGCCTCCATGCTAAGGAAATTTTTCGCTTCAGCTTCCTTCTTACTCTTTTAATACCTCCAACGTAGACGGTACCATTAATCTTTGGTCATCATTCAATAGTTCATAGTGCACTTAAGAAGTGGTTTCTACCTAGAATCTGGCTCATATGTACTGCACCATTTCACCATCTAGCAATCGGAATTGACCCTGCCAATCAACACTCCTTATCATTATCCAGAGACTTGATGGGTGTTTGTACAATCTTCTTTGGGATACCAAGTAGCTGTTTTTTTTTTAGAGAGAGAGTTGTTTGACCTCACTTCCACTCAGGCTCAATATTCTACACAAAATACATGCATCACGTGAGTGTATGGGAAGATAGTGTTAGATCCCACAACCTTTTCCAACATCCATTCTACCAGCGCCCAAAATGGGAGCTTTCCAACAAGGTATCGCATCCATTTAAGCATAAAGGATGTATATATTTTGTCTGACTTTATATCTATCACTGTTTTGGTATGTACGTATGCCAAAGTGTGGACACATAGACCAGGCCCATGAACTGTTGATAAAATGCCTTAAAGAAAAGTGATCGTCCGAGATTGCAGTCCCTCCGTGATATGTACCAAAAACGAACTTATTGAAGATGCTTTTTGCCACCTTGAAGTGAATGACCTCCGCTGGTGTAAGCAACTTTTCCCCCACCGTTACCAAAACGGTTGCCAACCGCATAAAGATCTTCCCTCCTCCCCCACAATGACCCCAAGTTTTTGGAGAAAGATTCCCCCATTTCAGAATGGTAGTTATCATATTGATTTAACACCACCTTGGATCGAGATAGACGCTGCCATTTCTACGTGCCATTTCCATCACTTTCCAACCAATCTCTTCCGCCATTGCTACGTGTCATTCCCAAGTCGGTTAGCCATGCCGAGAATTTGTCAAGATCGGTGAGTTAGGAAGGATCCATCAACACACTGTTATTCAATTGCACTCCTTCCCTCGTTTTCATGGTGGAACACAATGAGATGGGTTTAAAAATTTAGTTACCAATATTTGGTTTAAAGGATCAGTTTAAGAAAACAACGAACTTGATTTATGTGGTAATTCTTTGAATTACTCCTACATTCTCCTGCACCACATTAATTATATTGTCTGTGGCCTTAAGTTGGCTTTCGAGATCAATGAAACAAAATTAAACTTTTTACTCAAATTTATTTATCAAAACGGTTGTAGAGCCATATAAATGATGAGGTAAGTATATCCCAATGAGCTCCTCCTTGAATTAAAGGTTGAGCAAGACAAGTATTCCACTTGATCCTCTTTTAATAAGAGTCGAGCAAGAACACAAAACCCATGGTCATGTTGGCTGATAGGCATCTCCAATGTCACCCATAAGTTATCAATAGTTAGCAATTAAATGAAATCTGCACATATAATATGCAACATATATGCTTATACATGTATTAATATCAAAAGTTGAGACATTCTACCCTTCATGTTAGAAGACAATCACGTCGTTTTCAATTAGACTAAATCTGGAATTCGACATCAAAACTACTAGCAAGGAACACATTATCCATAAAACCAATTACGCAATAGGTCACAACATAGACTCGTTTACGACCTAAGAAGCGACATGTTAGACAAAAAGTTGTCTCAGTTGCAAAACAAATAATGTTCAACCTTTACAATGTTGCGTTCCCCAAATGACTAGGTTGGCGTTGAACAACATGAAATAGACTATAAAAGACATCGACAACTTGTTGAGTCGAGGAATAAATTCATACCAGAAGGGGGATTGAGCATCATTTACCCGATTCAACTAGGTTCACCATTTTGCATCAACAGTAGACCTAAGATGGTGACAACCTATTCTTTTCCTTGTATCTATACCCTTATCTCTGATGATGCTCTCCCTTCCTTTCACAAAGGGTGGAACCTTGTTTCCTGATTGCAACTTGCCATCAACAACACAATATGAGTGTATCATTAATCATTTCATAATCCTTATGAGATCATCACCTCTTGACTACTTTTTAACACATGTCAACTTTAGTCAAATAAACATAACTCATGAAAACATTTATTTTTCTAGACATTTTCCTAAACATCAAATGATTGAATCATGCGTAATCATCTACTAATTACTTTAAAAGTAAAAAGTAAAACATAGTTACAGTTAGGGATGTAGCAAATCATTGGAAACTGTACTTCGATGGTTAATATACACAACATGGATCAGGAGCTTGTGTCTTCTTCATCACCCCACAAGGGGATTGCATATTGAAGTCATACAAAATAGCATTTCCTTGCACTAACAACATAGCAGAATATGAGGCTTTGACTATAGGCCTCAGGGTAGCAGTGCAATGGAATATCATAGCTCTCAGGGTATATGGAGACTCAATTGATCATAAATCAGGTCAATAATGAATATTAGACTAAGGATGACAAGCTCACTCCATACAAGAAATTGGTGGAGACTCTAAAGGAATCCTTCATTGACATAACATTCGAGCAGATTCCAAGAACCAACAACAGAGCAACAGATGCCATTGCTACAATTGGATCCCTATTAGACATCCCTCATAACGTCCCAAAATATGAATTTCTGATTGAGCAGCTTCTCATTCCTACATTCAAGGTACCAGAATCAAAATATGTGTGTGAAATCGTTGGTCTAGGCAATCCTTGGTATCATGAAATCTATACATATCTTCAAATAGGAGTCTTACCCGTTGACCTACCATCGAGCCTAAAATGAACCTTTGTCAAAAAGGCATCCAGATTTGTCATCCTAGGTGATACCTTATACCGTAGAAGTATAGAAGGTACCTTACTACGCTGTCTAAATGCTGAGGAGGCATTAACCACTCTAACCGAAGTTCATAATGGTATTTGTGGCTCACACTCAAGTAGAATGACCATTGCCAAGAAACTGCTTAGGATGGGGTATTATTGGCCCACAATGGAAAGGGAAGCACATGATTATGTCAAAAATGTCTACAATGTTAGCAGCATGGGGACCTCATCCATGCTCCAACTCAAGAGCTTCATCCGATCATCACACCATGGCCCTTCTCGCAGTGGGGACTCGATCTCATTGGAAAAATCACACCCACCTCATCCAATGGCCATAAATTCATCATAACTGCAACTAAGTACTTCACAAAGTGGGTGGAAGCCATACCCATTACCTATATCACTGGAAAGATCTCAAAATTCATCCTGAACTATCTCATCTGTAATTACAGTGTCCCACAAGCCATTATCTCAGATAATGGGACACCATTCAAGAACCAGGAGCTTCGTGACTTGTGCGAGAAATTCAAAATACAACATCACTTCACCCCATATTATCCCCAAGGAAATGGCCAAGCAGAAGCCACAAACAAAACCATCCTCAAAATCCTTAAGAAAATAGTCAATGACGCAGGTCATGACTGGCATTTGTAGCTTAATCCCGCCCTCTGGGCTTATCGAACCAGCATCCGCACACCCACTGGCCCCACCCCCTTCTCCTTGGTCTACGGATTAGAATTCATACTCCCCATTGAGATCGAGCTCCCATCCCTCAGGATATCACTACAAAACCTTGTCACAGATGAAGAATATCAGGTTTCAAGACTAAATGAGCTGGAGTTACTGGATGAGAGACACATGGATGCTTTGAATCATCTATAAATCTATCAGAATAGACTCAAACGAAGCTACAACAAGAAAATTAGAAGCAGAACCTTCCAAGTTGGAGAACTAGTCTTAAAAGAAAATCAGAAGAATGTCCCAAACCCAAGCAGTAAAGGAAATTTTGAACCTAATTGGTTGGGACCGTTTGTCATTACAACAAGTTATCAATCAGGGGCATATCAACTATCAACACCCAAAGGGGAACCTCTGTAGGAGCCCATGAATAGCTCTCATCTCAAAAAAAATTATACCTAAATGTTTTCAAGGTATAGAACCAAAAAATCCAAAAAAATAGAAAATGTCTTGAAAAAATGGTTACTTCAGCGAAAACCTAGCAAACAGGCATCTTGGTAACAACAAAAAAAGCAAAAAAGCAAAAAAATCTATAAAAATCAGAAAAAGAATCAAAAATAGTAAAGAGAAAAAAATCGTCCTTTAGTGAAAACCACTTTGGTGGCACTTTGAGCAAGTACCTCGGTGAAAACCTAGCAAATAGGCACCTTGTGTAAATAAGCACTTTCCATCCACCAGGACCTTTATGGCTTGATCTGCATCATTCATCCATTTCACTTCCATCATCCATCACATCCAAGTCTCCATCCATCACACATCCACACCATAGCTTGGTCCTGTGTTTGTATCATGATCCCTCCTACTTGGCCTATCCTCAAGGTCAGTTTGTCCTACCTTTATCAGAGTAGTCTATTGCATCATGCTGGGGGCACGTTCTCATTGGATCAAATTTGTCTATGATCTTAAAGTCCTCAATATCAAAAAATCCAAAAATATTAGAAAATCAAAAAATCCAAAAACATTCAAAACATATCAAAAATCCCAAAAACAAGTCAAAAAGTCGGTCAAAAACAAAAAAAAAGGGTCTAGTTGAACTACGTCGTCTCTGAGCTTGAACGTAAGCAAGGTTGATCTTTGATCATCCTCCAAGACATTTAGGTCAGTCCTATAGGAGTCTGTCATAATAAACTGGCATCTCATCATGTATATCATCATCTGTAAATTTGTCAGGTCATCAATCGAACTACGTGGTCTCTGTGTGTATAACGTATGCAAGGCTAATCTCTTGATCAGCCCCTAAGGCCCCTAGGATAGGTTCTTAGGTTAGTCTCTTGGTCAAAATCTCAGAAAATCCCAAAAACATTAAAAAAATCAAAAATCAAAACATTTGAAATCTTAGAAAATTCCAAAAAACAGCCTCAAAACATTATAAAATGTCAAAAACATCCAAATATTTGAAAAAGTTCATCCACCTCATCTCGCTTACACCCGCAATAAGCACCATCCATAATAAACTAATCATCATCTCCAATCTTTGTTAAAGTAATCAGGAACAAGTCTAGCAGATTACAAGTAGAACTCCAAGCGTCAGATCTTAAGTCTAAGTCATGTGTGTAAACAAGTTGGTCATCTCTTCATATCAATAACGCATCATCTGAATCACATCTCATATCAATCATCCCTTATAAATGAAATGGCGTGCCACCATCCACTAACATGTCCTAGGATGCATCCTTCCTACAATGGGCATTATCTTTTGGCAATAAGTTTCACTTGTCATCCTTAGAAAACACATCATTTTCCGTTAGCGGTATTGAAGAGCATTAGTCTGTTTATTTACTTGGTCTTTATCTTTTGATTTATCTTATCTCACGCTCATTCCAAGGATGTCTCGATGATATCCCAAGACAGTGGATTTAGAGAAATAGGAAAGGGGGCAGTGATCATTATATTTTGTCTGTTGTGCTTGTTGGATGTTCTTGTGATATAACCTCAGCGAATACTTGCTTTGTTAGGTATGCAGGGAAGAGGTCTAGGGCAACTTGTTGACTATTACAGGGATAGGTTTACCTTTTCATGTTCTGGTCTGAGGTGTCTGAAACTTTTGAAGTACATCCTAGTGAGGTTTTCATATGTCAGGTGTGAACAAGAATACTCCTATCTGATTGTTGTGTCAAATTCCATCACACTAGGTACCACGCCATCCTGGTTTTCTATACCTTGATGCATCGTACCACGTGTGTTATCAAAAATAAGAAAATTTGGCCCTTTGAAAATCCCAATTCCTCGGCAAGTAATCATCATCATCATCATCATCATCATCATCATCATCATTTGTGTAATCTTGCGTCTTGTTGAAATGACTTCTTCTCTTCTTTCTAACAGCGCTAACAACGTACTGTGACAAGTGATCATCATCACCATCGTCATCATCGATCCTTCATCCACAAATCATTAAGCATATTTGCATAAGCACATCATAAAGAAATCACATACACTGCATAAACATATCATATAGGAAATATGCACATTGCATCTTAATCATCATTTAAATAGGTCATCATAAACATCTTTCATAAATAGGTGCATACATGTCATCGCATTTCACCCATTGCATTACATCACATAGCATTCATTTACAGTTTCATATTACATAGCATATACAAAAAGCATTCCATCAATAGCATATACAAAAGCATTCCATCATCATTTTTTGCATAATCATAAGAAAATAAACATATAAACATTAACATATCATTACATCACATACATCATTCACATCATATCATGATCATCATAGCATATTTCATCTCATAACTAAGCATTATTACGCACATCATTGCATATACCATAAATCAAATCCATATCACATATTGCATTGACATAAAATAAATCATCATATAATATCATCATGGCATCGCATATATCATTAGAAATAAAGACATACATAAAGTAGGATTGCAAAGCATATAGAAATAAACTATCCATGCATACAAGATACATCACATGTCATCCAAATCGGCTCATATATATATCATCAAGATCACTGTCATAGTACAAAAAAATATAATCAATCAGATCACTGTATGTCAATAAGTATAAAACGCTCATCGAGCTATCAAAAAGGAGCCCATAGGGCACAAAAATGTGTGCATCAACTGAGTCACGGTCGGTCTCCATGAATACTGCCCTTGCCTATGTCACCATGACCCTCTGGTGGTCTCTGGCTGGCCCACTCTAAATACTCTGGGACCCAGGCTGCTCAGGGCACTGTATCATGATAGGCTCACCGATAATACTCAATCTCTCGAATATCCTCTCTATAAGACCTCATCAGAATAGTACCCTGGGAGGAGGAGGCGGTCATACTCTCAATCTGCTGTCATCGGCCTAGCTCTGTGGCTACCTGTAACTCTACAGCCTGTCTCTGCTGGACCACCTGGTCTCTCTCAACCCGTGCCTGGTCCCTCTCAACTGTCACTGCCTGTATCTGTGCCTGTAACTGTAGGATCAAGGCATCCCATCCATCTCCCTACCCTGTCAATTGTACCTGTGGCTATGCTCGAGGCTGAGCCTCACCCTCCCCTCATGGTGGTGGGACTGGCAGATCCTACTGTTGATTCTGCATGGGTACATCACCACGACCTAGTGGAACTAGGGCAACACCTACAGGATCCTACCAAATATTGATCCAAGGTCCTCACCCTCGCCCTCGCCCTCGCCTTCATCCTCTGACCCTGCCTCTGACCCTGTGTGCCTCTAGATCCTCTCCAGGAATGGTCAATCGAAGTGGAGGTCTGAACTAGTCTCTATAGGCCTGTGTAGTGCCTGGATTTGCTAGGCCCTAATCATAAGCCCACAGTCGAGCTACCAACTGTCGGAAGCTATCAACTGCCTCTGCTGTAGGAACTCTAGGCCCCCATGCTGACTGTGTCATGCTCCATGCAAAGATGGCTACATAACCATCATCTGGTCGATCCTGAGCCTCCCTAAACTGACGCTGTACATGCCCAGGCAGGTATCTCTCAATCATAGTGTGCTCCTGGCCCTGCATATATTGGTCTTGGCGGCAATAGAGAAGGTGAGCAGCATTGTCGGCCCATCTGGGCCAACCAAGATAGGGACGCCAAGTGAACACGACCATCTCGTCTAGGACCCGCCTCCAGTAAGGGATCCTCTGCTCTCCAGTGTGTGTGAAGGACACACCGCCTCTGTACTGAGCCACAAGGGTATCATTTGCTCCCATCGGAACTGGCACAACTCATGGACGTAGCATGGAGATATGCTCCCATGCCCAAATGTGAAGGAGAGTCACCCCAGCTCCTAATGCCCTGCCATCCTTGTAAACGTACTCGTGGAGATCCCTGTAGAATGAAGCCAACAGGATGGGTCCCCATGCAAACCGAACCAGTCTATCCTGGACCATCCTCTCCCAGCAGTATCCCCAGCTGGGACTGAAATATCGCCTTCGTCTTTCTGGGGCAACCAAACCTGAAATAATCACTGCAACGGCCTAGCGAAAGGGAGGCGCTACAACCCTGTACCTCTCTAACTCAATCTACCCCTCGTAGTAGATAATGTATTGAGTGGCAAGGACTCTAGTGCAAAACTCACGCCCCTCCCCCATGTCATGAATCGCCCGACGACCATGAATAGGCAACCGTAGTATCCGTCGGACATCCTCCAGTGTGACTGTCGCCTCACTAGTGGGAAGATAAAACAATGAAGTCTCGCTATGCCACCTCTCGGCCAGTGCTGACAGCATCCCAAGGTGTGCATGCACAGACACTGCGTACACAATGTGCCATAGTCCTACAACCCCCAGTCGATCCTGGTCCCGGTCGCTCAGGTCCCATAGGATGCTCGCCAAGTCCCGCGATTGGTGCTCCTGAGAATAAAGCTCCCTAGGCCCATCCTGCATTAGGGAAAGCCAGCATGTTAAAAATTTCTAGAAAAATCCTAGCCCAACGCTCCAAACTTGCATCCAACGGTGCAGTTTGTGAAGGCATCGCAGTTTGAGTTTTCTCAAACTCCGATGTTGGACCCAAATCGGGATAAAAAGAGAAGCCGCGGCACATTTTTGGCCCTAGCGTTGCAATTTTTGTGAAAAGGACATTGTTGCGGTGCACTTTGGTCAAACCGGACCACCAAGCCCAATCCCAGTGGTGGAGTTTCTAAACTCTAGACTGCACCGCTGTGATGCTAAACAACACCGCTACGGTGCAAAAATGGTTCTAGCGGTGCACTTTGAACACTGAGTGGCACTAAAAGTGCACCACTGGAGGTGAGCTCAACTTAAAACCAGGTAATACATGCATCAAATGAAAAAATTAAGTTTCGGTAGGGACCACATACTGGTGCCTCGATGCCTGGTGGCCGCTGGTACGTCCGAACTCAGTCTGAAATGTGCAAAGGAAGCTGTCGTTGTGCCATATCGCCGGAGGGTCAGAGCCTAAATCTCAAGGTTTGCTAACGGAGGTGTGTGAAAATGACTTGAAAGTGACACCTCTAGCCCCTTTATAGTCTAAAAATTAGGGTTTTTTTTTACCCTTTAGGGTTGTCTTGCTAGGGTTTCAGTCCCCTGAACTTGTTTTTGTCTGTTCGAGGCTTGTTTTCATCGTTTCATTGTGTTTAGACATGTTTTTTTGCCTCCCAGACCTCTTTTGGACTAGTTGGGCACTTTGTTACCTTTTTTCGCGAGATCACCAAAAAAAATAAAATTGTAATTTTTGTCCAATCTCTTGAGGGGGCATTATAATGGCATGTTTTCTCTTTCCATGCAACAGCTGGGCAAGTTTTTAAATATCAAAAATCTTTTGGCTTTGATTGAGATCGTTATTCTTTGAACCAACGCAATGAGTGCATTGCTTCAAAGAGGGGCAAAATGTAGACATCAAAAACATATTGATTGACTTCGTGCATCTGATCTTGACTTACTAACATCGTTTCTTCCTAAATCATCCCTCGGTCTAACCATTTAATCAAATCCCCCTATCTGATTAAATTCATCAATATTCGTCTCTTAATTAAATAAATCATTTTATCTAATTAAGTCAAATCCTTCTGTTAATTAAATCAACCCATTTGATCTAATTATCCCTATTTGATTAAATAATCAATTTATTTGATTAAAATTCTAATGTTCATCCATTAAATTAAATAAATTAAAACCTTATTTGATTTAATCTAACACCATCCCTTTTAATTAAATAAATCAAATATTTATTTAATTAGCCTATTATCATATTCCTCTCTTATTTGATTTAAATAAATCCATAAATCTAAATCAAATAAATCACATCATCAAATCTTTTGTTAAATTAATTAACCTTGATTAATTTAATCTAATATCATGTCACATCCTCTAGAAAATGCAAGTTGCACATAAAAATAGATTTAATTCATTTATTAAATCCCTATTTTCCTCACATGGCATCTTTTGGAATATTCTCTCAATTTGAATTCAAAAATTTCAAATCAACATGCACATTCAACAAGGAAATAATTTTATAATATATGTCCTCTGCCTTGAGCCAAGTGACATTTATTATATTTCCTTCCCTCTCACAAGTCATTTTCAACAAATTTGAATTTCAAATTCATGCATTGATTGGCACATTTCTCAAATCTTGCACATCCTCCATCCATTCATGGATTGCCAAGTGGCATCATGCTATTGGATGAATGTTAGTTCCATATTGATCAAATTTGGACATTCATCCATCTTGAAATCCTATAAATGAAGAGCTCCTCTCTTCATTTTATCATCCACAATCCAAACAAAGTTACTATGCTAAAATACTTAGCTATTTCTATCCATCATTTGAGCTCTTAGCTAGGTTATTGCAGATTTTAGGCTTGGAGCTATCACATTCTTCACCAAAGAGGATCAACAATCTTCAACAACAATCAACTTGCATCGTAGGGATTGGGAAAGGGCCAAATTTTCACATCAAATTGGCACCAATTCCCCCATGGGATTAAGAGTTTGCTTGCTTAATTAGGATTTAATCTTGTTTTTGTGATTTCATTGTGTTTTTCATCATTTTCTTCCTAATTTGGGCTATGTTAATGAATCTCATAGGGAATCCTTCTTTAGGCTTGTAATTCCTTGTCTAACTTGTTTATTCATGTTGTTTTGCAGGTACTAGGAAAAGGGTTCACACATATTGTTATATCTAAAAGCGGAAACTACAGTCATTTTTTGCATATGCTTGAGTGTTGTGTGCACTATATTTCTTATTCATTAAGTGACGGTTATTCATTAAGTTTCAAGAGTTACTATTTAGTGTTTCCCGATCAAATGGAGTACAAAATTGAGCATACAAATGGTAAAGCATGATTGAATGCTTTCATTTATTTCATAAAGTAATTCATATTTACAAGATTTCATTTGATTGCAAGAATTCAAATGACAATACTAATTTTCATTGAGATGCATTTTATTTTCAGAATGAAAAGCAGAAAAGAGAAATTAAATATCCACACAAGTTGTGGATGTAACTGTTATAGCGCATCATAAGCATCACACTACACTATGGAAGATGCATAAAAGGAACAATCACATAACTATAAACATAATCATCATTGCATGTTGATTGATGGCTGACGCAAAAGTGGTGCACCATTTGTCTTCTTCGAGCTACGTTGACCTGTAGGAAGGAAGAGAGATGTTAGAGCTCCGACTATGAATATACCTACATGAACCATCAATGATAATGTAGTATGCTACTAATCATGCATTGAAACAATCAAGAAAAGTGTAGAAACATGAGATGGAAGAGAGACATCAATATCATCATATATTGTTTTATGCTAACATTATTTGTTTCTTTGTGCAGGTATAGGGAAAATCATGAAGCTGATTATCATTTGAAGACCAAGCATGTGGAGAAAATGGGCTCCCACAAGGGTAGAGCTCAGCATGCTGCCCCACATATGTTACAGGTGGGGCTAATTATTAAAGTATTATGCAACTGAAAGAGTAAAAGAGAGTTCATCTGTCAAGCCATTGAACCAACGGTTCACTCATAACAAACATAGGGTGCTTTCTGAAGACAATAGGTGGACAGTAATTTAATTGAGCTCAACTGATTCAACTGATTGCAAATCTCAACATTGCTGCCATAGTATTTTTGTTCATCATATTCATGATATTATTTAAGGTTTAACAGTGTTCTTTCTCACAATCGAGGATAGTGAACATGCATACATAATGCCTCAACGAAGAGAATTGTTTCAGACTTTCATTTTAGAAGAGAGCAAGTGGATGGAAGATAAAAATGCATGAAGAGTGCCAAGGAGAGAAATAATGCTATCATTTGATCAAAGCATGAAAAGTACAAGCATTCATCTTTTGGCCTTTGACTGAAGTAACATAAGTGAAACAAGGAGTCACAGGTAATGTAAAGGAAATTAGGGAAATTAAGCATGATAGAAGTGGACAAGCATTTGACAATTTTCAATAAAACTAATTTCTGTGTGCTAGATGAAGGAATGTTCCCTGTGCACTAAGGTTTGAAGACTACAA
This sequence comes from Sequoia sempervirens, assembly GCA_007258455.2. Classification (NCBI taxonomy): domain Eukaryota; kingdom Viridiplantae; phylum Streptophyta; class Pinopsida; order Cupressales; family Cupressaceae; genus Sequoia; species Sequoia sempervirens. The sequence goes on along the minus strand of VDFB02270651.1, from coordinate 811,704,878 downwards.
TACCCATGAAGGTTTCACATGTTTTGCATTTTCTAAAGGATTAGCTTGCTGTCCCAAGGAAAATACACTAGGGATTTAAGTGTTCTATTTTTTTGTTATTTAAAGCTATAAATTTTCTCTTTCAAGTCATGTGGGAATGTCATATACAAAGTAGGAGTTTCAAGGCTAGGTTGGTGGTTTTTTTAATGGCATCAAGGTTATAATACAAGGAAAATATCTTTTACACAATGCAAGGTTTACAAAAACACATGGTGCCATGAAGACAGGAACATGAACATACCCATATGAGCTTTACCTCAAAAATGTTGTTTTCCTCAGAGTAACATTTACCCATGCAATGGAAATAGGGAAGTATTGAAATGTAGTTTGTGCAGAAATTTCAAAGTGCCCATGAGGGTTTTTTATCTCAGAAATGCAAAAATTTTCCAAGTAACAAATACCCATATGATGGAGTTAAAGTAGATACAAAAAATGCAGAAATACATAATGGGTTGAGCCCAGTTTTTTGCATAAATCATTAAATATACAGGTTCTTGTTCAAATTCTAAATACCCACATTAGGGTTTCGAATTTAAAGACAAGATATTCCATTTTTTTGACATACCCATGTGAGGGTTTTTATAGAAACAACAAAAAATAGAAGAAATCATGGTGCGTCGTGTTCAATAAACACAAATTTCTTCAGAATACAGTTTACCCACATTGGGGTTTTGAACATAAAATATAGCTACTAATATTTTCAGTCACCCATGAAGGGTTCTATAAGGAAACCACGAAGATTTCAAAAGAAAGCAACAATTATAGTGGGTCGATAAAGCTTCAGAGGAGGTTCCTTTTCTTCAAAAATCAAATGTTCTCATGGCGGCCACAATAGTGACAAAAGTAGGCACAAGAAATAAAAAAAATGCATCAGAAATATGTAGTAACTGTGGTCAGTGAGGGTTTTATTCCCATCGAAAGAGCTCAAAGAATGAAGAATGAATAGTCAGTGATTCTTACCCATGAAGCTTAGAGGAAACCTCATTTTGTCTCTTGCAAAATCAAACCAAAACGCCCAGTTCGAGCTTATGTATGGTGACCAAGGAGAGAAACAATAAAACACAGTAGGAATAGAGGCAAGAAGTCAAAGATTACCTAAGCAGTTGCAACCTCAAGGCCAAAACTATGATTTAGAACAAACCAAAAATACAGCAAAGAAGCTTGAAAGAGCTTGAGAATCAACTTACCATCAAGGAATTGTGAGAATTCACCAAGAGTAGCAATGAAGGAGCTCAGATTTCCTACATAAAGTTTGAAACCCTAGCATGGTGGCGGCGCATTTCTCTTCTCCAATAGAGCTTTCTCTCAAAGTGGCAAAGTGCAAAATGAAGATTTTAGGGTTTCCATTGGAGTTTGTTAATCCCCATGCCCTAATTCAAAGTGAGCTTTTCACTTAGGATTCATGCCTTAGAATTATTTTTGATGTCTCCAACATGCCTAGGTCGACCATTTTTCAAGGCTTCATTAAATATTAATTGCCTAAGTTTAAGGTAGGCATTTAAATGTCTTGCAAGGTCTTTTAAAAACTTAGGGTTTTTTGAATGTTTCAAATGCCTATGCCTTAGGTAAAAGTTCAGAAAGACTTAGTGCTTTTTTTAATTGATTTTGGAGAAGGATCAATTAAAATAAGTTTGATAAAATCAAATATTCCTTGAAGAATAAGCCTTTGCCGCTTAGGATTTATTTTATTTTTTCAATTGATTTTAAAGAAATCAATTAAAGATATTGATAAGAGAGATGCCTTGTATATCTTTATGATTTTTTGAGAAAATCAAGATTTGCAATGGAGATATAAGTTGTAATATTTTGCAAAAGATTTCAAAACAATCTTTAATTGCAAAATTAGGTCAAATTGAAAAAGTTAAGATTTGCAACTATGTAAAGCAAAGATAAAGCAGATTGTTTTTATCTCTTTGCTATTTTTAGTAGATTGGGGTTGAGATTTTTCCTTGTGTTGGATTTGAGTTGTCTGGTGGATGGATAAGGTGCTTTATTTGCTTTAAAAGCAGATTTAGTCTATTTTGAGAGGATTTTCAGTATGTACATGGAAACAGTGAGTTTTTATGCTTTTATGCAGACTTTTGAGACAGTTTTGAGGCCTTTTCCTTGAGCTTTCTTTGTGAGCTCGGATTAGGGTTTGGAAGAATTATATCTTGAAGAAACTTAGTTTTTTCCTCTCCTCATTTTAGTTGGTAGTTTCTGGCTCTTAACATTTTGGAGCTTGTAAACTCTTTTGTACTCAATTCAAATAGATACACTCTTTTAGTTTCAATAAAGCAGCAGAGTTCTTCTCATTTCTTGTCTCAACCTTGTAACAACAATTTGATGTCTTTGTGTTTTCAAGTTTGAAGCCTTATATGTCTCGCTTTTATGAGTCTTTGCATAGAATTTCATGTTTTTAGGTTGCATGATGTATTCAATGCCTTCGAATCTTCATGCAAATTACTGATGAAACCATGTACCAATGAGATTGTGAGAGCTATTGTAATAGAGGAATTGTTGTGAGTGGTAAAATCTAATTTTTTTAGAAATAACAGTTAATCATTAGTTAGTGTTAAATTTCATTTTCAAGCTATCCTTCTATTCCTTTTCCCAGAAATTACTTAAAATAATATTCATCATTCAGAGAACCAACTCACTCTGGAGATTCTATTTTAGCATAGATCACCCACATCTAAAAAGAGTTTCCATGTTTCAATAGATAGTCTGATTTTTTGCAAATCTAACAAAGGGTGCATATCTGATTGATAATAGTTTTTGGCACGCCCAGTGGGCTCTGAAAACCATTTTAGAGAAATTTTAGAATTTTTAATTTTCTATTTGGTTTATGCAGCAGATTTGTGCAGCCTTTTGATGACTCATTTTAATATACCTAGCAACTCCATTCTCGATTTTTGCATGCATGACAAGTATTGGTTTGTTAAAAAAAAAAACTAACTTTTGTTGTTTTCAGCTTATGAACGAATAAATATGTCAATATTTTAAGGCCATGCATCATATCATCTGCCATATCATGAGAGCCTTGCTTGTCAATCTCCATATCAACCATATTCACATAATCATGCTGCTGGTTTCAGTTCCACGACTCTTCAAAATCAACATGCCCAATATAATTACCACCCACCCACCCCTGCTCATTATTCATCTTAGCCCTCATATGTTAAAAATTAGTCTGAAGAGATTCAAGACTTTAGCTTCAAAGAAATAAGGATGAACTACGAAAGGAAAATGAATAAAATAGATCAGCAAGAGGAGATGGCAAGTATAAAGAGCACATTGCTTGATTACATGAGTCAACTAGAAGAGATCAAGAAGTAGTATGAATATAATCAACACCAGGAGGAGCTGGCTTATCAGGCCTATCTTCATGAGTAGGAATTGGAGGCCCAAATAATTCAGTTTGAGGAGGATTTGGAGAGAGAAGCAGCTGCACAAACACAACTTTTTCTTGCTCAATTTCAAAGGCATGAAGCCCAAACAACTCCTGCCATGTCAGAACATCCTGTTCAAGAAGAGGTTCGTGAGTTTAAATTTCCAAGTTTTATGAAAAATGATCCTCCTAACCCTCCTAAGATCAAAATTCTTGGATTTAGAGATTCTTTACCTTTGCAAGAACCTAGGTGAGAACATTCCAAAATTGTTATGCTTCAAAACTAGCCAATTGTAGAGCCTTTTCCTCTTCGAGAAATTGGTTTTGAATGCAAATAAACTCCCCAGAAAATTAAAATCCCAAGTTTGAGAATTTGTAATTTTTTCGAGGAGCCTGTGAACATTCGAGACTAGTCCATTAGGAAGAAACCTCTTTTCCTCTAGGAAACTTCAGAGATTCCCCAAGTTTCCCAACCAGAAAATTCTAATGGTCCTTCCACTACTTGCCTTTATGAGAGTAGATCTATTGTATTGGAAAATGACTCATCATTCGCCATGGAAGAAGCTAGAAGAGTAAATTTATTGCATATAGCTATGGAGGAATATCGTTTGCAGCAACAAAAGATTGAACAAGAAGAGCCTTGTTTTGTGGAGGATGATGGAAAGTTTTCAGAGGAACAATTGTTGCAACATACAAAGCATGAGGTCATTGTTGGTTGCACCATTCTTAGCTGAATCTGAGAGGGTTGCATGTGTGGAGAAGGTCATTTCATTGGAGTAGCATAATATCAATGACTATTTTGAAGTATCTAGTTGGTATAGCGAAGAAGAAGACTCAGAACATCAAGAGCAATTCCTGCAAGAGATAGAGGAGGCTGTGTTTGAGGAACCACAGATTCTAGATCGAGAAATGGCCGACAGTTCTCAAGTATTTCCTGATTTGTTCAATGAATTGCCATTTTTTGTGGATAGTGAAGAAAGCACATCTCATATTGCATCCATACCAGCTCCAGAATAGCAAGAAGAAGTTTCAAACTTTGATGTTTTAATACCTCAAAAAAGTGGTCAAGAGGATCTTTTCCAAGTTGACATTGAGCTTTTCTGCTCACACTTAGAGGATATTCCAACATCCTTGGAGGAAGGTTACTCCGATTGACATAAGAAAGAGGGGGAGGTGGCTGAATTCTTAAATGAATCATTGGTTACGGGGCAGCCTAACCAGTGGAATGATCTTGACTAGTCAGATGAGCTACCTTTTTGTTACACAGAAGAGTTTGAAGCTAATATGCCAAATGAGGGTCAATTGGAGATAGCTATCTTGTTGTTTGAGTCATTGATTTCCTTCATTGAAGAAAAGAGTCCTATTTTGGAAGGCTTCCCATTGAATAATGATGAGGGAGTTGAACCTATATCTGTTGTTTCTAAGATATCTCCAAGAATGGATAGTTTTGATGAGTTATTAGCCACTGTTATAGAGGAAGCTGGCCCATTAACTATGGAGGAGGAGTCAGTATGGAAGCCATTATGCAAGGAGAGGATGGTGTTTTCATCACTGATCATTCAGGTTGCTTTACTTCCAGTCCTAGGCTCTCGAGGGGATGTCACATTAGGCACCTAGCTCAATTGGAAATGAGCAAGGAGGAGCAACCCCATGATAATACTGATGTCAAGTATCAAATGAGGTATCCAATTATGCATAATCCATTCATTTTTTCACCCGATCACCACTGGTTCACAAGTCCAAAAATGTGGGTAAGTGATTAATTTTTCCTCTTTGGAAGGGTGTTGCAACAAACCGTTGAATATTTGATATTTCTCCACATCTTTTGGTGGATTCACAAGTTGATTAAGCTTTGTAGATTACAAAGAAAGGGAAGTTACTTTTTTGAACCAATTAATGGCTTTGTTTAAACAACCTTGGCATCGTTTAGCGCAGGATAGAGTAGTTGCAGTGAATAAGTGTGTCACACACATTTATTTTTAGTAGTTTTCTTTTCCCTAAGCGTTGTTACACATGTTTTGTTGGCCATCAGGGCTTGTTAGTTTGCTTTCTGCATTGTTTCGTTTTGTTTTTCTGCTATTTGGAGTGTTGTTGTTCAAGTTTTTGAGTTTCATGAAGGGGTAGATTTGACTTCACACCCAATGGAGTGCTTTAAGGCAATTGATCTACGCTTAGTAGGCAAGCATTTAGCAGAAATCGCCAAAATGTTACCAATTTTTCGCTACAACTCAATTGGTGGAGCTGAGTAAATACTGTTATATCAAAAAGTGGAAAATATAGTCATTTTTTGCATATGCTTGTGTTGTGTGCACTATATTTCTTATTCATTAATTGACGGTTATTCATTAAGTTTCAAGAGTTACAATTTAGTGTTTCACAATCAAATGGAGTACATAATTGAGCATACAAATGGTAAAGCATGACTGAATGCTTTCATTTATTTCATTAAGTAATTCATATTTACAAGATTTCATTTGATTGCAAGAATTCAAATGATGATACTAATTTGCATTGAGATGCATTTTCTTTTTAGAATGAAAAGCAGAAAAGAGAAATTAAATATCCACACAAGCCATGAATGTAACTTTTACGGCGCATCATAAGCATCACACTACACTATGGAAGATGCATAAAAGGAATAATCACATAAGTATAAACATAATCAACATTGCCTATTGATTGATGACCGACGTAGAAGTGGTGCACCATTTGTCTTCTTCGAGCTTCGTTGACCTGTAGGAAGGAAGAGAGGGCTGTTAGAGCTCCGACTATGAATGTACCTACATGAACCATCAATGATAATGTAGTATGCTACTAATCATGCACTGAAACAATCAAGAAAAGTGCAAAAACATGAGATGGAAGAGAGACATCAATATCATCATATATTGTTTTATGCTAACATCGTTTGTTTCTTTGTGCAGGTATAGGGAAAATCATGAAGCTGATTATCATTTGAAGACCAAGCATGTGGAGAAAACGGGCTCCCATAAGGGTACAGCTCGGCATGTTTCCCCACATACGTTATAGGTGGGGCTAAGTATTAAAGTATTACGCAACTGAAAGAGTAAAAGAGAGTGCATCTGTCAAGCCATCAAACCAACAGTCCACTCATAACAAATAGAGGGTGCTTTCTGAAGACTATAGGTGGATAGTTAATTTAATTGAGCTCAATTGATTCAACTAATTGTAAATCTCAACATTGCTTTCATAGTATTTTTGTTCATCATATTCATGATATTATGCAAGGTTCAATAGTGTTCTTTCTCACAATCAAGGATAGTGAACATGCATACATAATGCCTCAATGAAGAGAATTGTTTCAGATTTTCATTTTAGAAGAGAGCAAGTGCATGGAACATAAAAATGCATGAAGAGTGTCAAGGAGAGAAATAGTGATATCATCTGATCAAAGCATGGAAAGTACATGCATTCATCTTTTGGCCTCTGACTGAAGCAAAATAAGCAAAACAAGGAGTCACATGTAATGTAAAGGAAATTAGGGAAGTTAAGCATGATAGAAGTGGACATGCATTCAATAGTTTTCATATGATGGAGTTAAAGTAGATACAAAAAATGTAGAAATACATAATGGGTCGAGGCCATTTTTTTGCATAAATCATTAAATATATAGTTCTTGTTCGAATTCTAAATACCCACATTAGGGTTTCAAATTTAAAGACAAGATATTCCATTTTTCTGATATACCCATGTGAGAGTTTTTATGGAAACAACAAAAAATAGAAGAAATCATGGTGAGTTGTGTTCAATAAAAACATATTTCTTCAAAATATAGTTTACCCACATTGGGGTTTTGAACAGAAAATATAGCTTCTACAATTTTTAGTCACCCATGAAAGGTTCTATAAGGAAACCATAGAGATTTCAAAAGAAAGCAACAATCATAGTGGGTTGAGTGAGCTTCAGAGGAGGTGCCTTTTATTCAAAACTCAAATTTTCTCATGGCAGCCACAGTAGTGACAAAAGTAAGCACAAGAAATAAAAAAAATGCATCAGAAATATGTAGTAACCATGGTCAGTGAGGCTTTTATTCCCATCAAAAGAGCTCAAAGAATGAAGAATGAACAGTCAGTGATTCTTACCCATGAAGCTGAGAGGAAACCTCATTTTGTCTCTTGAAAAATCAAACCAAAATGCCCAGTTTGAGCTTATGTATGGAGACCAAGGAGAGAAACAATAAAACACAACAGGAATAGAGGCAAGAAGTCAGAGATTACCTAAGCAGTTGCGGCCTCGAGGCCAAAACTATGATTCAAAAATATAGCAAAGAAGCTCGAAAGAGCTTGAGAATCAACTTATCATTACGGAATTGTGAGAATTCACCAAGAGTAGCAATGAAGGATATTAGATTTCCTATAGAAAGCTCGAAACCATAGCATGGTGGCAGCGCATTTCTCTTCGCTAGCAAAGCTTTCTCTCAAAGTGGCAAAGTGTGAAATGAAGACTTTAGGGTTTCCATTGGAGTTTGTTCATCCTCATGCCCTAATTCAAAGTGGGATTTTCACTTAGGACTGATTCCTTAGAATTATTTTTGATGTCTCCAACATGCCTAGGTCGACCATTTTTCAAGGCTTCATTAAATATTAATTGCCGAAGTTTAAGATAGGCATTTAAATGTCTTGCAAGGTCTTCTAAAAACTTAGGGTTTTTTGAATGTTTCAAATGCCTATGCCTTAGGTAAAAGTTCAAAAAGACTTAGTGCTTTTTTTAATTGATTTTGGAGAAGGATCAATTAAAATAAGTTTGATAAAATCAAATATTCCTTGAAGAATAAGCCTTTGCCACTTAGGATTTATTTTATTTTTTCAATTAATTTTAAAGAAATCAATTAAAGATATTGATAAGAGAGATGCCTTGTATATATTTATGATTTTTTGAGAAAATCAAGATTTGTAATGGAGATATAAGTTGTAATATTTTGGAAAATATTTCAAAACAATCTTTAATTGCAAAATTAGGCCAAATTGAGAAAGTTAAGATCTGCAACTATGTAAAGCAAAGATAAAGCAGATTGTTTTTATCTCTTTGCTATTTTTAGCAGATTGGGGTTGAGATTTTTCCTTGGGTTGGATTTGAGTTGTTTGCTGGATGGATAAGGTGCTTTATTTGCTTTAAAAGTAGATTTAGTCTATTTTGAGAGGCTTTTCAGTGTGTACATGGAAACAATGAATTTTTCTGCTTTTATGCAGAATTTTGAGACAGTTTTGAGGCCTTTTCCTTGAGCTTTCTTTGTGAGCTCAGATTAGGGTTTGGGAGAATTATATCTTGAAGAAACTTAATTTTTCATCTCCTTCTTAGTTCAGTTGGTAGTTTCTGGCTCTTAACATTTTGGAGCTTGTAAACTCTTGTGTACTCAGTTCATACAGATACACTCTTTTAGTTTCAATAAAGCAGCTGATTTCTTCTCATTTCTTGTCTCAACCTTGTAACAACAATTTGATGTTTTTGTGTTTTCAAGTTTGAAGCCTTATATGTCTCGCTTTTATGAGTCTTTGCATAGAATTTCATGTTTTCAGGTTGCATGATGTATTCAATGCCTTCGAATCTTCATGCAAATTATTGATGAAACCATGTACCAATGAGATTGTGAGAGATATTGTAATAGAGGAATTGTTGTGAGTGGTAAAATCTGAATCTTTCAAAAATAACAGTTAATCATTAGTTAGTGTTAAATTTCATTTTCAAGCTATCCTTCTATCCCTTTTCCTAGAAATTACTTAGAATAATATTCATCATTCAGAGAACCAAATCACTCTAGCGATTCTCTTTTTGCATAGATCACCCACATTTGAAAAGAGTTTCCCTATTTCAACAGATAGTCTAATTTTCTGCAAATCTGATTGATAACAGTATAGTTTGAGTCAAATAAAGCAATCCACCAATCATCGATCTATATTTAGTTTGATTTGCTTTCAAAGAATCATCATCTTGTGTCAACTTACATCTGGTCACCATAGGTGTACCAACTGGCTTTGAATCTTCCATACCAAACTTCTTTAGCAATTCTTTCACATACTTGGACTAAGATATAAAGATCCCTTTATCTAGCTGAGTAATTTGTAATCCCATAAATAATTTCATCTCTCCAATCATAGACATCTCAAACTCACTTTGCATCTCATCAAGAAACTTCATGCACAAAGCATCATCTCCTCCAAAAATGATATTATCAACAAAGACTTCAACAATTAAATATTTTTCATGATAAATCTTGAAATACAGATTACTATCAGTAGTACCTTTATTAAATCCAAGATTCAACAAATATTTTTCCAATCTGGCATACCATGCTCTAGGGGTTTTCTTAAGTCCATACAATGCTTTCTTCAACCGACAAACCATATCTCCCCGATCAGTCATTTGAAATCCATTAGGTTGCTCAACATACACTTCTTCTTCCAATTCACCATTTAGAAATGTTGACTTGACATCCATTTGATAAACCTTGTAGTTTTTGTAAGCAACATAAGCAAGAAATAGTCTCACAGCTTCAATCTAGAAACAAGGGAAAATGTTTCTTCAAAGTCAATTCCTTCCATTTGAGAATATCCTTTACACACCAGTCTTGCTTTGTTTCTAACTTCACCTTGCTCATTCAGTTTGTTTCTCAACACCCATTTAGTTCCAATTATATTTTTGTCCTTAGGTCTAGGAACAAGAATCCATGTATCATTTTTCTCAATTTGTTGTAGTTCTTCTTTCATTGCTTCCACCCAATGTTCATCTTTTCATGCCTCATTGACATTAGTAGGCTTAGTCTTTGAAATCAAACAATATTCTTCTACAATTTTTCCCCTAGTCTGAACACCTTTGTTCTTATCACCTATGATTTGATCTTCTGAATGATTTAGTCTCACATACCTTGGAGTCTTAGGATGTTCTTGAACTTCAGGCTCTTGTGATCTTACTTTTGTACTTTCACTAGTTCCTTCCTCTTGATTTTCTAGATTCACCAAAATGATCTGAACTTGATTTGAAGTTTGAACTTTCTTTCCTTTATCTAAATTATCATTTTGATCATTTAAATCATATCCATAGGTTCTGTATGGTCTAGCTATGTCTTCATCAACCCTGACATTTGCACTTTCAACTATTTTCCTCAATCTCTTATTGTAGCACCAGTATCCCTTTCTTTTAGTAGAATAACTAAGAAAGATTCCTTCATCACTCCTAGCATCAAAATTTCCTATATCTTCATCTCTTTTGATATAGTATCTACTCCCAAAGATTTTGAAGTATCTAACAGTAGGCTTATGACCATACCATATCTCATAAGGGGTCTTACCAGTATCACCTTTGACTTGTACCTAGTTGAGAGTGTAAACAACAGTACTCACAACTTCTCTCTAGTAGATATGAGGTACATTTCATTCCAATATCATAGTTCTAGTAGCTTTTTCAATTGTCATGTTCTTCCTTTCCACAACTCCATTTTGCTGAGGGGTCCACAATGTAGATAATTGTCTCTTTATACCATGTTATTCACAAAAAGAATTAAACTCGCTGGAATTGAATTCACCACCTCTATATGATCTCAGACATTTAATCTTCATACCTATCTCTGTCTCAACCATAGCCTTGAAAATTTTGAACTTCTCTAGAGCTTCATATTTTTCCCTTAAGAAAGTAACCCATGTCATTCTAGAATAATCATCAATAAGTAACATGAAATACTTGTATCCTTGTAAACTTTTGATTCAAGAAGGACCACACAATTCAGTATGCATAAGCTCTAACAATTCATTTGAGCAATGTTGTTTGCTCCGAAATGAAACTCTAGTTTGCTTCCCTAACTGACATTCCTTGCACATAGAATTAGTAGGTTTTATCAACTTAGGAAGATCTCTCATAGCCTACGTAGAACTTATCTGGATAATATTATCAAAGTTTACATCACACATTCTCCTATGCCACAACCAACTTTCATCAACTTGAGCAATAAGAAAACTTTTAATAGCAACACTCAGGTGAAATATATTACCTTTTTTTTTGTACCTAATGCAATCACATTTACAAAACTTCCCAATATTCTACACTTTCCATCTTTTAATTGAAGATTGTGTCCCTTATCAACCATTTGTCCAACGCTTAAAAGATTATGCTTCAGACCTTCCACATATAGGACATCATCAGTGTTATGCTTACCATCAAGAGAAATGCATCCTCTACAATGAATTACACTTGCTTTGTCATCACCAAATCTTACAACACCACCATCATACTTTTCCAAGCTCACAAACTTACTTTTATCACTTGTAATGTGATGAGAGCATCCATTGTCAATCACCCATTTATCTTTCTCTTCAACTCTTGCAGCTAGGGATTTCTCCACATTTGTACAACTAGTAGATTCAGTAGACACGAGATTGTTTTACTTGATAGTAATAAATACCCATTCATCCTCACTTACATTCCCTTTATCAAATTCATCATCTGTCACACCTTCATCAACAACATAATAACACTTTATTTGAAATCTAGGCTTGCTAGGCCTTGAATTAGGAACTCTTTCTAGACACCTTGAGGAAAAATGACCTATCTTATTGCAAGAAAAAAATTTAATAGGAAACTTCCCTTTATACTTACCTTCTCCTCTGGCTTCCATTTTGACAATAAGTTCTTCAAGTTCATCTAGTTTTCTATCTTCTTCTTCAATCTCTCTCATTTCATCCTCATACTTGAATATCTTTCTAGAACTTTCACCCAAATCATATCTCTATTTATCACTTCCAGAGGTAGTAGCCTTGAATGCAAATTCTATCTTAGGAAGAGCATCACCAAATTCACTCAACTCAAAAGCAATAATTTTACCAATCAACATATCTTTGGTTACATTTGTTATAGTTAGGAGCTCCTCAATAGCAATAGCTTTTAATTTGTATGCAATAGGAAAAGATATGAGCACTTTAGCAACAATCTTTGATTCTTCCAATTGTCCACCAATACATCTAATACTGCACACAAGTTCATTCACTCTTTGCATAAAAGAAAAGATATAGCAATAGATTTGAATTTGTATGCAACAGGAAAAGATATGAGCACTTTAACAACAATCTCTGATTCTTCCAATTCTCCACCAGCACATCTGATACTGCACACAAGTTCATTCACTCTTTGCATGAAAGAAGTAATTTTCTCATCATCATCCATTCTCAACATTTCATATTTCCCTTTCACACTTTACAACTTATCAATCTTCACATTAGCATCACCTTCATATAAAGTTTCCAACTTTTTCTAGATCTCATAAGCAGTCTTCAGATCCATAACATTTGTCATCTCAAAATCAGTCAGAGCACTCAACAATGCTTCCTGAGCCCTGATATTGTACTCAACATCCTTAATCTCACCAATAGTAGGACCATTCTGTGGGATAACATACCTATTCCTTGTAATGGTCTAGTAGCGTTTACCAATGCATCTTAGATGAAACTCCATTTGAGTCTTCCATAGAGAATAATTTGTTCCATCAAATCTCAAACAATCCTTCTTATATGTTGCCATCCCAGATCACCTCAAGCTATTAAAATTCTTCCAAGGAACCTGCTCTAATACCAATTGTTGGAAACACAAGGGAAGACAACTGAGAGGTGGGTGAATCAGTTGTCACATAAATTTAAACTTATTAAACTTATTAACCTTATTCTTGGATTTGATTAATAACCATGAAAGAATAAATCATCAACACACTAGAAACAAACATAACACCAAGATATTTTACATGAAAACCTTGTTAGGGGAAAAACCATGGTGGAGGTCAGTCCACAAGATTATACCCTATTAAAAATATAAATAAGAATAAATGGAGAATGCGCATGCATTCAGGCACACTGCCTAGAGCTCACTGCTCAAATACAAGGCTTATTGCCCAAAGGAAAAAAACACTATCTTACAGAAACATTCAGATTACATCCATAGGATTTTGAACTAAGAAAATAGCATCTGCTAATGCCTGATTATAGTTTCAGTTAAGCACATGAACACTTCTTCACACTCTTCTTCTACCTTCGAATGATTAGGACATTATTCACACATCTCACACACACACATGCCTTCAAATGGAATACACAATAGCTTATATATATCGACAACAAGAGATTACATCGCTACATGTCAGCTTCAATAAAATAATAAAACATATGCAAACTATCAGCCCAAAACAAAATCCTCAAACATGAAACACCTTCAAAAATTATTCCACGAAGATCCACAACACACTATAATTACCCTGTTAGCCATGAACATGAAAAACATGAATACGCAAGAGAAAAACACCAATCGTGAGCACAACGATCAATGCGGATGTGCAACATAGATAGAGCATGATCTAGAAACATCCACAAACATCATGAATCACCAGAGAAACATCTACAACAACTAAACTTACTAGAATCACATCATCTTCATTCAAGAACACCAACTAAAGCAACAAAAAAACTATCAGAACATAGATACTCATAACTCAATCAAATCTTCATGTGGATCTCTAAACGTAACGTGGATAAACTAGATATACTCAACAACAAACCCTTTAATCCACAACCTATGATCATCAATGTACTGAACTCAACAACATATTGAACTTCACTTCATCACCGACAACCTGCAACTCATTTTTATTACAATTTTCTCAATATCCTCGACATATACAACCTTAAAGACATTAATTCCAATAGTGTTGACATCAATGAAAACCACATATTAGAAACATCCAATAGATTCCTCTTGTCCTTGGATTATTTCCAAAGATGCAATTCATCTTTTGAATCAATCTAATTTTCTCGATAAAATTGGTACTAATTTCGAGTATTAAACCTCCTTCAATCATTTTGGTCCCTAGAAGATATAAAATTTAATTACATACCTAATTACCAAGCATGATATTTTCTTGTTAGCTCCATGAATTCACTTAATCATATAGGTGAGTTCCAACTTTGGTATATCCTATTTGAGCTCAAGTAACAACCCCAATGTTCTACTCAGTAAAATTTCCAACATTTCATGGTTAAGTGAAAATTCTATGACACCCCTACCAAGTTGTGGAAATTAGCAAATTTGGAGCAACATGGGAACACTCCTAGGCTGTGGGTCACCTAAACTTGGAGTGGACCTCCATAAAAGGCTAGCTCCTAATTGGTGTCACCTAATCTATTTCTAAACTAATGCTTTTATGAGGAAAGAGTAAGAAGGAAACATGAAAATTAAACTTAACTGAAAGCTTTAAAGGGTGATACACCAAACACTAACTAAAACTTGTAAAACAACTTGCATACACAGGTTATTTAACTATAAGCTTGATAAACACAACTCAATATTGATATGTTTTACATTAGTATTTTGTGAGAAGACTGCAATGCACACTCCTAGAAGGAAAAAAAACTTTGATAGCTAAAACATTCTACTACACAACACAACTTACAACCTACAACTGCATCTTCATTCTATTTAAAGATTCCATTGATGAGACACAAAACTAGGAATGATAAAATTCACAAGAATTTGCATCAAATCATCAAAATACGTACAATGAAACAAAAAAATGAGAAGGTAAAACTGTTTATCTCTATTAAAACCAATGCATGAACTGCTATACAATTGGAAACACAAGGGAAGACAACTGAGAGGGGGGGTGAACCAGTTGTCATGAAAATTATACAAATTAAACTTATTCTCAGATCTAATAAATAAACATGAAAGCATAAACCATCACCACATCAGAAACACACATAACACCAAGATTTTTTACGTGGAAACCTTGTTAGGGGAAAAACCATGGTGGAGGTTAATCCACAAGATTATACCCTGTTAAAAGTATAAAATAATTGTAAATGGGGAATGCACATGCATTCAGGTGCACTGCCTAGAGCTCACTGCTTAAATACAAAAGAGATTACTACCCAAAGGAAGAAACACTGTCTTAAAAAAATATTCGGATTACATCTAGAAGATTTTGAACTAAGAAAATAGCATCTCCTAATGCCTGGTTACAGATCCGGTTAAGCACATAAACACCTTCTCACTCTTCTTCACACTTTACTTCTTTTGAATGATTTGAACATTATTCACACACAACACTCACACACCACTACATCACATGCCTTCAAATGGTATAAAAAATCGATCATATATATCCACAACTAAGAATAACATCATCTACATGTCATTTTTAACAAAATATAAAATATCTACAAACTATTGGCCCAATCCATAAAAAAAATTCAATGTGCACCAACCAATGTCAGCCACAACATAGTGAAGACCCAAAACAACATCCTCAAACATGAACCACCTTCAAAAAATATTCCTCAAAGATCCACAACATGCTACAATCACCCTGTCATCCATGATCATGAACAACATGAACACACAGAAGAAAATCACCAATTGCCAGCAAAACGATCAATGTGGATCAACAACACATATAGAGAATGAATTAGAAACATCCACAAGAATCATGAATCACTACAGAAGCATCCACAACAACTCAAATTACTAGAATCACATTATCTTCTTTCAGGAATACCAACTGAAACAACAAAACAACTGTCAGAATACAAATACTCATAACTCGATCAAATCTTCATGAAAATCTTTAAAACATTACGTGGATAAACTAGATATACTCAAAAACAAACCATTTAATCCACAACCTCTTATCATCAATATATTGAGCTAGCCAACAACATGATGGCTATACTGAACTTCACTACATCACTAACAACCTGCAACTTATGTCATTACAATTTTCTCAATATCCTTGATATATACAACCTTAGAAACATTAATGCCAATAGTGTTGACATCAATGACAACCACATATCAAAAATATCCAACAGTCTCCCCCTTTGGTATTGATGGAAACACATGATGTGAAAAAAACCATCAACTCAACTTTCTCTTAGCACTTTCTCCCCCTTAGATTTTGACTCTTTTCTCAACTTTTTCACAGTTTTTCACATGACTCTTCTCCCCCTTTGACATCAATGACAAAGATACACATTATATTTCTCCACACAAGCTCTAAACCACATTTCTAAACATCTGACTACTTCCCCTATGTAGTAGCCACCACAACATAAACCCAAATCAAGATATGACTATGAAATGCACAGACTGATGCAAGTCAATGAATCTTAGTTCTAATTACGAGGGGTAATCACCCCTAGCTTCCCTCTGAGATACTCAAAAGCATCCTTAGGAAAAGGCTTGGTAAAGATATCTGCAATTTTTTCCTTATTGGGCACATACTCCAATTTGACTTCCTTTTCACTCACATCCTCTCTCAAAAAGTGAAATTTGATAGATATATGCTTGATTTTTGAATGCAACACAAAATTCTTAGAAATTTTAATTGCACTTGAATTGTCATAGAATATAGCAATAGTTTCATCATACACAAATCTAATATCTTTCAACATCTGCTTCATCCACAAAAATTGAGTACAATTGTTAGCAGCAACAATGTATTTTTCCTTTGTAGTAGATAAAGAAATGGCATTTTGCTTCTTACTTAACCATGAAATCAACTTCTTTCCCAAGAAAAATGCACCACCACTAGTGCTCTTTCTATCATTCACATTTCCTGCCCAATCAACATCAATAAAATCACTCAAAGTAAGGTCATCTTCTTTAGGATACCATAGGCTAAAATCAATTGTCCCCTTCAAGTACCAGAAAATCCTCTTTACAATTATCACATTAGATTCCTTAGGATCAGCTTGAAATCTTGCAACAATGCATACAACATTCATGATATCAGGTCTAGTTTGAGTCAAATAAAGCAGTCCACCAGTCATGGATCTGTATCTAGTCTGATTTGTTTTAGGAGAATCATCATCTTGTGACTTACATCCAGTCACCATGGGTGTACCAACTAGATTTGAATCTTCCAAACCAAACTTCTTTAGCAATTCTTTCACATACTTGGAATGAGATATAAAGATCCCTCTATCTAGCTGAGTAATTTGCAATCCCAAAAAGAATTTCATTTCTCCAATCATAGACATCTCAAACTCACTTTGCATCTCATCAACAAACTTCATGCACAAAATATCATCTCCTCCAAAAATGATATCATCAACAAAGACTTCAACAATCAAATCTTTATCATGATCAATCTTGAAATACAAATTACTGTTAGTAGTACCTTTATTAAATCCAAGCTTCAACAAATAGTTGTCCAATCTGGCATACCATGCTCTTAGGGCTTGCTTAATTCCATACAATGTGTTCTTCAGCTGACAAACCATATCTCCCTAATTAGTTAATTGAAATCCATCAGGCTGCTCAACATACGCTTCTTCTTCCAATTCACCATTTAGAAATGCTAACTTAACATCCATCTGATAAACCTTGAAATTTTTGTAAGAAACATAAGCAAGAAATAGTCTCACAACTTCAATCCTAGCAACAGAAGAAAAAGTTTCTTCAAATTCAATTCCTTCCATCTGAGAACATCCTTTACACACCAGTCTTGCTTTGTTTCTAACAACTTCACCTTGCTCATTCAGTTTGTTCTAAAAGACCCATTTAGTTCCAATTACATTTTTTTCCTTAGGTCTAGGAACAAGAATCCATGTATCATTCTTCTCAATTTGTATGATTTCTTCTTTCATTGCTTCCACCAAATGTTCATCTTTGCATGCTTTATTGACACTATTAGGCTCAATCTTCGAGATCAAATAATATTCTTCTACAATTCTTCTCCTAGTTTGAACACCTTTGTTCTTATCACCAATAATATGATTTTTTGAATGATTTAGTCTTACATACCTTGAAGTCTTAGGATGTTCTTGAACTTCAGGCTCTTGTGATCTTACTTCTGCACTTTCATTAGTTCCTTCCTCTTGATTTTCCTGATTCACTGGAATGATCTAAACTTGATTTGTAGTCTAAACTTTCTTTCCTTTATCTAAATTTTTGAATCATATCCACAAGTTCTGGATGGTATAATTGTTTCTTCATCGACCTTGACATTAACACTTTCAATTACTTTCCTCAATCTCTTATTTTAGCTCCGATAGGCTTTACTTTTAGTAGAATAACCAAGAAAGATTCCTTCATCACTTCTAGCATCAAACTTTCCTGTATCTTCATCTCCTTTGATATAGAATTTACTCCCAAAGATTTTGAAGTATCTAACAATAGGCTTATGACCATACCCTAGCTCACAAGAAGTCTTACCAGTATCACCTTTGATTTGTACCTAGTTGAGAGTGTAAACAACAATACTCACACCTTCTCTCCAGTAGATATGAGGAACATTTCCTTCCAACATCATAGTCCTATTAGCTTCTTGAATTGTCATGTTCTTCCTTTCCACAACTCCATTTTGCTGAGGGGTCCGTGGTGCAGATAATTGTCTCTTTATCCCATGCTCTTCACAAAAAGAATTAAACTCACCGGAAGTGAATTCACCACCTGTATTTGATCTTAGACATTTAATCTTTAGACCTATCTTTGTCTCAACCATAGCCTTAAAAATATTGAATTTCTCTAGAGCTTCATATTTTTCCCTTAAGAAAGTAACCCACATCATCCTAGAATAATCATCAATAAGTAACATGAAATACTTGTATCCTTGTAAACTTATGACTCTAGAAGGGCCACACAAGTCAATATGCACAAGCTCCAACACTTCATTTGAACAATGTTGTTTTCCCCTGAATGAAACTCGAGCTTACTTCCCTAACTGACATTCCTTGCATATAGCATTAGTAGGTTTCATCAACTTAAGAAGATATCTCACTTCCTGAGTAGAACTTATCTTGATAATATTATCAAAGTTTACATAACACATTCTCCTATGCCACATCCAACTTTCATCAACTTGAGCAATCAAACAACTTTTACCAGTAGCATTCAGGTGAAAGATATTACCTTTTGTTTTTGTACTAGATGCAATCACATTTTTGGAACTCCCCAATATTATACACTTTCCATTCTTGAATTGAATATTTTATCCTTTTTCAACCATTTTTCCAACACTTACAAGATTATGCTTCAAACCTTCCACATATAGAATATCATTAGTATTATGCTTACCATCAAGAGAAATGGATCCTTTGCCATGGATTACTCCAGATTTATCATCACCAAATATTACAACACCACCATCATACTTTTCCAAGCTCACAAATTTGATTTTACCACCTGTCATGTGATGAGAGCATCCACTATCAATCACCCATTCATCTTTTTCTTCAACTCGGGAAGCTAGGGATTTCTCTGCATTTGTGCACTTAGTAGATTTAATAGGTATAGGATCATTTTCCTTGATAGAAATAAATACCCATTAATCCTCACTTACATTCCCTTTATCAGATTCATCATCTGTCACACCTTCATCAACAACAAAATAACACTTTCTTTGGAATCTAGATTTAGGAACTCTTTCCGAACACCTTGAGGAAAAATGACCTATCTTATTGCAAGAAAAACATTTAATAGAAAATTTCCCTTTATACTTACCTTCTCCTCTAGCTTCCCTCTTGAAAATAAGTGCTTCAAGCTCATCTAGTTTTATCTCTTCTTCTTCAATCTCTCTCATTTCCTCCTCATAATTGAACACCTTTCTAGAAGAACTTTCACCCAGATCATATCTCTGCTTATCTCTTTCAGAGATAGTAGCTTTGAATGCAGATTTTGTCTTAGGAAGAGAATCACCAAACTCACTTAACTCAAAATTAGTAAGCTTAACGATCAACATGTCTCTGGTTACATTTGTCATGGTCTGGATCTCCTCAATACCAGTAGCTTTGGCTTTGTATGCAGCACAAAAGGATCTGAGAAATTTAGCAACAACCTCTGATTCTTCCAATGTTCCACCAACACATCTGATACTACACAAAAGTTCATTCACTCTTTGCATAAAAGAAGTGATGTTCTCTTCTTCACCCTTTCTCAACATTTCATATTTCCCTTTCAGGCTTTGCAACTTAGCAATCTTCACATGGGTATCACCTTCATACAAATTTTCCAACTTTTTTCCAAATCTCATAAGCAGTCTTCAGCTCCATTACATTTTTCATCTCAGAATCAATCAAAGCACTCAACAATGCTTCCTTAGCCTTGATATTGTACTCGGCTTCCTTCATCTCATATGTAGTAGAAGGACCATTTTGTGGAATGATATACCTATTCTTTATAATTTTCTAGTAAGGTTCACCAATGCATCTCAAATGACACTCCATTCGAGTCTTCCATAGAGAATAATTAGTTCCATCAAATCTCATACTATCCTTCTTATATGTTGCCATCTCGGATCACCTCAAGTTATTAAACTTCTTCCAAGGAACCTACTCTGATACCAATTGTTGGCAACACAAGGTAAAACAACTAAGAGGGGGGGTGAATCAGTTGTCACAAAAATTCTACAAAAAATTATTCTCAAATCTAATAAATAAACATGAAAGCATAAACCATCACCGCATCAGAAACACACATAACACCAAGATTTTTTACGTGGAAACCTTGTTAGGGGAAAAACCATGGTTGAGGTTAATCCATAAGATTATGCCCTTTTAAAAGTATAAAATAATTGTAAATGGGGAATGAACATGCATTCAGGCACACTACCTAGAGCTCACTACTCAAATACAAAAGGGCTTACTGGCCAAAGGAAGACACAATGTCTTACAAAAATATTCGAATTACATCCAAAAGATTTTGAACTGAGAAAATAGCATCTCCTAATACCTGGTTACAGTTCTGGTTAAGCACATAAACACTTGCTCACTCTTCTTCACACCTTACTTCTGCTTTCAAATGATCTGAACATTATTCGCACACCACTACATCACATGCCTTCAAAAGGTATAAACAATCGATCATATTATCCAAAACTAAGAATAACATCATCTACATGTCGACTTTAATAAAATATAAAATATGTACAAACTGTTGGCCCAATCCATAAACAATTTTCAATGTGAACCAACCAATGTCAGCAACAACATATTGAAGACCCAGAGCAACATCCCTGAACACGAACCACCTTTGAAAATTATTCCTCGAAGATCCACAACATGCTACAATCACCCTATCGCCCATGATCATGAAAAACATGAACACACAGAAGAAAATCACCTATTGCGAGCACAATGATCAATGCGGATCACCAACACATATATAGTACAATCTAGAAACATCCACAAGCATCATGAATCACTACAAAAGAATCCGCAACAACTCAAATTACTATAATCACATTATCTTCTTTTAGGAACACTATCTGAAGCAACAAAATGACTGTCAGAATACAAATACTCATAACTTGATCAAATCTTCATGCAGATCTTTGAAACTTTATGTGGATAAACTAGATATACTCAACAACAAACCCTTTAATCCACAACCTCTTATCATCTATATATTGAGCTAGCGAAAAAAATGATGGCTATACTGAACTTCATTGCATCACTAAAAAAACACCAATTGAAGCAAAAAAATGACTGTCAAAATACATATACTCATAACTTGATCAAATCTTCATGCAGATCTCTGAAACTTTACGTGGATAAACTAGATATACTTGAAAACAAACCCTTTAAACCACAACCTCTTATCATCACTATACTGAGCTAGCCAACATCATGATGGCTATACTGAACTTCACTGCATCACTGACAACCTACAACTTATTTCATTACAATTTTCTCAATATCCTTGAAATATACAACCTTAGAGACATTAATTCCAATAGTGTTAACATCAATGACAACCACATATCAGCAATATCCAACATATGAAAACCTATCAAAAGAGTTACAATCTGCTCCTGTTGAAAAGATAACTCCAGAAAACAAGCTACCACACTACTGGAAAGAAAGAACTAACTCCAAAAATCTATTTGAAGTTACTTATGCAAAAATTCAAACAACTACCCCACACATGTCTTTCTAGAAACTCCTGGTCGAATGTAGCAGAAATGCCAAAAAAGAACCTTCCAAAACTCCTCCAAAATGCCTCCAAAGTGAAAAAAGTCAAGCTAGGACCCAAGTCACACTAAAAGCATGACAAAAAAGCCTCTAAATGGCCCATTTACTCCAAAATAAATCAAAGATAAAACTCACACACCTTTCCTATGTTGACTAGTGATCATTATATCTCCAAGAGCTTTGACTCATGCTCCTTGTGTGTTTGCAAAAAACATAAGACCTTATTTTTCATTTAAGATAACAATTTGATTAAGTGACTTATAATAACATCACTTAATCAAAATGTTTTACATTTCAAAATAAAATGCAAAATTAAAGGCCCTACTATTCCTTGAAATTTAATGTAGCAAACACACACATCAAAATTTTGCATTATGAATAACATCAAATAAAGTGATTTATAGACACATCACTTAAATAATGTTTTACATTTCAGAATAAATGCAAAATAATAACAATTTCCTCAATCACCCCTAAATGCTTGTAAGAGCATCAAAGCTAGCTTAAACTCCCTTAAGACATTGATAAAGCATAGCTCACCATTATTTCTGCATTTAAAATTAATACTTGAGTAAAGTGATTTATAAACATCACTTGGTCAAACATTTTACACTTCAAAATAAATGTAAAAATAGTAAACTTGTAGCTCGACCTATTTGGGAGGTCAAAATGCAAACTCCTAAGTCTTGAAAGGCTTACATACAAAGTGATGAAATACTAAAAACAAAGTCTTAAGTCTTGAAAGACTTGCAATTTTCAAGGGGACATACAAAAAATCACTAAGGCACATACTTGGCCACAACATACAATAGTTCATTGCAAAAGAATTTAAACAAAAGGTAAAAATTACCTTTTTTGGCCTCATTAGGGTAGAAATCCTAAAAAAAATGAAGCAAATGAGAGAAAAGCATTTAATTTTATCATCGAACTTTCTTGAAGCTCCTCTTGGCTACCAACAAGGGTTTCAACTAGGGCATTTTTTTGTTTCTCATGGCGTATTTTGAGTTGTTTTTCTGAAGAATAATAACTGGAAAAGCAAAGTAAGTTCCATTCTTGACATCAATTTGGCTTTTTCTCCATTTTGAAGGTTATTCAAGTTTTTCAAGGCCGCGACTTCTGTGTTTTTCTAATGTATCTTTGTGCCTTGTTTTTTGTAGAATATTTCTCCTTTCGGGCCGCCATGGAAGCTTGACTATGAGCTTTTGGAAGAAGAAAAAAGGAAAAATCTCATTGCCTCTCATGCATCTTTCTTTTAGCAATCAAAAGAGGGTAAGTTTCTAGCAAACCTCTGAATTTATGACTTTATTTATGAGAAAACAAGCCAAATTTGAGCTCTATAATGTTGGAAACTTGTGAATATTTTTTCATACTTCCCTATGATTTTAATGCATCTCCATTGCCACAGTTGTGTGTTCATTTTCAGAAAGAAAATATTGTTTTGTATGGCAGGTCGTGGCCTCCCTCAATACCATATGGGTATTTTCATTTGGACTTCTAGAAAGAGGGTTTGAAACCCAAGCCTATAACTTACTATTACATGAAGAAAAACATAGAAAACAAAGACTTGACCTCACCATAAAGCTATAGGATTTCCATATTCGAAACCCTATTCAATTTGATGCTTTTTTGAAAATTGCACTCTCTATTTCAGTGAGTAAAATGCTTTTCTTTTGAGCCTCTATTTGTAGTGTTAGTTTTTTCCCTCTTATGAAATGGGTCGTGGTAACTCCATTATGCATTATATGAAGAAAAATAGAGAAATCTCTCCATATTATTTTGCATTTGTGATTTTGAGACAAACCCCAGATGGGTTTTTGCATCTTGTGAAGAAAATTGCTTCTTCAGGCCACAACCATGTGTTTTTGTAGGTGTCCATTTGAGTTCTTTTGTTTCTCTGCAAATCATAAAGGGTTCCATCATAACCCTAGCCCTTGAAATTTATCGTTTTCTTTTTAAGAAAAAAGGTCATGGCTCGGCCTAGGGTTTACATTCATTTGTATTTGTTTTGTGCTTCATCTACTTGAACACATTGTAAGGAAAGCTAAGGTGCGGAAACAACTCTCCTAATGTCAAAACCTCAGGAAAGAATGTAGAGACTCATTTAAATTTTTACAATTACGGTCCAATTAAGATGCACTTGAAAGAGATAACATAAATAAAGTATTTTACAAACACATATGAACACCAGATTTATGTGGGAAAACCCTTACAAGAGAAAAACCCACCACACCAAGAGAAGTCACTTTGTATTACAGTAATAAAGATTACATATAGAATTCTGACTTATCTTTCTGATGTCAGTTTACAACAACATTCACCATGAATAACCTTGTTACAGAACATTCACATTATATTCTTCACAAAATAGAATTCATCCACTGATTATACAATCACACAATAATCCGTCGATCCATCGAACCAGACATCATCTGCTACTCCATACTATATTCATGTCATTCTTGTTTGTCAAGCTTCCTCTCAGAATTGCCACAATGAACTATCTTCCAACGGTTCCCATTCGGCTCCTCTGATTGGCCATTGATTCACCACGTAGGATGGTCTTCTCTCGGTCAAAGCGATCAACCTGTGTTGGCATGTCGATGAGACACAAGAAGTGTCTCCTCGATGCCCAAAGGCTTCACCATCGATGTTGCCAAGAGTCATCCTTATCACTAAGACGTTTTACTGAGCTCATAAGTTGCATCGACTTCAATTTTCCTTTTGGCAAGACTATCACTCTTTGGTGAGACCACATATTGATATCCTAAGTCACCCTGAAGAGTCATACTGTCAGAAAAACATTTCGCTCTCGCCAAGACCTCCCACCGAGTCTTCATGTTGTTCCAAAGCATCCACCAGTCGGTGAGACTCATCACTTTCGCCAGGGCTTCATACTGAGGTCCATAAGTCACATAGACATGAGTATTCTCATCGGCAAGACAATTGTCTTTCGCCGAGACATCCTACTAATTTCTTATATTATATCGAAGTGTTCATCAGTTGGAAAGACTCTGCCGCTATTGCTAAGACGTTACTTCGAAGCCTCCAGTCATACTGAGTGCCAAATAATAGTCGGCAAGACCTATTACTTTCACTGAGAGTTCTTATCGAAGTCACATGTTACACCGATGAAATCATTCGGTGAGACACCACACATCGGTAAGACTTCATATCAAAGCAAGTGTGTTACATCGATGACTTCAAGATTTTCCCTGTCGGTGAGACCTCTCTTCATCGCTAAGACTTCTTCCCGAGATCCTTATGTTACCCTAAGTGAATATTGTCGATGAGACATTCCTATCCCTGAGAGCTCATAGTGAACCTCTAAGACTCTCCCCGATATTCGATAAACTCCAAAATTTGACAAGAGGTCTCTAGGGGCAGTGAGAGGTTATACCGAATGAAATGTCACAATGATAGGCTTCTTTAGTGAGACTGAAGCAAGGTTCCATTGACCTGAATAATTTCAACAAGGTTTCAACTGCTAGTTGGCCAGACACAAAACATGTCACACCGACTTGGCTCCAATAGAGGTTACAACCTGTGTTGATTTAGGCATATATTTCTAGCAATCTCCCACTTGACGAAGATCACACAGGCACCTCTAGAGCACAACATAACGACTGAAAAACATGGGCACTGGGGCCCATTGAATTGGAACACCACCTGAACTTGTTTGTGCTAATTGGCTTCATCAATGCATTTGCAACATTCTCCAGAGTATCAGCCTTTTCCAAAATGAGCTTTCCATCCTCTACCATATCTCGTACAAAATGATACTACGCATCTATATGTTTCATTCTGGCATGGAAAGTAGGATTCTTTTCCAGACAAATTGCACTCTGACTATCACAGAAAATAGTTATTTCCCCTGCATCAAAATCAATGTTAGAACAAAAATGTTTCAACCAAATTTCTTCTTTACAAGCATGTGTAGCTGCCATATATTTAACCTCTATAGTAGACCAAGTGACTACAGCCTGCCGCTTACTCATCCAGCTCACTACACCACCATTCATCATGAAAATGTATCCACTAGTGGACCTCCTGCTGTTAATGTCCCCTGCCCAATCAGAATCTACATAACCACGAATGCTGAGAGTCTTATGTGATTCAACCAAGTTCCCATGGTAACACAGAGCATATTCTGAAGTTCCCTTCAGATATATGAATACTCTCTTCACAACATCCCAATGTATTCTTGCAGGATTAGCCATAAAGCGACTAAGAACTCCCACTGCTTGGGAAATGTTTGGCCTTGTACAAACCATTGCATACATAAGACTTCCAATGGCACTAGCATAGGGTACATTGTTCATGTCCTCCATCTCAGAAGGAGATTTTGGACAGTCCTCAACAAATAGCTTTGTTCCCTGCAAGACTGGAACAACTAGCTGCTTGTAATCATTCATGCACAATCTCTCTAGAACAGTCTTGATATACTTACTCTGACTAAGCCAAAGCTTTCTATTAGCCCTATCTCTGGTTATCTCCATCCCCAGAATATACCTTGCTGCACCAAGATCTTTCATTTCAAACTTAGCAGACAACAGAGACTTAAGATCATAAATCATTAGCTTACTATTGCCTATGAACAACACATCATCAACATAGAGAGCAATAATAAGAACTCGATCACTTTCAAATTTATAATAGACACAATGATTAGATTTTGATCTCACAAATCCCAAAGATAATACAAAAGTATCAAATTTCTAGTACCACATTCTAGGAGACTGCTTTAACCCATACTGCGATTTCTTCAACTTGCATACCAGTTTTTCTTTACCTCTTTCAAAAAAGTGCTCAGGCTAGGACATATAGATTTCTTCTTCAAGATCATCATGAAGAAATGTTTTCTTCACATCCATCTGTTCGACCTCTAAGTCATATGCTACTGCAAGTGACAAAAGAAATCTGATAGATGTCAACTTTGCTATAGGAGAAAAAATCTCCCCATAATCAATTCCCTCGACCTGGGAATAACCCTTTGCAACCAATCTCACCTTTTACTTTTCCACACTGACATACAAACCAATCTTCTTCTTAAATACCCATTTGCAGCCCACAACTTTTCTACCTTCAGGAAAGGGCACCAAATTCTAGGTATCATTCTTTTCTAATGATGCCATTTCTTCTTTCATGGCTTCCAACCAAGAGTCTGAATCAGACATTCTAAATGCCTCTTTTATAGTCCTAGGCTCATCAGTGCTAGAAATCAAAGCATAGGCACAAGTAGAATCAATCAAAGAGAACCCATACCTATGAGGTTGTTTTCTTTCACGGGTTGACCTCCTCAATGGCTGAGGCTGAGATTGTTCTTCTTCTTCTTAACTTTCATAATTGCTTGAGCTCTCCTCAGTTTTATGTACATTTTGAATTTTCAATTCCTCTTTCTCTGGTGTCAGAGGAATTACAAATACATCCTTATTGTTTTTAGACTTTGTCTCTGACTGCATATCCATGGTAGAAGGCTTCAGCTCATGAAAGATTACACTTCTGTTGTACATAACCTTCTCCGTATTAGGATTCCAAAGCTTGTATCCTTTTATGTTCGCACTATAGCCAATAAAAATACATTTGGCAGTCTTGTTCTCCAACTTAGATATTTTCTCATTCAACACATATGCATATGCTTCACAGCCAAAGACTCGAATGTGTTTAAGAGAGGGCTTCTTACCAGACCACACTTCCAAAGGTGTTTTCTCAACAAGAGCAGAGTTTGGAGAATGATTTATTAGGTAACATGCAGTAGATACAGCCTCATCCCATAACTTCTCCTCCAAGCCAGCACTACTAAGCATACTTTGTGCTCTCTCCATCACTGTCCTATTGAACCTTTCTGCAACTCCATTCTATTGTGGAGTATAAGGTGTAGTCTTATGTCTTTTAATCCCACGGTCTTTGCAATACCTCTCGAATTCATTAGAACAAAATTCACCGCCATTATCAGTCTGTTGTCAATAGTTTTGCACCCTATTGAATGCAATATTCAACAAACTACTAAAACATGGAAACCTTCTTCAGATGTGGGTGATCTAAACGAAGAAGGAATCTCCAGAGCGAGCTGGTTCTTTGAATGATGAATTCTATTCTAAAATAACCTCTGAGGAAAGGGATAAAAGATGACTGAACATAAAAACCTATTTCTTACAGATGATTCACCAAAATTATAAGAATTCAGACCTAACCACTCATAACAGCTTCTCTATTGCAGTAATTCTCACAATCTCATTGGCACATATCCCATCAGTGATTTATGTGAAGATCTGGAAAACAGATACAACATGCAACCTAAAACATGTAATTCTGAAACACAACCTATAACAACAAGACATGAAAGGATTCCAATTTGAAAACACAAATACATTAGATTGCCATTACAAAATTTGAGATAAAAAATAAGAAGGATAAATCTGCTACTTTATTAAAACTGAAATAGTGTCAATCTGCCAAAACTGAGTACAAAGGGTTCACAAGCTAAAAAAATGCATATGAGCAAGAACTGACATCTAAACTTTGAGAGAAAGAAAAAAGACTAAGTCTTTCAAAACATAGCTCTCCAGAAACCCTAATCTGAGCTCAAAAAAAAACTCCAAGAAAAAGGCCTCAAACTGTCTCAAAAATTGCCTAAAAGTAGAAAAAAGCACAATGCTTTTATGATCACATAGTCAAGCCTCTAAAAATAGGCTAATTTTGCTTTAAAAGCTCAAAAAACATCTTATCTCTCCAAGATAGGTATGAAATCCAACCAAGGGAAAATTCAACAAAAATCTGCTAAAAATAGCAAGAAAACACAAAGCAATTTATAGAATATCGCTTTATGATTCTGCTTTACAAGATGCAGATTTGCACAATTAATCTTATTTTTGCAATTAAAGATTGAAAATCTTTTGCAAAAATAAAAATAAAAAAATCCTTGTTTCTCCATTACAATATTTTGATTTTCCTCAAAAATCATAAAAAACATTACACAATGATCTCTTTTCACCTTATCTCGAATCTTATTATTCTCCAAAATCAACTAAAATCAGAACCCTAAAGAATAATTGACCCTAATTCATAGGGTATTCATACCCTTAATTGATTTTCAATATTCAAGCCCTTCAAAATTACTAAGGAAAGAATAAATCTTAAAGACTTAACCTTCAACCTAACAAAGAAGATTCGGCCCCCTCACATAAGCATTAAACTCAAATTTTAATAAAGTCACAATAAAAACATTATGAATTTCGGCCTCCATTCAAAATTTGACATGTGCTTTGACCAAATCTTCTGGATGCTTATGGTATAGCTCAAATTAGGGCATGAGAAAAGAATGCCAAACCCTAATCATGATTTCATTTTACACCTGTGAGTTTGAAGGAAAGGAGCTCTGACTGGAAGAATATGCCGCCATGATTGTGTCGAATTCGAGCTCATGTGCCTTGGAAATCATCATCACTCCTTCAGAAAGATGAGCTCCTCAGTGGGTAAGCTTTGTTTTGTCTATATCAAAATTCTTTCACTTCATAATTGAATACCCAAAAGGCCCTAAGGCCATGGCCTGTATGAATTTATTCTCTGATTTTTCTTTCCTATGCTCCTCCATGCCATCATGAGCTCGAGCTTCGTTGAAGGCTCCATGAGAGAGCTCTCGCGTTATGCTTTTTCCTTTGCGCACAGGGTAAGTTAGTTCTGATGGTTTCATTTCTACTCATTATGGCCTTATGGCCGTGACTTACACAACTCCTAATGCATTTTCCTTGAATTTGTTATGTCTACATCTATCATTGTTGTGTACCATCCTCACTATGAAAGCTTGGTTGTTCTTCAAAGGCTCAAAATCTTACTTTGGGAAGCTATCTAGAACCTCTGGCCGTGGCTAGAGTGCTTACTTTCAGCCACGAACTAGTAATTCCCCCTTTGCTAACATTATCTCTTTGGAAACTTAGAGGGTTTCTTCTCTACTCATAGATTTTTGGCCATATCAGGTCATGCCAAATGTGCATTGTAGAAAGCATTCTCTTGAATTTTGGGCTCGAACCAGAACAAAAAACTCCTCTTTATGCCTTTCTGAGTGTATATCTGCTTATGGGTATTTGAAATTTGAACAAGACTGTAATTTCTTGTTGTCTCATGCGAAATCTTCACATGGGTTGTCATGATTATTACATTTATGTTCTTTGAAAACAAACCCGCATGTAGGTATTTGAAATTTCAAAAGAGAACTATATTTTATTTTCCCCTGAGCTCGATTTATCACAAAAATATGCATCTTTGTATTCTACTGCTTTTTTATATAAAACCCATATGATTTCTCTCCATTATTGCATTTTTTTGTAATTTCGAAAGAAAACCCCAAAATGGGTATCATAGATAATTGCAAAAGATGAAAATCAATGTGCTTATTAGAAACCCCAATCATGGGTACTTGAGATTCGAGACTAGAACTTCATTTTTTTGGTTCTATTTATATAAGTTCGACCCAAAAAAACTAGTAGTTCATTTCAGATCCCTGAAACCAAACTAACGACATGATGTTTGTATATTTCTGAAGAAAACTGTACCTCTCTTTCTCTGATGCATGACCCACCTCCTCTCTGCATTTTCAGTTAATCATGACAAGAAAGTATTTCCATTGCAACACTGTTAAAACTATCACATAGCCACGACTATTCAGAATTTGGATGAATCTTGCTATTCTTGTGTCCCTTAATCTAAAATGAATGTGGTCTGGTATCCTTGAAAATACTGCATCTTTAAACTCCATATATTTATGAAAAACAGTGATCTCCACCTATAAACACCTTGCTTAAGACATAAAAGGTTACATTCAAACTTCTTATTTTCAACATGATTGTGTATTTGTCCGTTGTGAAAAGAAGAGTCTCCATGCTTGTATACTGTACGTACAGCAATGTCTTTTGACTCTTGGACTTCATGTAGAGAATTTAATGTTTCTCCATCACTCTGAAAAGACTATTCCATATGGCATTCTTCTAATGTTGCATTGCATTGAAAACTTAATATTCTTTCATTGTCCCATTACCAGAAACTTACATATCTGTTTTAAAAAAGGTTCCTCCTGAACTTCTATTTATTTTCAAGCATCATTGACATGCCATGTTTGAACTCTCGTGCTTCCATAGTCTGGCTATGACAGTCCTATTCATGTAACTCACTGAAAGCAATTTGAATGCACATAATATTTGATTGTTTTCCTCCACTAAACTCTAATACATGATCCGATTTGAACTCTACCCCATCCAAAATGAACTAGTTGTCCTTACTATAGCTTTTCACTAAATAGTTTTCCATACTCAGATACTTGTATCATCTAAATATTGATACACAGAAAACCTCTCTTCTAAATTTCTCAGCTTTTACCATATAGCAATATTGCTATTGCTTTTTGTATTTACACTTTGTAGAGATTTAACTTGAAACATTGCAGCACCGCGAACCACCTGGCATTTTTTAAAGTTGTATTTGCTTATCGGTCAACTAGAATTGGTTACCATTTGTCTTTTGAATACACTGCATTGCCATTCAAGCTGAAATTGATAGTTTATTAATCACTTGAGTGTCTAATCTATATTTCATACTTAGCAGTAACATGGTACTCTTCATGCATTTTTATGTTCCACTTAATAAACTTCTTTCAAAATCTGCTCTCTCTCATGATGAAAATCAGAACTATTGATTAATGCATAATGCATGCCTATTCACTATCCTTAACTGTGAATAGGATGAATTGATACACTGAAACTTGCATGACATATATGATCATGACAAGCACAGAACATGAACTTATTCAACAATATCTAATGTAAATGTACTCAGTTGAATTCATTTAGTGAACTAAACTCACTGTTCACCTATAGCCATCAGAAAAAAAAACCTGATTGTTATGAATGCACAGTTGGTTAAGTTGCTTGATGGATAATGTTGTTTTACTCTTTCAGTTGTTCTCCATTTCATTTGATGAATATGATAATGTATCTTTAAAATCGGCCCATTTAATGAATAGGGCAGCATGTCGAGCTCTACCCTTGTGGGAGCTCATTTTTCTCCACATGCTTGGTCTTCGAATAATGTTCAGCTTCATGACTTTACGTATACCTGCTTTAGGAAACAAACAATGTTAGCATAAAAAATAGAACATGTTGATCATGATATTGTTATCTCTCCTTCAACTTCTTTCTTTCGTACTGCACTTGATTAATTGTTTCAATGCATGGTTGATAGTAGGTTGTACTATTGTGGGTGCTCCATATAAGTTACATCATAATCAAAGCCATTGACACCCCTCTTTTCTCTTACAGGTCGATGGAGCTCAAGAAGGCAAGGTACACCATTCAACATCAAACGTCGATAATCAGGCAATGATGATTATGCTATCACTTATATGTTTTACTTTCCATATCTCCAGTAGTGCAATGTGCTATTAGCTTGTTGTAACAGTTATATCCACGGCTTGTGTGGATCTTTGATTTCAATTATGCTTTTCAATTGAAAAGAAAATGCATTTACATGCAATGTTGTAATATCATTCTGATTGTTGAAATTAAATGAAACCTTGTAAAAATATGAGTTCCTTATGAAATAAATGAAAGCATTTGGAATGCTATTTTGCTCATTTACTCAATTATGTGTTTCTTTTAATTCTACAACATCTGAATGGCACTCTGAAACTCTATTTCTTCCTTAAAATGCATAACTGTCACTCAATGCATAATGATAATAATGTGAAACAACATTGAACTTAAATTGCAATTCCACCTTATGACATAATAAAATTCAGCCAGCTCCACCAATTGAGCTGAGGTGAAAAATTGGCAACACAGTCCTTAAGCATTTTATTTTTCTTCCAGTCTGATTTTCTATAAGGTTTTTAAATTCCTTAAACTGACTGAACACTTTTGATTTACTTTTCAGAAAATATACAAATGCTCTTCTTGAATAATCATCAATAAACGACACATAGTATCTTGATTTAGACAAAGAAGGAACATTCACTGGACCAAACACATCTGAATGAATATAATCTAGCAAACTAGAATATTTGTGAGGACTGGAATAAAAAGAAACATGGTGTTGTTTTCCATATATACAATGCTCATAGAATTCAAATTCGAGATTACAATCATCAAGCCCCTCAACTAGGTTTTTACTCTTCAAGGTTTTTAAACCTTTTTCCCCTATGTGGCCTAGCCTATGATGCCAGAGCATAGTCTTCTCTACTGGAAATTTTACTTCCATAGAGTTTACATAATTAGGGATATTTCCCTCTTTACCTCTATGAGTAGCTTTCTGTGACTTTACAGAGACACTATTACATTAAACAGCCTATGCATCCAGCTTGTACAGGGTACCAATTTGAGCACCTCTAGCTAGCACCATAGAGACTCTAGTCGTCTTGCAACCATTTCTAGAGAATGAGACTTACACTCAAATATCATTCAGCTTACTGACAAAAAGAAAATTTTGAGCTAGACCTGGTAATGCATCACATCCTTGATTCCCTTTACTCTGTCATCAGGAAATTGGATTCTGACTCTTCCATGACCAACTATTTCCAAAGATGAATCACTTTCCAAATACACCTTTCCACCATCATATTCTTCATACTTCATAAACCAGTCTCTATGAGATGTCATGTGAAAAGATGCTCCAAAATCAATCAGTCAGACATCATCTGATCCCTATGTAGCCAAGGCAGCAATGGAGGCGTCTGAATCACCCTGAGAAGAATCATTATCGGAAGAGCACTTCTTCTTCTTCTTTTTCTCCTCTGTACAATCCTTTCAGACATGACCAGGTTGCCCACAATTCCAACATTTCACCTTGGACTTCTTTCCAGGAGACTTTGATCTCCCCTCTAATTTTGATTTTGATTTCTTATCCTTCTTCTTGCCTTTCTTTTTTGATCTTCCTCTGAAAGCAAGAGCCTCCTTTGCCATCTCAGAATATTTCCTTCTCATCTCTTATGATAGAAAAGAACCAACAACATATTCCATCTTGAAACTAGATGTTGTACTCCCAATAGCCATCACTAGATGATCCCAAGAGTCTGGCAAAGAACACAATAGAAGCATACATCGATCCTCTTCTTCAATTTTTACACCAACAAATGTTAATTGAGAAATCAACATATTAAATGTGTTCAAATGATTAGTTATAGACCCTCCTTCCTGCATTCTCAAAGAGTATAGCTTCTTCCTCAAGAATAGTTTATTCACCAAGGACTTCCCTTGATAAATAGATGCTAGTCTCTTCCACAAAGAAGATGCAGTCTTCTCCTCATGCACATTCAAAAGAACAAAGTCTTCCAAATAGAGCTTTATCAGACCCTTAGACTTTCTATCTGTAAGGTCCCAATCTTCTTGCTTCATTCCTGTAGGTTTAGTTCCAGACACTGCAAGCCACATATCACGATCAACTAGAAGATCTTCCATTTTGAGTTTCCACAACTCAAAATTGCTGCCATTGAATTTCTCTATTTCAATCTTTCCTGACATGCTAGCCATCTCAATATGTAATTAGAATTAACAAACTCTACAAGACTCCCACTGAACATAATTGACACAAAAAACCCAACGTACCCACAAGGATAACACAACTGGCCAGGCCCTGATACCACTTGTAAGGAAAGCTAAGGTGCAGAAACAATTCTCCTAATGTCAAAACCTCAGGGAAGAATGCAAAGAATCATTTAATTTTTTACAATTACAGTCCAATTAAGATGCACTTGAAAGAGATAACAGAAACATAGTATTTTACAAACACATATGAACACTATATTTACGTGGGAAAACCCTTATGGGAGAAAAACCCCACCACACCAAGAGAAGTCACTTTGTATTACAGTAATAAAGATTACATACAAAATTTTGACTTATCTTTCTGAAGCCAATTTATAGCAACATTCACCATAAAAAACCTTGTTACAAAACATTCACGTTACAGTCTTCACAAAATAGAATTCATCCACTGATCATACAATCACACAATAATCCATCGATCCATCGAACCAGACATCATCTGCTACTCTAGAGAATATTCATGTCATTACTGTCTGTCGAGCTTCCTCTCAGAATTGCCACAACAAACTATTTTCCAACAGTTCCCATTCGGCTCCTCTGATTGGCCATTGATTCACCACGTAGGATGGTCTTCTCTCGGTCAAAGCGATCAACCTATGTTGGCATGTCGGTGAGACACAAGAAGTGTCTCCCCGATTCCCAAAGGCTTCACCATCGATGTCACCAAGAGTCATCCTTATCACCAAGACGTTTTACTGAGCTCACAAGTTGCATCGACTTCAGTTTTCCTTTCGGCAAGACTATCGCTCTTTGGTGAGACCACATATTGATATCCTAAGTCACACCGAAGAGTCATAGTTTTGGAAAAAAAAATTGCTCTTTCCAAGACCTCCCACTGAGTCTTCATGTTGTTCTGAAGCATCCACCAATTGACAAGACTCGTCGCTTTTGCTAGGACTTCATACCGAGGTCCATAAGTCACATAGACATGAGTATTCTCATCAGCAAGACAATTGTCTTTCACTGAGACATCCTATTGAGTTCTTATGTTATACCGAAGTGTTCATTAGTCAGCAAGACTCTACCGCTATCGCTGAGATGTTACTCTGAAGCCTCCAGTCATACCGAGTGCCAAATAATAGTTGGCAAGACCTATTACTTTTGCTGAGAGTTCTTATCGAAGTCACATGTTACACTGATGAAATCATTTGGTGAGACACCACACATCAGTAAGACTTCATATCAAAGCAAGTGTGTTACACCGATGACTTCAAGATTTTCCCCGTCAGCGAGACCTCTCTTCATCACTGAGACTTCTTCCCAAGATCCTTGTGTTACCCCAAGTGAATACTGTCAGTGAGACATTCCTATTGTTGAGAGCTCATAGCGAACCTCTAAGACTCTTCCCGATATCCGATAAACTCCAATAGTCTACAAGAGGTCTCCATGGGTGGTGAGAGGTTATACCGAACGAAATGTCACAGTGACAGGCTTCTTCGGTGAGACTGAAGCAAGGTCACAACAACCTGAATAATTTCAACAAGGTTTCAACTACTAGTCGGCCAGACACAAAGCATGTCACACCGACTTGGCTCCAAGAGAGGTTACGCCTGTGATGATTTAGGCATATATTTCTAACACACATGGGTTCACTTGAAAAAGTCACTTATTGTGAAGAGAAAAAGAATTGGAAAATTATTCCATACCATGGTACAATATAGATATGAATCAAGGGATTCACACATAGTTTCCAACACAAATGAAACCATTTGTATATGTTCATCTTAATATGAAGGAAAAATATCTTTCATGTTTTTCTCTTGAAGAGAAATGATGCTAGTATCTTCATGTTTTGTCCAAATTTTTTATTGCACATTCTTTCTTTCTTAACTATCCTTATCATGAGATTGCATCTTCTTGGACTGATATTATCATGGATTGTAGCTAATGTAGATGGCTGCTTGATTTGAATGCAAGAAAGCAATCATGAATGCTCTCTTTTCTATTGTATTCCTTATACTCTTGTATCCCTTCAGTGAACATGATGCATAGCACCTATTTTCATATGCACTTCAATAGCATTGATTGTGATTTCATGCCTAAAAACTACTTCTTCAATGGCCATTGCATAAACAGTGAAAAGATGAGAAATATACAAAACATCTTGTCCTCATGACTATGTTGTGTGTTGACAAGGAAACATGTCCTATCAAGCTATTGATCTCAATCTTTCATTGATATTAGCAGAGCAACCAATCTAGTATTATGATAATGGATGACATGTAAAAATTTTGACACATTTTTCTTTTCCACCCTATCATCTATTATCTTGTCACTTATGCAACCTTCGTAAGAGAACATGCTATATTTGAACTTTGATATAGCTAAATCCTGCTTGATAAGATGGAAATATGTGGGTGCATGGTCCCTTGAGTTCATGAAAAATTGTTGTATCCTCTCCCCTTAATAACATTTTGTTCATCTTAATACAAAAATGCACATTTCACTATTGATTCCTTTTCATTTTTTTGCATAAATGATGACTGTTATTGTTGTCTTCGAATCAACCACACTAGTCCTTTAACTCACCAACATGGATAACATTCTCATGGCTCTTAATGTACAGAGGAATTTCACCATCTAGAAAATTTGGTAGCTCTATTTCTATTGAGTTGTTTACACTCCATTATGATCACTTTCAACTTACTTTAAAAATTCTGCCCTCTTTCTTGTTGTACACAACCATTATTTTACACCATAGTCTGTGCAAAGGAAGGCATATCATTGTCATTGAAAGCTTGATCTTGGACTATTATTTATTGATATTGCCTCTTATTATATAAACCTTCATTGCATATCCATGCATGACATGGGGCAGTCATACTTGTACTTGATAACATTGTCCTCGTATGATGACCTCCAACTGAAAGCTTAATCAATTCAATAACCTTGTAAAGTTTAATTTTTTAATAAAAAATCACAAATGAGACTCTTCACTTGACTGCCCCATCATGACAGTTTGTTTCATACCAGTTTTCATGCCACTAGTTTTTTTAATTTTCTCTTTGATAGTCAAGATGACTATGAACTACATGCTTTGATCCCACTGTTATTTGCTATAACAGTCCATTTCCTTCTTGAAATTGAGAGGTCATTGATTGCATTGAACCTTCTTTACATGGTAAGGCCTCAAAGCTCTCATAGAATGAATCAAGTTTAATCATAGAATTGCAAACTGCTATTGGTATAGGAACATCAACCTTTAGTTCTATTTGCTGCCATAAAATTTTGTATGATGACAATCATGGAGTAGTGAACAAAAATGAAACTTCTCTCCTATTGATAAATGTATATTGGATAGGGAACTATCCTTTGTTCTTAGAGAAGCTTACTACTACATCAAATTGTGGATGCTTTATTTTTCTAACATTAATATTTATATATGCCTTTGCTATCCTAAATGCTTTCAAATCTCAAACAATGTTTTTCACTGCTCCACTTTGTTCATGATTGTTACCTAATGTATTTTCTTTTACTTAGGCATACTTTTGTTTTATGTCATGCTACTCCTTCATTGTATCAGTAGCAAGATGATTACCAATGCATGTTAGTTACTCATCTGCATCAATTTTCTCTCCTTTCTCATGCATTACTCTTCGGGAAATCATATTGTCATGATGGCTTTGTGGTGCAGGAGCACCTAGGTAATCAGGAGCTTTTGGAAGTGAGTTTTTGTTTTGTTGTGCCTTTTGACATTTGGTTGATCTGGAAGATGTTATTTGTGTTCCTCATAAGGTCATGTAGACCATTAGTGGTGACTTAGGGATGGTTTTGATTAGTTGGAAGGAGGTTAACAAGATTTAAGTAGTTTTAACTCTTCATTTTGGATAAATTGTAAAAATTGCCTAAGTGTTTGAAAACACATTGGGTTTTACAAGAGTACATTTTTAGGTCATCTAAGCCTCGACCCAAGAAGAAAAATGGTTTGGGAGGCATATTTAAAGGTGGCCTCGACCTTTGTGCAGGGTTAGCAAGTTTTGTACGGACTGTGTTTCTAGAAATTTAAGAAAATAACATTGAAAAGGTAGTTTTCCTATATTTTGTGCTAAAAATGATCTTTAATGGCGTGATTCAGTTATTTTACTGCATGTGGCATGTAGTGTGAGGCTATTAAAATCTTGGAAAGCCTTTCTTTTTTATTTTGTCATGTGTTTGTAACTGGCATTTGTAAATACTTTAAATTTCTGTGTTTTCTATGTTGAATCAAGCTGTGTTGGAAAGATGGAGGCTTAGAGCACCTTCCCACCGTATAAATTGTACGGCCTTTTGGTTCCCTACCTCCATGCTTGTAAATATGGTAGGAGATAGTTTTTTTTTGGTTGCAGGAGTCAAGAGAAATGCCTTACCCTAGGCGAGACAATGAGAACCCGGCTAGGAAAGGCTTGAGGACAACATGAATAATTTGTAGGGGAGTGAAGTTTTTTAAGAAATTATTTTTTGAGGATTTAGGGGAGTGTCTTGGCTTTGCATGGTGACAAGGAAGATCCTTTAACAATCCATTTGAATGAATAACTTTTCACCAGTCTTGAATTAGCCTGAGAAAGCTAAGGAAACCCTAGCTTCTTGATCAATTGGGTGACTGGACAACATACGGCTTGAGCAGTCTTGAAACCATAGGAATCTTGGAGGTGAGGGCATGTGAAACACTTTTACTAAGAAAAGAACAAGGTTACTTGGTGGGTTTAGGAAGAAAAAACATTTTTCCTCTGTTCAGTGACCTAATTGGGGCTCAAGGCTACTAGCCTTTCATACCCAAGAAAAGCATTTTCTTGAAAGAAATGGAGAACTAGTGAATGGAGGTTGATCAGGATGCCTTTGACAGATGATTTTGAAGCCATGGAAGCTTTTCACACCCCTGCAACAAGATTAGGGAGTATTAGGAAGTGAGTTAGTCTTTAAGAGTATTAAGGGCTAGGAATTGCATGAGAGGAAGAGCACCAAGTTTGGGCTTGGTTTATGGATTTGAATTGATAGCAGGGTTGGAAGAGAAACCAGGGGTGCCTAGGTAGCATAGGACCTTCAGGTTGAGTGGTGGAGGAAGTGACACCAAGGGGTTATCAAAGGTGAGACCTAGAGCATTGATTCAGTGATTGATTCAATCCAACCCTGTCCCTATCAGATTAGTATCAGAGCAGCAAAAGATTTGGGAAAGCAACTTATATTTCAGAAGTTGAGTCAAGTGAAACTCCCAACATGGTGACAAATGCACAATTAGCCAAGAGGGTTGAAGAACAAGAAGAGGACAACAAGTCGTTAAAAGATAGAATAGAGTAACTTGAGAAAGCATTGAATGATGCAAGGTTGGAAGGAAAGGTCCCAAAGGAAGAAGAGGTTGCAGAGGAGGAAAAGGTCCCTGAAACTGACCCTATTTTGGAGGAGGAGCCTTTCTTGAAGGCATTGAAAGCCTTGAGTGGAAAAGGACTTGAGGGTATACCATTGTTCAGTGGAAAGATGGATCCTGATTTGGTCATGGATTGGATAGATGGCATGGAGAACCACTTTGAATGTGATGGAGTCACTAAGGCATAGAAAGTGAAGGTTGCTAAATCAAGGTTGAGACGATCAACCTTGACATGGTGGAAATTTGTTTAGACTGAAAGGGAGAAAGAAGGAAAACAACCCATATCAACTTGGAAAGGAATGGTTGATAAGGTAAAGGAAGCCTACATGCCAGATGACTATGAGATTCAGTTGCACAAGAAGAGGAAAAGTCTAAGGCAGAAAGAACAAGATGTCAACACCTATACTGAAGAGTTTCAAAAGCTTTGTTTGAGATCAAATGTGACAGAGGATGAGAGCCTAAAAGTGGCTAGGTACCTTAATGGCTTGAAGTGGAACATTCAGGAAGAGATGGCTTTACTCAGTCCCAAGACAGTCCACCAATGTTATCAGTTGGCTATAAAGATTGAAGAAAGGAACAAAAGGAAGCATGATCAGTCTTCTAAGGGCAGAGGAAAAGGTAGGGATCAAAGAGGTCAAAGAGGACAGTGTGGTGGTTACCAAGGAAGAGGTAATGATCAAAGGAACCAAGGAGAATCTAAGCTCACTGAGCATGGAGGTGAAACATATTCAAGAGGAGGATTTAACAGAGGAAGAGGACCTCAAGGAGGTTCAAATAGAGGAAGAGGAGCAGGCAAAAGTAACTCTTACTTTGCCACCATGAAGTGTTACCATTGCAACCAGCTAGGTCACCTTGCTTATAGGTGCCCGGAGAAAGCATCCTCTTCTAGCAATGAAAAGAGAGCGGCTTATGCACAAGAGGACACTATGAGTCCTAAGGCATCTGAAATCAGTCACATAGAATCTGAGGTAGGAGAAAATTTGATGTTTAACAGGGTTTTGATCAGGCAACTAGTCAAAGAGGAACCTAAGAAAAGAAGAGCTCTTTTTAGAGTAAGGTGCAAAATACTTGGTAAAGTATGCAAGGTCATTGTAGATTCTAGTTCTACAGATAATATAATCTCAAAGGAGGTAGTAACTAAGCTGAAATTGCATAAGGTACCTCATACTAACCCCTACAAGGTCACATGGTTGAATAAAGGGCAGAGTGTTTTGGTGAATGAGCAAGTAACAGTGTAATTTTCAATTGGAGGCTACAAAGACAAGCTGGTTTGTGATGTATTACCCATGGATGCATGCCATCTGCTACTGGGCAGACCATGGAAATATGACATAAGTTCCATTTATGATGGGAAGGAGAACACCATTTCATTCAAGAAGGATGGAAGAACCTTCAAGCTGCAGTCATTGACAGAGGAAGATGAGGGCAGTCCAAGGTACCAAACATCATGTTGAGCAGTGGTAAAGAGTTTATCAGCAATCTACATCAAGGAGGTGAAGGATATGTGATCATGATGCAATCCAAAGAGGAAGAAAAGGCTGAAAGGACAGTCTTACCAGAAGCAGTCCAAAAGTTTCTTGACAAGTACAAGAGCATAGTGAGTGATGGTACACTAGCAACTCTACCACCAAAGAGAGCAATAAGTCATCAAATTGACTTCATACCTAGATCCTCATTTCCTAACAAAGAAGCATACAAGATTACACCTGAGCAGAACCTAGAGGTGGCTAGGCAAGTGGAAGAATTGTTGAATCAAGGTCTAATTCAAAAGAGCATCAACCCATGTGCAGTCCCGGTGGTTTTGGAAACTAAGAAAGGAGGTAAGTGGAGACTTTGTACTGATTCTAGAGCAATCAAAAGGATTACAATTATATATAGATTCCCAATACCTAGAATTGAAGATTTAATGGATTACCTTGGAGGAGCACAATATTTCACTAAGTTGGACCTCAAGAGTGGCTACCATCAAATCAGAATAAAGGAAGGTGATGAATGGAAGATAACTTTTAAGACAAATGATGGCTTATATGAGTGGAAAGTGATGCCATTTGGCCTCTCAAATGCCCCTAGCACACTCATGAGACTAATGAATGAGGTGCTTAAGGATTTCATAGGGATCTTTGTAGTAGTTTATCTTGATGACATACTGATTTTCAGTAAGACAGCAGAAGAATATTTGAAGCATGTGGAGATGGTACTTAAAAGGATGCAAGAAGAGCAATTGACAATTAACCTTGAGAAGTGTGAGTTCTTCAAACAAGAACTTGTGTATCTAGGCTTTGTAGTATCCAAAGGAACCCTGAAGATGGATCCAAGCAAGGTGGAAGCCATCCTAAACTAGCCCACACCAACCACAGCAACAGAGGTAAGAAGTTTTCATGGCTTAGCTCAATTCTATAGAAAATTCATAAGAAAATTTAGTGGTATATGTGCACTAGTCCTAGATACTATTAAAGGTGGTCTAAAAACAAAGTTTAAATGGACTCAAGAGGCTGATAAAAGGTTTGAGAAACTAAAACAAGAGGTAGCAACCCAACCTATACTTTTGTTACCTAGTTTTGACAAGTTATTCACTATAGAATGTGATGCAAGTGGAGTAGCAGTAGGGGGAGTACTTAGTCAAGAAGGTAGGCCAATAGCCTTCTTTAGTGAAAAGCTC
Organism: Sequoia sempervirens; assembly: GCA_007258455.2. Lineage (NCBI taxonomy): Eukaryota > Viridiplantae > Streptophyta > Pinopsida > Cupressales > Cupressaceae > Sequoia > Sequoia sempervirens. The sequence goes on along the minus strand of VDFB02270651.1, from coordinate 811,661,923 downwards.
AATGAAGCCAAACAAAAATACTCAACCTATGATTTAGAATTATATGCTTTAGTGCAGTCCCTTAGGAAGTGGAGGCATTATTTGTTGCCCAAAGAGTTTGTGGTCTTCACTGATAACCAAGCACTCAGTTACATTAACACCCAAGAGAAGCTGAGTAATAGACATTTGAAGTGGATGGAATACATCCAAGCTTTCACATTCACTATCAAGCACAAAAAGGGACAAATGAATAAGGTGGCAGATGGATTAAGTAGAAGGTTGTTGACAATCCAAGAGATACAGCTGAAAAGCATTAGATTAGAGAGTTTCAAAGACCTCTATGGTGAGGATGAAGACTTCTCAGAAGCCTACAAGGTATGCTCTGGATTTGAGAATCATTTTCATAGTCAATATGTTGAATATACACTACAAAATGGACTGTTATTTAAGGGTAATCTGTTGTGTGTTCCAAGAGGGTCAATGAGGGAAAATCTGATTCAAGAAAAGCATAATGGCAGTCTTAGTGGGCATTTTGGTATTAATAAAACTTTAGAGCTAGTTCAAAGGTTCTATTACTGGCCTAAGTTAGTGAGAGATGTCAGAAAATATGTGGAATAGTGTGTTGTATGCATGAAATCCAAAGGGGGAGCTAGCAATGTTGGTTTGTATCAACCTTTACCCATTCCTAACAGACCATGGGAGTGTGTGAGCATGGATTTTGTCGTAGGTCTTCCTAAGACAAAAACTGGTTTTGATAGTGTTTATGTAGTTGTGGATAGATTCAGCAAGATGAGTCACTTTATCCCTTGCAAGACTACACATGATGCAAGTTATATAGCCCATCTTTTCTTTAGGGAAGTTGTAAGAATCCATGGATTGCCATTGAGCATTGTATCAGAAAGGGATGTGAAATTCATGAGCCATTTTTGGAAGACTTTATGGAGCAGATTGGGAACAAATCTGTCTTTTGGATCAACTTACCATCCTCAGAATGATGGTCAAACAGAGGTGGTTAATAGAGTGTTAGGAAATATTTTAACATGTTTAACCAAGGAGTATGGACAAACATGGGATATGGTGATTTCTCAAGCTGAATATGCCTACAATAACAGTGTTAATAGAACTACAGGGAAAAGTCCTTTTGAGGTTGTATATGGGATGCACCCAAGAGGAATTTGTGAACTTAGAGACCTTGGATCTCAGGAGAATAGGAGTGGACATGAAGAGGACTTCACTTAGACCATGAAAGAGATCCATGAGCAAGTTAAGAAGACAGTTACAACAACAACCCAAAAGTTGAAGGAAAAAGTTGATTTGTCAAAGAGAGATGTGCAATTTATAGTTGGGGACTATGTTATGGTCCACCTCAATAAATCCAAATTGTAGAAGGGAATGGCAACCAAGCTCCAGATGAAAAGAGTGGGTCCATGCAAGGTGTTGGCCAAATATGGCAAGAATGCATATAAGGTGGAATTACCATAAGATTTGGGCATCTCTCCAGTGTTCAATGTTGTTGATTTGTTCAAATACAAGGGATCAGTCAATGATGAGGGTCAGAACAGTCAAGAAGTTCTCAAGGACATTAGTAATGTGAACCTTCCTCAACAAGACAAGCTTCAGACAAAGAAGGTCTTGAAATCAAGAGTGCAGAAAGCTACAAGACACAAGGTGTACATGGAGCACCTTATCAAGTGGAAGAACAAGCCAGAATCAAAAGCCACTTGGATACAAGAAGATCAGTTCAAGAAACTTGGCATTGACCTAGAAATGATCACTCCTTCCAGTCCTTAGTTGTTTTGGCTGAGAGGCGGAGAATGGTGCAGGAGCACCTAGGTAATCAGGAGCTTTTGGAAGTGAGTTTTTGTTTTGTTATGCCTTTTGACATTTGGTTGATCTGGAAGATGTTATTTGTGTTCCTCATAAGGTCATGTAGACCATTATTGGTGACTTATGGATGGTTTTGATTAGTTGGAAGGAGGTTAACAAGAGTTAAGTATTTTTAACTCTTCATTTTAGATAAATTGTAAAAATTGCCTAAGTGTTTGAAAACACATTGGGTTTTACAAAAGTGCATTTTTAGGTCATCTAATCCTCAACCCAAGAAGAAAAACAGTTTGGGAGGCATATTTAAATGTGGCCTTGACCTTTGTGTAAGGTTAGCAAGTTTTGTACGGACTGTGTTTCTAGAAATTGAAGAAAATAACGTTGAAAAGGCAATTTTCTTGTATTTTTATGCTGAAACTGATCTTTAATGGCGTGATTTAGTTATTTTACTACATGTGGCATGTAGTGTGAGGCTATTAAAATCTTGGAAAGCCTTTATTTTTTCATTTTTTCATTTTTTTTTAACTGGCATTTGTAAATACTTTAAATTTTTGTGTTTTCTATGCTGAATCAAGCTGTGTTGGAAAGATGGAGGCTTAGAGCAACTTCCCACTGTACAAATTGTACAGAATTTTGGAAAATGTTCCCTACCTCCATGCTTATAAATATGGTAGGATTTAGTTTGTTTTTGGTTGCAAGAGTCAAGAGAAAGGCCTTACCCTAGGCAAGACAGTGAGAACCCGGCTAGGAAAGGCTTGAGGACAGCATGAATAATTTGTAGGGGAGTGAAGTTTTTTAAGAAATTATTTTTTAAGGATTTAGGGGAGTGTCTTGGCTCTACATGGTAACAAGGAAGAGCCTTTAACAATCCATTTGAATGAATAACTTTTCACCAGTCTTGAATCAACCTGAGAAAGCTAAGGAAACCCTAGCTTCTTGATCAATTGGGTGACTGGACAGCATACGGCTTGAGCAGTCTTGAAACCATAGGAATCTTGGAGGTGAGGGCATGTGAAAAAAATTTCCTAAGAAAATAATTAGGTTACTTGGTGGGTTTAGGAAGAAAAATCATTTTTCCCCTGTTTAGTGACCTAATTGGGGCTCAAGGCTACTAGCCTTTCAAACCCAAGAAAATCATTTTCTTGAAAGCGATGGAGAACTAGTGAATGGAGGTTGATCAAGATTCCTTTAACAGATGATTTTGAAGCCATGGAAGCTTTTCACACCCCTGCAACAAGATTAGGGAGTATTAGGAAGTGAGCTAGTCTTTAAGAGTATTAAGGGCTAGGAATTGCATGAGAGGAAGAGCACCAAGTTTGGGCTTGGTTTATGGATTTGAATTAATAGAAGGGTTGGAAGAGAAACCAGGGGTGCCTAGGTAGCATAGGACCTTCAAGTTGAGTGGTGGAGGAAGTGACACCAAGGGGTTATCAAAGGTGAGACCCAGAGCATTGAGTCAGTGATTGATTCAATCCAACCCTGTCCCTATCACTTTGGCCTTGCATTCAATTGCTCATCTTGTGTTGCTCCATGTAACTCATGATAGCTCATGATAGGTCTTGATAGTTCCTCCACTATTTGATTATCCATAATTGAACTTGATGCATCTGTCTTCATATTATCACATAAATCATCTATTTCTTGGGAAGAGACAAATTGTTTCATCTTTGAATGATTGTTTTCCTTGTTCTTGTTCCCTTCTTTACTGATCTTTGAAAATGATGAGAATGAAATCCAACTCATATCATTATTAAAATGGACTTTATATCCACTTAAGAAGATTGAAAGACATATCTAGCGGAGTAATATTTCTAAGAAGAAATGGTTGCCCCTTTGATCAGCATGATGGCAGCCTATTGTTTGATTCATTGTGAAAAGATGAAGAGTAAATTTCTTTATAATTCACACTATTTTGTTGCATCTTTTGAATTTGATAATGAAAGTTGATCAACTAGTATGATTCCATATTGATTTAATGCATCAAGAATAGGTTTATCATTGATTTGATCAAGCTTCTCAATTTCCTATCCCTCCTAAAACACAAGAGGGTAGCATGTTGGGCTTGTTGGGACATGGTTTTGAGAGATGGTTTTTGGCTTCTAGTGTTGTCATTGATGGCAACTAAAGTCATCCCTATGGTCCGTAGATATGTATTCAATCACACTGGTAGGTAAAGTGAAAATTTGTATATTACCAATAGAATACTTGAGGAACAGGGTATCCGGTCAAATAGCTTCACCAGATCATCATTTTGTGTTGTGGATCTTTGGAATTGCTTGTTGAGCACATGGATCATATTATCTTTGAATTTTGTGGTGTTGCATTTGTTACTATACGAGTTTGGAGGTTCGGTAGGACATTTTCTGTCTATTTGCTTGATAGAGCTGACTCGGTGTAAGTGGTGCATTATGGATGTATAAAGTGAACTTATTTAAGTTATTTTCAAATTAAAAAGTTTAATTATTGGTCCTAGCTATTGTCTAGCTGACTTGTTTAGATACGCATCAAAATTGTTCATGATTTGGGCCAACAAGTTGCAAATATTATTGAGCTAACCCGTGGCGATTAAAATCCCTAGTCACAGATATATCTAGATGATCGATTACATCATTTTGTGTAATGAAGAAGGTTTATTGGTGTATTTTGCAAATTTCTAAGGATTTTTTGAGATATATCATGTGCATTTTCACTTGTGCATAAAGATTTTGTGTGCAAACTTGAGCAGAACAGGGCAGAAGTTCGATATCAATCATCAGGACAAAAGTTCATCATCAGAGCTTAACTAGAACTAGAATCAAGCATTGGTAGATGCTATATATTCATTTCATTCTCTTTTGGATCTATTCCAAACTATTGTAAGGGCAGTGAGTCGATCTTTGAGCAGTGAGCTCTAGGCAGTGAGCCTGAATGCAAGTGCATTCCCATTTTGTAATACTTCTTTTGAGTATACTCAAAAAAAATTATGGATTGGCCATCCACCGTGGTTTTTCCCCTAACAAGGTTTCCACATAAAAATCCTTGTGTTATGGTTGTGTGGTTTCTTGCTTTCAGTTTCTACTTATTGATTTTAATTAAATGTTTTAAGTGGATTAAAGATTAGAATAAAAGGATTATTTTTTGCAGAACACTAATTCACCCCCTCTCAGTGTTGCTTGTTTCCAACAATTGGTATCAGAGCAGGTTCCTCGAAAGAAGTCTAATAGATTGGGGAGATCTTGGAAAGTGTTCTCAATGGATACAAGCAGTCTTCAACAACAACTCATGGTGGCCTTGGATGATCTTGACCGGTCAAATTTGAGATCTGGGAACTACAAGAAAATCTTGAAAATGCAAAAAAATTAATCCAGTCATTGAAAGACAAGATCAATGAATCAAGGGAGAAAAGAAAGGAATTATGTGGTCAGCTCAAGTAGAAGAGAAAAACTAGTGAAGATGAACAACTTAGTCAAGCCCTGAAGAGAAAATAGAAGAATGTGAAAAGTTTTCCCAAGAGAATGTTGCTTTGAAGCATGAGATGAAATCCATCATGATGAAGATGACCAAGGAGTTTGAGGACATAAAGAAGAATGAAGAAAAGCTTGCACAATCCTTAAAGGAAAAGTTTGAACAATGCAGTCAATTAGAAAATGAATTGGAGCAATCCAAGAACAATGAAGAGGAGCTTGAAAAATAGCTCGATGATCTCAGAGATGAACTTGCTAATGCAAATGAGTTCAAGGAGAAATTCAAAGCAAGCTCAGTCAAACTTGATGAATTAATCAAGGGACAAAGAACTAATGGTGACCAATGAGGCCTTGGATATGAAGAAGGAGAAAGCTCTGGATCTGGACAAAGGAGATTCGGACAAGGGAATTTTGGACAAGGAAAGTTCAGACAAGGAAACTAGATGAATGGACCCAAAAGGAATCCGATAAGTCAAACTAATGCTCAAAGATTTAATGGTTATTGCTATACTTGCAAAACATTTGGTCATAGGGCTTCTTAGTGTAGGAGTAGGGTGAACACAAGTAGACCATCATTCTTAGGTCAGTTCTTTAATTGTTATAAGTATGGTCATAAGTCAAGTGAATGTAAAATTATGATGCATAACCCTCATAGAGATGTCAGATGTTATGCATGCAATAGATTCATACATATTGCTAACCAATGAAGATAAAGAAAAAATCAGTGGAACGGTTGGCCTAGATAGAGAAATGTTGTGTGCTATAGTTGCAACAAATTTGGTCACACTTCTAGATTATGTTGGAAAAAAAGAGGTCTGATAAGATAAAACATGCAATCAAATGTTAAGGGGAAAGGAAAAATAACTACTAATGAGATCAAGAAGCAAATGTAGAAGAAATGGGAGAAGAAGAATCCCTCTACAGAAGGAAATGAATCAGCACCAGAAGTCACTTCTGGTAATACCTTTGGAAATTAATTTTAGGTCTCTACCTTAGGGGGAGCTATCAAGAAAATTTACTAAATCCCCTTCAAGTGATTGATACTAGAATTCATATGAGTCTAGTAGGAAATTGGATAGTCTTCATACATTGTGAAATGAATCTAAGGCATCAATGGAGAATATTGTAGATCCGCACAAGAATTATTTGCCCCGAAACATAAAAGATAAAGAACTCGTTGAATTAGGGCAAGGGAATTTATTGCAAAAGTAAGGAGTTAAGTTCGATGACAATAAAAGAATGGTTTTCACTTTCATTTATTGCATTGCATTCAGACGAAAGAAGTTTGGAGTGTTTTGAGGTGATCTTTTCCAAAAAGGGACCCAAGCAAAGAGGAGAATTTGTGATCAGTTTCAGTTTCGTCTCCAAAAGGTATTTATTGCAAAACCTATGAATTTATTTGCTCACAATTATGTCTACCCCTCTTATAGTTGAAGTCAAGGATAGGCCACATCCAAAGTTTAAATGGCATCCATATAAGTCCGTAGACACAAAACCCCTAGGTGAATTTTCATCAGTGTCGTACGGAGTTCTACATATTAAAGATATTAGGGCATATGTGCATGCTAATATTGAGGATTTGGGTAGTTCACAACTATTGGAAATGTATTTTAATCACATAGTTCAAGAGGATTTATCTATGAAACCTGAATTTAAAACCCTAGTAGAAAAGAAATTTGGGCAATTCACAAAGTTTCCTATATTTGAGGAGGATGAGTGGGTTCAATACATACTAAGCCATGTGCATGATGAATTCATGTGGCTGGAAGTGCCATTCAAAATTACCAAGGAAGCTATTTGTGCAGTTTTAGGCTTAAATTCCTCCGGTAGACTTCTAGTATTGAAGTCGGTAAAGAATGACGAGGTTACTAAAGTGACTGGCTTGCATTGTGATAGAAGGGAAATGACTATAGATCATATTTCCAAGGTTGATGTAAAATTTGCATCTATGGTCATAGGGTACAAGATTTACCACTCAAGTCGAGAAAATTAGGTATCCAGCACAACCATCTATACAACCTATGAAATGATAAATTAAAATGCAGATTTTGATCTATGCGAGGTGCTCAGAGGTCAACTATTGGAGAGCCTAAAGAAGATCAAGAAGGACAAGAATAATGTATTCAAGTTTAGAAACTTGTTAATCTACCTGTATTTGTAATTCTCAGGTGAGGTACTAGGAATTTGCAAAGCCCAATGGCAAAATGATATTCTGACAACCGTTCAAATCTAGGATATGCTATGTAGTCTTGGTGATCAGAAAACCCACAACACAATCCTATGGGGTCATTTTAAAAGCTTTCAAAATCAGATGCATGCTAGAGAGAGAATTCCTAAAGCCTCAGTGGAACAGTATAAAGACTCTATATGCTTCATGGTAGACATTAGCCAATGTCACATGGAAGTAGCTAATCCTAGAATAGTTTGGATCATGCCTATAGGCTATCAAGTGGATGAAAACATTTTGAGGATATATGCAGAACATCTACTAAATTCATCACTGGATCCTAATGAAGAAAGATTTGGTACCTATGCAGGGAAAAGCTTACAAGTTCACTTAGATTTGAGAAATCCCATGTCAATCAGGAAGGTAAGAAAGGAGACAAAAGTCCTTGCAGAAAGAATCGGTCTTCCAGTGGAAAAACTGAAAGAAATAAGGAGACAAAGAGATGAAGTTGAAGCAGCCAAAAAGAAGGAAAAGGAAACAATAACTGGCTCAGGAACATCTTCTACTAGAACAACCAGGAGTTCCCCTGCTGCATAGCCAAATCAAGCCAAAGCCTCTAGAAGAAGGAAGAAGAACAAAAGCTCAAGAACTTACAAAGTTGCGTCCATAGATGAAGAGGAAAAGATAGAATCAAAAGAAATAGTTAGAGAGATAAAGGCTACAGGGACTCATGCTTTCAAACTGAACAAGAGAAAACCCTCCAAAAAAAGTGAAGAAGCAAAGAAAAAGACCAAAGTTGAAAAGCCCAGTATGTTTGTGAAGGAACTTTTGAATGTAGTAGTAAATGACGAAAATCTCATGCCACTCTATGACCTATATGAGACTTTTGATGAATCCGATAAGAAGATTCTTGAAGAAGCTATAGTCAAGCACTTAAATGTTTTCAATAAAACTCTGGTTGAAATCATGTCTAGCTTGCCTACAAGCCTATATGAAGCTTTAGAATCCAGGAGAGAGAGTGCCAGAACAGAGGAAGAAAATTTGAGGAAAATATTTCTTGCTAACTTGTGCCTAGAAATGGGAATTGAAGAAATGGATTTACTTCTTCAAAGAGCTAAAAAGGATTTCAGAAGCAATTCAAGAATAAACAAACTCATGATTGGTGACACTGATATTGTTATCAGTGAGACTAAGACAATTCTAGAAGAGTACTTGTCAAAGGAAAAGGTAAATATTGAGGAGATCGATACTGAACATGTTGTAGGTCATGAGGAAGTGAATGTGGAGGTGAATAAGTCAGAAGAAGGAAATGAAAATGAGGAGAACATGGATATGTCTGATCCTCCAGTATTTGAGGATATTCTTACTTCTCCAAATATGGAAAATCTAGAGACACCTGTGGTGACTAAGGTCCAAATTGAGGTGATTGTTGAAGAGAAAGAAGTGCCTAATGAAGAAAAGGAAATACCAAAAGTCATTTCGGAAACCCAATCTAAGATTGATAAGGGAAAGAATTAGGAGATCAATCCAAAAGAGGTAAAAGAATCCCTATTGGAGCAATAGGTAGAATCAGATCCTGAGTTTGATGAGAGTTCAATCAACTTATCCACTTTGTCCCCAATCTAGATGTTGAAAGTTTCCAAAATAGCTCAAGATAAAGCCAATAAGAAAATAATGAAATCTCACATTGAAGATAGTGAATTGCTGAAACTCACTTCTAGAGTTCTAAAAAAATTAATGCCTACCCATGTTATGGACCCAACAGGATCCTCCTCTAGTGAGTTGAAGAAGTTAATAAACTCTATAGATTCTCGTTTTGAATCTTTTGAGAAATCAAATCTAGCCAAAGTGAAAAATGAGTTCAAGGAGAAGAGAGTTGGCAACTTAAAAGAATTGATTGCCAAAGACAAAGCTCTGATGAGTACTTACATAGAGAATGTTCAAGGTGCTATATCTGAAGGAGGAAAGGTGTAAAAATCTTGCTTAATCTTGTCAAAATTTACTGAGGCAAATGAGAAGAAAATAAAATATATTGAGTAGCAGTTGGTTATTACTTCCAACACCTTTCATCCATTGGTCAGAAGTGTTTGTCATTAAGATAGTCAGGTACGTCTTTGCTTGACCAAATAAAGAATTTGAAGTCTGAAAATGAAAGGGTTATTAGCAGAGTAAGTGAACTCAGGGGGCTAATAAGTCCAAAAATTGAGATATTGGTGAATGCCTTGAAAGAAGAAAAAGGTGTTGTGACCACTCTTGATCCGATAAGTCTCAAAGATACAGAAACCTTGTCTTATCTTCTTTGTGTTCATATTACTATTTTGGAGAGTCTAAAAAGTGTGTGGGACTCAAATTTAAGTGGACTGAAGAATGTCTTTGCAAACATGTTCAAATTTTTGTAAGTCTCCGGATATACTTGTACAATTTTGCAATTTTGGTTTCCCCAATTTTTTAATTAATGTCAAAGGGGGGGAAAGTGAAGTGAAAAATTCCTTGATATTCTTAGGGGGAGCAGTATTTTGTATTTTGGCAGTGTGCTTATCAGTTTTGACACTTGGTCATTTTTCTCTAACTGTTGCCATCAATGCCAAAGGGGGAGATTGTTGGCATATGGTTTTGAGAGATGTTTTTTGGCTTCTAGTGTTGTCATTGATGGCAACTAAAGTCATCCCTATGGTCTGAAGATATGCATTCAGTCACACCCGTAGGTAAAGTGAAAATCTAAATATTACCAACGAAATACTTGAGGAACAAGGTATCCAATCAAATAGCTTCACCAGATTATCATTTTTTGTTGTGGACATTTGGAATTGCTTGTTGAGCATGTGGATCATCTTATCTTTGAATTTTGTGGTGTTTCATTTGTTACTATATGAGTTTGGAGGTTCGGTAGAACATTTTCTATCTATTTTCTTGATAGAGACGACTCAGTGTAAGTGGTGCATTGTGGATGTATAAAGTGAACTTATTTAAGTTGTTTTCAAATTAAAAAGTTTAATTATTGGTCCTAGCTATTGTCTAACTGAATTGTTTACATATGCAAAAAAATTGTTCATGATTTTGGCTAACAAGTTGCAAATATTATTAAGTTTTGTTGAGTTGACTTGTGGCAATTAAAATCCCTAGTTGTGGATATATCTAGATGATCGATTACATCATTTTGTGTAATGAAGAAGGTGTATTGGTGTATGTTGTGAATGTCCAAGGAGTGTTTGAGTGGTATCATGCACAGTTTCACTTGTGCATAAAGATTTTGTGTGCAAACTTGAGCAGAACAGGGCAAAAGTTTGGTATCACTCATCAGGACAGAAGTTGGTAATCAGAGCTTAACTAGAACTGGAATCAAGCATTGTTAGATGCTATATATCCATTTCATTCTCTTTTGGATCTATTCCAAACTATGGTAAGGGAAGTGAGTCCATCTTTGAGTAGTGATCCTAAATGCAAGTGCATTCCCATTTTGTAATACTTCTTTTGAGTATACTCAGAACTTTTTGTGGATTGTCCATCCACCGTGGTTTTTCCCCTAACAGGGTTTCCACGTAAAAATCCTTGTGTTATGCATGTGTGGTTTATTGCTTTCAATTTCTGCATATTGATTTTAATTAAATGTTTTAAGTGGATTAAAGATCAGAATAAAAGGATTAATTTTTGCATAACACTTATTCACCCCCCTCTTAGTGTTGCTTGTTTCCAACAAGGCTCAACCCTCGTGAGAGCCACATGTTGTAATTTTTTTGAATCAAAACAGTAACAAATATTTTGTTGGCATATGGCTTTTGGTATTTTCATTGATGGCAACCTAAGTCATTGACCTGGTCCACACTTTACTATTTGTTCATACTGGAAGATAGAGTGAAGAACAGGGTATCCGACTGAAGTTGAGTTTGTCGATCCATATGAATTACCATATCATCAGTTTTGGTTGTGGATCTTAGGGAAGGTCATTGGGAATCTAGAGTATCTTATTCTCAAGTTTTGTGCCATTGCATCAACTAGTGTATGAGTTAGGAGATCTAGTTGTTTGATTTTTTGTTTAATAGTGCTAGAAGGTCAACTAAGTGAATGTGGCATGTTGTAGATGTTCGAGGTGAAATTGTTTGAAGTATTTTTGGGTTTGAGGATTTTTTTTTGGGTCCCCACTATGTTGTGGCCAACTTCTGTGGGTGCACATTAAAAATCATTTGTGGATTGGGCTGATGGTTGGAAATTATTTTATGCTTTACTAAAGATGACATATGGTTGATTAAATCTCTTGTTGAGGATATATATAAGTGATCGATTATATCATTTTGGTGTGTGTTCAAAGTGTGTTGTATATTGTGAATATCAAAAGGGTTGTAGAGTGATTATGCATAGTTTCTCTTGTGCATAAAAGGATTCTGTGATGCGAGTTGAAGCAGAGCAGAACAAAAGAGAAGAATTAGACATAAGGTCAAGAATGCAGTTGATGAGCCTAACCAGAACTATAATTAGGAATTTGTAGATGCTACTTTATCAGTTCAAATATTTTGGTTGTAATTCAAACCTTTTTAAGACAATGAGCCTTTCTATTTTTGGGTAGTGAGCTCTAGGCAATGCGCTTGAATGCAAGTGCATTCCCATTTTTTTAAAACACTTATATTTTGAGTACTCAAATTGTGGATTAACCTCCACCGTGGTTTTTCCCCTAACAGGATTTCCATGTAAAAATCCTTGTGTTATGGTGTTGTAGATGATTGCTTTATGTGTTTGCATCTTTCTCTTGGATGAATGTTTTAAGTGGTTTAAATATCAGATTAATAAAGTTAAATTTTGCAAAACACTAATTCATCCCCCCCTCTCAGTGTTCCTTGATTCCAATAATTGGTATTAGATCCTAGTTCCTCAGAAGAATTTTAACAAGTTGAGGTGGATCTTGGAATGTAATGGAATTTGGTAGTCTTCAGAAGCAAATTTTGGTGGCAGTTGATGATCTTGATCAGTCAAAATTAGAATTTTGAGAATTGAAAGCAAATCTTAAGGATGCTAAGAAATTCATTCAAAAGTTGAAGGATCAGATTATTAAGTCCAGGGAGAAGAGAAAGGATATTTGTGACTAGATTAACCAAAATGAGAGAAAAAGCATGGATGATGTTCACCTGAATCAAACCTTGAAGGAAATAACAAAAGAATGTTAAAAGCTTTCTAGAGACAATGCTACCCTAAAGCATGAGATGGAATCTATGGTGATGAAGCTGACTAAGGAGATTAAAGAGAGAAAGAAGAATGATGAGAATCTCGCTCAGTCCTTAAAAGAAAGATCTGATGAATGCAATAGAATTAATGGAGAATTCATTCAGTTGGAGATTGAATTGCAACAATCTAGAAATAATGAAGAAGAGCTTGAAAGACAGATTGTTATTCTCGGGGATGAACTTGCTACTGCAAATGAATACAAGGAGAAGTTCAAGATTAGCTAAGTTAAGCTTGATGAGTTGACTCAAGGTCAGAAGAATGGAAATGACAAGCAATGTCTTTGATATGAGAAAGGAGAAAGTTTTAGGTCTAAACAAAGGAACTTCAGGCAAGGAAATCAGATGAACAAAGCAAAAAGGAATTTGGTAAGACAAAATAATGCCCAAAAGTTTAATGGATACTATTTTCCTTGCAATAAATTTGTTCATATGGTTGCTCAATGTAGAAGTAAAATGAAATCAAGTGATTGATCATTCTCCATTCAGTGTTTCAATTGCAATAGGTTTGGTCATAAGTCAATTGAATGCAGAAATATGTCAAACAACTCTATCAATAGAAGAAATGTTAAATGTTATACCTATGGAATATTTGGGAATATTGCTAACCAGTGCAGATCAAGAAGAAATCAATGGAATGACTAGTTTGGACAAGGAAATGTTGTGTGTTACAATTGCAACAAATATGGTCACATTGCAAGATTCTACAGAAACAAAAATATGGATAGAAGAGGTTTGACATACAAAGGCAGAAATACGTATAAAGATGATAAAGGAAAAGGGAAAGTGTCTATGGATGAAATAATAGATTAGATGAAGAAAACATGGGTGAAAAAGAGTCCCTCTATTGTAGGAAATGAGCCAACACCAGAACCTGCTTTTGGTAATTCCTCCAAGAATTAGTTTTGGGCCTTTGCCCTTGGGGAAGATGTCAAGAAAATCCTTCAAACCCCTTTCCAGTAATTGATATCGGGATGTGGATGAGCATAGTGATTGCATTGATGATCTACAGATTTTTTTGAAATAGTTGGAAAGAGTATTATGTTGAGTTGAAGGTTGTAGAAGTTTATTTTGTTGACTGAGAAAATAGGGTATCCAGAACACCTAGGGAAAAAGCATTTAATACAACAAAAGGTTAGGTGTGTGAGTTATAAAAATAAAGTTGGAACCCTCAATTTCCAATTTACATCAAAGAAAAGAAGAAGGAGAGCACTCTGCATTAGAATTTTGAAAGCGTGAAGATAATTCCGCGGCGAAACCCTAATCCATCAAGTACTTAAGTTGTATTGAGAAATTTTTGTTTAATTTGATGTGCAGTTGAAGAACTCCTTTGGTAGATACAAGTCATGAGTACGAAAGGTAAAATGGAGCAAATAAAAGGAATGATAAACCTAGATGAGTATAGCAGTAGAAGATTAGAGTTGTAAGAAACATGTTGTCGCATGATGAATTGAAATGGCTGAAAGAAGCAAAACATAAAATCTTGGATATTTGGAGCGAATTCCCCTATTTCGTAAACGTAAAAATCATTAAGTTTATTCTAGATAGATTGAATGAAGATATTCTAACTTTGGATAAACCCTACCATATCTCGAAGGAAAATATTGGAACTGTAACTAGGTTAAGCAAAGTTGGGGATGTGCCGAGAAAGAATTCAATCCGAAATAAAGAAGTTGAAACCCTAACTAGAGTAACTGGAAATCAAAGGGAATTAATAATCTCAACAATCAGAGATTCAATGACAAGGTACATTGCACATGGAGTATCTTACAAAATCATTTTCAAAAATAGAGAAGGTGCAACTTCAGCAGGCGTTGTTTACATTTCACACAAGATGATAATGGAAGATCAGGATTTTGACCTTTGTGGATTATTGAAAGATCAATTGATGGAGAATGTACATTTGACAAGGAAAACATATTACTCTTTTAGGTTTGGTACTTTGGTTATATGTCTTGTGATGTATTTTGTAAATTGCTTACCACTGAACAACAATGTAACATGGGAAGAGAATGAACCATTTTGCAAGCATATTTACATACATTCTAACAATTTGGTAAATTGTGATTAGGAATATGAAAGTTTCTTTAAAGGGTTTCCAGGAAATTTTGGCTCAATTAGTATTCCCCTTTCAGTAAGGGCACTTGAAGTTGGTTCCTCCTCCAGTGAGATGGAGAGAAAGTAGAAAAGAGAAAAATAAATTGGCGACCTTGTACTCCTCCAGCATGCAAGACTCCAAGAGTTGAAGGGAAAGGAAAATAATAGGTGATTGTAGATATACCAGATGAGGAATCTAATAAGGAATCTAAGGACACCCAAAGGAAAGAACTGGAAACAGTCGAACCGGAACAAGAAAAGGCAATGACAGAAGAAAGTGAAGAAGAAGGTGATTTAACCAAAGAAGAGATATTGCAGCTTATTCATGAGGAAGATGGAATGCAAAAATTTGCAAACATATGGTCTATCGGGCCTTCATATGAGAAAGACATGATTTTAAACATACTAAGTGCTCATCTTGTGCACAACCATACTAAATTAGAGAGTTTAAATAATACGTTTCCAGAAGAGATGATTGAATGCATCAAGGAAATCATGGACTCTAAGTCTTAGAATAAGGAAGAAGAAGTAATTCTACACCTAAAGAAGCAATACAAATTATCAGTCACCATGCTAAAAGGGCACATGAATCAACTAAGGCAATTGATAAACACAACAAATAACATCTACAATTATTGTCTTCAACAGCCTCATGCAATCAACAAGTACAAAGAAAAGTTGGAACAAATTGAAACATAGTTGAATAGTATTGGATAAAATTTTAACATGTTTCGGGATCAAGATTGTGCAATTAAGAAAAGGATTCAAGAATTACAAACATAACATACAAATATTTAAAACACCAAAAACAAGATTGTTGACACCTTTTGGAAAGTGAAAGACATAACAAAATGTAGACTAGAACAATTGATTGAGATACTAAGGAAAGGAGAGATATTAGAAGAAGCTATCACCATTTTGGAATCCCTCATCAAGATTATCAACCGGACATATGAAAACAACAACATGATCATAATCACCGAGATTGCAATAGAAGAATGGAAGACGTTTCTTCTAGAGATGAAGGAAAAATACAAAATAATCTTCTAAGCCTAGTAGCGGTTGTATTTCTTCAAAATTTTGAACCAATTTTTGAATAATTAACTTTTTGGTTACACTTCAAAAGGGAATATTGTAGGAAAATATTTTTTTCATTAATTTTAAAGGGGGAGAGAGAGTAGTGAAAAATGCCTTATCAAATTCAGGGGGAGTTGTGTTAGCTATAAGTTTTTGAAGTCTTGAAGGATTGTAGTATGTTGGTTTCGACACTTAGTCATTTTTCACTAAGTGTTGTCATCAATGCCAAAGGGGGAGATTTTTGGCATATGGCTTTTGGTATTATCATTGATGGCAACCTAAGTCATTGATCCAGTCCACACTTCAGTATTTGTTCATACCAGAAGACAGAGTGAAGAATAGGGTATCCGACTGAAGTTGAGTTTGTCGATCCATAGGCATTACTAGATCATCAGTTTTGGTTGTGGATCTCAGGGAAGCTTGTTGGGCATCTAGAATATCTTTTTCTCAGATTTTGTGCCATTGCATCAATTGGTGTACGAGTTAGGAGATATGGTTGTTTGATTTTATGTTTAACAGTGCTAGAAGGCCAACTAAGTGAATGTGGCATGTTGCGGATGTTCGAGGCAAAATTGTTTGATGTATTTTCAGGTTTGAGGATTTTTTTTGGGTCCCCATTATGCTATGGCCGACTTTGGTGGGTGTGCATTAAAAATCATTTGTGGATTGGGCTGACGGTTGGAAAATATTTTATGCTTTATTGAAGCTGACATATGGTTGATTAAATCTCTTGTTGTGGATATACATAAGTGATCAATTATATCATTTTGGTGTGTGTTTGAAGTGTGTTGTTGTATATTGTGAATATCATAAGGGTTGTAGAGTGATTATGCATAGTTTCTCTTGTGCATAAAAGGATTTTGTGATGCGAGTTGAAGCAAAGCAAATCAGAAGAGAAAAATTAGATAGAAGGTCAAGAATGCAGTTGATGAGCCTAACTGGAACTATAATCAGGAATTTGTAGATGCTACTTTATTAGTTCAAATATTTTAGTTGTAATTCAAACCTTTGTAAGGTAGTGAGCTCTAGGCAGTGCACTTGAATGCAAGTGCATTCCCATTTTTGTAAAACACTTATATTTTGAGTACTCAAATTGTGGATTAACCTCCACTGTGGTTTTCCCCCTAACAAGGTTTCCACATAAAAATCCTTGTGTTATGGTGTTGTGGATGATTGCTTTATGTGTTTGCATCTTGTTGGTGTAATTAATTATTAATTACACTTTGCATAAGTTTACTTAGGTTTATTTAATTCCTAAGTTATAGGATCTCATCTTTATCTTATCGAGCTATCTTGTTGCTCAAGATAAGATTAGGTTTAGGCATCTTTGCTTTTATAAAGCAAATAATCTCTTGTAATTATTTTGTACTTTTCAAATATATCAAATTGCATGTTTTTATGCAATCTCTGCTTTTTCGTTTTCCTCTTCTGTGGAAGGTAATTTTTAGGTTTGCAATCAGATCTTGGCTATTCTATCATGGTATCAGAGCCTCGATTTGCAGCCCCTTCTCAGCTTTTTTGGAGGATTTCGTTGTAGAGCTCGTTCAGAGTCCCTCGAGGGTTTCAATCCTTGAGCATATTTCTAGAGTGTCTTGGATCAGATCAGGGTTTTTCGTTGGATTCAGAGCGCTGCAAAAAGTCAGAAATGGCTTTCATTTTATTGATTTTCATCACCATTTTCTAGATCTATGAGGGTCTCAAGCTTGATGATTTTTCAGATAGATCTGGGGGTCGCCTAATTTTCGGAGCACTTTGGGCCCAAACGGACCTCACCGTTGGATTAGCAACGCCCAAAAACCCCCATTTTCATATAAAATTTGTCTAGTTTGGGAAAAATCATCCGGAGAGGCAAAAAAAATTTACCTGAGGGCCGTATGGCCCCCATGCACTGTTCTTGAGGCACAGATTTAAAAAAAAATCAAAAATTGGTGAAAGTTTTTAGCGCGGCCAGTTATATTGGAACACGCCACCCGCGTGCCACCAGGCGGCCACCGGCGGCCTCTGTCCACACTCCACCGGTCTGCCACCGCCTCTCTGTGCAGCCCCCGCGGGCCCCTGCACTCAGCCCCTGGCCACATGGCAAACCAAGGGCTCCGCCCCTGCACAAACCCACCGCCCGCCAGCCCCTAGTTACCCACAGGACCAGGGGCCAAAATTTTTTTCATTTTGTAGGGGGGCCAATTTTTTGCGGTGACGGCCAAATGGCCGTCAATTTTAACCTCATGAATGGGTGACGTCAGCGGTCGTATGACCCTCTTTGCCCCTCCTAACCCTAGTTTTTTCTAAAAGAGTAGTTTTTTTCTTTTGTCCATAACTTGGGCATACGGTATCAAAATTGGGAAAACGAGATATCACCAAAAAGCTGGTTCTGAGCACTTTCCAGTGGTGCTATTTATTTTTTAGTATTTTATTGTTTTTTTGCATTTATTGCTGTTTGAAGTCAGATATTGTTTTTGAACTTTCGAGCTCATAACTTTTTGCCACGATCTCTGTTTTTCGCCTCATTTGAAGTGTTGGAAAGGTATTGAGGAGCTCTATCTTGCTGTCCATTCACTTTTTTCTGTATCTATCCCAAGTTTTTTGTTATTCCAGATTTGTCCTGATGGGTGTTTTGGAGATTACTTGGATGTTTTGGTAGTTGGAAAGGTGAAAATTGAACATTTGTACTTCATTTCAGTACCACTTCATCATATTTTCTGTTTATGCACATTTAGGATTCTCTCCTTTTACAATCATTGGGTATTGTAATAAACGAACTAATATAAAGTTCCATTAAGGGGGGTTCTTGCATTCATCTTGATTTGTTGGCAACTCGCATGGGTTATTTGGTCTCCTTGTTCTTTTGGCCACATTATTGCTATAACTTGACACATGTCAGTTTCATTGGTTCACACTTCAGTTGGGAGATTACGTTTCTTGATCCTCATTGGTTCAGATTCTTCTCAGTTTGAGGGCCATGTTTTTGCAGTTATTGTTCCAGAGTCTATTTTTGGTACTCCTTCCCATGGAAGAGTTTCAGTCACAGTTTGGCATCGACATCGAGATACATGGTTTCTAGATTATGTCATCATCTCATCTCTTGTTGCTTCACAGATTCCAGGGTTGTTCCAGTTTGTGAGTTTTCAAGTGTTTCGTGGCATCGGGTCTACTGTCACATTATCATGATTCCGGTTTTGGTTTCAGTTGTAGACAGAGGTATCTTTCCTTGCTTGTCAGATTGCGGTTCCAGTGTTACTCCACAGTGTTCTTCCAGTGCTTCTTGCAGCAGTCATCTCATTGTAGGGGGGTTTTGTCCCATTGGGTTTTCCTTCTCTACTCCATTATTGCATTTGTACTTGGGTACCTCATCAGGCCTTGTTGCCGAGACTCATATTTGCATAATAATTTGCTTCTCCCTAAGTTGCACTTATGGGGGGGTTTTGGTGTAATTAATTATTAATTACACTTTGCATAAGTTTACTTAGGTTTATTTAATTCCTAAGTTATAGGATCTCATCTTTATCTTATTGAGCTATCTTGTTGCTCAAGATAAGATTAGGTTTAGGCATCTTTGCTTTTATAAAGCAAATAATCTCTTGTAATTATTTTGTACTTTTTGAATATATCAAATTGCATGTTTTTATGCAATCTCTACTTTTTTGTTTTCCTCTTCTGTGGAAGGTAATTTTTAGGTTTGCAATCAGATCTTGGCTATTCTATCACATCTTTCTCCTGGATGAATGTTATAAGTGGTTTGAAGATCAGATTAATAAAGTTAAATTTTGTAGAACACCGATTCACCCCCCCTCTTAGTGTTCCTTGATTCCAACAGATTTTCCCTATATCTGCACAAGGAGCAAACATGTTAGATAAATAGAGTATATGATAGGTGTGTTTGATAACTCTTTTGTTTTCTTGGACATCTATAGTATGATATCTATTTTAATGCTTATGAAGATTAGATTATATGTTTATGGAGGTTTGTGCATACTTTGATTGGCAACCTTTCATTGCTCTAACAACACTCTTCTTACAGATGCAAGGAACCTTGGAGAAGTAGAGGAAAACAACAACTGGAAGCAGGACAAGTAGGAGAGACTGAAGATGATGCAGGACAAGGCAACTAGTATTCATCATTTAGGTAATGATAGTTCCCCCTTCTCTTTATGTGCATTATTTTTCTATCTCTAAATGTATAGTCTTTTCCTCATATTCATTAGAATAGTCAGTCTCTTGGCTTGTGAGGGACACTATACACTTATCATTATCAATAAAGACTATATTTTAGAAAGATTGTGCACTTTTTCCTATGTTATGTTATATGCATTTGCATGAGGCAATGTAGTATTGTAGTCTTCTGATATTTCTTTATGCACATGAATGTGACATAGAAAGGTTAAAAAATGTACCTTCTTTTTACTTGTCAAACATAAACATCATCCCTTGTCTAGGCTAGTAGCAAAAAATAGGTAATAGGTCCCTAGAAGATATCAAATTTAATTACATACCTAATTATCAAGCATGATATTTTCTTGTTAGCTCCATGAATTTACTTAATCATATAGGTCAATTCCAACTTCGGTATATCCTATTTGATCTCAAGAAACAACCTTGATGTTCTACTTAGTAAAATTTCCAACATTTCACGCTTAAGTGAAAATTCTATGATGCCATGACATAACAATAGATGCTTCTCTTTGAGAGTGTATCCATTTTAATATAAGAGCCAATCAAAGTTGAGTCTTGTCAATAATATGACTTCCTTTAACTCACTAGGTATCTTACTTATGTTTCCAATCTTATAGAATTTCATAAGCTCAAGTGATTTACACATTCACATGGGTGAATCTCAATCTCAATATTCCCTTCTAATTCTTAGGCTAGAGTCCTCAATCATTGACTAGTCTAATCTTATAGGTTTATCTACCTCAATATGTCCCAATCAAGACCAAATGTACAAATCAACCAAGTAAGTTATTCCCAACTTAAAAGTGTTAATAAGTAGTCTAGTACATAACTCAACTCAATAGGTTAAATCTTATCCTAAGGTCTCTCTCTTCAATCAAATGAACTTCTCATCCCAAATAGGTTATTCTAACCCTATGGTTTCATTCAAGAGTAAGGTGTGATCAATTAATCTTTATCATAAAGAGATTTTTGATGTGGTTCACATAACGTCACATCCTACCTCATCTTTCATACCTTCTCTATGGTTTTAAAGCTAAACCTTATCATCCCCAAGGTTTCCTTAGCACAATAAGTTACATTATCAAGTCACTTTACGATATGGATATATTTCATAATATGTCGTATTACTACCTATGTATAGAAATGCTATCATTATCTAAATCCCTTATATTAGGTATATAGGAGTGTAGAGACAATTTCTTCCAATTCATGAGTAACCTACATCTTCCCTTTCCAATCCCATAGACAATGATCTTCCCTATCATGATCAAATTATTCGCCTATCCTTTTCTAAGGCATCAATAATAATATTATTTGATCTTCCAATAAAATAATATAAGGTATGGGATGATAATAGGTCATAATCCTTGACCTTTCCATTTATATTTCTCCAAAATTACCAATACCTTTTCCTTGTGGCCATAAAATGTATTACTTAATTGTCATCATGACTTGTGAAGAAGTCATTAGTTCTTCCAAATCGAAAACATATCCACATTTTTCGTTGGGTGAGGTACTTAATCTGAGTCAATCCACTCTCTTCCTTCCCCCCTTAGTGTTTCCACAACATCTGATCTACTCAAAGTTGAACTCCTAGAAAACACTTGCTTCTTTGAAATGATTTGTCATTCCCTGTTGTTGGCTTTCTATTGCCTTTACCTCGCCTCATTGCATACCTCGAAAATACTTTTTCCCAAAGTTAGATTTATCGTTGTTTTCTATCTCATAGATTCCAACATTTTGGATCATCCAATAGGAGATCTAATGAATAATCAACAACTTTACAAGCTAAGATACCCTCTAATATTCCAATTCTTTTCCAATATCCTTTTTGGTGGAGGAATATCTAAGCCTCTTTTGTTGATGTACCTTTCAACTTAGAACATTTTTCTTCCCTACAACTTCTATTGATTTGACACATAGTGTCATATTGCATTCCCTTTCCTTTTGGGAATCTCTAATGTATGTTGGTTTTATTGACACGTTGATGAGTTCAAGTTTATACTCCAACCACTTGGTCATACCTACCTGATTTACCTTTATAGGTTTCTTTCTCACAATCACTTTTTCAAGTGAGTTTACCCACTTCTTGGTAATTTATTCTCTCATAACCTTTAGAGATACCAAATTTTTTTGGCCTCTTTTTCTCATCTTAATCAAAACTCCAATAATCTCATTGATTTTGGTTGGTGGAACCATCCCCACGTCGTTGATTACTACTTTATGACCATTTCGATCTTTTCTATTTTTCTAGGTACTAACTCTTTTCTTGCAAGATCCTATCCTTACACAAGAATTAGATTTATTTCAAGAGCTCTCCAACCTTGTGTATACCTCCTTCATTGACTCTCTACTTCAATCTAATTTTATGCCGACATTGCATGCATATAGATTTGTAGTTTTTTCACTAAATCCAAGAATTCTTGCCTCTTTACAACTATAGGTTGCTACTATAGAAGGGATTATCTCATATCTTCCCATCGCCTTAGAGTCATATAACTATTCTATAGGATAAAGGTATACATTGGTTATTCTTCCTAACCTTCCTACATAACCTAATTGTAAAATCTTCCAAAATCCTAGGTAATATCATAATTTGTTGGTTTAGGAGTTCCTACTCCAGAGATGAATCTTAACTAGTCCCAAATTACTCAAATTCCCAAAAATTATCATCTTCCTTTTCACTTCCCTATGTTCTTTCTCTTATTGTTGTGGCACAAGACCTTTTCAACCATTATCTTCTAATAAGGTTTACACATTGTTGTGTAATAAGCTCATAGGTTTCAGTGCTTGAACTTGGTAGCTCTGATACCACATGTAACATGTCGAACCTTCAATGTAATAAAAATTTCTAATTTTTCACCATATGAGTATATAAACTACATTGCAATAAAAAATTTCTTTCTTTTATTGAGAATATTTGATCAAGATGCCATATCATATTACAAGTACAAGAAACAAGAATATATATGTTTACATACATAGCTCCAATGAGCCTTAGAACAAATAGTTGTAAGATGGTCCAGATTCTTCCCCTTCAAATCTTAGTTCTTCTATCACCTACTGTGGAGGAGAAGCATCACTCAGGTGATTTTCCACTAACCACAGACTCATAATTGTTGGAAATAGGATGCCATTTAATTGCAAATCCTAAACATTAATTATTTCATGTATCTCCTAGATTCTTGGAATGTGTTCAACAACACTAAGATTAAGATGAGATTAATATTTGACGAAATAAACATGATTATTGACATTTGTAATTAATTCTAAATGTAAGAAGCATGTGAGGGCGTCCATAGTGAGTTCCTAAATAATAGGGACACATGGGACACTCACATGGTAAGGTGAAACTCACCTTGTGTCTAGTTAACTATACAGAGTAACAGTTAACACTTCTGAATGCATGTAAAGATCCTAGGAGTTAGGATTTGATGTTTGCATGCTTGAAGTTCAATTAAGTTCAGTTCAGATCAGTTCAGTTCAGTTCAGTTCAGAATCAGTTTAGTTTAGTTTAGTTTAGTTTAGTTTAGTTCAGTTCAATTCAGTTCAGTTATCTTCAGTTGCATGCGTGTTGTTTATTTTGAGTTGCATGTAGTTAGCTTCAGTTAACTTGTAATACATGCCTAATAACATTGAGTTGTATGTCAAATAATAGGGACTACCTCCAGTTAACAGGGGATAACCATTCTTTGGAAATGGTGTTGAGTAAATGTTTCAGTTAACTATAAAGCACTTGAAGCCAACTTGGGTGCCCAAGATGCTTTATTGGATTTACCTCTTATGCATGATAAGTTGAAGGCTAAGTTAAGTGGGATTTCTTAAGGGCGCCAACTTTGAGGAAGAGCTTTGGAATTATCACCGAAGTGAAGGAAAAGTTGTAGCTTCAGTTTGGGATGCCCAAATGCATGAAGCACATGTTGTAAGCTTTAGTCTTCACTGAATAACTCAACTTGAAGGAATATGGCATACCTTTTCAAGGCCTTGAGCTTGTGCATTGTAATTATCACCATTTGGAGATTACAAGGTTGCATATTGTCTCTATATCTCATTCAAGTTGAATAGAGTTTTCATAATTGTTATTGCAGGTGTGAAGAAGATTGGTAAAGATAGAAGAAGCATTCTCAAGCAAGAATTGGAGCTATTGTAATTCAGAGATTGAATGATAGAATAATTCTTGGTGGGGTTTTTTGCCAAAAGGGTTTCTCCACGGTATATCTTGTGTGGTCTTTCTAATATCCTGTCTAGTTATTCTATCAACTTCTCTCTTCATTGTACAACAGTAAAATGGATTAATCAAGATAATCACCCACAACGAATATATGTAACAAAGAAAAGACTTACTTAGATCAGCAATATTAAAGTTTTATAGAGTATTAAGCTAAGAAAAAACCTCATTTTTCAACATTTGGTATCAAAGCTGAGGTTGGGTAGAGTATTGGGACGCCTTTCTCTTAAATTTTGAAGGATTTATTGGCTTAGTGGGAGCTCTTATTATTTTTGTTATTTGCTGATTTTTGAATTAAGTTTTGTTACAATGAATTCAAGGTTAGAGATTGAAAGGTTCAATGGTTCTAACTATGAAATGTGGAAATTAAAAATGGAAGATCTTCTTGAAGAAAGAGATCAGTGGTTAGTGGTTAATAATGAGATAAAGACACCTACAACTATTTCAGATGAAGATTGGGCTAAGTTAGATAAGAAGGAAAGAGGAACAATAAGGTTATGTCTTGTTGATGTTGTTCTTTTGAATGTTTCAATGGAAACCAGTGCATATAAATTATGGAAAAGAATAGGGGATATTTATCAAACTAAGAGTCTCACCAATAAGTTGTATCTAAAAAGGAAATTACATTCACTGAAAATGAAAGATGGTGATTCAATAGCACAACATTTAAATGCTTTCAATTTAATTCTCAGTCAGTTAGCATCTATAGATGTAAAGCTAGAGAATGAGGATAAGTGCATTTTATTACTTTGTTCTTTACTAGATTCTTGGGAAAATCTAATTGTTGCAATTAGTGGTAATGGTGCAGATCCAAAGATGGAAAACATTATTCCTACTCTCCTATCAAAGGAGATGAGGAGGAAATCCAAGATGCCTTGTTTGTAAAAGGTAGGCCTAAGAAAAGGGAGCCTAAAGGAAACAAGGAAGGGAATAGTAAGTCAGAAGGACGAAGTAAGGTAAAGTGTTGGAATTGTGGGAAACCAAAGCATGTGAAGAAGAATTGTAAGAACAAGAAAGAGAGTTCTAATTCTTCTATAGAGGAGTCCTTGGATAATAGTAATGATGCATTGGTTATTTCAGCTAATATTGTTTGTGATAACTCTTTGCTTCATGTTTCAGAGTAATCTTCATAGAGAGGATGGTAGTCACGATGCCATGTGTGACTCGGTATCATGGTTCAGTGGGAGTTGTTGGCAGTGACTTGAATGCATCATTGGTAAGATTATCTCCATGTGACTAGAGATATGGTTTCTTGGTTTAGAGTGTATTTGTTATGGATGTCATGGTTTACTCTTCATATACATTTAGAGTTTGGCATATTACATGGTTCTCTTGAGACTAGGATGTATAAGAATGTTACGATGCATGTGATCTCCTAAGAGGAGATGGTTAGATCATGGATGTCATGATTATGTTCATGATTCATGGTTGGAGCTTTGACAATGATCTTGTGTAGATATCTTAAGGTTTGGGTACATTAATCATTTGCTTGATTACTTCATGAAAGTTTTGTGTTGCATTTGGATTTTGGCATGGATTGGTTGGCTACAAGTCCTCATGGATACTTGGAGAAATAGGTGAGGTTGGAATTCTCTTATGGTAAGAGACTTTTGTTGGAATGGTTACTTGTGAGAAAAAAATTTCAACAGAAAAGACCGAGGAGTCTACACCTTGGTTGAATGTGAATTCAACACACTCGGTGGTTTAGCATGCCTCTAAAGAGGTGGTTTGGTTACAGAGACTTGGGAAAGGTAATGGTTTGGTTGATAATGGGAAGGTAATTAATTAAGAAAGTTAACACTTTAATTAATGTTATAGATTATCTTATGAAACCATACAAATAAGTTCTCTTGGTTTTAATCATTTTCTTGGAAGCTTCATGATTATGCAGGTTGCATTTGAAGTTAGCATGGTTTGGTTAGTTGGTGCAAGAAGGCCATTGGCTTTGATTCTTGTACTTGTTTTATTATTCCTTTTTTAGAA
Organism: Sequoia sempervirens; assembly: GCA_007258455.2. NCBI lineage: Eukaryota > Viridiplantae > Streptophyta > Pinopsida > Cupressales > Cupressaceae > Sequoia > Sequoia sempervirens. The sequence continues at coordinate 811,635,748 of VDFB02270651.1, read as the reverse complement.
TAATTGCAATGTATAATGTCAAGTGGGAGAATGTTGGAAATAGGATGCCATTTAATTGCAAATCCTAAACATTAATTATTTCATGTATCTCCTAGATTCTTAGAATGTGTTCAACAACACTAAGATTAATATGAGATTAATATTTGATGAAATAAACATGATTATTGACATTTGTAATTAATTCTAAATGTAAGAATCATGTGATGGCATCCATAGTGAGTTCCTAAATAATAGGGACACATGGGACACTCACATGGTAAGGTGAAACTCACCTTGTGTTCAGTTAACTATATAGAGTAACAGTTAACACTTCTGAATGCATGTAAAGATCTTAGGAGTTAGGATTTGATGTTTGCATGCTTGAAGTTCAATTAAGTTTAGTTTAGATCAGTTAAGTTCAGTTTAGAATCAGTTTAGTTTAGTTCAGTTCAATTCAATTCAATTCAGTTCAGTTATCTTCAGTTGCATGCAAGTTCATGTTGCATGCATGTTGTTTATTTTTATTTGCATGTAGTTAGCTTCAGTTAACTTGTAATGCATGCCTAATAACATTGAGTTGTATGACAGATAACAGGGACTACCTCCAGTTAACAGGGGACAACCATTCTTTGGAAATGGTGTTGAGTAAATGTTTCAGTTAACTATAAAGCACTTGAAGCCAACTTGGGTGCCCAAGATGCTTTATTGGATTTACCTCTCATGCATGATAAGATATTTCTGAAGGCTTAGTTAAGTGGGATTTCTTAAGGGCGCCAACTTTGAGGAAGAGCTTTGGAATTATCACTGAAGTGAAGGAGAAGTTGTAGCTTTAGTTTGGGATGCCCAAATGCATGAAGCACATGTTGTAAGCTTTAGTCTTTACTGAATAACTCAACTTGAAGGAATATGGTGTACCTTTTCAAGGCCTTGAGCTTGTGCATTGTAATTATCACCATTTGGAGATTACAAGGTTGCATATTGTCTCTATATCTCATTCAAGTTGAATAGAGTTTTCATAATTGTTATTGCAAGTGTGAAGAAGATTGGTAAAGATAGAAGAAGCATTCTCAAGCAAGAATTGGAGCTATTGTAATTCAAAGATTGAATTATAGAATAATTCTTGTTGGGGTTTTTTCCCAAAAGGGTTTCTCCACGGTATATCTTGTGTGATCCTTCTAATATCCTGTCTAGTTCTTCTATCAAATTCTCTCTTCATTCTACAATAGTAAAATGGATTAATCAAGATAATCACCCACAAAGAATATATGTAACAAAGAAAAGACTTACTTAGATCAGCAATATTAAAGTTTTACAGAGTATTAAGCTAAGAAAACACCTCATTTTTCAACATAGGATACCATTTAATTGCAAATCCTAAACATTAATTATTTCATGTATCTCCTAGATTCTTGGAATGTGTTCAACAACACTAAGATTAATATGAGATTAATATTTGATGAAATAAACATGATTATTGACATTTGTAATTAATTCTAAATGTAAGAAGCTTGTGAGGGGCTTCCATAGTGAGTTCCTAAATAATAGGGACACATGGGACACTCACATGGTAAGGTGAAACTCACCTTGTGTTCAGTTAACTATACAAAGTAACAGTTAACACTTCTAAATGCATGTAAAGATCCTAGGAGTTAGGATTTGATGTTTGCATGCTTGAACTTCAGTTAAGTTTAGTTTAGATCAGTTAAGTTTAGTTCAAATCAGTTCAGTTCAGTTCAGTTCAGTTCAATTCAATTCAGTTATCTTCAGTTGCATGCATGTTGTTTATTTTAGTCTTCACTGAATAACTCAACTTGAAGGAATATGGTGTACCTTTTCAAGGCCTTGAGCTTGTGCATTGTAATTATCACCATTTGGAGATTACAAGGTTGCATATTGTCTCTATATCTCATTCAAGTTGAATAGAGTTTTCATAATTGTTATTGCAGGTGTGAAGAAGATTGGTAAAGACATAAGAAGCATTCTCAAGCAAGAATTGGAGCTATTGTAATTCAGAGATTGAATAATAGAATAATTCTTGGTGGATTTTTTTCCCAAAAGGGTTTCTCGATGGTATATCTTGTGTGATCTTTCTAATATCCAGCCTAGTTCTTCTATCAACTTCTCTCTTCATTCTACAATAGTAAAATGGATTAATCAAGATAATCACCCACAAGGAATATATGTAACAAAGAAAAGACTTACTTAGATCAACAATATTAACCCAATTAAAGACAATTTCCACATAACCCATAAAGAAATCTATGCATCTAAGTATTCAAAATTCACGTGCAAGAGAATAGACAACATACCCATGAAAATATGACACAAGATATACCCTAGGAAAACCATCAAGAGGGAAAAAACCCAGCCTCCAAAAGCATCCATCTCTCATGTATTATTCATTAATAAGATTACAATACATCTTTTGTGTCTCCATGACAACCAACTGAGCATAGTGTTGTGTCCTACACAACTAGAACTTTGTGATCTGACAATCTCGAACTAGCATGTAATACTGGACCACAGTGAACTAATAGTGTGAGTCTCGGTAGTCACACAACCTAAAGTGGATTCACACAATCTAGAGTGGAGTCTCGGACATTCACACTACTTTCATATTTACCCTATGTAGTAATAGTAAACAATAACTACACAACTGGGGTGTAACAGGTTTGGTATGTACTTCACACTTGCATATGGTAAACATATTGACATGGGTTACTATCATTGATCCTATCCTAACCAACATTATCTGAGCCATGAGGCATTTTCCAAAGAGTCATACTCTATCCAAACATGTTTTCCTATCACAAGATAATCCATATCCATTAATCCATTCATTTAGCCATGTATCCACCCATATCATTCCATGCATTGCTAGACACTGGGGGTAGATACTTACATCTTGTTTCGGGAATAAACCTTGAGCTACATCCTATAACTTATTTGGTGATCTAAACATTTTCAAAACACAAAATAAAACTAGAAAAATAATTTGTAAGAAAAGATCTAAATCACTAGCCCATGACATATTTTGATGAGAAAATGTTCCTTATAAAGCTATATCTTTTATCAAACATCAATCCAAACAATCAATATCAATTGAATCTACCTTGCACTTCAATGTCACATCAAAACATTCCAATAGATTTTGTTCCAATCCTAGCTTCAAAATCTTGATCTATCTTATCCAATCAATCCATCATCATCTTGGGATATATCATTTCCTAATCCTCATGTTGCTTAACACTATCCTTTCATTGTTGTGTATCCCCAACAATGTTATCATCATCAATCCATCAATCAGATAAAACAATCCTAGCTTAGTTTTCAAAAAAATCCCAAAAAAGATCACTAAAATTGTCACATATCCATATTCAACTCGTCAACGCCATTCAAAAAATCCCAAAACATCCAAAACACATCAAAAATCCCTAAAAAGGTCAAACATCAAAAATCCAAAAATGAAACCTTGTCGAACTATGAATCTTTGAGCTTGAACGTAGGCAAGGCCATCATTGATGTGCCCTTGGGACACCCTAGGTCAGTCCTTTAGGAGTCTGCCATAATAAACTAGAAATTTTTCAATTGTTCATCTCATCATCAATAATTCAAGTTAGTCGAACTACGTGGTCTCTACGTGTTTAGCATAGGAAAGACTCATCTTTGATAAGTCCCTGAGGCCCCTAGGATAGGTCTTTTAGGTTAGGTTCTTGGTCGAATCTTAGAAAATCCCTAAACATTCAAATATTGAAAAGCCTTAAACATTTGTAAAAACTCAAAAAATCCCCAAACATTCAAATATAAAAAAACCTTAAACATTTTTAAAAACTCATAAAATCCCTAAACATTCAAATATCGAAAATCCTTAAACATTTGTAAAATCTCAGAAAATCCCTAAACATTCAAATATCAAAAAATCCTTAAACATTTGAAAACCTAGAAAACACAAAAAAATTGGAAAACCTTCAAAAAACCCTAAACAACCTCAAATAATTGAAAACCAAAACATCCACATAAACTTTCAAAAAGATCAAGAATAGCCTCAAAAACATTCTCAAAATACCAAAAACATTGAAATATTCTAGAAAAATACAAAACCATCCACTCCATTTCACTTTTACCCACAATAAAACCTTCACCCATAATAAATCGAGCATCACCTTGAACCTTTGGAAAAACAAATAGAAAATAAGTATCACAAGTCGTAAAGTGAGAACCTAAGTGTCAAAATCTAAAGTCTAGACATAGGTAAACGAGTCAATAAAGTTTATAAAAATGACTTATCACACACCTCATCTTAATCAAACCACCTAATCAACACATCCTTGGATGCATCCTTCCTGCGATGGACATCAATATCAGAAATCAACTTACCTAAATTAAGCTGACAAGAGATATAGATAACACTGATTGTTTTTCTTTAATCTTTTCTTCTAATTTATCTCAATAACCCATTCTAAGGACCTCTCGATGATGTCTATCTAAAATGATTTAGAGAGAAATGAATGGGGCATTGATTATTATCTTTCATTAGCTATCCTTGTGGATATTCTTGTAAAATAATCTTTGCACATACTTACTTAGTTGTGTGTAGAAAGGTTATCCAGAGTAGATTGTTGACTATTGTGTATGCTTTGGCCCATTATATTCTGAACTAATAAACTACATTCTGATGAGGTTTTCATATGTCAAGGTGTGAACAAGAACTATCCTATATCTATTTGTAGAGTCAAAGTCCATTACACTAGATACAATGCCATCCTGGTTATCAATACCTTGATGCATCGTGTCTATGTGTTATATCAAAAATATGGAATGACAAAAAATCTCAATCCCAACATATGGGAAAATCATCATCATCATGCATCTCTCATCACCATCTCTAATAAAGTCTCGATGGATCATGGACTTGTTGGACTTTTTGAATCAATCTCAAAATCAATGGTCAATCCATTCATCTTATTCTTCTTATTCTTCTATCTTTACTAACAATTCTATCCAGGTATCAAATTTGTGTGATCTACATCAAAATATACATGAAAATACTCATAGTTGATGACTGTTTATACACCATGAACCTTGTCTACATCAATATCTGGCCTAGCATGACAACAATTCCTCTCCCATTGGGGCACAATGGGGCATCTATATCATCTTCAGCTAAACAATATGAAAAGTTACAGCTCTTTGATTCAAAAGCGACTTGAAATCTCAAGCATCTCAAGCATAAGCATGATTTTTCACCTATCATAAGCCCGATCAAAACACTTTATTCTCCGATCAATCTCTTGAGGGGGAAACCAACCATCTTTCAATCATATTGATATCAAATCATCTAACGAATTTTGTTCCTAGCCTTGCTAGCAAATCTTGATCAATCTATCAAATCAATCATCATTGGGATATATCATTCCCTATCAATCCTCATGTTATTTAACACAATCCTTGCATTGTTGTGGATCCTCAACAATGTTATCAATCAATCAATTAGATCAATCAACTTTATTTCTTGGCTATCAACATCTCAAAGAGATCATCGATATTTGTTTCTGCATCGGCATCAGCATCAAAATAACCATCAGTCTTTGAACCAATGCAACAAGTACATTGTTTTAAAGAGGGGGAAAATGTACACTTAAAAATGTCTGAATGGATCACATTGGCTAACTAACATCATTTCGTGCTAAAACCCATCATCTTTTCGCTTAATTAATTAAATTAGCCTAGCTATTTAATTAATTGTGTCTCATTTTCATCTATTAATCTAATTGACCTAATTAGGTTAATTCATCCCCTTTCATGCTAACATTTTGTCTTATTAAATTGAATAAACCAAATTATTTAATTTAATCCCTAAAGTCCTCTTATTTAATAAATAACCCTAAGTTATTTAATTAAATATCATATCACTTCCCCTTTCCATTAAACAAATTAATTATTTAATGAATATCCTAATTCCCCTAATTGTATAATTAAACCTTTGTTTAAATTATCAATAACCAATAAATATATTCCCCCCACTTGCAAGGGAATATTCCAAGAGAATATTCCTCCTTTGCACATTCCTCCAAAAGGAATATTCCCATAGAATACCCCTTCCCCTTTTGCACATTAAAACTTTGTTTTAATTTGCTAATTGTTTATTTTTCCCTCACCCATGAGAGTATTCCAAAGAATATTCTCTTTCTTCACTCATTTGAAGAAAAGGAATATTCTCCTTTGTAACAAACCTACAAAACTTCATGTGCAAGTTAACTTACAAGACTTCTTATGCAAGTTAAAAGTGTGTTTGTTTGAAAAGATATGAGCCTTTGATTCTTTCCTTGATCCATGTGATCATTGATTCTCATCTGTTGATGAGAATCCATGATCCATGTTTCATCTTTCCTTCATCCTTGACCATTGATTAACCTTTTAATCTCAACCCTTCATTTCTCATTTGTCCTATAAATAGGTCACTATTTGGAGACAAATGGACCCATCTTTTTTAGAGAAAACTCATGTTATTGAAATCACTCACACTCACACTCATATTTAGCATTTATTTAGTATCATTTGAGCTTAATTAATTGTATTAATTATCCAAGCTTCCATTAATAGCTTCCATGGTAACATAGATGCATTCATGTAGCTTGTTTATTAATTAGGGTTTCAATCTTTTTATCTTAGAATCCATTTAGGTTGGCTTTGCATTCACATATCTTGATCATTTTAGCATAAATCATGTTAAAATAGCTTGCATCATGTTCATTTAGCTTTAAAATCATTTTTCATCACACATATCACAATGGTTTCATCAGTTTTCTTCAATAAAATTGATTGAAACAAGCTCATTTATCCCTGTGATTGGGAAAGGGTCGTTGTTCCACATCAACATGACACCACTCCCCCAATAGGATAAGTTTTAATGTCTTAGATTAGAGGTTGTATCAAGCTTTCATGACTTAATATGGTAGTTTTAATGTATTCTTTATCCTTGCATAAATTGAATGATCTCTATTGGATTGAAATTTAGTGGCATGAATATACTTTGTATCCTCATGGATCAAATGTAGTCAGCCCATACTAATCTACCGGTCATAGCCTCCACTAACGATTTTTGAAACAATTTCATAGTCTTCAAGGTAAGCTTCAAGAAATTAGACACTTCATAGCTCAAATAGCAGACAAATGTCATCTTTTTACACATATCTTATATAAAAATGTCACATTCAAATGGGATGAGAAGCGTAAACAACCATTCCAACAATTGAAAGATTATCTATCTTCATTTCTTGTATTGATGCCACCCATGATGAGCCATAAGAATGATCAATTTCCTTGCTATAGTTACATGTTTTATCTTATTTCTGCTAAATTCCAAAAGACATTAAAAAACCTTTTTATATACTTTAAGAATTTCAAAGCATTTCAAGGAGATACACATTATATTAATAAATGTGTGCATGAATTTTGAATATTTGTGAGTTTAGTAGAATTCCATGTTTAATCAATGTTGATAACAATGAAATGCCTTAATGAAATAAGGACTAACCCCTAAAATGAAGAATTTGTCAACCCATATCAAAAGGCTTCTCAACTTGCAACAAAAGGATGACAATTTAATGTAGCTAGAGGAGTTAATCTACTACAGTAATGTAGGTGCATCCACAATTGCCAACCAACTGGAAAAGTTTGATTTTTGTTCAATTTTGTTTTTGTGAATTTATTTTAATGAATTTTTTTGGATGTTGTGGTTGTGTTGCTGATATGTGGTTGTCATTGATGTGAACACTATTATCATTATTGTATTGAAGGTTGTATATGTTGAGGATATTGAAAAAATTGTTAAAAGAAGAGTTGTAGGTTGCCAGTGGAACAGTGAAGGTCATGAAGGTATTTTGTTTTGTATGTTGAAGATTAGTTGTTGTGGACTAAAGGGTTTATTTTTTAGAGTATTTAGTTCATCTACCAGAATTTTCAAAGGTCTGTGAAGATTTGATCATGCTATGAACAGTTGTGTTCTGACAGTGTTTATGTGGTCTCTGTTAGTGTTCCTAATTGAAGTTTGTGTAATTCTACTTGTTGCGGATGCCTCTCTATTAGTTCTTGATGTTTGTGGATGTTTTTGGATCATTTTCCATCATTGTTGTATGTCCACATTGATTAGTGTGCTCATGGTCAAATATTTTTCTTGTACATGTTCGGGTTTTCATGTTCCTGACTGACATGTTGGCGATAACGTTTTGCGGATCCTTGGAGATTGAAATTTGAATGTTTGGCATGCTCGTGGATTTTTTTTTGGGTCAAATCATTGCATTGGTTGGTAGTGTTTAATTTGCATTGAAAATTTAATTGTTAATTTGGGTCGACATTGTAAATATGTTTTATTTTTCTAGTCGACTAAGTGGTTGATGTAATTCCATAATGAGGATATATATGAGTAATTGGTTGAGTGAAGTTAGTGTGTGTGTGGTGTGAGAGAAGCTAGAGATAGTGCAAGTGTGTGATAATTGATCTATTCATTTGATTACAAAGCAGAGTGAGATTGAAGAGTGAAGGAGTTTTTTTGTGCTTAATTGGAACTGTAATCAGGCTTGTGTAGAAGTTATTTTCTCAGTTCATACCCTTTGGATTTAATCCTATTTTGTATTGTTGGGAAGTGAGCCCCTATTGTATTTATGAGTAATTGGTTGAGAGAAGTTAGTGTGTGTGTGGTGTGAGAGAAGCCAGAGATAGTGAAAGTGTACGATAATTGATCTATTCATTTGATTACAGAGCAGAGTGAGTGAAGAGTGAAGGATTTTTTCTGTGCTTAATTGGAATTGTAATCAGGATTGTGTAGAAGCTATTTTCTTAGTTCATACCCTCTGAATTTAATCCTATTTTGTATTGTTGGGAAGTAAGCCCCTATTGTATTTGAGTAGTGAGCTCTAGGCAGTGTGTTTGAATGCATGTGCATTCCCCTTTCTATTTTCATTATACTTTTAACAGGGTATAATATTGTGGACTAACATCCACCGTGGTGTTGTGCCCTTAGCACACACACCCCGTTTGGAACAGGGAGACTCTCTTTTCTTCACCTTTCTAGGTTGTTTTTTTGTTGTCTCATTTTACGTGCCCCCATTTTGGTGTCCTAAATGGTCAAGGTGCTTCCAAATTCTCATCTTAGGTTGACCATGTTTCATCCCCTCCAATTTCACTGAGCCCTAGTCCCTTTCGCAGTTTGCTTCTGCCCGCAGCCTTGGGGCCTGGTGGGCCAGCCCCGTAGGGTTTCCATCAGGAATTTTTCGTTCTAAATGGTGGAAGGCCTTCGCCTTCTCGAACCCTAAGACCCGGCTTCTTGTTTTCCACCTTGTTTAAACTTACGCTGAAAATCAACTGCCTTTGTCCCATCCGAGCCCATCTCTTCAAACTTCCTTCCCTAAAACTCCATGTTGTCTCTGTCATTTCCAATGACCAACCTATTCTGGAAATCTATCCCTCAGGTCCGGGGCTCCCTTTCATCGATGGTTTCAGAAATGAATTTGAAGTGGTCACTAGGCCACATCCTTCTAGCCCTTGAGCCTCGGACCTCCCGCCACCGTATGAGATTTTGAACTCACCAACCCTCCTATCATTCATACGGGCATTAATGGGTGTATTAAATGCTGATTAGGGGTATAAATATCTATTCCAACCTATCATTTTCATATGTCAAGTTGGCTAGAGGAGTTCAAAGCAAATTAAAAGAGGTTACTTGCCTTTGTTGCCCACTGCCCTCACGTCTGTTACTTTCGTTTGTCGATTCCTCGAGGATTCAGTTATTGTTTTCATTGGGATCATGAGGTAGGTTTGTCATCTACCCTTCCTTTGTGTTTTCATTGATTTTGTGTCGAAACTCTTAATAAATGGAGACAAAAAATACATTAAATTGATAAAGGAAGACCAAACCTAAAAAATCCACATGATGGAATTTTGAGAAAATCTCTTGAAAATCATTTAATCCATAACCGGAACTTTTCCACGACATTGTTGTTCTTCATGCAGGGCATTCATGCCCATCGGACCCATGCCATCCCGTCATCATTAAAACATAGCAAACAAACATCCAAGTTCCAAACGATGAGATGCCCTTTTAGGCCTGCTACCTCATACCTCCGTCGACAAATCACCATCAGACTTAACATTGTAAACTCGGTCTTTGCCTAAGCTTCTAGGCCTGCTCCCACAAGAATCTATCCTTGGGACTCTACGTCACTTTCACCGTTCCAAATGGCATACGGGCCCTATCTCTCAGCCCTTCAGGGCCCGCCTCTCCTTTTTTCATTTGAGTTAGTCAAACAAAATTGAACTATCCATCATGCCCCTAGGCCTTGGTACATGGAGTTCTATCCACATATTTCCATGGTGAGTTTGACATTTAGAACGATCGTCTAGAGACACCCTTCCGCCTACTGGGTCCTAACCCTCCATTTGTCGCGAAAACCTACAAACGATGAACGTAGGCGTCCTTTCGCTTATCGGGATTCGTCCACTGAGATTCCATACCATCTTAGCCGGCACGAAAGGGAAAAGTGGATCTATTCTTCTGACCTTCGTGGCTTGCCCTCCTAATCACCTAAACTTAGCAAAGAAATCTCACGACCAAGCTCGATGCTGAGTCTAGTCCACTAGGCCACTCCCGTCGGGTTTCCATTCAACGCCCGTCATTCCGAATGAAAAAACCTCAACGACTTCCCACCCCTTAAAGCCTGAACACCTAAAGAAACATTGGTTGTCCTTTGACCTCACAAGTTTTGGACCCCGAGACTCCATTTTCTTCTGGTCATTCCAAACGGCGAAGCCCTAACAGCTTTTCGGCCTTGAATCTCTAGGTGCTCCCAAAGTGATCCAAATGACCTCCAATTTGAAAACCAATCTCAACCCATGTGTTAAAATTTAACCCTCTCCTGCATGACCCTTTCAAACCATCAAAATATGAAGTCAGGAGAAATCACACGAATTGCCCTACCCTATTTTCCCTTCAAAGCAACATTTTTGCCAAGGAAGTTCGGCCCTCCGGGCCTTGGTTATCCAAACTCCCTCTAGTAGATCACTAATGATGTCTTGAAGTAAAGTGTGATTTTATGAATGATATATCGTCTAATTAGATGTTTTTATGGGATTATAACTGACATTTTTATTTTCATGATTGGTTATACTCACTATGCTTTGTTTGCAAATATATGGAATCTAGTATAGGACCCTCGATGACGGCTACAGAGAAAGAAAAAGGGAAGAAAGTGGGAAAAGCTCCTCATGGAAATGAGGACAAAGACCAGATGAAGTACCAATTCCAAGGAGAGCCTTTACATTCAAAAATTATTCACAGACTAGAAGGAGATTACAGATACCAATATCAGCCACATCGATATTGATGAATTCAAGCAATGGGTCAGAGTTCATACTAAGACCAATAATGCAAGACTGATCAGACAAAGTGGAATTGTAAAAGCTATAGGCTTCCCTCCATCCCTCATATCCCTCGAATTGGTCATGGCTTGTTGGCAAGCATATCAGCCAAAGACGCGAACAATAGTTGACAGGGATGGAAACGTCCTTGTTGATATGTCGGGTGAGGCAATTACAAAGACTTTTCATATCCCCACCTTTGGGGAGATGGAGATGCAAACTATAGCAGAATGCAAAGCAACATGGGATGAGGACCCGACTGGTTGCAAGAAGCTTATAAACCAGTATTGGCTTAAAGAAAAAAGGGGCAGTGCTGCTAAGGTTCCTCAAGAACTCTTTCGTAGTGACTTTCACGAAGACTACCATGATTTGGTCACCATGCTAAGCAGAGTAATGGGCCTACCCACTGTTGCATATTTTCAGGAGTGCATGGTGTATTTCATAGAGTAGATTCTCCATGGGGATGAAGACGTCACCTCAAAAGTCTCATTCTACTTGGGAGGCATAATAAGTTATTGCTTCCATGAACAATTCATGAATGTCAAGAAGACCTCCAAGTTCTACATGAAATCTTATCTTGTTTACTCACTGGTCGAGCAAAGGTAGTATAGTGTATTGTTCGTAAAACCTGATGAAGAACCAGGTCAAGCATTGAAGGTCTATGACAAATATCCCCAACTCCAGTTCAAGAATTTTAAGAAGGAATATTGCAGGGTGAATGACGCCTTCGTCGGTCACATCATCAGATTGCTTGGAGGGGATTTTGAAAGAAGGGTCTCTCATAGTGCTCAGGCATTCTTGAAACAGTACGCCTTCTTATTCATTCAATACCCCAGGTTCACATATATTCATGCCCAAGGTTTCATAGAGAGGCCGAATAAGCTGCCCCCATACCCCAATGATCGGATCATACTATTAGAGCTCTCCTAGTAGCTATAGCATGTGCATTTAGTCCTCGGCAACAAGCACTTGGTAGGGATCCCTTATCCCTTAACTTTTGGCCAAGGGATGTAAAAATTACAAACCTCCTAGTGCATTGGAAATTCTGAGAAGGAATTGGCAGAGTATCATTTTCGCTTACACACTGCTCAACTGCGAATGGACCCATATGGGCATGTAAGGAAAGCACTAGGACCAGGGTACACCCATGTGCATCGCGTGGAGGATTTATAGGCAAATTGTCAGGATGACAGGGAAGTGCACACAAGGCATTACATGTGAATGACTGCATACTTTGTAAAAAGAGTACAATTATTTCATGTACCTGATCAAGTTGAAGAAGATGAAAGCACCATCATGGACCCCAGGTACAATGCAGTCCCTAACTTGTTGCTGCCAACAATAGATTGGGATGAGCAAGAGGTCGATGACCTCGATATTATAACCAAGTCAATTGTGGCTTGTACCAAAGAATGGGTTAATAGACAAGTAGCCCAATTGAAGTAGCAAAGGGTTGTCCTAACATATGAGGGGCTCAAGAGTGAGCCCAATGCTACAGAAGATGTTGCTGCTACAACTTCAATAGGAGGGACATCCAAATCTCCTTCGATCACAAGATCAAAGAAGAAGAAACAAGATCTTTCGAGAGTGGAGATGAAGAGGAGGATGCAGGTGGAAAAGTTATTGTGCAAACATTTGATGGTGATTTTGAGGAGGAAATGGCCTAGAAATTGAAAGATGTCGAGGAAGAGGTAGAAAGGTCACCTCCCAGAGAAGAAGGGCAAAAAGATGACAAGGCGGTGTAAAATGTGGAACTCCCTACAGGGGAGAAAAAAGAGGATGTGTCACCGCATCATAAAGAAGAAGATAACGTAGAAGAGGGTAAACCTGAAGGTGAGATTCAAGCTGACAAAAACCTTGAAATTGAACAACCCGAGGAGAATGTGCACAAGGATGAACAAGATGAAGAAAGAAAAGAAAAGGAGACTGAGAAAGAAGAAAGTCCCTAGGAACAATTGCCTACTAAGCCTCCCATCAAACACCTTGTGTTCATCCAAGAATCTAATGAGGAAGATGGAGAAGACACTAAAATGGAAGAAAAGGCTCCCAGAGATAAAGAAATGGAGATTCAAACAAAGGAGGGCAAGGGTGATCGTGAATCGCCTAAGGGAAAATCTGTTATGCCTGAATCGTTGGAAAGGAAACTTGAGAAGAAAAATCCTGCCCCAAAGGATCCAAGAGCAAGATTGGAGGCTATCTTAGCCCAAGCACATATCACTACCAAGAAAGAGAAGAAGCCCAAAATTAGATGTAAGGTAACGATGGACGCTTCTAGATCCCAAACTATGCAGGTAGCAACGCTAGTGGTGGGAAAATGATGCAGAGTCCGGAGGCTCAACCTTAATCAACTTGGAAACCTGCCTTCAAGAAGTATCCAAAAAGATTAAAATGATCACATAAAGTAATTCAACCAGCCTTCCAAGTTCTACAATCATCAGAAGCACAATTTCCCAATTTCACTCCTAAACCCCAGTTTTAGTGCAAACCAAGTTTAGGCATTTTCACCAACATTTTCCAAAACACCTAAAAAACTCAAGGATGATTAAGATACCCTTTTTCAAGTTATAAAACATACAGGAAAACCAATATCAACTCTTTTGGAAAAACTCAAAGATCCAATACTCCTGCCATGGAAAAGGCCAGTGGATTAGCCCACTTTTACAAAGAAAGTACCCTTTAAACTCCACCAAAATTTATGAAACCTTGGGGAAGCAATTAAAATGCCCAAAAACTACTAAATCCACCAATAGTTTCCAGAAATCACTCTTCCAACATAGCACAGCCTAAAACCCTTGATTCTAGGCCTTCAAAAGGAGGGTTTATTGTAAATCATACCTCCAGACCTTTCCAGACTCTGCCACCTGTTCAAACATGCATAATTATGCCTGCACAAGCTTTAAAATTCATCACATAGGTTATTTCTTCCAGAAAACTCATAAACCATCATTTAGTTCCTCACTTTCACAAGGAAAATCACCCAAATTCAATCTAGGGCAACACCCAAAACCCACAAACACACTTCCTCTGACTTGCAAATAATTTGGAAACCTATTTTACAACAAATGGGGCCATTCCACCGAGTTACAATTGCTACAGTAGGTGGAATGCCCTAAAAACTCATTTTAATACTCTCAAATCACCAATTTACACCAAAACAAGGCAGTTTCAGTAAAACGTCAATAAAACCCTCTAAACTTAATGAAAATTCACCAAACCACTTTCAAATGAAAGCTGACTCTCTCCTCTTTCCAACCATACCAGGTTTGAGCCTGTACAGGTCGTACAATGGTCGTACCACATGTTTTAGCAGCAAATTTACACACAGAAATTTCCAGAAAGTAGCCTTTTTTTCATTATAACTTCAAGAAAAATGATTCAACAACCATACCTCGACCATGAGAGGCTTATTTAACATATAACCACCCTTACAAACATCCTCCAACTGGAATTTTAATTAGTTGGACATTGGAAACCAACTTTTTACCAATTAGACCCCTAATTGCCTAGTTTTGCACTTTTAGCAATTTGTTGACAATTAGTACATTTTTATGCAACCTTTTGCATTTTTTGAACTAAATAAAATCAAAGACCCCTAATTACATCAGTAATAGTCTCAAAGACCTTATTTAACATAAAAATTACTCATACTATCACTAACTCCTAGACTAACCCTCATAGAATGCACTTTGCAATTACATGTTTTTAGGTGCCCCTGCACCATACTCCCTGGGTAGAAAAAAATTATGCCCCATAAATTACTCCAAAGGTTTTCTCCAACCTTCTGGACAATCCCTTCAAACCTGCTCCAAGTCACTTGCATGAAAATCTTCCTCCAAGGCACTTTGTACCCTTCATGTTTTTCCTTGACTTTACCTTGCCATATTTGATCCTGCTCAATGGGATCTTCTTGCTGCATTTTGTCTTCATTGATACCTGCAAACAAAAATTTAGTACACAAACTGAAACAACCATGCATTAGTGTCCCTGTCCCATGCTCTTCCATGAGCCAATTAGACATATAGCCTTTCCCTTCAACTTCACTCTCTGCAACATAACCTTCACTGTGTCCTTCCACTTTCATTTTAACCCTTGGTCTGTCCTCTGTCAGAGAAATGAACAAATCAAGGAGATAACCAATGATTCCCTTCACTCTTAGCCTCTTACTCTTCCACTTCACACCTGCATTCAAATGAATCATGCTTGGATCCTTTATCTCAATAGCACACAATATCTTAATTGCTAAACTCAACAACCAAGGACAACTCACTGTCCCAATCTCAGATTTTCCTCTCTTCTCCAACTCAATTGGAGTCCACACACACTGTCTTCTCTTAGCCATTCCTTGGCCTATCACCTTCAACCTCTCAATCTTAGCCTCTGTCCTTATTGCAATTCTCTGCAAAACCTTTTCCAAATATCCTTCACCTCTCATGGTGACCAACCTCTGCTCAACTCTTCTAAACTCTCCAAACTCTTCCATAGTCTCCTTCACTGTTTTCTGCCAATCTTCATAGCTGACTGTCTTTTTCCTGACTTCTACAACCTGCTCATCATCTTCAATCCTTTCAAGACTTCTTTCATTCCTCTCATTACTTTTCTTTTTAGTCACTTCCTCATTCTTCTCTTTCTCAGTTTCCAAAACCTCTGTCACACAGCCCACTGTGTTTACAATCCCTGTCTTTTCATCACTTACTCTTACTGTCAAGGGACACTCCACTGCCCCAATCATGATCTTGTCATAATTTTCAAGCCTTTCATGGCTTTCTCCACTTTCCCCACTTGTCTCATCTGCATCTCTTCTTTCCCCTTTAACATTCTCAGTCTTCAAGCCTTCACTGTCATCAGCATTTTCACCTTTTCCTCTTACCCATATCTGCTGCACCTTGTGCTCTTGTCCACTCAATGGATAGCATATACTGTCCTCAATGCCTTTGCTTTGCCATCCCTGCAAATCACTTGCACTCACATCTCTTTCCCTCTCTAAGCTCTCTATCCCAATAACTTTATTATCACAAAACTCAGCCTCAATCTCACCTATCCCTGTATCTTTCATGGATGTCTGCCCTACATCATTTTCAAACTTTAATGAACAAACTTTTACCTGCTCTTTGCCTTCCACACAACTCTCAAGCCTACCTTGCATCCTCAATGCCTCTTCACTCTTGAATCTTTCAATACCTTCATTCTTATTCTCTTCTCTTTGAGAGATCTCTACCCCAAGTGCTTCCTTCTCGCAATACTCTGTCTCAGCTTCTTGCACCATTGTGTTTTTCATAGGTGTCTGCCCTAGAACACCATTAACCTGCAATGAACAAAATTCTTTTTGTCCTTTATCTTCAACACAATCCTCAAGCTTACTTTGCTCTTTTAAGGTCATTTCTTGTTTGACCTTCACTGCCCTTGTCTCTCTTAGGTCTTCAATCTGCACTGTCCTTCCCAATGCTGCTTCATGGTGTTTTTCCTTCTCCATTGCAACTATGCTATGCCCTATTTCCTCATCCTTTTCTTTGTCTGTTTTATATCCTAAGAACTTGTGTCTTTCCTGCAATATCACCTTTGTTCTCTTGTCTTGGCCATCTTCCACCAATGAAGTTAAAACATAAATCCTCCCATCCTTTTTAATCTGGTAATTATTTTCCCTGCCATAGTACACAGCAAATCTTTCCCAACACCATGGTTTCCCAAACATTAGATGACAAGAGTGCAATGGTACAATATCACATAATATTTTGTCTTTATATCCACCTATTTCAAATTCAACCCATGATTGCTCTTTAACCAAAAATGTATTCTCATCATTCATCAATGAAACATAATAAGGTGAATCATGTGGGAACCTTTCTAAGTTCAATTTTTCAACCATTTCAAGGGCTACCAAATTATCCAAACTACTTGAATCAACCATAACCTTGCATATCTTACCTTTGCACTTGCACCTAGTCTTGAAAATTGCATTCCTCATCTGTTTCTCCTTCTCATTCAAACCTCTGGTAGCCATGATGTCCTTTCTCCTTCAATCTTTAAGAGATCTACTTCCTCGCTCTGATACCACTCTGATGCAGAGTCCGGAGGCTCAACCTTAATCAACTTGGAAACCTGCCTTCAAGAAGTATCCAGAAAGATTAAAATGATCACATAAAGTAATTCAACCAGCCTTCCAAGTTCTACAATCATCAGAAGCACAATTTCCCAATTTCA
Source organism: Sequoia sempervirens (assembly GCA_007258455.2). Taxonomy (NCBI): domain Eukaryota; kingdom Viridiplantae; phylum Streptophyta; class Pinopsida; order Cupressales; family Cupressaceae; genus Sequoia; species Sequoia sempervirens. The sequence continues at coordinate 811,618,156 of VDFB02270651.1, read as the reverse complement.
CTCCTAAACCCCAGTTTTAGTGCAAACCAAGTTTAGGCATTTTCACCAACATTTTCCAAAACACCTAACAAACTCAAGGATGATTAAGATACCCTTTTTCAAGTTATAAAACATACAGGAAAACCAATATCAACTCTTTTGGAAAAACTCAAAGATCCAATACTCCTGCCATGGAAAAGGCTAGTGGATTAGCCCACTTTTACAAAGAAAGTACCCTTTAAACTCCACCAAAATTTATGAAACCTTGGGGCAGCAATTAAAATGCCCAAAAACTACTAAATCCACCAATAGTTTCCAGAAATCACTCTTCCAGCATAGCACAGCCTAAAACCCTTGATTCTAGGCCTTCAAAAGGAGGGTTTATTGTAAATCATACCTCCAGACCTCTCCAGACCCTGCCACCTGTTCAAACATGCATAATTATGCTTGAAAAAGCTTTAAAATTCATCACATAGGTTATTTCTTCCAGAAAACTCATAAACCATCATTTAGTTCCTCACTTTCACAAGGAAAATCACCCAAATTCTATCTAGGGCAACACCCAAAACCCACAAGCACACTTCCTCTGACCTTCAAATAATTTGGAAATATATTTTACAACAAATGGTGCCATTCCACCGAGTTACAATTGCTACAGTAGGTGGAATGCCCTAAAAACTCATTTTAATACTCTCAAATCACCAATTTACACCAAAACAAGGCAGTTTCAGTAAAACGTCAATAAAACCCTCTAAACTTAATGAAAATTCACCAAACCACTTTCAAATGAAAGCTGACTCTCTCCTCTTTCCAACCATACCAGGGTTGAGCCTGTACAGGTTGTACAATGGTCGTACCACACGTTTTAGCAGCAAATTTACACACAGAAATTTTCAGAAAGTAGCCTTTTTTTCATTATAACTTCAAGAAAAATGATTCAACAACCATACCTCAACCATGAGAGGCTTATTTAACATCTAACCACCCTTACAAACATCCTCCAACTGGAATTTTAATTATTTGGACATTGAAAACCAACTTTTTACCAATTAGACCCCTAATTGCCTAGTTTTGCACTTTTAGCAATTTGTTGACAATTAGTACATTTTTATGCAACCTTTTGCATTTTTTGAACTAAATAAAATCAAAGACCCCTAATTACATCATTAATAGTCTCAAAGACCTTATTTAACATAAAAATTACTCATACTATCACTAACTCCTAGACTAACCCTCATAGAATGCACTTTGCAATTACATGTTTTTAGGTGCCCCTGCACCAGAAAAGAAGGGGTGAGCTATAATATCTCCACCATTGACTTGGGAACAACTACTAGAGAGCAGAAGGTGGAGAACCTCAAAGAGTCTATTGCCACGGTAGTGTATTTGATACAACAAGATAAAGTTTCAAAAGAGGAGCTAAAGGCACAAGTAGCTGACTTGACAACATACATTCAGCAATGGTCCTCAACAAAAGAAATTCCCACCACATTCGTGGATCCGCCTCAACTGTTGTCCAAAGAGAAAATTGACAAGCTAGAAAAAAGAAAGAACCTAGACAAAACTACAAAAAATTGGTTATGGTAGGCTCTATACGTCAGAAATATGGGTATCAATCAGGTTGTTCGAATAGCCAACAAGTTGTTGGACCTACAATAGTCTCTGGAAAGCACGAAGAAACTTTGCACCAACTTCCATGTGACGTATAAATCCACCTACCCAAAGATCGAGGCTATCCTCCAGTTGCCAAGTGCCACATGGGAAAAGAAACTCGTGTTGAAGAGGGACAATCATTGGCTCATGGATGTATGGAAGCAGGACTTTGAGAACAGGAAAGAAAGGTTGGAGCAATTGCTTGATAAGGTGGATCCAGATATTGAGTGCATCTAAGAGATTAGAGCAGATTACACCCGATATTTGAGGCTGATGATGGGGTATGACATGCCCGTGGTGCAGATAGATCCAAACAAAATAAATCCCCACTTTCAAAAGGGGATGGAGGACAAGATGTCAACGGAGATAACCATGAATTTCATGAGTTTTTTCATTTGTGCCTTCGCCCAGTCAGAACTGTTCAAAGACCACACTGCCAAGTATGATGAAGATTGGAAAAGGCTTGAGGACAACTCCAAGGAATGGAGTTATCAATTGCTACGATCCGAGATTTTGGAGGTTGACAAACTCCAGCCAGTAATTTTGAAGTTCATGGAGTATGCAACTTTGAAGAAGTAGGAAGGAAACCCTATTATTAGTGAAGAGCTTCTAAAGGAATAGCTACAACAAAAGGGCAATCAAAAAAGGAAAAAATGCTATAGTGTTGTCACTAGAGGACAAAATAGGGATGAAAACAAAGTTGTATTTTAAATTGTAATATATTGAGGGGTAGGTAGAACCCTAATTTGTAGTGAATCTTGGCCACACAATAAGATTAAATCTTGGCCATTCATTCTACTTTTTGGGCACTATAAATGGAGAGGTCTCCTCTCATTTTAAGGGAGTTGAGTTGTTGTAATGACATGCTATAGAAATTTCTAGTGAAAATACATTCACTTGGTGCATTTTCTGAGTTCTCCACATGTTTCATGATTCAATCTTTGATTGTTAGATACTTTAGTTAGATTTATATTATTGTTCCAGTTAGTTTTAATTGCTTAGATGGATTTGTTAGATGTTATTATGTGATTGTAGAATTTTTTGTTGTGTCGATGTCTTCCAGTCCACACGTTTTGCCATTTGTTGCTGGTAAATGGTCTTGTAAAGTTAGTCTGGGCTAAAACTTGAAGCTGCTTTTAAAATTTTATCTTTATTCAAGCATGTATGTGGTGGATGAATGGTAAAATATCGGCAGACCTTGGAAGATAGCACATATTTCATGATACTGTAGGTTTCTTGGTTAAGTGGAATCTTGTTTGAAGGAAGTTGTCCATAGCAGAACCTCCATGATCACTATTCATAGTTAGTTGTAGATCCATGAACCTTCCCTCTTCCTTGCTCTTTTTCTTTTTTTTTTTAGAAATAAGGTTCATTGCACATTGTAAAGCCAAAACTTAAGGAAAACACTAAATTTTTAGATTGTTGTTTGAACCTACAACAAAGTACACCTTAACTCCCACCTTAGAAACTTTAAGATTTTAAGATCCACTTCGCATCCAACTACGTAAGTCCGCCCTATGATTACCAACAAAATCACATAAAACATCAATTGAAGAGTTCCATGCAAGTTATGACCTGACACTCTAGAGACCTTGGGGTGATTTTCATCAACTTGTTGATGGAAGTCTCATGTCAAGAGAGGTAATGCGTCTATGTACTGCCTGTGTTGAGAAAGTGTGCAAAAACACCCATCAACACGTGGTTTTTCCCCTAACAGGGTTTCCACGTAAAAAAATTTTTGGTGTTCTATGTGTTTCTGATGTGTTGATTGCTTGTGGTTTACTGTTCATTCATCCAATCTAAGATTAAAGTTAAGTAAATATTGAAAAGTTTAATATTCTGTGATAACTAATTCACCTCCCCTCTCAGTTGTTTGTCCTTGTTTTGGAAACAATTGGTATGAGATCCAAGTTCCTCTAAAGAATCTTACAAGCTTGAGGTGATTCATGATGGCATCATACAAGAAGGACAGTCCTAGATTCGATGGAACAAACTACTCACTGTGGAAAGCTAGGATGGAGTGTCATTTGAGGTGTATTGGTGAACCCTACTGGAAGATTACTAAGAATACATATGTTATTCCTCATAATGGCCCTTCCACTGCTGATGAGATTAAAGAGGCTAAGAATAATGTCAGGGCTATGGAAGCATTGTTGAGTGCTCTAACAGATTCAAAAATGACAAATGTGATAGGTCTAAAGATAGCTCATGAGATTTGGACGAAGCTGGAAAATTTGTATGAAGGAGATGTACATGTGAAGATGGCTAAGTTATAGAGTTTGAAAGGAAAGTATGAAAATTTGAAGATGGGTGAAGATGGAAAATATTTCTTCTTTTATGCAAAGAGTAAATGAACTAGTGATGGGTAGTAGATGTTTTGGTGGTACCCTAGAAGAGGAAGAAATTATAGCTAAAGTGCTTAGATCATTGCCTCCCTCTTACAAAGCAAAGGCTCATGCTATTGAAGAAACCAAATCATTGATGAATATGACAAGAGATACACTGATTGGTAAATGTGTTGCCTTTGAATTGAGTGAATTTGGTGAATCTGTTCCCAAGATTGAAACTGCATTTAAGGCTATTATATCCAGAAGAAACAAGCAAAGATATGATCTGGGGGAATCTTCTAGAAATTCATTCAATTATGAAGAAGAAATGAAACAACTTGAAGATGAAGAAAGAGAAGTAGAAGAATTGGAAGCACTGATTGTTCAGAAAGAATGCAGAGTACAAGGTAAGTATAAAGGACTGTTGCCTATTAAATGTTTTTCCTGCAGTAAAATAGGTCATTTTGCATCAAGATGTCCTGAAATAGTTCCTAGATCTAAGCCTAACAAGTCTAGATTCCAAAAGAAATGTTACTATGCTAAAGAAGGAGTGACTGATGATGATTCTGATAAAGATAATGGAAATGAAGATGAATGGCTTTTCATTGCTACCATTGAAAATAGTCATGTGGCTACTAAATCTGCTAAAGTTGAGAAAGCTCTTGCAGCCCGAATTGAAGATAAGGATGAGTGGGTTATTGACAGCGGATGCTCACATCATATGATTGGTGACAAAAGAAAATTTGTAAGTCTAGAAAAGTATGACGGTGGGGTTGTAAGATTTGGAGAAAACAATGTTGGTATAATTCATGGCAGAGGATCTATTTGTCTTGGTGGTAAGCACAAAACTGATGATGTTCTTTATGTTGAAGGGTTGAAGCACAATTTATTGAGTGTTGGATAGATGGTGGACAAGGGTTATGATCTTTAGTTCAAAGATGGAAGATGTAGGATACTCAGAAGCTCTGGAAAGATAATTGCTTCAGGTAAAAAGACAACGTAATATTTTTCACCTGAATACTGCTAGTGAAAGTTGTTTAATTACTCAAGTAGATAAAAGTTGGTTATGGCATATGAGGCTGTGTCATGTTAATTTTGATAACATTGTCAAAGTAAGTTCCACTCAAGCAGTAAGAGATCTACCTAAGCTAGTGAAGCCTACTAACACAATTTGCAAGGAATGTCAAATGGAAAAATAGACCAGAGTATCCTTCTGGAGCAAACAACATCATACAAATGGTTTGCTAGAGTTGGTGCATACTGATCTCTGTGGTCCCTCCAAATTCAGAAGTCTTCATGGTGAAAGATACTTTATGTTGCTTATTGATGATTATTCTAGGATGATATGGGTAGCTTTCTTAAGAGAAAAGTGTGAAGCATTAGAAAATTTCAAAAGTTTCAAAGCTATGGAAGAGAATGAGAAAGGTCTAAAAATCAAATGCTTAAGGATAGACAGAGGTGGTGAATTCACCTCCAAGGAGTTTAATTCCTTTTGTGAAGAGCATGGGATCATAAGAAAGTTATCTTCCCCCCAAACCCCACAACAAAATGAAGTTGTAGAGAGAAAGAACATAACAATTCTGGATATTGCTAGAACAATGATGATAGAAGGAAATGTCCCTCACATCTATTGGAGTGAATCTATAAGTACTGTTGTGTACACTTTGAACTAGATAAATGTCAATGGTAATTTTGGTAAGACTCCTTTTGAGCTATGGTTTGGCTATAAGCCTACTGTTAAGTATTTCAAGATCTTTGGAAGTAAATGCTATATTAAGAGAGATGAGGATATATGCAAGTTTGATGCAAGAAGCGATGAAGGAATCTTTCTAGGTTACTCTACCAAAAGTAAGGCCTACCGATGCTATAATAGAAGACTAAGAAAGATGGTTGATAGTACAAATATCAGAGTTGATGAGGACTCTACTAGACCATCCAAATATTGTGGATATGATTCAGATGAATACAATACAAAACAAGGGAAGAATGCTCAGACACATAATCAACTTTAGATTGTGCCATATGTTCCAATAAAACAACTTCAATTTGTTCTGGTAAATCAAGTAAGTCAGGAAGGAGAGACAAGTACAAGTGCAAAAGAGAGAACAATAGAACCAAAAGCTCGAAAGAGTCCTAAAGTTCCAAGGTATGTAAAGCTAAACCATTCCAACAAATCAAATCATAGGAGATAAGAGTAAAGGTGTGCAAAATAGAAGGAAGATAGCAGAAGAGTATTGCTTGATTTCCAAGATTGAACCTAAAGATGTCAATGAAGCCTGCAATGATGAACACTGGATGGAAGCTATGAAAGAAGAATTGATGTAGATTGAAAGGAATGATACATGGACACTTGTTCTCAGACTTAAAGATAAAAATGTGATTGGTACTAAATGGGTATTTTGAAATAAGCTGAATGAACAAGGTAAAGTGGTATGGAATAAAGCAAGACTGGTATGTAAAGGGTATTCACAAATGAAAGGTATTGATTTTGAAGAAACATTTGCCCATGTTGCCAAAATTGAAGTTGTTAGAATATTTCTTGCTTATGCTACATATAAGTACTATAAAGTCTATCAAATGGATGTGAAGTCATCCTTTCTGAATGGAGAACTAGAAGAAGTTTATATTGAACAACTGGATGGATTTCAACTAACTAATAAGGAAGACATGGTTTGTCGATTGAAGAAAGCTCTATATGGACTTAAGTAAGCCCCCAGAGCCTAGTATGTTAGACTGTACAAATACTTACTGAATCTTGGATTCAATAAAGGTACTGTTGATAGCAACTTATATTTCAAGTTGGATCATGACAAAGAGTTAATTATTGAGATCTTTGTTGATGACATTATTTTTAGAGGAGATGATAATTTGTGTATGAAGTTTGTTGATGAAATGAAGAGTGAATTTGAGATGAGTATGCTTGGAGAGATGAAGTTATTTATGGGACTACAAGTTTCTCAGTTAGACAAGGGGATCTTCATATCTCATTCCAAATATGTGAGAGAGGTGTTGAAGAAGTTTGGCATGGAAGATTCAAAACCTGTTGGTACTTCCATGGTAACCGAATGAAAGTTAACACAGAATGATGATTCTCCTAAGGAAAATCAAACAAGATATAAATCAATGATTGGTGAATTGCTCTATTTAACTCAGACTAGACCAAACATTATGAATGTTGTATATATGGTTGCTAGATTTCAGGTTGATCCAAAAGAATCTCATGTGAATGTTGTAAAAATAATCTTTAGATATATGAAAGGAACAATTGATTTTAAAATTTGGTATCCTAAGGATGATGATCTTACTTTGAGTGCATATACTGATGTGGATTGGGTAGGAGATGTATATGACAAGAAAAGTACTAGTGATGGTGCCTTCTTCCTAGGAAAGAAGTTGGTGTCTTTTGTTGAGCAAGAAGCAGAATTCCATTTCTCTATCTATTGTTGAAGCAAAGTATATTGTTGTTGCAAACAACTGTACTCAAGTGATGTGGATGAAATAGATGCTGAAATATATCAAGGTGGTATATGAAGAGCCTATTGCTATATACTATGACAATTCAAGTGTAATAAACATTTCAAAGAATCTGGTGCTATAATCTAATACTAAGCATATATCCATCAATTTTCACTTCTTGAGGGAGAAAGTAAATGAGAAAAAAGTCAGAATGGAGTATGTGCCTACCAAAGAACAAGTTGCAAACATTTTCACTAAGCCATTACTGAAAGGATACTTTTGAATATCTCAAAGAAATGCTAGGGGTGATTACCCCTCCTAATAAGAACTAAGAGATGCATTTACTTGCATCAATTTGTATGCTTCAAAGCTATATTTCTTGATCCAGATTGATGTTTTTTGTGGCTGCTATTTAGGGGGAGCAATTAGATGTGTAGATATGTGGTTCAAAGCTTGTATGTGGGAATATAATGCTTATATTTTCCATTCATGTCAAAGAGGGAGAAGGGTTATGTGAAAAATTGTTGCCTATTTGGGGAGAAGAGCCTTATGGGGAGAAGAGCATGTGGAAGAGGTCAAGGAAGAAGAGTCAGAATCTAAGGGGGAGTAAGTGTTGATTGAGAGTTGTGTTGATGGTGTTTTTCACATCACGTGTTGCCATCAATGCCAAAGGGGGATATTTTTGGATGTTGTGGTTGTGTTGCTGATATGTGGTTGTCATTGATGTCAACACTATTAGCATTATTATATTGAAGGTTGTATATGTCAAAGATATTGAGAAAATTGTTAAAAGAAGAGTTGCAGGTTGCCAGTGGAACAATGAAGGTCATGAAGGTATTTTGTTATGTATGTTGAAGATCAGCTGTTGTGGACTAAAGGGTTTATTGTTAAGAGTATTTAGTTCATCTACTAAAAGTTTTAGAGGTCTGCGTGAAGACTTGATAGTCTTATGAATAGTTGTGTTCTGACAGTGTTTTTATGGTCTCTATCAGTGTTCCTAATTAAATTTTGTGTAATTCTAGTTGTTATGGATTCCTCTTTTTTATTTCTTGATGTTTGTGGATGTTTCTAGATCATTTTTCATAATTTTTGTATGTTCAGGTTAATCAATGTGCTCGTAGTCAAAGATTTTTCTTGTGCATGTTTGGGTTTTCATGTTCCTAGCCGCCATGTTGGTGGTAACATGTTGCGGATCCTTGGAGATTGAAATTTGAATTTTTGGCACGCTCGTGGATATTGTTATGGGTCGCATCATTGTATTGGCCAACGGTGTTTAATTTGCATTGAAATTTTAATTGTTAATTTGGGCCGACATTGTAACTATGTTTTATTTTTCTGGCCGACTAAGTGGTTGATGTAATTCCATAATGATGATATATATGAGTGATTGGTTGAATGAAGTTATTTTGTGTGTGGTGTGAGAGAAACCAGAGATAGTGCAAGTGTGCGATAATTGATCTATTCATTCGATTATAGAGCAAAGTGAGAGTGAAGAGTGAAGGAGTTTTTGTGTGCTTAACTAGAACTATAATCAGGCTTGTGTAGAAGATATTTTCTCAATACATACCCTCCAGATTTAATCCTATTTTGTATTTTTGGGTAGTGAGCCCTTATTTTATTTGAGTAGTGAGCTCTAGGCAGTGTGCCTGAATGCATGTGCATTCCCCTTACTATTTTCATTATACTTTTAATAGGGTATAATATTGTGGACTAACATCCACCATGGTTTTCCCCTAACAGGGTTTCCACATAAAAAAAAAATTGGTGTTCTCTATGTTTTTGATGTGTTGATTGCTTGTGGTTTACTATTCATTCATCATATCTAAGATTAAAGTTAAGTAAAGATTGAAAATTTTAATATTATATGACAATTGATTCACCCCCCCTCCTCAATTGTAAGGTAAACTAGGCGTGGGATTTTGGGAGTTGAGGAATTTTTTAATTTTCATTTAATTAACATCATGCTACAAGCATGATTTGGATGCCTAGGTTGAGTGGAGTTGAAATTTTGAATTGGTAATTCAAATTGGAGAGTTGAGGAATAACAATGCTAGCTAGTGGTGGCCTTCCTAGCAGGGAATGAAATCAACATGCATTGGGAGTTGAAGGGATGTTATTTTCTTCTTTTAATTGATTTTCTAGGTAGAGGGGCATGGGTTTGGTGTAGTGGAATTGTTGAGAGGTTTTGGCATGGTTTTGGTTAATTGGTTTTGGAGATGGTTGTTTTGTTGGTTCCTATTTTTTGGTGAAAGAAGACTTGGGTGTAGCATCTTCCTAGGAGAACAACTTCAGACTTGGAATTGTTGATGTAAAGAAAAATTAGAGGCAAATCAATTTTTGAAGATATTGGAGTTGTGCATGTTTTAGATTTCCAAAATTTGTGTGTAGGTACAAGAAGGATTTTACAAGGAATCGGAGGAAGGATGAATGCATACCTGTAGATGTTATTGCTGCCTATAGCAAAGAATTTACTTCTAATTTTTCATGTAATATCAATCCTTAGGGATTCCTTTTTATTTCCCTTCCATTGTATGTATTGCACAATGATTTCTAAGTGATATTAAGCCAATAAGAATTGCTTGTGTTGTTGATTTTGGTGTCTTGATTAATTTAATTTCATCAAATACTTGTGTGAGAATTGAAGTGTAGAGAGTTTTAGGCAAGCTCTCTTGCATAAGTGGTATTAAAGTAGGTTGTCCATAGTTTGCAGGAAAAGCACTAAAGAGAGACAGTTTACAGCAGGACCTATTAGTGTTGGTGTTGATAAAAATGCCTCCAATAGTGGCTCCAAGAGGAAGGGGTAGAGGTGGAGGTAGAAACCCTCCTAACATGGAATATTTTAGAGCCCTTAGAAGGAAAGTTAAAATATTGTAGGAAGAGCTACGTAGTAGATATGTGCACAGAGAAAGAGATGAGAGTGAAGATGAAGCTGATGATGAGGAACCATTTGTAGAAGAAGCACAAGATGAAATTGATTCTGGAGAAGTTAGATTATTGAGAGCTATTTCTCAAATTGGAAATAGACCAAAGATGGAGGTTTCAACATTTATTGGAAGCCTAAATCCATAATAATTAATAAACTAGATAAATGACATGGAGGAGTTCTTCAAATTTGAAGAGATTGGGGATCTTGACAAGGTAAAGTTTACAAAAACTAAATTGAAGGGACATGCTAGAATTTGGTGGAAAAAAGTGAAAATTGAAAGAGGTAGGACAAGAAAGGAAAGGATTAAAAAGTGGGGTAGAATGGTTGAGAGTCTCAAGGGACAATTTATTCCAATGGATTGTGAGTTGGAATTTTTAAATAAGATGCATGGATTAAAACAATAGGGAAAAGCAATCAAGGAATACATTAAGGAGTTTCACACTCGATTATCTAAGTAGGACATTCAAAAGCCAACAAGGAAAAGGTAGCAAGTTGCATCAATGGGATGAAGCCACACATCTAGGAAGAACTGAGTTTGGTAAGAATTTTTAATTTGGAAGAAGCTTATCAATTTGCTTTGAAAGTTGAGGAAAAGTTAAATAGAAAATTTGAGAATAAGAAAAAGGGAATGGGTAGATCTTATGTGCAGCAAAATGAGGGTATAAATCAGATTGAATACACTAAGGACAAAAAATATGAGAAGGGTGAGAGTTAAAACTAGTCCTATGAGAAAAATCTTAGAGGTAGAGGTAGATCAGGTAGAGGATTTAGAAGAAGAGGCTTCCAAGGAACTTGTTCCAGGTGTGGAGAAGATGGGCATAAAGCATATGATTGACCTCATAATTAGGAAGGAACAAAAATAAGGAATAAAAATGATGCAAGGGAAGCAAATTTGAATGAAGAAGATGCAAAAAATGGAGAAGCACTTGTTATAAGTGCCCTGATGAACGAAGGAAAGAAACCAAATCAAAGAAAAATATTTTTTTAAATAAGATGTAAGTGTGAAGGTAAGGTATGTAATGTTATTATTGATGGTTGAAGCACAAATAATTTATTTTATGAAGAAATGGTAAATAAATTGAAGTTGAGATAAGAAGGCACCTGCATCCATATACGATTGCTTGGTTACAAGATGAAAAGAAGGTTTTGGTCAGAGAACAATGTTTGATGAAATTTAAGATAGGGAAGCATTATAATGAGATTATGCGTGATATTATGCCTATGGATATTTTTCATGTTTTGTTAGCAAGACCTTGGAAATTTGATAGGTGTGCAGTGCATGATGGGTATGCCAATACATACTCCATAACGAAGGATGAAATCAAGCACAAGTTGAAACCATTGAGTAATGTTGAAGGAAATATACATAGTAACACTATAAATTGTTTGATTAATAGTGTTAAACAATCAGTGAAAGAGGATGAGGATGAATATCATGATTTAATAATGAAAGTTCCAACATTGTTGATTGCATTCAAGATGGGTAGGGTGAAGGTTAATTTAGTGAAGAAAGAAGAGGTAAAATCATTTTTTTATAAAAATATTGTTGTTGATTTTTGAGAGCAAGGTAAGAATAGTGTAGAAGAGGATATTGCATCAATAAAAGCCTTGGTAGATGAAGGTACTATAGCTGAAATTGTGGAAGTAGATGAGCAAGTAGAGGTTGATTTGTTTGATGAAGAGATTGGTGATCCTGTGATAGATAGTTTGTTTCAGGACTAACATTAATGTGAGTGCAGGGGAAAATAAGGTTGTAGTTAAGGGTTGTCTTCTAGAAGGAAAAGAGAAAGAGGAACATCATGATAGCACCAAAATTAGTGAGGAACAAGTTGTTGCAGTAGAGATAAAGGAAGAGGTAATACATGAATTTTATGAATTAACTAAGGTAAAGGAAATAAAAGATTATAAATTTCCATAATTTCATAGTACAGATTGGTGGGAGTTAGATTATGTGGAAAGAGGGAGAAATATATGGAGAATGAAGTGTTGTGTTATGGAGACAAATCAGACTCAGATAAAATCTTCATATTAATTTTTTTCATTAAATAGTTTGATGCACTTATTAAATATTTAAGTTGCACTTGTATCTAAAAGGACAGTTACAAACAAATGTTAAATGTTGGAAGTGATTAGTTACAATATTTTTAATATAAAGTCTATGGACAACTAGAAATATTAAATGTAGCCGCCCAAAGAAAATGTTTAATTGGGTGCATAAGGCACAACCAATGGCCACACTTCATTGGTAATTAATGGGACATTGTAAGGATTGGAAATCTCCTTTACTAACTATATTCATTAGTTTCCAAAATAATTTAATAGAATAAAATAGTTATAAAAATATGTGGAATAAGAGAAATTACTTTCATCACTAGATTCAAATGGAGTAACATACATCAATGAATCAAAGTATATAAAATAAGGTTGTACCTTCATTAGTTTTGGTCATGTAGGCTTACACATGAATTATCATCTCACAATATGTTTAAATTTAAAGCAAAATTAAGAAAATAGCAAGATCATAAATGCATCCATAAAGAAACCATAACATAGAGATTTTCATGAGTGAAAACCCTCGTAGGGATGAAAACCACTCGTAAAAAGTGCCTCACTGGTAGAGCCTTACTGACTACATAATCTCAATGGTTACAAGATGCCTCACGGGCAATGATCATATTGTCTCATTGACATGACCATTCATTACATATTTCTATATCACAAGGAACATGTTGAAGTTCTTTTACAAGTCATATAAATCTACAATTAACATTTAATCATTTCACCAATGCATCATCCTTGCATAAGAAATTAAGGTAATGCCAACACTATCATGAATTGTTCCCAAGTAATTGCGAATAAGATAAATCTACTTCTATTGAATATATAAAAGTATACATTCTTATGTAGTATGTGAATACATATATAAGCTATTGAATATATAAAAGTATACATTCTTACGCAAATAAAACCCAAGAGCAACTAAGTGAGGGAATTCCTATGTTCTTCATATGTGCATGATAATCCATGATACATGAGAAGAATGTTATCATTAAACTTGAACTTTAATAGGTGAAGGTATGATTTAACATTTATTTAGCTTTTTATAAAATCCCTAAAATGATGCATGATACCTAATATGCATAGCTTAATTGCAATCGAGATATATATATAAATATTGATCAAGTGTCATAAAATATCTCAATTTTTCAGAACGAATTCTTTAATTTGTCCTCCTATATGAATCTCATATGTAGAGTATTTTTCTTCAGTATAAATTATTAAATATATATTTTTAAATTAAATAAATTAATATTTTCTTTTCAACTTAATTTAATTTATTAACTATTTATTCTTCCTAAAATTCACTTTTAATTACTGAACAATATCAATAAAAGTATCTATCCCTCACATATTAATTTACCCTATAAAGAATTCTCTAACTAAAGAAAGTAAAAAAACATCCTATATTATCTTACTTCCTTTTTCCTTAATTTACATTATAAAAGTTCTCTAACTAAAGAAATTAAAAAGAACATCATATACTATATTATCCTCTTTTTCCTTATTTAAGCTTAAGAAGCACTTCTCTTAAGAAATATTTGGTGGAAAGTAATTTTACTCCCTAGTATTTAGGCTTTAAAAATGAAAACTTGGGGGAGGTGGCTTAAACCACGTCTAGCACAGTTATAAGAACCAATTCCTCACGCCGAAAGCACAGAGTAGATAGCTATAGGTACATTTTTTTTAAGATAAGGAAAGTTCACAAAAGAGGCGATTGTGATAGGTTTTCCTTGGTGGAGAGTTAGAGCGCAACTACAGTCAATTTATTTGGAGCCCAAATTAGGGAACCGAACCCTAAAAGAAAGATCCTCTCATTCTTATTCTGTCGGGGATTTTTCCTCTTTTTATTTAAAAAAAGAAAGAAAAGAAGGATAAATGCGTCATACACTACAAAATGGTAATATTAGTTCACAACAGTGTTACGTGATACAAGTAAGTCTGAATTTTGATTAATGGCAAGCATATCTTGTGTATAATGGTTGGCATAGAAAACCATCCTTCACTACTTGTGTCTGAGCATACCATCACCTTTCACCGAAGGAAGTTAAAAATGTCATAGACCACCAATATGGTTTATGAAAAGATTAGACGAAGTGACAGCTCAACATGCATTTACAGTTGCTCTCTCTTTTCTATTTGTTTCATTATTTGGAGTATTTCTAAATCTTTTTACAGACTAGACGATGACTATGATCATGATGAATTATCGAAGCCGTATTTACTATATGGATTTGTAGATATCCAAATTTGGACACTTAATTTATCCAAATTTATCACTTTTCGTCTAAACATCCTCTTATCTGAGTTAATTAAATAATATTACTATTAATTAATATCCTTAATTCTACCAAATCCCTAAGGTTTTTAATTAATAATTAAATACCTTACCCTCCTTAATCCTCTTTTCATCAAATAAATTAAATAAATATTACATTTATTTAATTCCTCACGTCATTTTCATCTAATCCTAATCCATCTCCTAATTTTTTCATTAAGGATGTGCACATGCCTAATCCTTGATTAGGATGTGTCACATCTTCCAACTTTTGCAAGTTGGCTTTTAATCCTAATTAGCCCCTAATTATCCTCTAATTACTGATTAATTAAGCCTAATCATTCTCCAAGAAATTTTTAATTCTTTTTTATTTTTCCTAGATTCCCCTCTTTTATATGTGAATTTTTAATTCACATTCCATCCTTCCAAGGCTTCTAAAACCTTGGACTTGTCACAATCTTCACATGTGACCAACCTTGGACTTGTCACAATCTCCACATGTGATCAAGTCCCACCTTTTTGGAGCCCACCTTTTATCCTTTAGACTTTCCTAAGAATGTGAATTTTTAATTCACACTTATTTCCCCAACCACCTTTCATTTTCTCATGTAGATTTTTGAGGAATTCCCTTTCACTCCCACTTGGGGACAAGGAATCTCTTTTTAAGGAAATTTCTTCACTCCCCAAGGTGCATGTCATTTTTCCACCTCATGTACCTTCTTGACACCTCATCTCCATTTCATATCCCCTTGGCCACTTCACCCTCCACATGTCAAGATGTGAGGGCTTGTGGGTTCTCAACCCACTATAGCCCTTCATCTTGGCCTTGTTGGATGCATCTCAACCATTGAATTCTCTAGAGAATTCAAATTCTTCTATAAATACCCCCTCCTCAAGGGCATTTTCAACATCTTTCATTTGGAGCAACCTTATGCTGCCAATTTGTCTTCTCAACACTTTTGATTTGAGCAACTATATGCTGCCCATTTGTTTTCCCAAACACTTTGCATTCTCACAACTACATGCTGTCAATTTGAATCATCAATCCTCTACCATCATCTAGCTATCCATTCTAATCATCTTGCACATCCAATCTTGCATTTAGTTATTCAAGCAATCATCTAAGGAGCACACAACCAATCCAAGCAAGGGCCAATCAAAGAGGTATCAACAACAAGGGAGGTAAAATTGTTTGTGTTTCATTTTATTTACATTCCTTTTCGTTGTATCACTATTTTGGCTAATCTTGAGGTGTCTTTGGTATTTTGTTATTCACATTTCTCAGTTAGTTTGCACATTTAGAGTAGGATAGATTCTAAGGTATCACATTTATGGCATGCCCGGTGGGACCCACACACGGGTCTTACGTTTAACATCTCTTTGAATTAAGAATTTTGTAGAAAAAGCTTACAAAAAGGTGGTAGCGCCCCCGCAGAAACGTGGTAGCACCCTCCGCAGAAACGCGGTAGCGCCCTACGCAGAAACGCGGCAGCGCCCCCGCAGAAATGCGGTAGCGCCCTCCGCAGAAACGCAGCAGCACCCCGCAGCAGTGCCCCACGCAGAAACGCAGCAGCGCCCTACGCAGAAATGCGGCAGCGCCCCCGCAGCAGCGCCCCACACAGAAACGCGGTAGCACCCCGCAGCAATGCCCCACGCAAAAACGCGGCAGCGCCCCGCAGCAGCGCCCCACGCAGAAACGCGACAGCGCCCCGCAGCAGCGCCCCATGCAGAAACGCGGCAGCACCCCATGCAGAAACGTGGCAGCGCCCCACATAGAAACGCGGCAGTGCCCCCACAGAAACGCTTTAGCGCCCCAAAACAGCACAGTTTGGAAGGTAAAATAGGTGTTTTGGCTTCGTTTTTGCTCTAGTTTTTTACGGTTTTCACGTGATAACTCTCTAATATTGTGGTGGCAAGAATATTATTGTTTTTTGCTAACGTTTTGCAGCATATTGTGGCAAAATTTGACCAAAGACAAAAAAGAGGACAACTAACATTTGTTTGCAGGGTCATCTACATAATCAAACTTTCAAAAATTATCTTTGTTATTTTCAAACATAGTCTAATTAGGGGGATTAAACTTCATTGTTTGCTATGGTTGTTTACTTCTGTGCTACCCAAGGGGGCATTGATTTGTTTTCACTTTCCCCTTGCACTTCGTGTGAGCCTGGGGAGTAGTTGGAAATAGTTAGTGTCTTCCTTTTAGTGGGACCTGTTTGGGGATTTCATCACCCCAAGGGACGATTCCAACCACGTGTACCGGCGGGGTATATAAAGGGGGGAGAACGAAAGTTGTACCCCAATCCAGTTGCGTCGTAATTGGCGGAGCGTCAAAGTTAGGGTGATACCTAGATAGACGTGAAGAGTTAGTCTGAGTCTTTCAGTATCTCGCTGGGGTTCCCGACTCACGCTTGTGACGGACTGGTGTTCACGGTTGTGCCTCATGTACCGAGAGTATATCGAAGACTCCCTAGAAGCCTTGTGCATCCTAGATTAAGACTTTGCCTTGCCATACCCGTAATATTAATCATAGGATTGTGCTTGCTTGAGGTGTTATCTCGTGAAAAATCTGTCAAATTTTTTATATTTTGGACTTGGTTTATCATTTTGTGTCCTTGCCATAGCCTTTGCCATAAAAAACCAAGCTTTGTCCCCGCAGAAACGCAGTAGCGCCCCTGCAGAAACGTGGTAGCGCCCCTGATTTACTGCAGAAAGATGGTAGCGCCCCTGATTTACTGCAGAAAGTTGTCTACGCCCCTGATTTTGCTATGAACGCCCTGATTTTTGTTGTAGAGGGGCAGATTTCCCCTCCTAGACACCCGAAATTACCCCATTTGGATCCATTTAGCCTCTAAATCACCACTTAATCGTTCCCAACCATTATCCCATCAAACTAAGCCTTCATTTTTGTCACTCTAAGCCTCCCGAAGCCTCCATTTTGATCCGTTTAAACCTCCATTCTGTCATTCCAAATCTTTGTTACCCCTTTTAAACCCCCATTCATTCTCCACAAATCATCTTTAATCCACCTTCATTTTAATTCTCCATTTACAAGTCCATACCCTCACCTAACAAACATCACAACTTTACCATTCACACCTCCCCAAATACCATCAAAACCAAGCTCTGTCCCACCGCAGAAACGCAGTAGCACCCCGCAGCAGCGCCCTGCTTTGCAGCAGCACCCCGCTTTGCAGCAACGCCCTGCAGCAACGCCCCACTTTGCAGTAGCTCCCCGCTTGGCAGCAACGCCCAGCAGCAGTGCCCCGCTTTGCAGCAGCGCCCCGCAATAGCGCCCCGCTTTGTAGCAGTGCCCTGCAGCAATGCCCCACTGCAGCAGCACCCTGCAGCAGCACCCCGCAGCAGCGCCCCGCTCCGCAGCAGCGCCCCATTGCAGCGCCCCGCTTTGCAGCAACGCCCTCCGTTTTACTGCAGAAAGCTGACTACACCCCCTAACTTCCAGAGGCTGTCATTTACAAACCGTACGTCGGATCAACTTCATTCAAAAACCAAAGTTGCTTAATTTTTCAAGCTCTATCCAGTGGTACCTTTTATTTATTCCTATCTAATCAAACAAATCCATTCCTCTGATCATCTAATCAATCCAAGCACACCAATCCGATCAAGTTCATCCAATCACAATTATCCAATCAACATCATCTAATCATTTGATCCTATCCAATCAAACTGATCTATTACTTTAATCAAATTCATCAAATCATCTACCCGATCTAATCATCTGTCTACCGAATCCCATCCAATCATCCTAATCTGAGCTTTTGTCCAATCCTGATACTGAGCTTGACCAAAATCCTGATTTGAGCTTTAATCCATTCCCATCCAAAATATTT
Organism: Sequoia sempervirens; assembly: GCA_007258455.2. NCBI lineage: Eukaryota > Viridiplantae > Streptophyta > Pinopsida > Cupressales > Cupressaceae > Sequoia > Sequoia sempervirens. The sequence goes on along the minus strand of VDFB02270651.1, from coordinate 811,599,628 downwards.
TATCCATCCTCTTTATCATGTCATCATCATGAACCCTCGCCCTCCATCAATAGTGGTCAAGGGAAACCCTAATTACGTTGATGACGATAACGAAAGTCTTGTCGATCAAGAAGAATATGACATAGGTCCCCTCGATGCTATCATCGCTAGTAAGCTTTCTCCATCCACTTTCCACAATCCAATCACCCCTTCTAGTTACCTCGTTATGTCTTCATCCATGCCTAATCATGCTTCGTATGCCACCTTTGACAATGGATATCCAGTATCTTCTTCACCCCCATATTTGTCATGTCCATCTACATCATCCTCTTATTCAACATCCACATCCTCTTATCCTCATCTTCCATCACAATATTCCTATTACAATTCCCCATCCATGGCCCCCCATCATAATCCTCTTTCCCAATCTTCCTATACTAATCCTACATCCCCACCCTTTTACCTTAATCCTACATCCATGTCTCCTCATCCTAATCCACCATCCCAATACCCTTGTCCCACTACACCACCTATATCCTCTTGTCCTAATCCACAATCCATGTCCCCCTATCTTAATTCACCACTCCAATATCCTTACCTTAACCCTCCATCCAATCCTAGTCCCCCATCTACTCCTAGTCCTCCATCCAATCCCATTCCTCCATCTAACCCTAGTCAACCAATCCATAATCGTTCATCCATTTCTACCACACTAGCTAAGCCAGCCATATGCAAGTCTCTCATTTCAGAAGTTCTCCAAGGACTCATTACAAAGAAGCCATCCCCAACTCCACATCTTGAAGTCGTGGAACCATGCCATCTAGATCCATCATCCACGGTCATTAGTGATGAGACCCTTCTCCATACCACACCTATTATTGACGTTACCACCCCTAGCACTGATCAAACCATTGAAACCATTGAACTCACTAAATCCATTGAACCCCTACCTCCTACTCCAAGAACCACCGAATCCATCAAAGACACCCAATTCCAATCCACTCCCTCTACTCCTAGATCCACCCAAATCCAATCCACTCCTCCCACTCCCAGTAGCACCAAAACCGATTCCAACGAACCTCATGAATCTTCCAGCCCTCCATCTTCCCCACTTGAAGAGTCCCAACAAGACTCTGTTACCATGCCTCCCACACACGATGAGTCGCGCCAAGAGTCTAATCCAAAGCATGCCAACATATCCCCTTCTCCAGATCAAGATCCTACCATCCCATCTAGTCCACCTCAAGATCACAGTCCCCCATCCATTTCATCCCATGATCCCCTTGTCATTCAAGACCCATTCTCCATCTCCATCTCCATGCGCATGAGCCTACTACCACAAATCGGATCCTATCGCCTTTCCCCCTACTCCCATCGATGTGCTACCCCATCATCTCCTAAAACTTATCCACACCGCATATCCCCTTGGTCTCCTCACATTCCTCCATGGTGGTCTCCCAAGAAAAACAAAGCATATACACCAACCCTCCTCTTCCACCTAATAATGAACTCGCATCATTCTTCCAGAATAACAAAAATCCTGTCCTAGATCGAATGCTCAAGAGAATGAACTATCAAGGAAAAGGTTTAGGCCTTCATGAGCAAGGTATTATAGAGCCCATCCAAGCTAAGAACATTTGTATCCGCAAGGTCTTGGATGTACTACTCATGACTCGCAATCCAAAAATGTTGGTACAACCTCTAGACGTCCTCAACAAGCCTTTTCCAAAAGAAATATCGGCTCTTCTCATCGCCCTACCAGATCATATGTCGCCATCCCTCCTCCTCTATCATATCACCTCAAAACAACTGTCCATCTTCCTCCTTCATCCGCTCCATCCATATTGGGTCCTTATGTCCCCTCATCCCCCATCCCATATCCTCCAAGTCCTAAGTCTATTTTGGGCCCTTATATCCCAAAATCACCTCCTCCATCTCATCCTATCCATCCTTTCATCCATCCGTCACCTATCCATGTCGCCCATCATAACTATCCCACTCTCGTGTTCCCTAATCAGGATCAACAAAGGCACGTACCTGTACATCATCCATCCACATATCATCCTAAAAATCCTACCTCCTTCCCTCCATTCATGTGTCCTCCACATCATCCATCCATTCACACCCATCCCATTGCTACTAAAAGCACTTTGGTTGTTAAAGGAAAAATGCATAAATCTAAGCATCCACATGAATTTACGGCTCCCCATGTCCCCTCTAAAATACATGGTGAAGAGAAGAAAAATCTAAATCTAAATAAAATCTGTAGGCCACAAAGGCCCACCAAAGCAAAGATCACAACCATGTGGATCCCAAAGAAAAAAGATGCAATGCCATCACATGAAAAATCAGTAAGAACATCCAAAGTCGCTAATCCACAAGCTAATCATACACCCCTTTCATCTCCTACATCTGTCTTGGGTCCCTATGTCCCGAAATTCACCATTCCATCTCCTCCATTATCCCCACATTCTCCATCCCTTAATCCTCTTATTTTTCCACATCCACCACCACATGTGCCAATGTTGGTCCTGAACGCATCTCCCCATCACATATCCACCCCATCATTCCATCCATACCCTTCGCAGCATCCCATCCATTATCCCATGTATCTCCCCTCTCAAATCCCCCTAATTCATCCTCTTGCATAAGGTTGTACCAACATCCAATAGTCGGTTTGAACATGGGCTCTTACTACCTAGTATGGAACTTGATGCTTGAGTCCTTCATCCATATCCTTATCGCTTGTCTTCTAAATCCCCTTATCAACATCCCTATCCTTACCCATTTTCATCCCCTTGCTATCCACAAATCCAAAAATTCAAAAATCCAAAAAAAAAAAAAAAAAAAAAGTAAAGAGAAATAATCCATCCAATGGTGAAAACTTGGCAAACAAGCACCTTGGATAAGTACCATGATGAAAACCTGGCAAACAGGCGTCATGTGTAAATAAAACTTGACATATATCTACAAGGCGAAACAAGACGGTGTAAAGATTATAAAACGTAAAGCATATTTTGGGGAGAAATCAACTGTGTCAATAATCATTTCCAACCAAGATTTTGAGCTTTTACATAAATTTAAGGAATTAATATTTGCAAGGATGACCATCAAGTATCTCTCAACATTTTGCGTCCTTGCAAGGGTTATCTCCCTAGGACTAAATTCAGGTTCCTTGATTAACACATCTTTCAAAATCCTTTAAAGCTCGACTGATCAGAAAAAGAACTAGCAAAATTCAATTCTAGCATTCATGTACAAACTCTAAACTTGCATATCTAAGGTACCATCAATTTTTCTTGATTTCTACTTACATGAGAGATACTTCCCATTCATTTTAAGCAAAATTGTAGAAAATTTGGGGCTTTTTCTTAATCCGACAATCATATTTTTAGCAAGTGAATTAATTTTTACAAAATTTCAAATCCATCATGTTTGCCAATGAATTTTAGATAAGTAGTTGCCAAATTTCATATGAAATTTACTCAAAGATATTAGAATCACCTAGATTTTTCCTCAAAATAAATCTTTCCACAGGCATTCATCTTTTTACCCATTTTGTAATTGAAATGTACTAAGAAGTAATTGAATACCTGGAAAAAAAGGTTTTCTATTTGAATTTCTTCTTCTTGTCTCCTCTTTTTTCTCGTTCTTGATTCCCAGCTCTTTTCTCATTCTTGATCTATTGGGAATCACTTTCTGTGGATTTTTCTCTTCTTCTTGTTTGTATTATTTTTCTCCTTTTCTTTCCACCATTTTTTGTTCGATGTGCTTCAGAAACCCTCTCCTTGGCACCCTTTTTCAGTTATTCTTTTTTTTTTCTTTTGCAGAGAAAAGAAAGATCAAGGAAATCTAGTTGTGTGTTTTGAATTCTAGTTTCTCCCTCCTTTTAAAGATTTTACCCTCAAATTTTCCAATAACTGAATGATAAATAAAATCAAGATTTATTTTCACGCAATCTTTAGTGAAAATTTTGAAAATACTATTTTAATTGTAAAAGAAATATTTATGCTAAATAAACAATAAAGAAATATCATTTAATTGCAATTTAAATATTCATTCCAAATAAATAATAAATAAATATCATTCAATTGTAATTAAAATAGTTATTCACAATAAAAAAACATTATCTTTTATTTGCAAAATAAAATCTATAATTAAATTATAATAAATTTCTTTTTGTTTCATTGCACTTTTATTTCACTACAAACAATATAATTATTCAACTTCATTAAATATTAAATGCGTCAAAATAGTATTGCTAAATTATAAATTACCTATTGAAAATAGGGGTCGTGACAGACATGTGTGGGAGCATATTAGAACACTCGGTGATGAGTTTTGACGGCAGTAGGTCATAAAAAATGTTAGCAGAAAATCACAGAAAATTAGAGTAGTGACTGGAAAAACACAAGAGAAGCTACGGGTACCCATAGCTATGGTTGTGTAAAACCAACAAGTGAAAAACGTGGAAAAAACATTGTTGCATGTCTTTGTATGTCATTGTAAAGGTTATTCGCTGAGAGATTAATATATTTTGGACCCTCTTGTTAGTGGATGTAGCCTAGATTTGGGTGAACCACATTAAATCTTTATGTTCTCTTTTTGTTGTCCATAATTTGTGTGTTTTATTTCTTTGTTTTATTGATCAAATATGCATTTAACTAAATTAAATTTACCTTATAACCCTAACAAGTGGTATTAGAGTGGGTTGTGTTGAGTTATCCTTTGTAAGAAGGTCTCATGGTTGTGTGGGAGTTATGGTAGACGAGGGTAAGTTGAAGGTAGACAAATTCAATGGGTATAAATTTTAGTTATGGAAGATGCAGATGGAGGACTATCTTTATCAAAAGGATTATGGAGGTCATTGGAAGAGAAAGAAAAGAAAGCCTCAACTATGTATGATGAGGACTAGGATATTCTGGATAGAAAAGAACTTGACAATATTCGTTTTATGCCTGGCACAATTGGTGGCGTTTAATATTTCAAAAGAAAAGACAACTGAAGATTTGATGAAGACCCTAGCAAAGTTATATGAAAATTCTCCTATTATGAATAAGGTGTTTCATATGAAGCGTTTATTTAATATGAAAATGGTAGAAGGTGGGTCAATTATTGATCATTTAAATGAGTTTAACACATTTACTATTCAATTGACTTCTATTAATGTAAACTTTGATGAAGAATTTAGGGCTCTTTTGATTCTGTGTTCTTTGCTTGAAAGTTGGAATAGCTTGGTAATGACAGTTAGTAATTCTATCTCTAGTTCAAATATGCTAAAATTTGATGATGTTGGTGTTATTTTGAGTGAAGAAATTTGTAGGAAAAGCTCAGGGGGTACATCCACATTAGACAGTGTTCTGAATGCAGAAAGCAAGGGTAGAACAAAGGAGAGCAGAAATAATTCTAGAGGTCATGGTAAGTCACAAGGAAAATCAAAGGACAAGAGGTCCCAATCCAGAGAAAAGAAAGATTGTTGGTACTACAGTAAGCTGGGTCATTTAAAGAAAGATTGTTGGTCTCAAAAAAATAAAGAAAGAGAAAAAAAATAAGGCAATAAAGAGGAAAATGTGGTAAGCAATAAATCAGATGAGGATGCTTTGATTCTTTCCTTTGATAATGCTAATGATTCTTGGGTGTTAGATTTAGGGGATTCATTTCATACTACGCCCCATAGAAGTTATTTTCTTGATTATGTCCAAGGGGATTTTGGGCTAGTTTATTTGAGAGATAACGAAACCTTCCAGATTGTTGGAAAGGGAAGAATCAAGATTAAGTTGCAAAATGGGAATCATTGGCTACTGCATGAGGTAAGACACATTCCAAGGTTAAGTAGAAATTTAATTTCAATAGGGCAACTAGAAGATGAAGGTTGTCTTGTTACGTTTAGTGATAAAAATTGGAAGGATACAAAAGGTGTCTTAGTGGTAGAAAAAGGTGTGAAAGTAGGTAGCTTATATCTTTGTACAGGTCATACTATTCCTTCTACTTTAGCTATTGCAGATAAAAATCAATGTTCAGAAATGATCACTACAGTTCAGCAGACAAAAAATCAGACAATTGTTGTGGGCTCTGAATCAACACTTTTGCATAATAGACTTGGGCATATGAGTGCAAAAGGTATGAAAGTACTTCATTTAAAGAATATTTTACCAGGTCTAAAATGTGTTAATATAGAATTTTGTGAAAGTTGTCTGTATGGAAAACAAAAGATAATTAGTTTTCTCAAGGATGGGAAGCAAAAGAAAGATGAAAAATTGGAGCTTGTGCATATGGAAATATGGGGACCAACTCAAGTATCTTCTCTCAGTTGCTCTTGGTATTATGTCACTTTTATTGATGATGCAACAAGGTATGGATTTATTTCCTTAGGTAGAAATCTGATGTATTTAATTTTTTTTTAAAATGGAGAAGTTTGGTTGAGAATGAGATGGGTAAAAAGTTAAAATATCTCAAATCTGATAATGGTAATGAGTATTGCAGCAAAGAGTTTGAAGATTATTGTCTCTCTAATGGTATTCATAGGCAGAAAATGGTTTCAAGGACTTCACAGGAAAATGGAGTGGTTGAGCGCATAAATAGAACAATAATGGAGCATGCATGAACTATGAGACTGCATATTGGGTTACCTTTAAATATGTGGGCAAAGGTTGTAAACACTGTTGTTTATTTAATTAATCGAGGTCTCTCTAATCCTTTGGGTTATGGTATTCCAGAAGAAGCATGGACAAGTAAGAAGGTGAGTTATTCTTTTCTCAAAACCTTCGGTTGTGAAGCATTTGTGCATGCAGATTCAGAAAATAGAACCAAACTTGATGCTAAATCAAAGAAATGTATATTTGTTGGATATGGCATTGATGAATTTGGTTATAGGCTTTGGGATTTTAAAAATAAGAAAATTATGAGAAGTAGGGATGTCATATTCAATGAAAAAGTGTTGTACAAAGATTAGTTGCAATAGCATGAGAAGAGAGAAAATGATTATGTAGTGTTGGATGATATTTCAAACAACAATGTTCTAGTGGTTCATCATGCTCCACAAAAACAACAAATACCATAAACTCCAGTGAATGTTAGATGATCTTCGAAGATAGGTAGACCTCCAGAAAGAATTTCTCCCTCTTTGTATTCTATTTTATTAATTGATGTTGGTGAGATGGAATGCTATGATGAAGTTATGTAGATGGATGCCAAGGTTTAGTGGGAGCATGGAATGGAAAAAGAAATGGACTCCTTTATGAAAAATCAAACTTGGAACTTATGCAAGTTGTTTGTAGGTAAAAAGACTTTACCAAAAAAATGGGTTTATAGGTTGAAAGAGGAAGATGGAGGTAAGAAAATATTTAAAGCCAGGTCAATTGTAAAGGGATTTGCATAGAAAAATGGTAATGATTTTGATGAAATCTTTTCTTCGATTTTTAAAATGAATTTTATTGTACTATTTTAAGTATTGCGGCTATTGAAGATTTTCATTTAGAATAGCTTGATGTTAAAACAATCTTTCTCTATGGTGATTTGGAAGAGGAAATATATATGAAACAACCACAAGGATTTAAGGTCAAAGGTAAGGAGAAACTAGTGTGCAGATTGAAGAAAATTTTATATGGCTTGAAGCAAGCACCTCAACAATGGTATATTAAATTTAATAGTTTTATGGTTGAGCAAAGCTACAATCGATCTAATTTAGAACATTGTGTTTACCTTAAGAAGTTAGATGATGATAACTACATTATTTTATGTTTATATATTGATGATATGCTTGTAGCAAGGTCTAACATGGATCACATAAAGAAGTTAAAACAACAGTTAGCAAATTCATTTTCTATGAAGGATTTGAGGGTAGCAAAACAAATCCTTGGTATGAAGATTACAAGAGATAGGAAAAATAGAAAATTGTTTTTTATCTTAGGCTAATTATATTGAAAAGGTGTTGCAGAGATTTCATATAGAGAATGCAAAAGTTGTCACCACACCTTTGCCTAGTCATGTCAAATTGACTAAGGATATGTGTCCTAAGACACAAGAGGAAGAAGAAAAAATGTCCAAGGTACGATATGCTTCAATTGTAGGAAGTTTAATGTATGCCATGATGTGCACAAGACCATATATTGCACATGTCGTAGGATTTGTTAGCAAGTATATGAGTCATCCTAGAGTTGAGCATTGAAATATGGTAAAATGGATTCTTAGGTATTTGAGAGGTACATCCAATAAATTTTTATGTTTTGGAGGTTCTAATATTGATTTAAAAGACTATGTTGAATCAAATTTAGTAGGGGATATATATACTAGGTAGAGTACCACATGTTATGTATTTATAGTTGGTGGGACAATAGTGAGTTGGATTTCTCGGTTGTAAAAGGTGGTTGCTTTATCCACGATAGAGGAAAAGTATGTAGCTACAATAGAGGTGACAAAAGAGATGATATGGTTGCAACTTTTAATGGAAGAGTTGGGAAAACAACAGGCTAAAAGTTACTTGTTTATGGACAGTCAGAGTGCTATACATCTTGTAAAGAATTCTACCTTGCACTCTAAAACCAAACACATATAACTAAGATATCATTTCATTCGATTGATATTGGAGGATTGACAGGTCAAGCTAGAAAAGATACATACAAATGACAATCCAACATGTATGTTTATGAAGGTGGTGACAAGGGAGAAGTTGAGCTCCTCTTCAACTTCAATTGGCCTTCAAGGTTGAATTCAAGAAAAACAACACCACAGGGTCTAAGGTGTTGATTTCCACTAGGAGTTGTAGAGGCAACGATGTTATGATCAGTCTCCAAGTGGGAGATGGTATGAATTGGAGTCTGATCAGTCCCCAAGTGGGAGATTGTTGTGCTATGGAGAAAAATCAAACACGGATAAAATCTTCATATTAATTTTTTTCATTAAATAGTTTGATGCACTTATTAAATATTTATGTTGCACTTGTATCTAAAAAGATGATTAGAAACAAATGTTAAATGTTGGAATTGATTATTTACAATATTTTTAATATAAAGTCTATGGACAGTTGGAAATATTAAATGTAGTTGCTCAAATAAAATGTTTTATTGGGTGCATGAGGCACAACCAATGGCCACCCTTCATTGGTAATTAATGGGACATGTGTGGGAGCATATTATAACACTTAGTGATAATTTTTGAGGGTAGCAGATCATGAAAAATGTTAGCAAAAAATCACAGAGTGGTGGCTGGAAAAATGCAGGAGAAGCTGTGGGTACCCATAGCCATGGCTATGTAAAACTAGCAAGTAAAAAACATGGAAATTTTTTTGTTGCATGTCTTCACATGTCTTTGCATGTCATTGTAAAGGTTATTTGTTGGGAGATTAATATATTTTGGACCCTCTTGTGTTGGAAATAGGATGTCATTTAATTGAAATCCTAAACATTATTTATTCCATGTATCTCCTAAGTCCTTGGAATGCGTTCATCAACACTAGGATTAGGAAGAGATTAATATTTGATGAAATAATCATGTTAATTGGCATTTGTAATTAATTCTAAATGTTAGGAGCATGTGAGGGCATCCATTATGAGTTCCTAAATAATAGGGGCACATGGGGCACCCACATGGTAGGTGACACTCACCTTGAGTTCAGTTAACTATTCAGAGTAAGAGATAACACTTCTAAATGCATGTAAAGATCCTAGGAGTTAGGCTTTTATGTTTGCATGCATGAAGTTTAGTTTAGTTTAGTTTAGTTCAGAATCAATTTAGTTCAGTTCAGTTCAGTTATGCTTCAGTTATCTTCAGTTAGTTTTAGTTGAATGCTAGTTGACTTCAGTTAACTTGGAATGCATGGCTAATGACTTGAGTTGCATGACAGATAACAAGGACTACCTCCAGTTAACAGGGGATGACCATTCTTGCATGAATGGTGTTGAGAAATGTTTTAGTTAACAATAAATGACTTGGACCCAACTTAGGCGCCCAAGTTGGCTTCTTGGAATTAACTCCTTTGCATGTTGAGATATTTCAAAAGGCTTAGTTAATTAGCAGGCCCTCTTTTGGGCACCTACTTTGAGGATGAAGTCTTGAAGATATTTAAAAAATAAAGGTTGAGTTTGTACTTCAGTTTGGGACGCCCAAATACATGAAGATGACGATTTGACATTGTTCTTCACGGCATAAATTTACTTGCAAGAGATAGGCATACCTTTTAGGGATAGGGCTTGAGCATTGTAATTGTAACTCAGTTGGAGTGTACAAAGTTAATCAAAGTCTATTTATCTCAAGCAAGTTGAAGAGAGTTGGTATCAATTTTATTGCAAGTTGTGAAGAAGTTTTGTTGAAGGAAAAAGAGGCATTCTCAAGCAAGAATTGGAGCTATTGTAATCTACTTTAGAGATTGAATAATAGAATAATTATTGGTGGAGTTTTTTCCTAAAAGAGTTTCTCCACGGTACATGCTTGTGTAATATTTCTAATATCCTATCTACTTTTATCAACTTTTTTCTACATTCTACAAACAGTAAAATGGATTAATCAAGATAATCACCCACAAAGAATATGTAACAAAGGAAAATATTATTTAGATCAACAATATTAAAGTTTTACAAAGTATTAAGCTAAGAAAACACCTCAATTTTCAATATTTGGTATCAGAGCTGAGGTTGGGTAGAGTATTGGGATGCCTCTCTCTTAAAATATTGGAGGGTTTTTGGCTATGGTGGAAACTTTTACTATTTTTTTTATTGTTGATTTTGGAAAATAAGTTTGTTACAAGAGGTATATATTCTTGCTTTAGAGTATGTTTATCATATGTCATTGAGAGCTTGGATTCACAAGTTTGGTGTGAGCTTAGGACAGAAATGTGGTTTTGATTATGTACATCATGATGCCATGGGATTGCTCAGTATTACGGTTTAGTGGGAGCATTTGGAAATGAAGTGGATTATTGGTTGTAGGATGGTTTTGTTATTATGTCATGGTATACTCTTGATTAGCGGTTTAGAGTTGTGGCACGGTACATGTTATGATAATTTTGATCATGAGGAAATGTTTGAAATTCCATAAGCTTTTGACAGTGATGGCTTGATGTTTATCTTGTTACCATGTATAGCTCGGTATCACAATTCAGTGGGAGCTTTGGTAGGATATAGTGATCTTCATGGAGAGGATGGTAGTTATGATGCCATGTGTAACTTGGCACCATGGTTCAGTGGGAGTTTTTGGCAGTGACATGGATGCATCATTGGTAAGGTTATCTTCATGTGATTGGGGATATGGTTTTTTATTGGTTTAGAGTGGTTGCTATTATGTCATGGTTTACTCTTGATATGCATTTAGAGTTTGGCATATTACATGTTCTCTTGAGACTGGAATGTATGCTATGGTGAATGTGATCTCCTAAAAGGAGATGGTTAGATCATGGATGTCATGTTTATGTTCAAGATTGGAACTTTTACATTAATCTTGTGTAGTTCTCTTATGCATTGGGTACATTAATCATTTGCTTGATTACTTCATGATAGTGCTATGTTGCATTTGGAGTTTGGCATGGATTGGTTGGTTACAGGTCCTCATGGATACTTGGAGAAATAGATGAGGCTTGAGTTCTCTTATGGTTAGAGACATGTGTTGGAATGGTTACTAGCAAGAAATTTTTTCCAACAGAAAAGACTGAGGAGCCTACACCTTGGTTGAACATGAGTTCAACACACTCGGTGGTTACACATGCCTTCGAAAAGGCAGTTTGGATACAGAGACTTGGGAAAGATATTGGTTTTAATTGCAAGTTAAAATTGAATATGATAGTCAAAGTGTTATGTGTTTAGCCAAAAACTCCTATTTACCATGCTCGTATGTTGATGTTAAGTATCACTTTGTGTGAGAAATGGTTGGAAGTGGGAAGGTATTAATTGAGAAATTTTAAACTTTAATTAATGTTGCAAATTATCTTATGAAACCAGTTCCTACAAATAAGTTCTTTTGGTTTTAATCATTTGCTTGGAGCTTCATGATTATGCAAGTTGCATTTGAAGTTAGCGTGGATTGATGAGTTGGTGTAGGAATGCCATTGGCCTTGAGTTTTGTACTTGTTTTAAAATTATTATTCCTTGTTTAGAATAATTGCAATGTATAATGTCAAGTGGGAGAATGTTGGAAATAGGATGCCATTTAATTGAAATCCTAAACATTATTTATTTCATGTATCTCCTACGTCCTTGGAATGTGTTCATCAACACTAGGATTAGGAAGAGATTAATATTTGATGAAATAATCATGTTAATTGAAATTTGTAATTAATTCTAAATGTTAGGAGCATGTGAGGGCATCCATTATGAGTTCCTAAATAATAGGGGCACATGGGGCACCCACATGGTAGGTGACACTCACCTTGAGTTTAGTTAACTATTCAAAGTTAGAGATAACACTTTTGAATGCATGTAAAGATCCTAGGAGTTAGGGTTTTATGTTTGCATTCATGAAGTTTAGTTTAGCTTAGTTTAGTTTAGTTTAGAATTAGTTTAGTTCAATTCAATTCAATTCAGTTAGTTTTAGTTGAATGCTAGTTGACTTCAGTTAACTTGGAATGCATGGCTAATGACTTGAGTTGCATGATAGATAACAAGGACTACCTCTAGTTAGCAGGGGATGACCATTCTTGCATGAATGGTGTTGAGAAATGTTTCAATTAACAAGAAATGACTTGGACCCAACTTGGGTACCCAATTTGGCTTCTTGGAATTAACTCCTTTGCATGTTGAGATATTTCAAAATGCTCAATTAAGTGGGCCCTCTTTTGGGTGCCTACTTTGAGGATGAAGCCTTGAATATATTTACAAAATAAATGTTGAGTTTATAATTCAGTTTGGGACACCCAAATGCATGAAGATGAGGATTTGACATTGTTCTTCACGACATAACTTTACTTGCAAGAGATAGGTGTACCTTTTAGGGATAGGGCTTGAGAATTGTAATTGTAACTCAGTTGGATTTTACAAACTTAATTAAAGTCTATTTATCTCAAGCAAGTTGAAGAGAGTTGGTATTAGTTTTATTGTAGGTTGTGAAGAAGTTTTGGTGAAGGAAAAAGAGGCATTCTCAAGCAACAATTGGGTCTATTGTAATCTACTTCAAAGATTGAATAATAGAATAATTCTTGGTGGAGTTTTTTCCTGAAAGGGTTTCTCCACGATACATGCTTGTGTAATCTTTCTAATATCCTATCTACTTCTTCTATCAACTTTTGTCTACATTCTACAAATAGTAAAAAGGATTAATCAAGATAATCACCCACAAAGAATATGTAACAAAGGAAAAGCTTATTTAGATCAGCAATATTAAAGTTTTACAAAGTATTAAGCTAATAAAACACCTCAATTTTCAACATCTTGTTGGTGGATGTAGCCCGGATTTGAGTGAACCACGTTAAATCTTTATGTTCTTCTTTTGCTGTCCAAAAATTTTGTGTGTTTTATTTCTCTATTTTATTGATCAAATCTTCATTTAACTAAATGAAATATACCTTATAACCCTAACATGAAGGCTGGAAGAGAAATCAAGTTGTAGTGAAAAGTGAGGAAGAAGATAGAGGCAATTTTGGACAGCAGGGTGAATGAGAGCATAAGACACAAGTAGTAAATTTGGAGTATTTGGTAAAATGGTTTGGGAGACTTGTAGAAGACTCATCTTGGTTATTTGAAGTTGAGGTTATTCACCTTGGTTACCCTCTTGAGAAGTGACAGGGTCACGTTTCTTCTACCGTGAGTGTCTGATGTAGGTGCATCCATGGTTGTCAGCCAACTAGCAAAGTTTGATTTTTGGTCAAATTTTGTTGTGAATTTATTTTAATGGATATTTTGGAGTATTTTCAATGTTGTTGAGTCCAAAAATCAAATTAAATATTTTGGACATATTTTGGTTTCAATTTCACCTTGGGAAGCATGTCAGATTTAATAATTTTAATTTAAAATTGCTAAAAAGGTAAACTGAGCATGGGGTTTTGGGAGTTGAGGAATGTTTGAATATAAATTTAATGAACACTATGCTATAGCTATGATTTGGATGCCCAGGCTGAGTGGAGTTTAATTTTAATAGTCCTCTCCCAAGACTTGACATAGAGAAAAGTAGGTGATGATGAAATAACCTTCAAAAATATCAAAGTCAAAAGGCTCAATTTCATCTTTAGCAAATCTAGTAATTTTCTTATCTGGACCTCTTCTCCTATGCTGAGGAAGCCAAAGAACTCTAAAACTATGTTTATCTTTATCCCATTCTCTTCTAAGAGAACCAAAGTCAATGCTTACATTGGTTGAGACATTAAGGTTAAAGGTCTCAACAATTTGTTACCTAGAAATTTCCAACAGAGGTGCACCCTTTTGACCTTTAATGACCCTCTTTTTCTCATCATAAACTTAAGCTAGGACCCTAATCAATTCAAAATTAATGAATACATTTGGGCATACCAATTTCCCCAAATCCCATGTCAACAAATTTGATACTAGCTTGTTATATCTACTTCTTTTGTATCCATATTCGAACAATGTCCAATCATGTTCGGGAATGATGACATCCCTAATTTTCCATACCAAATCTTGCAACCTGTTGACACCTTCAAATTTCCAAATTTGAAGTGCCCATATTGAAAAATTTTCCTTTGCACACTCAGAAGTGCACCTACAAAATCTGCCCAAATGACCTACTTTAGAGGGTCACAATTTGAAGCTTATTGATTTTCACGCCAAATGGATTGTTGCTCTCCATTCTTCCTACATTCATGTACTCCCCTGTCCGATTTTAGAGTCTCAGGATTAGATTTTCTATTTTTTTGAGATCGAAAGCAGATGTAGTTTGTTCAGTTTTACACCAGCATTTCTGACAATGTTTCAAAGTGGTCATCTTTGACCCCTAATATCTCGTGAAGAATAATGATTGAAACAAATAAATTTTGCACACATACTCAGTGTACCTAGATGAGCTTATGTTTCCAGTGGAAGTCTCCCATAAGTTGTTTTGATATTTTTTCAAAGTGGTGACTTTGAGAGCCCTGATTGGTGTTAAACATGTGTAGTTGCAAAAATGCCTGAGTGGGTAACTTTTTCAATTAATATCTTTCACCTCAGGATTCCTTTTTCTGATCCGTTTGTTGCACTACATTCTTGGTTCAAGTGTCTACATTCCTACCCAGTTTCAGGCTCCCACGATAAGTTCTAATGAGTTATTTAATCATTTTCTAATTGCAACATGGCCAAAAATGGTGTCCCAAAAAGTTTCAAACTTTCAAATTCTAAAGACAACCCATTTCTTTTTTTGGTCAAAAACCTCTACAGCTCCATTTTCATCAAAATCGGAGGTCATTAGATACATTGTTTTAATGTACTTTTGTTGTAGCAAATACGTCCCAAGGGCCAGTTTACAAAAGAGGTGCTTGATTCTTGATGGCTGGGGAAAATTTGAAGAAATTGGTTTTCTCTAAATAATTGATTATGGCCACATGCAAAATATCTCGGCTCCAGGGGTCACCGCTTGTGCGCAGTAAAATTTCTTCATTTGGGTCGCAGGCATAATTAGAAGTCACAAATTTTAATAATATCTCAAATGTTCATATTTAAAATATTTTGAATATTTTAAATATTGGGAAAATGCAAAGAGACATTTAGGGAAAATATAAAATCCATTTCAAACATTCATAAGGAAAAGCAAATTTAATTCTTGCTTGTGATTGGTTGAAAGGCTTAACACGACTTCACAAAGAACTCATTGCCCATCACTGGTTTCAAGTCTCTCTTCCATTTCAAATCAATGATCAGTGATGGCGATGACTTCTCATCGCCCATCGTGGATTGAAGTGTCTTCTTCTTCATCAAATTGGCGATGAGAGATCTCACCTTCATTTCATTGCACATCTCTGTTTCACAGGAGATTTTGAGTTTAAATTAGCAATGAGTGATGGTTGTTGTGTCCATCACCCATCGCCCATTGGTGACTTTTCTTTCCAAAGCAATGAGCGATGGTCTCTCCCGAGCAATGGTCTATCGATGGTTTTTATTTAATACACATGAACAGTAAAAAGTGCATTTTCAATTTTTTTTGTGCAAAAGAAAGTTTAATTTTTGTTTCTTATTGGTTGAAGTAAATTCTCACGGATGCACGGCAACAGTAATTTCATCTCCATCGCTCATCACCAGTTCTAAATAAAAATGGAGGAGGCAATCGGCAACAGTAATTCTCAATCGCTCATCACCAGTTCTAAATAAAAATGGAGGAGGCAATCAAAGATGGTCAAGTTTGAGTGATGGCTGCAGGCAAACAAAAAGGGAAAATATAAAAATATTTTCAAATGTTTTTATTAAAACAAGAATAATTCTTTTTCTTATTGGCTATAAAGAAAATTTTAAAAACTCATTCATTTCACGGCAATGGTAATATTGTTGGTCTCTATTTTGGGTGGGAGAAGTGAAAGCACGTCAACAATGGTCTTCCTCCCTCTGATGGATTTTGACATCTAGAGGCACATGAGAAGTCTGAAGGGAAAAGTTTGATATTTTATACATATTAAAGGGAAACTTTAGCCATTCGCACAATGCATTCTTTGAAGTGGAAATTATTTGTAGAAAGCAAAAGAGGTTAAAATGCAAGATGGAAAAACATTTTTAACTACCTGGGTGAATGGGTTTTGACCCAAAGTTAATAATTTTCACTTGCACAGTGAAATAAAGCCAGTAAGTGAGTTTTTATAGTAGGGTAAAATGTTTGCACGGGATTTTCAAGTCAAGGCAAGGAAAATGATGAAGAATGATGAGTCTTCCCATAGGAGAATATTTTTCTATTGCAAGGTAGTGGAGTGAGGAGCAAGAAAATAGAGAGCAGGTTGAAGATTCTTCAGCAAGTAAAGTCAGCTACAGATCTATGGTGTTGAGTGTGCCAGGTGTCTTTGGGAGGTCACCATTTAGGGTTTTTTGTTTTTCCTTAAAGTGTACAAGTATTTCTGCCTCATTCAAAAGAGAGGTTGTTTTGTAATGTACACAAAGAACATTGTAATGAGAATACAAAACATTTTGGAGTTAAGTTTTAGGATCTAAATTTATCAATATTTATGTAATTTTGATTACAATACTGGCAAAATAATGCTAAATGTTTCAATTTTGAGACTATTTTAGTCTCCTATGTACTGGTTTTACAAATTATGAATGATATAATCAAGGTTGTCTTATTTGTCTTTATCAATTTTAGATAGATGTGTGGCTCTATTCTTGTTTATTAATTCAAAGAATTAATGTAGGTGCTTGAATATGGTTGTAATTTTGTGTTGAATTGAGTGTTAGGATACTAGTAAGAAGTAAATGTTAAGACATAATGCTGAAAAGGGCTTCATATACTGTCAGGTGAAAATTGTTATCTGATTATGTATGTGTTTGAGTTGACTCCATTCCAAGGATGAGGCACTGATCTAAGTGTGCTATGCATGTTACATCTGTTAGTTAATACAATAGCTGATCATTTTTTAAATCAAATATCAATCTCAGTTTGTTTGTGTGAGAAGTTTAATCAGTTACATCTTTCATGTTTAAATTAGGAATTACTGTAGAGGTCAGCCAAGCCTTTATAGTATTGTGTCTATTAAGCATCTAAAGGAGAAACATTTGTTTACAGTGTATTCGGTACTTCAGCACACAAGTATCTATAAATATAATATTGGGATTACCCTCCCTAGTTTAACAGAGCCAAAAGTGTAGGAGATTCTAGTCTCTGACTGAATCTTGTCCATTGGCCACATCAACCCGTTGAGTCTGAATATGAGAGAGTGGCTACTCTTTAGGATTCATTGCATCTGTTGATTTGGGAACCAAAACAACCTATCTATTAAAACCCCATCCCTTGAGCATGCTTTGCTTGTTTAGTAGACTTGGGAAATTGATTCATTAAATCATCCTCCATAAACCTTTTGGTACCCTTTGATTTTACACTTGATTGACTCATCTTTAGGGTTTCAACAATTTCAACCTATATGGGGTTTTTTTTATAGAATTATAAAGATCCTTAGGGTTTTAATTACTTCTACAAGAATTCAAACAAGCATCCTAAAATCCCTTCTCTTTACAATCCCTACAACAATTTACATACAATTTCACTATTACAATAGACCAGAGTACTTAACCATGAAATTGCTTGGAAACCTTATCATTTTTTTCTTGCAATTCACTTTCAGAGAGCTCCAATATTTAGAAATCACAAACACACCTTCAATTATAACAAAAAAACAAAATAATTATTTGTTTTATCATCTCCAAAAAGTAGTAGATGAGCCTTAATTGTCGAAATAATGGTTTGTGTCAATGAAATTGAACATCACCAACTAGTCATTCTTGTTTAAACTCCACCTATTGATCTAAGCGGTTTAAAACAAGATCAATGGTTAGTGCAATCTCGAGGTTCACAACATATTCAATTTAAATTTCCTTTTGAGAAAATGCACTGCGAAGGGTCTCTGCGTTGAGTTTTGGTGTTGCCACACATCCTTTTATTTCTTGTTACCTCCAAGCACATTTTAGTTTTGCACTAAATATATCAAAATTTGCTCTCCATAAGAACCATACGCTGAATAAATGAATTCCAAGTGTCCATTTATGATATCACCTTCTCATTGTGGTGTGACATTGTTGTTCTTACCAAGGTTTTGGGGTGGTATTATTGAATGCATAGCTTGCGTTTAAAAAAAAAAAATGATATCACCTTCTCAACACCTTTTATATATATGCTACCTAAAAAGTAATGTGTTGTGAAGAAATCCAACATTGCATTTTGGGACAAACACGTGTCCCCCTTTTACTCATCACTGCTCGGAAAAATTTCCTTATGCACCATGAGCATGAAAACACGCTTTGAAGAAGCCTTACATTAGAACCATAAGCCGCCAACTGTCATCCTTTTATATAACCCAGTTGGACACATTTTCTTTATGTGCTCATTTCATAAAAATGCACTCCAAAAGAGTGAACTGTTGAGTTCAAAATATGACAAGTGTTGATTTCTCAACGGTTCCATCCTAGCGCAATTTTCTTGCACGGATCTAAGGGACTTTTGTGATTAAACAAATTTACGAGATCTAAGGGACTTTTGTGATTAAACAAATTTGGAGAGCTTGGGAAGCCATGAATCCTTGTATTATCTAATTTTATTTTTAATTTCATAATGGTCTATCCATTAATCAATAGAATATTTAGTGCTCCCCTATCCTTCAAGGTAACGAGTGCCCCTTGACAAGGATGCCTTGGATTTGTGCTTTGATATTTTATAAAAAAATAAATTAAAATTGTTTAAGACCTTTTTTTCAAGGATTCAATGAGTCTCCTTTCATGGAATGAAGCCAAGGCCAAGTTTGACCTTTCCAATTAGGATTTTGAAACCTTTGACATAGTTATAAGGGTCATTCCAGCTAATATGATTCATAAAATTGGTATCAATTCCTACAAACCCTAGTGGAATGATTGGAAGTGGTGTCTAGACACCGCTTTCAAAAATTACAAACCATGACAAGGATATCATTGGCTCTCTCCTCACTTCCCTGTGGTTCCCACTTTGAATCAATAGTGGCATTTGTAGTCACAATATTTGTTTGGAGACACAAATTTCATACCATCTAGTTGGTAATTTTGGAACCAAAATTAGTTCATTTTTCCTAGTGTATTCTTTTCCAAAGCCTTACCAATAGCTCCAGGTTATCCCATTTGGGATTTCTTGACCCTCATTATATCTTCTATGGATGGTAGGAGTCTCTCAAACACCTTTTCTAGTTTTGTCTCAAAGCTCAAAATGTTTGGACCTAGATTCATGACCTTTTCAAGCCTTTTAGACTAGAATATTTTTCATGGCATATGATTATTTTATGGGATTGGCCTCAAATCCCTCACAAATTCAACCAAATCTAGCATTATTTCAAGGTAACACTTCTATTAAGCATATATAAAGATAAAAATTTGACTATTTTTGCCAATTATTTTGTGGATCATCATGTTTTGCTTTTTATTAAAGCAATACTTTTTTTAATGTTTTAATACAAAATTTAGGTGCAAGATAACAAATTTTCACTTGAGGTGGCCTATTTACAGGTGCTCCTTGACCACTAGAGCAATGCCCCTTATGTGGTTGCCAAAATTCCTTCATTTCCCTCTTCCACCAAGGGTTGCTCACCTTCTTGTGGGTGTCATTATGGATGTAGCCTCTTTGCTTGAGGTAACCAGGAGAACTGCTCCCAAGCTTCTCCCATGGCTATGAGAAGGGATCATGGTTAGCAGGGTTGGTTGCAACCTACTCTTTGATGCTTTTCCTAGATCTATCACCTATGGGAGAAAATTTTGTGTGGCCTACTAGAGGTGCTTCTAGTTGGTTTGATTTCAAAAAATTCCCTCAACTAGCGCTTGTCATTTCACTTACTCATGCTACTAAAGAAGACGATAATAATAAATATAATGATAAGTGGGACCCTCACATGGACACTCTAGACCTCATTGATTATGGGGAAAATTGGATGAATGATAACCTCCTCCTCCCCCCTCTACGACTACTCTCCTCACCTATCAGCTTTGTTTAATTTTTTATGCTCTAGCTTGTTTCCCTCTATGGACTTTAGGGGTGTGACTATTTCCACCAACTTTTTTGTGAATGTGTAACACTATTTTTTAAATGGTAATTTAGACACTTAATCATAAAAATATATATCATGTATAGGCATATCACTGGTGATGGAAGGAGTATAATCATCATAAATCTCATCTAGGGTAATCATCATAGATAAATAATTCCAAACCAATAAGTGTAGCACTAAACATGGGGAAAGGTGCATCATCATCATATGTAAGGGAAGGTGAAACATATTTATCTATCAAGTGCACACAAAAGTATACGTCTCAAGGAATACTAAATCAAGAGAGGCATGTGGAAGAGGATTTATAGATGTAAAACATCTATCATGCTTGCTAGGTTTAACATCACATGATAGTAATCCTAATTGTATTAATTATATATAGGGATGAAGTAATAGTTAGGTTACAATCATAGGCCATGATGATGTATCATCATAAAGCGATGTAACATAAGAACTGAGCTTGGTAAGAAAGAGGGAAGATTTCTATGATAAAGCAATCTAAATACAAAAGATAATACAACTTGAAACAAAAACATTAGAATATTAGAATTATATCAGATTTTTTTTTAAAAGTAAAATATAGGATACTTAAATAAGTACCAAAGCCTAGAAGAAATATAGGCTAATGAAGCACAAAAATGACAAAAGAAGTTTAGATTTAAAAATATGATGTAAATTTAAAAAAATAGACCTAAAAACCTTAATTTGATGAGAACTATTAGAAAGAAAGCTAGGTCATGTAAGATCAAATAGGTTTACCAAAATGTAAACGAAAATAAACTTTCCCTAAGCTTAGTCTAGATTAATCAAATTAAATCCATATAATTTAGCATACATTAGTATAGACTAATAAATAAGAGTTGGGAACATGGATAATTGTATAACAAATGTAAAAGTACAAAAAATAAATAGATGAATACTTAGCTCAATAATTGAAGAAACAATATTTTGATGAAGGTTCTAGAATATTCATTTTTGTTGATTTAGAAATGCAAACTCTCTAGTTAAATATCTCAAATGCTACTCCAATCACCCATGTTGTTGGGGTTGAGTTTGGTCCTCTAGGTCAAATTCATGATCACATACATGCCCTATGCCTTTGTACTTAACCTTTATAATTTATTTAATCTTACTCTATATTTTCCTTAGTGATATTTATTTGATTTTCTTCTTTTGTTGACAATATCTAAGAATACCTTGATGGAGTTGTCATTATGTCACAAGGAGACAAGTTCTCATAAGACAATCCTTTAAAATTTGTAAAAAAGTTGGAAGACATCAAGCCTTCTAAGATGATGAATGTAGATTCATTACTCTTTTAAATGCACCAAAATTAAAAATTTTATCTATTAAAAAAATTACTCCTATTATACTCTATAATGAGAGGGGACGCTTTAGTTTAAGAGGATGTCCAATGAATGTAGTTAATGTCTTTAAATACTATAACAAAGTATCTAATCACACAAAAGTGTATTTGGTCGATTCTAGGTAGGAAAGGTAAATGGGGCTAGTCAATCAAATTTAAATTTTGAAAATTGAAAAGGATAGAGTTTGCAGTCACAGACATGACCCATGATAACAAGTGGTTAGACTTGGTGATAAAATGATTATGGGATGTGTATAGATAAATGTGACAAATGTGGAGATAAGGTGAATGCACTTTATGTTTTATATTAAGATTCAACTAAATAGTTATTGAGACAAACTCATTGATCCATGTTTCATAAGAAATGGTTTACACAAACCCACCTCTCATGAACATGTATCCATATATATAAAATAAGAATTATATAGGTAGAAACAAATGTGATTGTTTTTTAGAAATATGAACCCAATTTCATGCAAAATTACACCATTTATCATTATATATATGTGTAAATAGGGAAAATTCAGATTTAATGTTGAAAACAACAAATTAACTAAACCCTATCAAGCACCATGAAGTACAAACTAGAATGAAAATGCAAATAAACAAGGGAAATGCAAACCAATTTTCAAACTAGACTTGATTGACCTCCATGGCTCTTCTCCACTCATGAGAATGCAAGATTTTGAAGGTTGATTGTTGGAGGAATGTTGGTTGCTCAATTCAGCACATAACATTGACATGGAGATGATAGATGAATGACAATAGATAGAAATGGATGAAAGACTCAAGAATGATTTTGACAGCATAAGGACACTTGAAGAATCAACCCCCCAAATGGCTTATGAGAGAGTTTATTTATAGGAAATGTCCGATTTGGATTGACGGTTGAGATTGAATGTCAATAAGATGTCTAAATCAATGGCCAAAATTGAAAGTTGTAGTATAAATAGGTTTAGGTCAAAATTAGGGCAATGACAAGAAATGAATGGTTGAGATTGAATTATGAAGATAATTCAATCAAGGGATAAATTAAATGAGATGTCAAGAGATAAGATTTGATGTGGAAGAAAAGATTGGCACGGATCAAATAGGTGATAGGAGAAATTAAATAATAAAATTATTTAATTTAGGTGACCAAATGAATAATTAAATGATTAAAATAATTATTTAATTATAGAAGAATATGACAAAAGAATCATTTTGATTTAAAATAATGATTTAATTCAAAATTCAAGAGAGGGACCAAATTAAATAAATAAAATTTATTTAATTTATGAGAAGAAGAGGCTAATGAATAATTAAATAATTAAAATAAATTAAAATAATTATTTAATTATAGTGGATAGTAGACAAATTAAATAAATAAGAATTTATTTAATTTTAGAAAAGAAGGGACTTAATTAGTGTGATTAATAAATAAAATTTATTTAATTAATCAAGGAGAATAAAGATAAAATGAATTAATTAAAATAATTAAAATTATTTAATTAATAGAAGAATTATGACTTTAGAAAATAATTAAATAATTAAAAATTATTTAATTAGCAAAGACAAAAGGGGAAATGATAGAGAATTTAGAAATCGCAAGCCTAGGACAATTTTTAGTGTCTATATTTTGCCCCTCTTTGTTATAATGTCGCTTGTCGCATTGTGACAAAGAAAAATAAGAATGGGATGATGATGCCCCCTTGAGAGGATAGGCGAGTTGGAAAAACAAGGGTATGCTCTCGAAATGAAATGATAAGGAGGGACAAGATGAAGGATGTAAGATAGGAAGGGGATGAAGGAGATGAATGATACGTTATGCTACAAGAAAGTGAGCAACCATGATGTTTGATGTAACACTAGACATGATGCACCAAGGTATAAGGACCAAGGTGATGATGTGTCTCGTGCCCCAGCATAATACAACCTTGTCTAGATACAAGATATGAATATTAACTAGAATAAGTCAGACTTGACACAAATGCAAGATAAAAATGATAACACACACAAGCAAGCAAGCAAGCAAGCATGCACAAATGACATAAAAACAAACAAGGTATTGCCCCTGTCAAGTTGCAAACCAATGAGTAATTAATTGACTGATGATGATGACTAAAAGTGTTGTCATTGCGGGGAAAGACATATCCCTAGATCAACACAAGGATGATTGACTATTTGACTAGTTGACTTTGATTGATTGGTTTACGACAAGATTAAGATCAAGACCAAAGGATGTGATTGGATAATTTGACAAGATTGATTGACTTGATTGGTATGGACTAAGGATTGACTTGCATTTGGATTATTGCTTGGCATTTTATGATTTTTTATTTTTTTTTGGATTTTGACATTTTATGATTTTTTTTTGGCTTTTTGACATTTTATGATTTTTTTGGGAATTTTTTGACATGTTTTGATTTTTTTGGCTTTTTTGAGAATATTTTGAGGTGTCAATGGATGAAAATTTGGGTAGCCTTTGTGCTAGATACCAATGACAAGGGGAAAACCAAGTCTAGGTGCAAGGGTGGGTGATAGGATAAGGGATAGAAGGCTCATGATAAATGGATGGATGTAAAGGATGTATGCATCATAAGATAGCAAGGATGTGATCTCCAAAGACTATGTCGCATAGGAATGACATGCCCCATTCTAGGTACAAGACTTAGGATTTTTCATGACAAAGCTGATGACAATAGGATAATGATATGATTGGTTTAGATAGGATGAGGTATGTCAAGAGATACCCAAAACATGTTACAACATTTTCCCCCTATATCATCATCAAGATCAAAAGTAGAAGGGTGGATAAGTGGACCCAATATGATAGGCAGGTATGATGGCTAAGATGGTAGGTAGGATGGAAATGATATGACATGAAAATGATAGGTTGGATAGATAAGACATTGTGCCCCCAAGTGTAAGTGACATAGAAGATCAACCTACACATGATGTCTGTTTGTCGGGTTTTTGTCATGCTACTTATCTAGGGCGCCTATTTACCAGGTTTTCACCATTGGACGAAGGGATTTCTCTTTACTTTTTTCTTTTTTTTGTCTTTTTTTTCTACTTTTTTACTTTTGGATAGGAGGGACTCAAGTGTCTAGTTGCATGAAAGGTGATAGTCCCACGAGGGATGGATGTCATTGCATGGACCATGTCAAATGCCATTATGCCCATAGATGTTGGTAAGGGATGACATGAAATGGAGATAGAGTAGGTAGATGATGGATTATGATGTGTATTATGGAGGAAAATGGTGGATTATATGGGAATTATGCAAAAGATGAATGGGGAGGCTTAGCCAAAGGCATGGACCATAGGGATGTGATGGGGAAGATATGTAGGATAGTGGATGGGGGATGGAAAGATAGAGGTATGTTGGAATGGAATCATGACCAATGGTTGCACACATTGTGATAAACATTGAAGCTTTTGATGTGGACAGGGTGTAGGAAGCAATGAAGATGTTTTCTTAGGAGATGGTGGATGAAGGGCTTTAGGCACCCACATAGACTTAGTATTTTTATGACTTTTATTTGTCTTGTGGGATTTTTGTAATTTTTGAATGGAATGTGTATTTTGGATGGAAGTGGATGGTTGGGATTTTTGTGATGTGGATGCCTCATTTGACTTGATTTCTTTTTGCTTAGGTACCCAAACCATTTTGTTTTTAGACTTTTCTTTTGGAGGTATGGGCTTATATAACTTTTTGGATGCATTTGGCTTTGAATTTTTGAAATTGTATTCTAAGGCATTAAGACCTTTAGAATTTTTGACTTTATAAATAGAGGCATCCAACTTTTTATTTTTGAATCCCATGTGTTGGATGGAATGAGTGGAAGCTTTATGTTTACACAATGTGTGCATTTGTTGGTCATGACTAGGATATTTAGGGTATTTATGAAAGATTGGAATATTAGGTGTTGGAAGTAATGGTGGCAAAGCGGATGGAGGGGTATTAGGAGTTGGAAGTAATGGTGGTAAATTGGATGGAGGAAGGTGTATGGTCACATGCTTTTGACATTTGTAGAATGACGGTGGTGGAATGGAAACATATACTTTAGGCATATGATAGGTTTTATGATGGAAAGTGGACTTAGAATGCATGGAGGAAATACCAACATCTTGAGACTGGTTTCCTTGGGGTATGCAATGGACAATGGGACTAGGTGTAGGTGGAACACTAGACACGAGTTCCTTATTGGAAAGACCAAGTGGATATGATGGAGGACATGCAATGGGGTCGATAGTGGATGATGGAGGATTTAAAGGATCTTGATTAGCATTGTGTTCACTTAGATCCAAGGTGTTTGTTTGATCTTCTATACTAGCTTGGGAGGCAAGTGTCTCATCAAGGGAAGTGGAAGTTGATGGATCATGGATAGGACTACATGGAGATGAATTTGGAATATCTTGCTCATGGATAGGTATAGGATCAAGTTGCTCATGGATAGGCTCTTCATCATTATGGATATCATCTTGATCATAAAAAAGATATAGATTATGGACAGGTTGGATGACAATGATTTGATCTTGATTAGGACTAGGGCTTGATGTTTCCACATGCTTGGGAGTAGACTCTTGATATACCTCTTGGGTTGCTTGAATGGAAGTGCAATGGGATGACTCTTGAATGGGCTTGACATGTGCTAGATGGTCAACAACATAGGAGCATGAAAGAGGGTGACTTGGACTTATGAGGGGAGACTCTTGACTTGGCTCAAGGGGTTGAGGATGACATGGTTGACTTGAAGGACTTGGCATGATGTTTGAGGACTCTTTTGTATGTTCAAGTATATGAGTTGAATGACATGGTGGCAATTGACTCCTTTCTTGTAGCCCTTGGGTCACATCCTTTGTAGGTGGATTGGTGGATTTAGATAATGCCATCAATTTATGTTTTAAATATCTAAATGTAAGGCATTTATTTGATGAAGGATTAGATGATGGTGGGGGTAATGAAGAGTTTGATGGGTTAGAAGGTGGAAAGGCCAATGGATTAGGACTAGGACATGGCGACTTAGGGATAGACATTTGATTGGATGGTGGTAAGGGTGCATGGACTAGATTGGTGTTCCCCTTGTCAAAGGTGGCATTAAGACTTAAAGGATCTTGATGTTGTTGCCAAGGTGGACTTGGGATCCTATATTCTTGTTGTGATATGGGTGGATATGTTGATGTGGAATTGACATAGAAGGTAAATGGGTTTTGTGGGCATGATGATGAAGGTGACATATAGGATTGTGGTTGAATGTCTTGAGGTTGGAATGGTGTTTGGACTTGTGATATGATTTGTTGTTGTGATGATGATGGAGGGGTTGAATAGGATAATGACTGTTGAAAGGTTGATTGATGTGGATAAGGGTTGACATTAGAAGAGTTGTGATAGGTTGATGAAGGGGAAACTTGATATGTGGATGGATGAGGTTGATATGATGATATAGGTGACACATAGGATTGATGTGAAATTTGTTGATGTAGTGATTGGACTTGATAATGTGCTTGTTGGACTTGACCATTGGCCATGAGGTATTGGATTTGTGCTATGAATTGTTGCATTTGAGGTGATTGGTTTTTTTGAAGTTGTTGGATCATGTCATGGACTCTTTGAATGATTTGTTGTTTTAAAGGTGATTGGCTTGTTTGAGCTTCATGAAGCATGTGAATAAGCTCTAGTGCTATGTCTTCAAATGTTGTCATGGTGTAAAATGATGTTGATTGGATTAAAGAGATGATGATGATTAGGATATGATGTGGAATGACAAGATTGGATGACTTGGATGATGTGGAAAATTTTTATTGGAAGTTTGACTTGGGCAATATCAAACACAAGATTTTACATGTAAATGCATAAACACCCACACCAAACACAATGATAAATTTTTCTTTCAAGATTAAATGCTATGATTAATCAAGCACTTGAATACACAACAAGCCCTATGACTAGTCAAGTGGGGTATGGCCAATTAGGTCTCAAGCTAGATTGCACAAGGTTGACTAAGGAAGAATTTTGAAAGAAAAATCTTGCCAATAAGCTGGGAGAAAGGGGTAACCCACCCTTCACCTTCACTTCCCAAAGGTATAAAGTTCTTTGGGGCTTAGCTTAGAGTGACAAGATTTCAACTCCCAAATGAGTGTGTCTTTAGATTCACACTCGATTGAGGTCGTCCTTTGGAGGGGTGTGTGCTCCAAGTAGGCCTCCTAAAAAGGGTATGACAAAAGCAAACCAAGTGAGGTGTTTTGGAGGACACACACACTTGATTCACAATCACAATGATGAATTTCCCTTAGAAATGAAATGTTTGTATGCAAACAATAGAAGCACTTGTTCTTTTTAACCCCAATTCAAATGTGTAGGAAGACAATGGTTAATTTTAGACCCAATTTTGATATGTGATTGAAGACAAAATTCATTTTTAAGAGCCCAAATCCAAATGTGTGACAAATAGGATTAAGAAATGGAAGATGGAATATGTGCACCTGATTATTCGCTTTCCAATTTGTTGTGTATGAAGGATATTTCTGCCACTAAAACTCCTTATGATCACCTACAAAATCAAAAGAAATAATATCATAATGCAGCCATGAAAAAAATAAACTCATTAGAAAATTGCAATTTCAGATACATATTATTAACATAGCCGAATTAGATTCGATTATTTGAAGACATTATTGATCTAAAAAATACAAAATCAAAGAAGAGACTGATATTATTTTTCAGAGAGCTTTCCAAAAATGTAAAGAAGTCAGAAAAATTCCCTATTTTATGCCCAATATTAATTTTTTATGAAAAATCATAAAAAAATTATAAAAAATACAAAACAGCTCCAAAATTTCTAAATTTTTGACTGAAGTCATATTCTGTCATTCCAAATCAGCCCAGAAAAATCTAATTTTTGGAATGGAAGCTCTAGACGTTGTCTCCAATCTGCAAAAAAAAAAATTGTGAAAAAATACGGAGCCGTTTGAAAGTTATGGTCGAATCTTTGGAAACTAGGGCTTTATCCACAATGATGTCAAACCTACAACAAAAATCAAACAAAACCTGCAACAAAAGAATCCAACTCCAAGATTTCTCAAAATGTGTTAAAATATGTCGGGTTCACCAATGTAAATAGGGAAAAATTCAGATTTAAAGTATTGAAAATAACAAATTAACTAAACCCTATCAAGCACCATGAAATTACAAACTAGAATGAAAATGTGATGAAACAAGAAATGCAAACCAATTTTTCAAACTAGACTTGATTGACATCATGAAAATAATACCTCCACACATGAGAATGCAAGATTTTGAAGGTTGATTGTTGGAGGAATGTTGGTTGCTCAATTTAGCAGCATAACATTGACATGGGGATGATAGATGAATGACAATAGATAGAAATGGATGAAAGACTCAAGAATGATTTTGAAAGCATAAGGACACTTGAAGAATCAACCCCCCTAATGGCTTATGAGAGAGTTTATTTATAGGAAATGTCGGTTGGATTGGCGGTTCAGAATTGAATGTCAATAAGATGTCTAAATCAATGGCCAAGATTGAATGTTGTAGTATGGAATAGGGTTAGGTCAAAATTAGGGCAATGACCAGAAATGAAGGGTTGAGATTGAATTATGAGATAATTCAATCAAGGGATAAAATTGAATGAGATGTCAAGAGATAAGAATTGATGTGGAAGATAAGATTGGCACGGACAAAGAGGTGATAGGAGAAATTAAATAATAAAAATTATTTAATTTAGGTGACCAATGAATAATTAAATGATTAAAATAATTATTTAATTATAGAGAATATGACAAAAAGAATCATTTTGATTTAAATAATGATTTAATTCAAAATTCAAGAGAGTGGACCAAATTAAATAAATAAAATTTATTTAATTTATGTGAAAGAAAAGAGACTAATGAATAATTAAATAATTAAAATAATTATTTAATTATAGTGAATCAAATGGACAAGTGTACTAAAATTTATTTAATTTTAGAAAGAAGGACAGTGAGTGACACAATTAAATAAAATAATTAATCAAGGGAGAATAAAGATAAAAATGAATTAATTAAATAATTAAAATTATTTAATTAATAGAAGAATTATGACTTTAGAAAATAATTAAATAATTAAAAATTATTTAATTAGCAAAGACAAAAGGGGAAATGATAGAGAATTTAGAAATTGCAAGCCTAGGGACATTTTTGAGTGTCTACAATATGTATGAGAACATTTCCTCAAAATGAAACAAAAATAAACGACAAATGATTTGGGTGTGTTAGTTTGTGTTGGAAAAGTTTAGGACTATTATGTGAACAAAATATATTGATCGTAAATAAGCGTATTATATCAAAGAGTTCAACCCCACATGGGAGCATGATGAAAAATACTACCTAGAGTTTTTTTTTTTGTTAGCAGCAGAGAATCCCACATGACCAGCCCGTGACCCGGCTAGCAGTATCTTAGGTACCAAGAGGCGGCGTGACCTAAGGGTTACAATTAGAGGGAAGTCTAGGCTTCTAGTTGCACAGCTAAGGATTGAGTCTCATCATCTTAGATGTGAGTCACTGGATGGACTGTCCCCAAAGAAGATTGAGAATAAAAAAATTGTATTTTTTGCAATAAAGGGGTGGTTGAAACTGAATGACATTTCTTCCTAGTATGCTGTTTATGAAAATATTTGTATCCAATATGAAAACAATCTGAAAATGAATAATCTAAATGAACTTTTTAAGAAGGCAAGACTTCTCAAGACTGCTGACTTCTTATCAAAATTTTGAAAAAAATGATTAAAGATTGGCTTCCATAAACTGATGGTCTGGTGGATATCATTGAAAATTATTCATTCATTCATATCATTTGGTGATCATCCATACTTAGTTTACGTGCTGGAACGAGTAACATCGTCGGTAACATGAAGAATGAGTAGGTCAATCCCCACCTTCCGACGATACAATGTACAGAGCTCTCTGTAGAGAGAGTTACTTGAAGGAGACGCTACATATTCTGCATACCTGTAATGCAAAAGATGCGTTTTGGGACGGTAAGCTCATCCACTCTTTCATCGCTGCTAGGGAATTTTCAGTTGTTCCAAGATTTATTTTTCAAAATAAACTTATCAACATGTATGCCACTTGCGGAAGCTTAGTGGACTCTCGCAAAGTTTTTGACCACATGACAGAACGAGACACCTCCTCATGGAATGTGATAATTGCCGTTTTCCGAAAACATGGGTTTTCTGAAGAGACATTGACATTATTTCACCAAATGCCTAGAACAGGTATACAACCTGATCAATTCACCTTTGCTAGCATTCTCCCAGCTTGTGCCAAAATGGGAGATTTGGAGGAGGGCATGGAAATACATCAAAGCATAACCAGAAGAGGATTTTCATCGGATGTTATAGTTGGGAATGCCCTACTAGACATGTATGTAAAATGTAGAAGCTTACAGAAGGCACACAAACTATTTGACACAATGCCTCAACGGAATGTTGTCTCGTGGACTGTGATGATTGCAGGACATATACAAAATGGTCTTCTAGATGAGGCTTTGAGCCTTTTCAAAGAAATACCTCAACAAGATGTGGTCTCATGGACTGCGATGATTTCAGGATACGCCCAAAATGGGCTTGCTGAAAAGGCCTTGGAAAATTTTAAGCAAATGCAATTGGCAGGTGTAAAGCCAAACTCGGCAACCTTTGTTAGCATCCTCTCAGCTTGTGCCAAAATGGGAGCTTTGGAACATGGTATGGACATCCATCATAGCATAAGGCAAAGTGGATTTTCATCGAATGTTGAAGTCGGGAATGCCCTGATAGACATGTATGTCAAATGTGGAAGCATGCAGAGGGCACTCGAGTTGTTTGACACAATGCCTCAACGAAATGTTGTCTCATGGACTGCTATGATTGCGGGATGTGCACAAAATGGGCTATTTGACATGGCTTTGGAGACTTTCAAGAATATGCAATTGGCAGGAGTAAATCCAGACTCTGCAACCTTTTCTAGCGTTCTCCCAGCCTGTGCAAAAATGGGATATTTGGAACAGGGTATTGAATTTCATCA
Source organism: Sequoia sempervirens (assembly GCA_007258455.2). Taxonomy (NCBI): domain Eukaryota; kingdom Viridiplantae; phylum Streptophyta; class Pinopsida; order Cupressales; family Cupressaceae; genus Sequoia; species Sequoia sempervirens. Next base: position 811,567,634 of record VDFB02270651.1, on the reverse strand, counting down.
AAGGGTAATGAAACGTGGATTTTTGTCGAATGTTGTAGTTGGAAATGCCCTAATAAACATGTATGCTAAATGTGGAAGCATACAGAAGGCCCGCAAATTGTTTGACACAATGTTTCAACAAGATGTTGTCTCGTGTAATGGAATGATTGCAGGATATGCACAAAATGGGCTCTTTGAAAAAGCTTTGGAGATTTTTCAGCAAATGCCACAAACAGGTGTCCAGCCTGATCGGGTTACTTATGTCAACATTCTTCTAGTTTGTGCCAAAATGGGATATTTGGAACTGGGAATTGACATCCATCAAAGCATAAACAGAAGTGAGTATTTGTCAGATGTTGTTGTTCGGAATGCCCTGATAGATATGTATGCAAAATGTAGCAGCACACAGAGGGCACGAGAACTGTTTGACACAATGCCACAACGAGATTTGGTCACATGGACTACAATGATTGCAGGATATGCAAAAAATGGTGTTCTTGAAGAGGCATTACAGCTTTTGAAAGAAATGCCTCAACAAGATGTCGTTTCATGGAATGCAATAATTGCACGATATGCACAAGATGGGCATGTTGAAAAGGCCTTGGAGATTTTTAAGCAAATGCAATTGGCAGGTGTAACGCCAAATGCAGCAACCTTTGTCAGTATCCTGTCAGCTTGTACCAAAACAGGAGCTTTGGAAAAGGGCATGGACATCCATCAAAGCGTAAGGAAAAACGGACTTTGCTCAAATGTTGTAGTTGGGAGTTCTCTTATAGACATGTATGCCAAATGTGGAAACATACGAAAGGCACGTGAGTTGTTTGATACAATGCCTCAACAAGATGTGATCTCATGGACAGCTATGATTGCAGGATACGGAATGCATGGCTATGGTGAGGATGCCATTAAACTTTTTGAAGAAATGAAGCTCTCTCGAACTTACCCTGACCACGTCAGTTTTGTTTGTGTTCTATTTGCATGCAGCCATGTAGGTCTAGTCAACGAGGGATGAATGACTGAATGACTCTTATTGCATTGTGCCTTCAGTGGATCATTATGTATGTATGGTTGACCTTCTTGGACGTGCCGGCTATCTTGAAGAAGCTCTAAACTTTACCATCAAAATGCCAATGAAACCTGATATGTTTGTGTGGATGTGTTTGCTTGGCTCATGTAGATCACATAAGGACGTACGGCTAGGAGAATTTGTGGCAACTCTCCTTTTTGAGTTGGATCCTACAAATACTGCACCTTATGATCTTCTGTCCAACATTTATGCAGAAGTGGGAAAGTGGGGTGACGTTCAAAACCTAAGGAGATTGATGAAAGATATAGGTATTAAAAAAGTACCTGGATGTAGTTGGATTGAAGTCGACAAAATGGTACATGCTTTTTGTGCAAGAGACAGATCGCACCCACAAACACAGGCAATCTATGCAAAGTTGGCAGAATTGTCACTAGAGATGAAGGCAGCAGGGTATATTCCAAATTCAAGATATATACCAAATGATGTGGAGGAGGAGGAGAAAGAATTATTCCTTGGCTATCATAGTGAGAAGTTGGCAATTACATTTGGGCTGTTAAATACATCTAAGACAACGATTAGAGTTGTCAAAAACCTTCGAGTATGTGTTGACTGCCACACTGCAATTAAGTTTATCTCCAAGATTGTTGCAAGAGATATTGTTGTCAGAGATGCAAACCGGTTCCATCATTTCAAACATGGACAATGTTCTTGTGGAGATTATTGGTGATGCTAAGTGAAGAAAACTATAAGTATAGTCTTGCATTATAATAAGATGCCTCATGTCATCCTTGTAGTGGTAAGAACGAATCGACTTTCCTTTTCAGATATCAAAAGGTGTTATTCTTAAGTGTTTGGAGAGCAAGATGACATAATGAAATCAAATGTTTTTCATGCATCATTGCCTAGATATACTGATGAAGCATAGGCTTGCACTATAATAAGATGCCTCACGTCATCCTTGTAGTGGTAAGAAGGAATCAACTTTCCTTTACAGATATCAAAAAGTGTTATTCGTAAGTGTTTGGAGAGCAACACGATTTAATGAAATCAAATGAGATATATGCTAAATCTATCTATATAATATCATGGAGAGTCATGGCATCGGGCTTTTTTCCAGGAAACCCATACAGTTCTTGAATGAAAAATGGGAGATGGAGATGGAAGAATGTAAATGTGAAAGGAGAAGAATGCTTGAAGGAAATGTAAAAGCTGCTCAGCCAGCAGAAAATTTTAGAGAAGGGCTTCCAATCCATCCAATGCTTACGTAGTGATCCTTCGGGGGGCTTATAGCAATTTTTTGTGGAGGTAATGCAGTTAGATTTTAGGAAGTATTTGCATGAAAGTAATCCCATGTTCTGTATTTCTTTCTGTCCTGCTATTGTACATTAGGAATTTTCCTCAATAACTACCACTCATTTTTTATTTTTTCAAACTGACTTAAAAAATCAACTTAACTAATATGCAGTTGCTACTTGGAAAAACAAAATTCCATAATCTCTCTGCTGGTGCTGCGAACTTTCAGCCCCCCACTGCTAGTTGGAGTTACAGCTACTCTTCGTAGGAAACCACTGCTGCACAGTCTTAGGAAAAGATTCCATTAGTTGTAGTTTCTGAGTGCAACAAATTCTATGGGACCATCGGAGGCATAAAAATAGGAGCTGGAGTCCCCTCCATAGAACCCTGCCTAAAATACTATGTGCTAAGCATCTCCTATATTTTTACTTGAACCATCATCCCTGACTTGTTTAACTCAATTTTGTTGTGCCTATGTCATGTCTGCCATTGGGATGTCCATAACATGTCAGCATAAAGTAACCAAAGAAAATAACTTAGAAAGTGAATGAAAAAAGTTGCCTTCTTTTTCCTAATTTCAAAGGTGAACTCAATTTGGATTGTGTTGTTTATTGTTAGAAATTTCTGATGTCCTTTCACATGATTGCTTTCTTGGAGGGCTAATGTGTATGCGGTTTGCATAGCTTTGTTTTTTATTTAACTTGAGATCAACTTATTTTTTTCATTTTTGTTAAGTATAGGATTCTATAGTTGCAAAAAGATGAAGTTGAAATGGCTCACCTATACAATTTATCACTTACAGAAGGAATATTCCCAAGGCCTAAAATCCTGTATAAAGGACAATTTTGAGACTATGAAACTTAAGGACAAACTGATTCTTTCTTTTCTCAAAACTGACTTTAAAATGACGCTGAAATCAAACTGATATCCTCTAAAGCTCTTGAAACTGAATTCTCCTATTCTTATCCCATAATTGTTTAAATTCTACACGGTACTAAAGCCTTTCCCCTTAATTTTTTCTTGGGTGCAGGACCTTTAGATCAAATTCTCTCAATGCAGAAATTTAAAGGAAAACGTTGAATAATACACCTTTCTGTCAATATGTGCATAGCAAATTGATGCGGTTGTAGATGGAACCTCAAATAAACAAGAATCCCACCAGTCAGGTTTGGACAACTCATGCCCTAACTAGACAAATTAAAGGTTAAATTTTGAATGCAAGCCATTATCAGTAGAACAGATTTTCCAAACAAAAGACTAACATTTCATAATTGCCTCAAGCAAATTCACGCACAACAGAATCCTTTCTACCAAACACAGAAAATTTCTACTCCCTAATCATATGAAATGGCTGGAAAATATCAGTTTCAGGGCATTTTTTATAGTATTCATATATGAGAAAAATATGAAAGAACTAAGTCTTCCTTATCTGCTGTAGCTGTATTGTCCTCGTTTTTAACCTTGACAAATTTTAAACTTTTCATGCTTGTGGAATTAACACGTTAATTCACCAAGTCGTTATCCCACATTGTGTTGTGATAAATTGCCTGTTAAGCTCCTTTGTCATGTCGGTTTACGTGAGTCAAAAATATCAAATGCTTGTATCATTTGTCCCCGGTCACAATGTTCCCTATCAGTCTTAAAGGTCAAGTCACTTGTCAAATTGAAGTCATGAATTTATGTTCATAGTTGCAAATTATTTTCAGTTTCTGGAATATTTTGCGAGTTACAAAGGGAGAAAACTTTTCAATTCCTGAAATCTACAAAGTATGACAGTTTTCCAAAATCCCAGAGTTCGCTCTATTACAGATGGTGAAAGTTTTCAACTTTTGGAATACATGTTGAAAGTGCAGGTTGCTAGAAATTTCCAGTTTTTGAGATGTATGTTGGAGGTGCAAATTGTTAAACTTTTTTGGTTTCTGAAAGTGGAGAGACTTTTCCAAAATTGAAAGTTGCAGCTGACCAAAATTCCTCGAAACCTGAAACAGTGTAGAATGTGAAGTTGAGTTCCAACCCTAAACTACACAAAGGTAAAGTGCAAAGTGTTTATTTTGTCCAAACCCCATGTTACACCAAGATGTCAGTAGTTTTGCTATTTCTCTAATCTCTGAAACTCCTGACGTTTTTCAAAGTGATGGATTTACAAGTTCTCAAACTTCCCAAATTGCCAACACAATCTTAGTCAGTGGTTTTCATAGTTTTCTAACTTGTCAAAATGCCAATGACAGTCTTAATTAGGGGTTTCCAAAGTTCTTTAACTTAATGGGAAGTCGACACCAAAAAGGAAATTCTGTGTTGGCTTTTTGTATAGTTTCCTAACCTTTTGAAACACTAATGCACATGCCAATTTGTCAGTGGTTTCCAGAGTTCGCGAACCCTCTTAAATATCGAAACACCAACGAGAAAGGCTTGTCCCTTCACAGGCAATTTGCAATTGCTAGCCTACAGCCTCCAGCCTGTGCGAAAATGGGAGTTTTGGAGTAGAATATGAGCAGTTTTTCAAAGCAAAGGAGGGATTTTATTAGATGTTGTTGCAAAGGTTGTAATGATTGTAAGATGTGCACATAATGGATTCATTGAATCGAGCTTTAAAAGCTTTCGAGTAAATGCATTTGGCCTCCAAAATCTTTACCAACTTAACGTGGAGGTGAAAACTTTCAAGCAGCTTTGGTGTTTGCAAGTGGCATCAAGTATGCAGTGGTCGAAATTGAAACAAATGATTACTTCTGGAGAATTATGGATGAAATTTAGAGAAAGGGTATGTGCAAGAAGTTGGGTCCACTTTTTGGTCAAAAATGGAAGTTTTTTTTTTTTTAAATCAAAGTTTATCATGCTGTAAAAATATGAAATGTAAGTAAAAATTTGAAACACTTACACATAAAATATTTTTAGTTTTTGAATATATTATTTTGCAGTTGGTTTTTTATAAAATGTACAAGAGTGGGCTTTTAAAAATCGTATATTTTGAGCCAAAACATTATGTGTACAATCATCATAATTTGACTTAAATTAAACTATATAACAGAATTTGAATTAAACTTTGTTATAAAAAAAATCAGGTAGAGAATGATATCTATAGATTGATTTGTAATATTCCTCATTCTCAATCCCTTTATGAGTTTATGATGTTTCAATTTTGTGATAAAATTGGAAGTGCTATGTTGACCTATGTTAGGTGTAGAGTATCATTTTAATGTATTTATGTAAAATGTGAGAGTATATTACCATGGTTAATTGATGAAATGTGATTGTATGATTATAGTTTTCTAACAATGCTACTAAGGTATACGTTTGAAGATTATAATGTGCAACATAATAGGTATGAGAAGAATAGGTCTTGGTGTTGAAGTATCCTAAAATAATCCAAGTGTGTGGAAAAAAGTTTTTAATTAATACAAAATAATTTAATTTAATTTAAAAATAAATAAATAATTAGTGTAATGCATTAGATTTACTTTTTTCTTTTAAAAAAAAAGATTTAATCGTTTAATATATGTTACTTTAAATCGAAGCCATAATACATTGTCATAAGTTTGGAGATAGAGCCTGTGAGGAGTTATTCAAAGCTCTTAGAACCTACCATACTTCAAATAACATCAAGAAGATCAAATATGGGTGGAATTTTCTTAAATAGCTTCCTAATATTCTTTAGGATTTTGTCTTATGAGAAATTTTTCACAGCTTATGATGGGATAAAAACTTTCCTTGTTTTAAAACTTTTCATCCTTTCATTTATTTACTTTATCTCCTTTTTCTCACCCATTCTTCCATAATTTACTTATAAAGAAATAAAATTATTTAATGTATTTTAAAGGCACGAAGGGTACTCTAACCTTATGAATTAATCCTAAATTGGGCAACTGTTTTCAGGTTGAAAAGGATCACAACTGAAGGATCTCCAAAGGGCAAGTCCCAATTCTAGTTGCAACTCAATAACAATTTATTAGTTAGCGGTTGAAAATGAATGATTTTGTTAAGTTGTTATCATTGTTTAAAATATTATCGGTCAATCTGCCAAGAATAGCTTGTTGAAGGTTATGGGTTGTAAGCCAACATAACCATATCTCTTATAATTAGATATTGTTATAAACTACATATATGTATATATATAGGATGTATTGGCTGAAAAGTTTTCATATAGCCATTCCAAAAAATATATTCCGCTACAATAATATCATTTGCATTTGAATACAAAGGCATTTGTTTAGTGCATTTTTCTAATCACCTTGCCGACTAGGAGGAGGGGCCACTCTTTGGGAAGCTTGGTGAAGTTTAGTTTGATCCTCTTTTTTATGCTTTTTGTGTTATTCATTTAATTTAATTTTAGTATTTCATGTCGTGATAATTATCATTTGTAGAACTGTATTGTACAGTGTGAAAGTGATTTATGAATGGTTTCATTTTACATATTATTTAAACATTTCAAAAACATTCAAGTTATTCATCATAAAAGTTCTATGTGGTTTGAATCAACAAATTTAAGTTAATTGCTAAGCAAATATACATTTGTTGTACATGCCATAGAATGCTTTATTCTTGAGCAAGGCTTGCAATTCCTATAGTGGCCCTTAATATTTTTTTGTTACAATTTGTGGGTAATCTATTCCAATAATACTTTGATAGTCTAGACTATTTAAAATATGGTTGTTGCATATCAATCCACTTGACTTACTACCTCCAACCCTTAGGTATATAGCTGTTACTTCTTTTTAGAATCTTACATCTTGTATTAACATAGGATTGAATCGAATTGTGAACTCGAATACCAATACATAGACTTGAAATTATTATCTTCAATTTTGTCCCAACAACTTAGGAAATTTCTCTTTTGAACTTGACCTTGCCTTATAGGAGTGCATCGATGTGGTTCTCTATCTTCTTTCATCAATCCAATAAGCCTTTTGTGATCAATTGCACTCCATTGGCAACCTCAACAATTTTTTTTATACAATGGCCAATGACAAGGCTCCTAGTTGTGATGAATCCTCTTGTGAATTTTGTAAGGGCCTTTATGATTGTGTTAATGATGACCTACATAAATTTTATCTTGAAGCTTTACATTCCAAATCATTAGGAAAAGTTATCAACAAAGGGAATATCAAATTCATACCTAAATATGGAGACCTAGAGGATATTTTTAATTGGAGGTCCATCGCCTCAAGCTTAATTTCTCTTATAAGATGATTGTTAAAGCCTTGGCTTTGAAATTAGGCCATCTCCTTCCTCAAGTTGTGAGGCCTAAGAAAACTGGTTTCATCAAATCCAAATACATTTTAGATAGTATACTTATAGTTTTGGAAGGTATGTAATGGGCTAGGTGCTCTCATCAAAAAGCTTTGTTCGTTGAAATTGACTTTGTTAAGGCCTATGACTATATTGAACTGCCTTTTATCTTGATCTTACTACAAACTCTAGAATTTGGGTCTCATTTCATTCAATTGGTTACCATGATTTTTGTATGAGGATGTCTTCCAAGTTTGTGGGTTACCTATGACGGAAGAGAACCTCCAAAGAGGGTCGGTTCCCTTGGTATCTCCTGAACTAAATAAACTAATGATGCTAAGGAAAAGAGTAAGAAGGAAACATGAAAATGAACCTACTTTTTCTAAGGTGATGTTCCAAATGATTTTTTCAAAGCTTACACTGTTGTTTTAACACAATTTCCTCAATAATTTAGTTGGTTCTCACATAACTCAAAAATTTACACATATTAATGCATAAATGTTTCATAGTAAGGTTTGAGTTTCACAGTTTAAGAGCAAAATAAATGTTTCACACTTAATGGTTGTTCAAACGAGTAACACAACCTACAACTTGCACTAAACATGAGTTTTTCGTTTGAAGGTGTTGATATATGAGACATACAATAAAGGATTTGCATATAAATCACAAGATAGTACATCAATCATTTGTTGCACACAATAAAACAAAATATTGAGAAGGAAAAACTTGGTTTTATTGATATAAAAGGTGCTTACATAGCTGAGTACAAGTCTGAAAATGAGTTACAATATGTTGCTTGAGCAATGAAAGAACTCAAGAAAGATGCAATACAATGCTTAGAGAGAAAGGAACTAGTGAAAAAAATGCCTAAGGCTTGCCTTTATGTTGTTTTAACAGCTTACAAGATATTAGGAACATGTGTTGAGGAAGTCTTCACTTCATTTTGTCGAGTCAATCTCCTTTGGTCGTCTGAAACAATAACCCCTACTTTGCAGCCCCTTAACAAGCTCTAAAAAGTTGTTTGAGTGCTGAAAAAGTTCTTCCTTGACCTTCTCTATCATTAAGGCTTCACAAACAACTCCTAAAAGCTTGTGATTGCTCCAAAACTCAGTCAAACCGCCTCCTATATCTTCCCAATCTGCTACACAACTCAACAAACTACCCTATATGCCTGGAGTTGAGTTACAACTGCTCATCACTTCATCAAACTGCCACTTGCATGACTATAGGACATGTGGGAAAAGGTTTGGTTTAGTCAAAAGTCTCTTAGAGGAGTAGAAGATTCTTCTTAAGATTGAAAAATGACACATGGAACATGTTTGAAAACTTCTTTGTGTTGAACTCTATCACTCCTTTGTGTTTTTTCCACTATCATTCCCAGAATTTGCATCCTACATTGTGATCTTTCCCATAGTCTTCATAAGGACTCTTTGATAGATCTGCCAAAAGTTTTTACAAACAACTAACTGCTTTGGCATATCTTCTACTTCTTGTTTTTTGGAAACATTATTTTGATCACTCATTCACCTTTTGAGGTTATTCATGTTCTTCAGTTGCCTAGGTTTCATCCTTGAATATCATGTTGATGCACCAACATTACTATCTCCAATTGAAGGACTATCACTGTTCATTTTTGTCTCATGTACCCTACCTTCTAAGTTTGAAACTACATGGCATTCAAGTTGATCTTTATGATTGCTCTATACAACCTTTTTGCAAAGACAAATCATTATGACTACCCCTATATTTTCTATCCCAAAAGCCTTCGCATCCCTTAGAACTTTTTCATCTCATGAATATAGTCATAGTACACTATCAAGAAGGTTCTTTCCTCAATAACCGACACTTCCTTAGCATTCTTTGTTGTCCTTGAAGTCTTCTCACTATGTGATTCATGCTAGCTTTCAAGATCATTGCATCTGAGACTTCATTTTTTACTAGTCTCTTCATCACTCTTATTGGTAGTAAAATGACAAACATTTACCACCTCTTGCTGGCCAATTTGATGGTCTCTACTCATTGTGTGTGATTGTTTTTGTCATACCAAAATCAGCAAGCTTGGTTGTTTATTTCTTTCTAGCATTCACATAGAGTTTTCAACTCAACATTTGTATCCCTAATGAATTTTGATAGCCTTGAAGTCTAAAATTCTTGTCGATCATTGCCATAATATTTTGAAATAATAACCTATCCACCAGTTGCAAGACTCCTTTCAATCTAAGGGAATTTAACGAAAGACCAACTAATCCACTTTCATCCCCTTCTTGATTATCATGCAATCCATTCCTTTTCCTAATACACTTTTGGTGACACTGGTTGAACAAAACATATCAGGTGAGAATTCTGATGAAGTATTCAACAAATCTAGATCTGAAATGATACCATGCCAAGCAACATCTACAATGACTAAAGTATGCTTTCCTAAAGACTCAAAAATATATGTTCCTGATATGTTTCCTTTTTCATGCCTCTTTGTAATATATTACTGTCGCTAGTTTTGGAAAAACAATATGCCTATGTTTGGAGTGCTCTCTCTAACTATTAACATGCATTTCTTTTCAAAACTATGATCTCTTCTTCCCTTAAAGCATGAGGTCTTTGACATTTACAACATTGGCATGATTGTGTTTGGCTTCAAGATAGGAGACAATTTATGGAAACCTACCTATCATGTTGATTGACCATCCCATCTCCTATCATTGTTGTAATATCCCTTGAAATCTGATGAAAATTTTACCTCAAGGAATATTCTCAAACACTTCAAATGCAAACTTTAAGCTTGCTGGTCTGAGTTATCAATCTAATATAAATGCTTGAAGATGATATGAAATGTAATTCAAAAGGTTTACAATCATTGCTAAAATGTCTAAACAATGAGTTGGATGCAAATGCGACTTCTTTTTGACCTTTCGAATTCAAATATGTGAATTTCATGAACAAAATGATCACCTACAGCCAAGTGACATTTCGTCATACAATTGGCATGCATGCAAGAATGCTGATAAGGGGTGCTTCTAATATGGCATTTCAACAAACACTTGTCGTGCAACATATATCTTCTTTATGTGTATACAAGCCCAAGTACAAGATATCATGAAGACGCCAAGACTCTTGACTTACAACCAAATCAATGTTTACAATCAGATCTGAAGCAAAGTATGTCTAAGATCAACTACCATGAATGCATCTAAAAGACTATACTTGCATACAAAACAAGAGGAACCTGGTCTTTGAAAGCCGCCTATGCTCAACCCAATGATGAGGTGAATTCAGCTCCAAAAGCCAAGCGATTAGGCCAAGGATGAACACGCCCAGCACTTGGGACTGTACGGCCTGCAATGTAGGGTGCTGTACGGCCTGTGAGTGTTGTAGTAAGGCCCAATCAATGATTATTTCTGAGATTCTTGAACAGCAATTGATGACTATCAAATTTATAACTGAAACCCCTAAAGTGTATGCTCCAAACTGCTCACAAATGCTTGAAATATAATAAGTAATGGCTGCAAAATGAAGCTATAGGTCTGCAACTCATTTATCTTCAATATTAATTCCACGTGATGCTCAAAATATGATTTTTACTGTTCACGTTGGTACTGTAGCGACTACTGTAGCGCGGGTATTGTAGCGACTACTGTAGCGCGCACTGTAGCAAATCACTGTACGCGGCACAGTAGCATGGGTACTGTAGCGTTACTGTAGCAGCCAGCAAATAAAAATATTCCACAATGAATCTTCAATGCCTTATAATCTGCAAATGGATATGCATCAAACCCTTGTATTCTTTGTATTTCTTCTCCAATCTAGCACAAATAGAAAGGTTGAGATACCTTCCTCCAATAATGCAACCCTTCAAGAGATATTTCACTCCCTCAGTTATGCTATCAATGGGAGTTTTCATTCCCAAAGACAAATTGATTATCTGCAGACCACTTGGCTCCACAAATGCTCAAGAAGAAATCACCAATCAACAATTCATCAAATCTGGATGCTCAATGGTGAGACCTCAAGGTCTATTTATGCATTTCCTCTAGAGGTCAGCCTCAATAAAATAATATTATCTTTTTGACTTCTAGAAGATTCCAATATATTTTAATTATTTGCACTTTATAAAATATTAAAATATTATATTATTAATAAAGTGCATCTCAACATCAAATTATAAAATAAGGTTTCCATAAATAGAAATAATGATGAAATATGATGGAAAACCTTACTCCAAACAAATACTAAGCTAAGTAATCACCAAATGACTGCCATCTGACTCTCCCACCATGCCTCATTAGCCTACGAGAGCCATTAATAGGCTAATCCTGCTAATATGTCAATGTCAACTAGAAGGGGACATTACAATTGCCCAATAGACTCCATGACTATCACTTTTGGGAACTACCCCTACATTATAGTGATTGTCATTGCTTGAATATATCCTTACATGATTTATACTAAATGTATTTATCATTGCTATGTTGTCATGATAGGAACCTCTTCATTGTGGATCATGTCTTCATTACAGACCCGATATCCTTCACAACTGTCATATGGAGCTCTGATAACTATTCTTTTAATTCCATGGTCAAATAACTCAGTCCTTGATCATTTGACATAGTAACTATTCTAATTTTCCTTGAGGTATTGGCCCTTTAAGAACTTGATAGGGAGGTTTGGATGGAAACAATCACCGTTCCATGCCTTGGATCTTGCTTGGGAAGACCCCTATGGTGTCACACTCCACCACCTTAACCTATAGGACCTACTACTTGTGTAGATTCCCCTGGTTCATCTTGCCAACCCCTCTACCATCACCATTCAAACAACCAAACCAAACTTGGTGCCTTAGTTCTAACTCTTCCTTAGCCTTCAATCTGCCCTAAAAGCTAACATTACCTCAACTCTCAGCTAGGTCTTGCAGGGGTGTAGAGATGTCTTCAATAGCTTCAAACCATCCTCCTAGGGTTCTTGAAGGTTCTTCCAAGCTCCATCTTTCCATCGCTTTCACCAAACCCTCATCTAGGGTTAAAAAGGCTACTAGCCCTTGAGCCCCAATTAGGCCTCCATCTCTGAGAAAATAGGTTGTCTCTCCTAACTTGTCAAAGAACTCAGTATCTTTCCTTTGGCTTCTTGGTCCTTATGCCTACCACTTGTAGATTTTAAAGGTCTTAACCTTCAACTGTCTATACATAGGTCTAAACTTTAAAATGGCAAAAACTAGGGTTTTTTTTTAAGCCCTTATTCCTGTCTTCCCTACAACTGTTAGAGATTGCTAACACCTTTCGGTTAGATGGAGCTTTCTCCTGGATTCAAAACCATGACTAGGCTCATGTCTGCCCTCTCCACACTGTGTTTTGCCAGGAGATGTAACCCCTGCAACCCAAGTGCATTGCACTACCTGTCTTTCCTAGCCGGGCACTGTCAAGCTCGCCTAGGAAAAGACTTTCACCATGATTCCAAGACTCCTACAGACACCTAACCCTAACCTATTTACAGACATGGAGCCTAGCCACATCCCCACAAGCTCGTACACTATGGTACAGGGGAAATGTAAGCTAAAACCCCATTTCTTTTACCAGTCTGCCAATCAGAACAGCCACTAAAGAAAGAAAAAAAGTAATTACAAGTAACTTGAAATGTATAATCTAACTATCTATTGTTCCAAGAAAGCTTGAAAGACAATTTCACTACATCCTACTCTATTCAAAATGTCATGATCAGTCTATTGGCGTACTGAATCAAGCAAAAACCAAACCAGGAAATGTACACCAAAATATCACTGCTCTCTTAATTTCTTAACCAAAAATACAAACTCGAATTCTTCCAACCCCCTTTTCAGGTTGAGGCCCACCTTAAATATGGTTCCTGAATCAGTTATCTTCCTTGGTCAGACATCTTAATGACCTAATGGCTAGAGTTACAAAACCCACTGTGTTTTTCAATTTTTGCCAATTGTTAGCAACCTAAGCAAGGTGAATTTCTAAACCCATCCATTCTTTCACAACTTCAATCCTAGGGGTAAAACACATCCCTAAACTATCTTCTCTACTCAATGGTCAACATGACCTTCATGGAAAACATCAAAAACAAAAGAACTTCATCCTAGACTTACAAAGTGCCTAGTGTTTCATAGGTGCTCCTGCACCAAAACCCTTGATGCTAATATTGTGCATGACCATAAGATTGGTCTTTGTCATTTGTCATTTGCCATCTCATCTTTTCACCTATCACTTAAAATCACTATAGCATGAATAAAACTTGTCCTTTATGACATACAAACATTGAACTTTGTCTTCTCTTCATAGTACATTACATCTACCACTGTCATGGTATAAGAGCATTGTTCTTATCCTTGCTCAAACCAAGGTTGTAGATTATTCTTGAAATCTTTTAAATTGAACCTCTATGTGATGATCCATAAATGCATCAAATTTGTCCCTCCTTTTGTAGTGACTGTCTTTATATTTGACTGTTGACAACTATCAATAGCATAGACATCATGTTGCAATGTATTTTAACCTAGCTATTGTTGTTTTGAAGCCTTGTTGATGACTGTAATTTGAGTTCCTAATGTCATTATGAACAAAAACAGAGACTACAAGATAAAGTTTATCATTGATTTTTCATTAGTTCTCTTACATCTTCCTTAACAAAGAAGACTAGTATCATTTCATTGAACAAAATATTTTGCCTCCTAGGTATTTTCCTTGAATCAAATCTCTCACATAGATTCAACAAGGTTTTCATATGTCTAGTATGATTGAGAACAAACCTTTTTGTTTGCCATGTTTATAGGGAATTATTGTAATATTACCATGGTGAATGCTTACCTTGTGTGTGATTGGGGTAGCTTCTTGTATAAACAAACATTCTTTGCATATTAGGTTATTTGTGTCTTTTGTGCACTAGGATTATTATGCTCTAAATCTCACTTCCTCACATATTGTGATAAGGTTTTTGTATGCCTGGTATGAGAAGGTACATCTCGTTCTATTTGCAGAGTCAAAGTACATGTAAGGGATAAAAATTCATCTTGGTTCCTTATACCTTGGTGCATAATATCCACTTGCAATATCAAAATAGGATTGGTCTTTATATTCTTTATAAAATAACCAAATCACAATATATCTTTCAATTTTCGTATCCATTTATCTTGTGTATTTCAACTATATTTCATATTTATGGTTTTATTTGATATTTGATCCTTGGTAGGGATTTTTTTTGCATTTCATAACATCTCTTGCATACACAAGTTCTAGTCATCAGATACATATGTATCATCATCATCATCATCATCATCATCATCCTCATATCATTATCATTATCCTAGACTTAATCTATCCTTACTATTGTGAGCTCGGCTGATTTTTTTTAGTCAATCTCTTAAGGGGGCATCCTAGCTCTATCCTTTGATCCACTGGGCCATTATGGGACATGTCACCAATATACTTTTTCACATCAGAATCATTTATTTTAAACAACGCCATAAAAAACATTTCTCAAAGAGGGGCAAAATATAGACACCTACAAATTACTGATGCATTTTCATCTTCCACTTTATCATTATACTTATTAATTCTTCTATCTATATTAATTAAATAATTTTTAATCTATTTAATTGAGCTAATAACCCTCTTTTCATCCATAATAATTAAATATTTTTTAATTATTTAATTATTTTAATCTTTTTATCATATTCATATCAATTAATTCATCATTATCATTTTCCCTCCAACATTAATTCAAATTAAATTCAAATTATCTTTGGTCCACTATAATCAAATAATTTTCAAAAATTATTTAATTAGCTAACACTTCTCTTAATAATTAAATAAATAAAAATAATTTATTCAAAATAAATTATCTTTTACTCCATAATAAATAAATGAATTATTATTTTATTTATTTTTCCAACTATCCCTATGAATTAAATAAATAAATTCATCTAATTCTTTCAATTATCCCACCTCATTAATTCAAATTTTAGCTCCTACCATATCTCAATTTTCTTTATCCATTGATCTATCCAATTAATCTCCACCATTGATCAAATATCAAGTGAAGCATATAAATAAAATCCTTCATTCATTTATATTCTAGGTAGAGATTGCATTATCAATAGCTATCATTATCATTAGCAAGCAAACTATCATTGTCAAACATTATCAAGCAAGAGTATCATTTTTGAACAATTAGCATCATCAATACTATCATACTATCATTGCTTTATCATGGTTATGCTATTTTGAAATAAACCCACATATCAAGCATTCAAGATACTATCAAAGAATCAATAGATCAAATTGAAGTCTTTGCTATTGTATAATTATTTATTATTTCATTTTGTACATAGATCTTGAAATTTATTGAGTGATTTTTTAGTGTGAATTTGGTACTTTCATTGTATTGTTCTTATTTTCATGATTCAAATTTTCATCATCCACAAGTGGAGCAACCTTGTTTCCATACCTTGGCTAAAAACTATAGCTCCCAAGCTCTTTCTCTAAGAACTCCTTGAATTCATCACAATCCATCAATTTTCTTTAATCAAGTAGGTAAACTCTCTTATGTACCATCATAGGTAAGAAGTTTCTATTTTCCCTTTTGATTGTGTGTTTTCTAAACTTCTTATGGCATCCCTCCTAGGATGCTCTAACTAGGCTTATCTATCTTCTCAACCCTCTTCTGATAAATTTCCTATCTTTCCTCAATGTACTTTAATTTCCTCTTTTCTTTAGTGCTCATCTTAGTTGCCTTTTTTATTTTCTCACTAATCTCTCTATCTCTTGCTACTACCTTTACCCATAGGTGTTTTTTATTAATTTCATTAATACTTTTATACACTTTCATGACTCAAATTATACCTATGTGAGATGAATCTTGGGAAGGAAGGTGTATGAGCTCTACTAGGGTTTTGTGTTTCTAGCAATCACCCTTGGCCCCTCTTGTGTTATATTGTGCATCCTGCACAAGAAACCCCTCTTTTCTTGAATGTACGGTTGCATTTACTGCAGTTTTTGTGTTTTAATATGCCTTCAACTAGCTCTAACCCATCATTTCATGTTGGTGTTAGCGGTTCGATGGCATTGCTCAATGGCTCCTCCTTCGAACAAACGTCCCTAAAAATTTGTTCTGAAAGTATTTCACGAGGTAAGTCTTATGATTCACTAGCTGATGTGATTTTTCCTTTACCAGATTTTGATACTGATTGTCAATGACTTGAGCAACACACCCTTCTCGAGTATTTTGTTGGAAGAACTCCCCCTGAAAGTGTGCTTAAATAATGGGTTAGCAAGGCTTGGGTCCCTCATGGGGTCTGCCTTGATATGGTTCAAAATTTAACCAAGGGTTTCTTTTTGTTTCGCTTTGTGGAAGTCAATCATGTGTAGGCTATCTTAGCCCATGGTCTTTGGTATGTCTAATATTCTTTGTTAGTTTTCCAGGTGTGGACCTGAGACTTTGCTATCTCGGATGACACCAAGCTACGGGTCCCAGTCTGGATTGAATTTCCTAGTTTACCCTTGCCTTGTGTGCCTTTCTTGAATCATATAGCTTCCTCATTGGGGAGGGTTACTTGCATTGAGCCAGATAGGCTCTTTCACGCCCAACCCCAAAAGAGGGTTTGTGTGGAAGTGGACCTTTCCAAATATTTGAAAGACTCCATTGATATTCAAATTGGAGCTCTCCAACATACTCAGAAGGTCACATATTTTAATCTTCCCAACATGTGTTATAGGTGTCAGTCTGCAGACCACAAGATTATACCTATGTCAATAGTAACATCTCTTGGAGATCCTTTTCTAGGATCCTCCATTTCTATTTGTCATCTCCTAGGTGCCTAACCCTCTCTAATCAGGTTAGAAGCTAACCTAACCTACCACAAACCATAAAATTTGGTTATTTCCTATCTATAATCCTTCCTGCTTGAATTTTGTACAACTAAAAATAATTTATTTTATTGTGTCGTTCACTTATTGTTATCTCTCAAAAATGCACCCTTGTTAAGTTACAAAACTTAACTTTCTAAAGTAACATGGAAACACTCCTAAGGTTGTGGGTGACCTTGAAATTTGGAGTGAATCTCCAAATGAGGTCAGATTCCTTATTGGTTAATACTTAAACTACTACTTTTTTCAAGGAAAAGGGAGAACAAATGCTTTAAGAAGTAAATGTTGAAAATGAAAATACAGGGTGATACACCTAACTGACTAGGACTATGAAAATTTCATATTTTCAAACAATTGAACATCAATGACAACACTTAAACTGCACAATTCATTTCTATAATTTTATACATAAATGTTTCACAGGAAAGTTTGAGTGCATTATCTTCAAAAAGGAAAACAATATTCTCACATTCTAAAGGATAAATGCAATTTAAACATAACATGTAACCTGCATAAGCATACTTTGTAGAAATGGCATGAAAATGTGAGACAAAACCACAAGGAGATTAAAATACTTCACTAATAGCTCGATCAATCACTTGGTTATGTACAATACTACAATAATGAGAAGGAAAAACAACACAATCAATGTTATCCAAGGTATCCAAGGTATTATCTGTATATCATATTCCAAAAATATTGAGTTACAAATCATGCTTAAACTGTCAAAGGATTGCAAAAGTCTCTATCTCCATAAATTGCATAAGAATAACTCCTGTCAAATGAGTTACAAAAGTGATTAAGCAACCAAGCCCAAGTGGTTCCACCAAAAAAGGCTCTAAAAGCATCTTGGGTCGGATGCCTTCCAAAAGCCTAAAATCTAGCAACTGAATTTCCTCCAAAAGAGCTCATAATGGGTGAAAAAGTCAAGTTGGACCAAGTCTATCATAAAGGCATGCAAAACAAACTCCAAGATACTCTCCCAAGCTCATAAAAGCCCAAAAACAACTCCTAAATCCCCTCCATGTGTTTGTAAACTGATTCTAACCTCCTCTATATTCTTGCAAGATCATAAAATAAAAGCATATCTTCATCTTCTCTAATCGAATGCATGAGTGGCTCCTATATATTAACTTTGCATTTAAAGAGCATCAATACTTTAGGTGATTTATAAATATCACTAAAGTAATTGTTTCACATTTAAAAGAAAGAAAAATTAAGAAAGGCCCATGATGCGGCCACAAGAAGTCAATATAAATACTTTAAAAGTCAAAGATTTATGACATGGAATTCTCAAGGGAAAGAACATTTAAAAGATTGTAAAAAATTCTAAGGCATTGAGTAGTAAGGCACAAAAAGGCCACAACCTATTAGTTTGACATTTCATGTAATACCCCTCATGTTACTACTTGTTCTTGACATTCTCTGTGGTTTTGATTGGCACATTGTGGTTTTGATGATACTGTTGATATTATGTTGTGGTAGCTTAGACTGTTACTAATTATATTGCTCTTATGAGGTCATGGATATTATGATGATATTTTATTATGATTATTTTGATGAAGTTATTTGGAATGCAGTAGACTATAAAATATTAATTTATGATTTTGATGCAAATTAATAATGCGATAGATGATGATATGAGTTGGTGAGGGGAAAGGTAGCATCACTCGTTCGCGAGCGCCCTGCTACACTACAAATCCTTCTCACAATGCTTTGTAATTGATTATATGTATGTATATTGTATATCACCTTGTTGGATGCAGGCTTTGCAGGAATAAGACTCGATTCCACCTATTTCAATAGGTCTGGGCGAGCATTGAACCAACCCAACGACAGGAAGTTGAACAAAGGTGATATGGAAGTAACTCCGTTCCAAGGTGTTAACAGTCTTGTACCTTCTTGGTTTGTGCGTCTTGGTCATAGTCATTATGTTGTTGCATTGGTCTTTGTATGTTATTGTGATTTTATGATTTATCTAATGTGGTGTATGGTTTATTGTTGTGATTTAAATAATTAAACAATTAATAAAATAAAAACATAAAATAATAAATAAATAAAGCAATAGATAAATATTAGTAGTAGTGGTAAAAATATTACATTTATTTTGAATCTTACAAATGGTTGATTTTAATTATTTTAATGTGCAAGTAATTATTTAATAAAGTATTGTGGAGATGATGATTATATAAAAGTTCAATTTTGTGGATTTAAATTTATTTAATTTTAATCAAATGCATGATAAAAGAAAATGAAATGTAAATGCATGAAAAAGGCAGCAAAAGGAATTAAAGGATTAATAATTATTTTGATTTATTTCTTGAAATGTGACCTCTGGTATTCATGGGAAGACGAAATTGAAAGGGTTTCCTGGGTATTGATTTTAAGAAGGGGTTTTCTTTGTTTGGGGGGAGTTGTTGGAATTCTGGAGAAATTTTGTTTTCAACACTACATTCTTGTTCTGTTTTCTGGGGAAATTATAAAAGAAGAAGGTGGGGTTTGAAGGAGAATTTGGGGGATCTGTTGCTGGGAACAATCGGCAACGAGGAATTAGTTATGTGAGAGGGATTAAGCTTCTACAGATCTTCAAACACAGGACGCCAGGTTCTTTTCATTTTAATTATTTATTTTTTGTAGCATCAAATAAATTGGAAACTATTTCTTTGTGTATGAAATGTTCATCTAGGGTTGAAAATCAAATGTTGTGGGAAGAAAATCTATTAGATTATTGTTTATCAATGAAAATTTAATTGGGGATCAGGCTGGTTATTTGTTAGAAAGGAATTTTTGTTGGGTTCTGGACTGTTGTTATAAAAAATTAAAAAAATTAAAAAATTGATTGAAGTTTGGAAATGTACAGTTTTACTGTAGGTTTGTTTCATAAGATTAAAAAAAAATAATATATATATATTACCTGAATAAGTTATAATTTCCTTCAATGAATTTCTGGGATTGTGATATTCTTATTATGCATATATGTTATAAAATATTTCTCTTGTACAGAGTACAGTGTTTATTTTTCCCTGATTTCAAAATGTTCATATTTCTGTATATATATATATATACACACATATTTATACATATGTAAAAATATTGAATGAAAATTAAATGCGTTGAACTTCGTTATTCTTCCGTCGGCACTATACATAGTATTTTGTTTTGGCATTATAAAATAGTGGTTGTGTGGTGGTTCGGCCTCGGCCGTACCCACCACCCCGCCAACCGGTACTGTGTGACAGTCTACGGACTATCCACGGCAGTCCTGTTCGGCCTCGGCCGTACCCACCACCCCGCCAACCGGTACTGTGTGACAGTCTACGGACTGTCCACGGTAGTCCTGCGGACTGCCGTGAACAGTCCGTAGACTACCCACGGCCGGGCGTTTATCCCGTGCATTTTTATGGGTTAAAATTTCCCATTCGAATTTGTACATGTTTAATTTTGTAAAACGTGAATTCAATTTATATTTACTGTGCGGATTCACTTTTATAAATATATATATTTATATTTGTATATATATTTATTAACTCGTTTATTCAGATTCCACTGATTTAACTGTTGCATTAATTATTAAATTTTGCCAGCAAGCAATCTGTATCTTTTTCTGGTTTAAATAAAACATAATTTGGTTATAGTGGAAATAATAAAATAGAAAGAAATCTTTGTTTTATTATTATTGATTTGTTAAATTACAAACTTTGAGAGGATAATTTA
Source organism: Sequoia sempervirens (assembly GCA_007258455.2). Lineage (NCBI taxonomy): Eukaryota > Viridiplantae > Streptophyta > Pinopsida > Cupressales > Cupressaceae > Sequoia > Sequoia sempervirens. Next base: position 811,546,523 of record VDFB02270651.1, on the reverse strand, counting down.
GTAAAAATTCAATTTATGAATATATGACAGCATTGATTATTGTATTCTTGTTTTAGTGTGAATATTTTGGGAATAGAATTTATTATGGAATCTATTATGGACTTAAATAAGTTATCTTTTTATTTTTATTCTTAAAATTGAGTCTTGTAGGCTTGTTGGGTTTGGGACATTGTGAGTTCATTGATGTGGGAACCTTTTTTGTGTTAACACTGTAGTCTTCCAGAGGATTGTGATTGTGTTGAAATTATATCTTTTCACCTTGAGTTTTTGTTAAGTAGTACGAATGGGGTGTACCAAGCTATGAGATTTTGTTATGGTATTTAATTTGTGAGATGAGTTATGCCTCGTGTAATATTTTTGTTGTTACATTTTGATGTTTATGATTTGAATGGTACAACCCCTGTTTCTTTTTGGTTTTGGTTGGGCCTCTAGGGAGAGTGGCTCCTCGTGGGGGCTGGTGCCCTACTTAAGGGGAAGGGCACAAGATAACCCACGAGTGAGTTAGTAATCAAGTGATAACCTAATAATTAACTTAGGAGGGTTGGGTAGTAATATCATTATAAGAATTTAAAAAAAAAGGATGCCTCGTCTTCATTAGTGCTCTCGCAGACTAATGGAAGGCTGAGAAGGCCGTGGTTGGCAAGGTCGTGACCTCGTCTTCACGAGAGGTCTACAGCTCCGCATTAGTCACCCTATGGACCGGCGCCTCCGGTTGGGAGGAAGGGCACAAGACAGCCATAGATGGGACCAGCGCCTCCAGTTGGGAGGAAGAGCACAGGACAGCCCATGTAGGACTATGCGATGACACTCTCCCTTAGTTGCCCATGTGTTTTATTTTATTGAGTTCCTCTAGAAGTAGGTTATGGAAGTTGGTTTAGACTGTTGTTTGAATTGATTTAAATTGATTTATGATTATTGTTTTAATACATCTTTAGTATGCCTTGTGGTCTTGTATGATCTCATTTATATTTGATTTATGATCTTGTATCTTTATGGTTCTGTGATATGATGTTATTGTTTGTTCATTATAATTTGGAGTATTGTGTTAAGAATCTACGTTGGTACATTTGTATGTTGTACTTCTGTTGTCATTCTTGGTCAGAGTTACTTCTCTATCACCTCTTAGCACGGGGGTGGTCGGGTGGAACGTGCTTCGCACACTGTTGGGTTCCCCATCAGCATTCGTTGGCTCAGTCTCATTCAGCTAAAGATTTGTTCCAGTTGATCTCTTTTCATTTGATAATCTTGTATATTGTATTCATCCCACATGATTGGGAATCATGATGTAACTATATTGATATGATGTAAAATTTGAAAGATGTTGTAATATAGCTATCAACTTTGTAACTTTATTTGGTTATGTGATTTCTCATGGTTTTATCTTGTGATGGAATCTATGTGTATATATATATATCTAATGTTGTCATCATTAGTTCCTTTTGATATCTTATGAGTTGATGTTTAGTAATGTCTATTTTGATGTGACCTCGTGTGCCCCAAAGAACATAGTCGATTATATTATTTGTATTGGAATGAAATGTAGTATATGAGTATGTATATGATCTTTTAATATTTTGTATGTTGATTATTTGTTTTATCTTAAAATATATATATATTGCATTCTTTATTTGTTTGTTCTTTAGGGCTTGCACGGCGGGTGTTACATTTCATTTTTTAAAAACTTGGCAAAAATGCCTCAACTCCATCGATGCATTAGGGTTGCAAACCCTAAACAAAGTAAAAGCAAAAACTGGAAAAGTCATTTCATTTGCTTTTGAATCTTCCTGAAGAAGTTGTGCCGCCACCATGAAGGAGGGTTTCTAAATTTTCAATGGCGAATTTAAGTCTTCAACACCATTTTCTTGCTCATTCTAAAGATTCAAGAGAATTCTTACCCCTACCCAAATCTGGAAGTTTTTTTGCTTTTGAAGATTTTTTGGGCGTGTTAGCTCTCAAAAACGCAAGCAGGATGCCTCGAGAGGTTGCCAATCTCTTGATACATTTCAGGGTAATAGACAAGGTCAAGAGAACTTAACCTTCTACTCTTCAGGTGCTACTAAACCTAGGCGGGTGTACCTTTATGAATGAAGCATACTTGACTTATGCTTATCCTTCTTGCAATGATTTGTCCACAATGGCAAATGGAAGTGAACAAGTGAAATCAAACTTTATAGCAATCTTCTGATCTAAATCCTAAAATGTTCAACTAACACATGTAAAGAATCTGAATGAATCCAAATAATGAAGTGCAAAGACTAGTGCCTTATTGGGTATGCAGAGTCAAATGAAATCAAGATGAACAACACTTCTCTAGAGAAAACTCAAATTATCTGGCATACATTTCATTTACAACTTGTATAAACATGCAATATTTTGATTACTAAGTTCTACTTTAACAATCCAAATGAATCTCTCTGATTACTGTGATCAACTAAAAGGATTTAATCTCTTCTTGAAAAAACCAATCAATTAACCACACAGATACAACAAATGTGCATTGATGAATTGAATATAAACTTGTTATACCAATTTAAACAATTAGAAAGAATCCATCTTGGAGACTGCTTAGCAATACTCTCATTAAATTCAACAGATAATTGACACCAGAAATGTGCAGCAACATCAATTGACTTTCATAAATACCTCCATTTTGAGAATATGCATCATAGTCTCTGATCAGATAAATCTATTGTACTGTATCCATCTAGCTTGCCTACTATATATCAAAATACTAATAGTTGATAGTCATTTTACAATTACAAAATGTATATTTATACACCAATATAAGAAAAACATATCATACTAAGATCCCATGTTGGTCTACCGCTAAATTTGGGCTCACTTCATGTCGGCCTATAACTGTAATTTACGAACTCACATGTCAGCCACAGTATTTGAATTTTTATTAATCAACAATGAAATAGTCGCCAAGACACTCTGTTAGTGATGCCGAAGGCAATTAAATCATCAATCATTCCTTTTGTTGATTTCTCTTTCGCCGTGACACATCAGAGTTGAGGAGATGTCATATAGCCAACATTATGTTTCATCGATATGATTCTCTTAGTGTATTATTCATTAGTTGAGACATAAGCAAGTTTCTCACCGAGGTGCCCTTTTGTCTCATTCACTGTTGCTATAACATTTTGATATCGGAAAGACCTTATGTAGATCACATTATGTTTCACCGAAAGTCTCCTTTTACCTCTTATATGTCGATGTAACTTAATGGTTCTCTCGCTGATGTATCCTTCTATCTCATGTGGGTCGCTATAACATACCGACAACGAGGAGACCTCATATAGAATGCTCTTTGTTTTACCGAAAGGCCCGAGTCCACACCTAATCGCTAAGACAAAAACAATCTCACACCAACAAAAACCCTTTGCACATGTGATTTGCTATGACATTCCAGCATCGCGGAGACCTCATATAGAGTATGTTATATCTTACCAAAAGACTTTATCCATCTTGTGTGTCACTGAGACAAATCAATCTTCATGCTGACAAAATCCCTCATTGTGTTTCATCGGTGAGACCCACTTGCATTCGCTAGGACTTACTCTGAAGTCACATTAGTCTCACCAAGATGCCCTTTGATAGAAACTCCATGTATAATGTTGGTGAGATTGGAGGTCACTTGCCAAGATCTCACCTCGATAGCTCTAACTCTTACTGATATGTATCCTCCCGCCACCGGTCGGTGTGACAATGTAAATTCGTTAAGACCTTGCACCGAAAGCAACATATTAGGCCGAAGTGAAATCTCATATGTTGTTCAGTGAGACTCCTAAGAACTCTTTTGAAAGAAACACATAATCGAAAACACCCAACGAAATCGTTAGGACATCAACCCAAATATCACCAACTCCAACCGAAACAACCATTTGCACAAGTCGGTGAAAGTAAAGACATTTTCCAAGACACAATGTCGATAACTCTTAGCTTTTGCCAATGAATCTCCATATGCACAAGTTGGTGAGACCCAACCCATTCGTGGAGACCTCACCCCGATGAAAAATACTCCTGCCGATATGCCTACAACAAACATATGTTAGTAAAATGCATTGTGGGTCAGAGAGACAGTCATGAACTTATGCCGAAATGGAACTGTAATATGGAAAGTGCATGACCCGATGGATTCTATGGGGTTACATGACCAAAATATGGGTAATAATATCATGAAATGAGGAAAATGTGCCTAAAGTAGGACTCATATGGAGACTCGGGGGTATGAAAGATATGTAAAAATCATCAGATTTTTATAGTTCCAACAGTGGCTCCGTCTGGGGATGAATGATAGTGAGATCATTGCAAGGATCCAGATCTTTGGGTGAGGAGACCAGATACAAAATGATGAACCAGTGAGCAGAATGGAAATGGAAATGAAGCATGATGGAATGAAAGGAAAGTGAATGAAAAATGGAGATGAACAAAATCCCAAACTACTGTGCATGGAAAATAATATTAGAGAGGACCATCAAGAGTTGTCCATGCACTGGCAACCCTTAATCCTCTATGTTGCTCAAGAGAAAATTACTTCAAGAATTGCCCATGAACAGGTAATTCCTGATCTTCACCAGCCATATTCTGTAGATAATATGAATCTTCAGCTCTCTTCCCAACAACAACAAAAGGTCCCAGCCACAAAGCTTCAAACTTACCATGCTTGCCTTTCTCTTGACACCTTGTGTTCCACATCAACACCAAGTCATTTTCTTCAAACTTTCTATCCTTTGCCTTCTTGTCAAATAGATACTTTATCTATGTCTGTAACTTCATGTTTTGATTTTGTGCAACTCTCCTTATTTCATCAAGTTCAGCTAGTTGCTCCATTCTTTCATCCATAGGTTCAGGAACATCCAAATCTTCCTGAAGGACAAACTTGTAGACTGGTAACAAATTCTGCAAAGGCAACATGGCTTGTGCTCCATACACCAATTCAAATGGGGATTTTCTGATTGCTCTTTTCACAGTAATCCTATCAGCTTTCTTGTTTTGACCTAACATCCTCCTTATAATCTTCAAGAGACTCTTATTGCTAGACTCTGCTTGACCATTAGCTTGTGGATGGTAAGGAGCTGCATAAGAAATAGTAATACCATATGTGTCACAAAATCTTCTAAACTCATTTGATCTTAAACACATCCCATTGTCTGTGATAAACATCAATGGTGTACCAAATCTGGTGATAATGTTGTCCATCAGGAAATTTGTCACCACTTTGCTTGTTGCCTGTTTAGTTGGGATTGCTTCTACCCATTTGGTAAAATAATCAGTGGCAACCAGTATCCACTTGTGTCCTCCACTTGATTTTTCTTGTATCTCTCCAATGAAATCAATTCCCCACTGATGAAAAGGAGCATCAGCCTGCAAGGGTTGAAGTGGTAAAGCTCCTTGATATTTCAGCTTTCCAGAGAACTTCTGGCAGGCTTCACATTTTCTTACATGTGTAAAAGAATCAATGAAAACCCTAGGCCAGTAGTAACCTGCCCTGAGAATTTGTGTGCAGTTGTTTTTGCTGAATAATTTCCTCCACAAACTCCCTCATGCATTTCACTTAGGACATGCTTGGCCTGAAACTCATCCAGACATAATAATAGTATACCATCCCTATTCTTCCAAAACAGATCCCCATCCATGAAAACATATTTAGATGCCTGCAACTTTAGATCTCTTTTCTGGTTGTTACTCAATCCCTCTGGACACTTCATGTACTTAAGGTAATGCATAATATCAGTATACCAAGGAGTGTGCTCAATGTTTGCAATTGCAGTCCCTTCTTCTACATTACAAACTTGATTTTCTTCAATATTTGATTATGCCATCAACCTAGCCAAGCCTTGACCTCTCACTAGCTTAGTAATTTGTATCTCCATATCAAACTCTTGGATTTTGTTAATCCATCTACATCTCTTTCCTGTTACTTCAAATTGTGTTAGAACATCTTTGACAGCTGCATGGGGGACATAGGAAATTACCTTTGCTCCAACAAGATATGGCCTGAAATTTTTTATAGCTTTTACCAATGCAAATGCTTGTTTTTCCATTATATCATACTTCAATTCAGACCCTTGTAATGACTTACTGAAGAAACAAATAGGTTGTTCATGACCATCCTCATTCTTCTGTAACATAACAGCAGCAATAGTGTGCATTGAAGCAAATGAAAATATCTGAAAAGGCTTTGCAAAATCTAGAGATTTAAGGACAGGAGCCTCCTTGATGGCCCTTTTGATAGATATGAAAGCTTCCAAGGCCTCTGTAGTCCATTCCATTTTGTGTCCTTTCTTCAACATTTTTGATATGGGCTTAATGATCTCAGCAAAGTTAGAAACAAATCTTCAAACAAAATAAATCTATCCAAAAAATGACTATATAGCCTTAACAGTTTTGGGAATAGGAATTTTATCAATAGCTTCAACCCTCTCAGGATCTATACTAATTCCCTCTTTTGAAACATGTCCTAAGAGCTTACCCTCTGTGACTTCCAAATGACACTTCTTAGGATTTAAGCTAATACCATATTCTAGGGATATAATAAATACCTTCTCCAGATGTTGTACATGATCTTCAGCCCTTTTCAAATAAGCAATCAGGTCATCCTGGTACACCACCATGATAACATTAATTAGATCTACAAATGCCACATCCATAGCTCTCTGGAAGGTCGCTCCTACATTAGTGAGACCAAATGGCATTCTTATGTATACATATGTTCCCCAAGGAGTTGTAAATGTTGTCTTATATTGCTCAGATTCTTTGACCTTAACCTGGTTGTATCATGAAAACCCATCCATCATAAACAACAACTCGAACCCTATTACCTTATACAATATAGCCTCCATATTGGGTAGAGGACAATTGTCCTTGAGAGATGCCATATTCAAATTCCTAAAGTCCACACATAGTCTGATGTCTTTGTTCTTCTTCCTCACAGGGACCAAATTTGAGACCCACGTTGAGTGTCTAATTGGTTTAATAATTCCCCCATCTCTGAGCTTTGCTAGTTCCTCCTACATCTTAGGCTCCAATGTTGGATTTATAGGCGTTTTCTTTTGTCTGAATGGCTTAGCATATGGATTCAATGGTATTTCATGTTGAAAAAAATCTTCCATGTATGCTTTCAAATCTTCATAAGACCAAGCAAACACGTGTTTATACTTTCTCAGCAGCTCTATCAGCATTCTTCTAATTGTAGGGCTTATCTTCTTGCCTATGTACACCTTTCTTCGTGCCATCTTAGTCCCCAAGTTGATCTCTTCGATATCTTCCCTTCTGACTAGTGTTTGCTTCATGAGGGACTGATCATTTCCATCATACAGCCTCTCTAATGCCACTAAGCCCTTAGGAAGCTTATTTGTTTTGAGTTGTAAGACCTCCTTGCCTAACACTATTTGCTTCCCATCCACTTCTTCAACGAAAGCATTGAATTCAATTTCCTGGGCTTCATATTGATCTATACAATGAAGGAATTTCAAAAGGTCAGTATCATCATTGAAGACTTGCCAACTATAAATGTTCTCAAGAACAATAGGCCTTGTCTTGAATTCAATCTGTTATATTCCAGCCAAAGTGATGTCATCTCTTTTCAGCGCCACATTTTCTAAAAAATCAGCCAGTATATTCTTTGATTTGTCAATCCACTCAATTGAGAAGGCATCAAACAACTCACTTGTGTCCCATACAGCATTCCTGTATTGTTTCAATCTTTTGTGCCTTGTTGCATACTTTGATTTAATTTGTAAAACAACCAACTCAGAATCTCCAAGAATAGCCAGCAACTTTATCTTATGTTTCACAACTATGTTCAAACCTGTCAATAAAGCTTCATATTCCGTCACATTGTTTGTGCATTCAAATGTCAACAGGAATGAATATTTAAATGTAGTACCTTCAGGTGAAACAAATACAATCCCAGCTCCATTACCTTCCTGGCTGCATGCTCCATCAAAATACATTTTCCACACTTTATTGCAGCTTTGTGCCACATGCTTTTCAATTGGATCACTATTGGTTAATTTTGGCTGGGCTGATTCTATTTTAAAACTTTTGAGATCAACATCACAAAAAAAGTTGATCTGATCTTGTGGTACATAGTCAACAAGCTGGTTCATTCTTGGCTCCCTATACAATTTAACTTCCTGATCATTCACTGGAATTGTAGCATAAGACAAATCAAATTGAACATTTTCTCCAACTGTTGTTGTCCACTGTCTTGATAGAAGCATCCCAAACTGAGGAAGAGTATCAATCACTGTTATATCTATATTATAAGCCACTTATGAGTAAGTGGCTAGTTTGACTTCAACACCTCTCATAATGCCTACCACAGGAACAGGTCGGTTATCCATTGCATAGCATTTACCATCATATGTATCAAGCCACATGGCAAGCTGCTTCATAACTCCTACGGGCATGATATTTATAGTAGCACCAGAGTCTATCATGCAATTTCTCAATAGTTTGTTATTTATAAGCAATGTAGTGAAAAAAGGATCCACTTGTAGGGGAGTTGTTAATATATCACTCAAGCAGACTTTTGGGATATTTACTTTCTCCTGCCTATTGACTGTTGTAATAGCTACTCTATTTTCAGTATTCATATGTTTTCCATTTGTTATCAGTTGAACAACACTATCTTTGTATTCTTTAATTTTCATCATTTCTAGTAGTGGAACAGACATTTTTACCTGGGATAACGCCTGAGTGAAGTCAAAAGAAGAGCCCTCAACCTTAACAGTCTTCTTCTGTTTTGGTGTTTTTCCTTTGTTTTCTTCTTTTTCTTTTTTACTAGGTTGGTCAGGCATTTGTATCTCTTTATGTAATTCCTTTACTTCCTCCTTTTGGACAGGCTTCTGTTCATTCTTACCAGGCTGTCTATTTTCTGACTTCTTCACAATTCCTTGTGTCACCTTCTGATCTTTCATAAAAATTCCCTTAGGGACACCCTCTTTCTCATTTACTGTTCTATTTCTCAGCCAATATTTACTCTTTGCTTCTTCAACTACAGCAACAGTTAGTCTCTCTATTTCATCTTTGGTGAGTCTCCTCATATTGCATTGAGTAGGTGCCTCAACTAAATGTAGCTCTATATAATCTTCTTCAGAATCAGAAAGGATTTGTTGTTCAGCCATATGGACATTATATTTCTGATTTGAAACATCATACTCATAACCTTCATCCTCTGATGATGAGTACCTTTCCTCAACATGGTGAAAAATATTTGAATTCAAATACATTTTGTGATCTTCTCTATTATTTTCCATCAACATTCCCTCTTCTTGCATCCTTTGGGCTACAACACAATAGTCTGGGGAATGTGGCTTATCACAAGCTTCAAAGACGTAATTGTTACTCACCATATAAGCTCCCTTCTTGCTCACTGGATTAGGAGTCTCTTTGTTTCTTGGCCGAGCTGTTATAGGTTTTCCATCCTTCCAGTCTATATTATAAGGCATGTCATGCAACCTCGGCCTTTCATTTTTGTATGTGCTTTCCTGTCTGTATGATAATTGTTGCTTTGTTGAGGAGGCCTAGGGTTGTCTCTTTTACTGATTATACCAGCAGTCTTCTTGTTGTTTTCAATTGTCAATGCTATCTTCTGAGCTTCATTTAGATCTCTTGGGAACCTATTTCTCATATCATAACCTATCTTAGAATCAAATGCATTTAAATAAACACTCAATGCTACAAAATATGGCAACCTTGATCTAGGAGGTACTTTAGTCTGCAACTTGTTGAATCTTCGGTTGAAATCATAAATTGAATCATTCTGATTTTTCTGAATTTGCATCAATTCATGAAGAGTCGCATCTGGTGCATTTAGATTCCCATATTGCTTTAGGAATCTGTCCTGGAATATTTGGAGAGAATTAATTGAGAATGTTGGCAAGTTGTTGAACCAATCCCTAGCATCCTCTATAAGTGACATCATAAATAGACTCATGTGTAAATCTTCATATGGCACACCTATGTCTTGGATAAACACATTGAAATTCCTTAAATGTTCTTCAACAGTAATTGCATTACTCCCTGTAAACTTAGGCACCAGACCTCTCCAGCTGCCATCCATAAGGTAAAGGTATAGATGAAACCCTTCCAAATCAAACTGTCTGATCATTGTTGTATACTGGTGAGGGGGAGGAATAGGTGGGCACTGATATTGGTTCATAGGATTGTTGTATTATGCATTATGATGTGGGACATAAGGCTGACCATGAGGTGGTTGCATATTTGTATGTTGTGTGGGAATATGAGGTGAATGATTTGGCTGATTATAGTGATTCCCCGTCTGATGGTGAGGTGGATTAGAAAGCCCTGCACTATGATTACCTTGTTTATGAGGTGGCACATACTTTGGGGGACAATCAGCTGTCTGAGCAGTAATCTAGATTTTAGCAACTTTTAGTTCCTCTATCTCCTTCCTCTGTAATTCAAATCATGCTTTTACCTCCTCAGGAAGCTCATGATCAATAAACACATTTTGGTTACCTTCCATCTTCTTATCATATTCATGTTGAATTATGATTCATTTAGCCTCCAGTTCAACTTTAAACTCAACCTATTTCTGTGGATCAAGAAAAGAGAAAGGATTTCTTTGATCCTCTGGGGTAGAAGGTTCTGCACTTGAATTTTTTCTCCATGTATCATAGCGATCATATGTTTCATAATGTGATATGGATGCTTTTTCTTTATATGTTAAACACATGTCCTCTCTTATCCCTTTTCCCTTATCAACCTTGTCATCTTTATGTGTCCACTTACTACTGCTAGCAGGAGCTCTAGTATGACCTCCCTTGTATTGAGATATTCTTCCATTCATGTTTAAACAACTGCAAAATTTCTGTCAGAGTCACCACTCACTTTGTCAAAAGTGAGAAAATACTTTGATGCTTCTTATTCCCAGCGGATTCTATACAAATTTCTTGACTCTATGATTAAGGCCTTGATTCTGAATGTCTCCCCAGCAGAGTCACCAATTTGTTAGCTCTCAAAAATGCAGGCAGGATGCCTCAAGAGGTTGACAATCTCTTAATACATTTCAGGGTAACAGACAAGGTCAAGAGAACTTAACCTTCTACTCTTCAGGTGCTGCTAAACCTAGGCGGGTGTACCTTTCTGAATGAAGCAGACTTATGATTATCCTTCTTGCAATGATTTTTCCTAAATGGCAAATGGAAGTGAACAAGTGAAATCAAACTTGATAGCAATCTTTTGATCTAAATCCTAAAATGTTCAACTAACAGATGTAAAGAAACTGAACGAATCCAAATGATGAAGTGCATAGACTAGTGCCTTATTGGGTATGTGGAGTCAAATGAAATCAAGATGAACAACACTTCTCTGTAGAAAACTCAAATTATCTGGCATACATTTTGTTTACAACTTTTATAAACATGAAAGATTTTGATTAGTAAGTTCTACTTTAACAATCCAAATGAATCTATCTGATTAATGTGATCAACTAAAAGGATTTAATCTCTAAAAGAACCAATCAATTAACCACACAGATACAACAAATGTGCACTGATGAATTGAATATAAACTTGTTATACAAATTTAAACAATTAGAAAGAATCCATCTTGGAGACAGCTTAGCAATACTCTCATTAAATTCAATAGATAACTGACACCAGAAATGTGCAGCAACATCAATTGACTTTCATAAATACCTCCATTTTGAGAACATGCATCATAGTCTCTGATCAGATAAATCTACTGTACTGTATCCATCTAGCTTGCCTACTGTATATCGAAATACTAATAGTTGATAGTCATTTTACAATTACAAAATGTATATTTAGACACCAGCATAAGAAAAACATATCATACTAAGATCCCATGTCGGCCTACCGCTGAATTCGGGCTCACTTCATGTCGGCCTGTAACTGTAATTTACGAACTCACATGTCGGCCACAGTATTTGAATTTTTATTAATCAACAATGAAACAATCTCCAAACACTCTGTTAGTCATGCCGAAGGCAATTAAATCATCAGTCGTTCCTTTTGTTCATTTCGTTTTCACCGTGACACATCAAATTCGGGGAGATGTCATATAGCCAACATTATGTTTCATCGATATGCTTCTCTTAGTGTATTATTCATTCATTGAGACATAAGCAAGTTTCTCACTGAGGTGCCCTTTTGTCTCATTCACTGTCGCTGTAACCTTTTGATATCGGAAAGACCTTATGCAGATCACATTATGTTTCACCTAAAGTCTCCTTTTACGTCTTGAATGTTGATGTAACTTAATGGTTCTCTCGCCGATGTATCCTTCTATCTCATGTGGATCGCTATAACATACTGGTATCGAGGATACCTCATATAGAATGCTCTTTGTTTTACTGAAAGCCTCAAGTCCACACCTGATCGCCAAGACAAAAACAATCTCACATCGACAGAAACCCTTTGCACATGTGCTTCGCTATGACATTGCAGCGTCGGGGAGACCTCATATAGAGTATGTTATATCTTACTGAAAAACTTTATCCATCTTGTGTGTCGCTGAGACAAATCAATCTTCATTCCGACAAAATCCCTCATTGTGTTTCATCGGTGAGACCCACTTGCATTCGCTAGGAATTACTACGAAGTCACATTAGTCTCACCGAGATGCCCTTTGATAGAAACTCCATGTATAATGTCGGCGAGATCAGAGGTCACTCACCAAGACCTCACCTCGATAGCTCTAACTCTTACCGATATGTATCCTCCCACCACCGGTCGGTGTGACAATGTAAATTCGTTAAGACCTCACACCGAAAGCAACATGTTAGGCCGAAGTGAAATCTCATATGATGTTCAGTGAGACTCCTTCCGAGAACTCTTTTGAAAGAAACACATAATCGGCAAGACCCAACAAAATCATTAGGACATCAACTCAAATATCACCAACTCCTACCGAAACAACCCTTTGCACAAGTCGATGAAACTAAAGACATTTGCCAAGACACAATGCCAATAACTCTTAGCTTTTGCCGATGAATCTCTGTATGCACAATTCGGTGAGACCCGACCCATTTGGGGAGACCTCACCCTGATGAAAAATACTCCTGCCGATATGCCTACAACAAACGTATATTAGTAAAATGCATTGTGGGTAGGAGAGACAGTCATGAACTTATGCCAAAATGGAATTGTAATATGGAAAGTGCATGACCCGATGGATTCTATGGGGTTACACGGCCAAAATATGGGTAATAATATCATGAAATGAGGAAAATGTGCCTAAAGTAGGACTCATATGGAGACTCAGGGGTATGAAAGATATGTAAAAATTATCAGATTTTTATAGTTCCAACAGGGTGTGGCTTTAAACATTTCCTTTTGTTATTTCTTGTGTTTCATTTTCCTCTGTTGTTTACTGTGCATTTGGCCCCCATGTATGCTTCTGTATGGAGCTTTTGGAAGCTTGAATATGGCAGTTTTGAGAGTATTTCAAACACCAAACCTGTGTGTAAGTTGTTAAATCGTTGAACCTTGCATTTTCTTTTGTTCTTCTGCTGGTAAAAGCTCGAAATGGCTCAATAAATGGCATATTAATGATTATATGGCTTCTTTTCATTTCATGAAAGAACTATTAAACTTATGTATATTTCCTCTACATGAAAGCCATGACTATTCATATTTTCTTTCATTTTTTAGCTCTCATTATAGACATGGCTTGAGCCCCCTTAATCTTCATGTGTGTTTTCACTATGAGGAAAATCTCAAAATGGGCTTTTGTGTTTAGTGAGGAAGAAGCTTCTTCCTGGCCGCAACCTCTTATCAGCATACTCCTTGAATTTTGGAAATGGCCCATCTATTTCAAGGGGCGTGGATATATTGTCTTCTTGAAAATGTAATAGCCCCGATTGCACTTGATAGCTTCTTTCATTTTAAACTCTATTACATTTAATTTTTTGCTTGCAATCTAAAAAATTATGGTCGTTGATTTCTCCTTATGCTTTTCTGCCTTGAAATTATACAAGGTATGAATATCCACATGGTGTATTCACGTTTGTATTGATAGAAAAGAAATTACTTTTGTACAAATACAAAACTCCAACTCAGCAAAACAAAAAGCCATTGTACCTGAAAAATGCCTTGTACTTGTGTTTAATATAGCAATAACAATGAATATTGACACTGATATTTGTCATTGTTGGTCCTTCACTATATTCTTAGCATACTTATGTTGACAGAGAAAGGATATTGTATTCTGAGTTGTTATTATGCTTGAGATTTGTTACTTAACTTCATCTCATTTTTAGACACCTTTCATGCATTTGACTAAATCTGTCATTTGGATACATGTCTTTTTTTTTCAGTTATTTGAGCTTTTCCATGTATAAATTGTTTATTGATATGCTTATAAAATGACTTTATCATACTTACTCAATGTCATTATGTAGTGAAAATGACTATATTCAATCATGACGTGAATACCTCCAAATTCAAGGCCTTGTTATCTGCCTTTAATAAATCTTTGTTATTTACTCACAAATTATTGTTCTTCATAGGGATATTATTCTCTATACCTTTTGATGATTCCTTTAATATGCTTTGATTTTGGGAGTATTGTCTCATGCCATGTGATTGTACTTGGTAGCACCATTGTTCAGTCTTCAAGACATTGTGATTCCATTAAATAGATAAATTCATTACAAAGATTCCTCCATTATCATAAATATTGACTGTTGTTTATTTGGCCTTTGAAGTAATTAATTGCATAGTAATCCATTTAATAAAGACTTAGACCTTAGATATAATTACACTATTCTTTTTTTGTGAGTCACTTTATTCATCTGTGTCTCCTTTGTATAAGTGCAACATCAACAGTACCTTGATGATGACATTATCTGCATTCTTCACGATTACCTTGAACAGGTATATGCCACCTATGATAGTGATTGAAACTATGTATGGTTGCTTGAGGGAATCATAAAGAAATAAATTACATTTCTATGCTTCTTCAAAGCATAATAAAGCAACAAGCTAAGCTCAACCCTTGTGGGAGCCACATTTTAACCCACATGTTGCAATTTGATGAATCAAAACAACATACTTCTCTTGTATCTGTACATGAAGCAAACAAGTTAGAAAAACATGCATATTTTGGATGTGTATGATGGCTTTGATGCTTTCCTAGACACCTAAAGTATGCATTTCTTATTTAATGCACATTGAGATTAGTCTATACATGCATAGGTGTATGTTCATATAATGTTTGTGATCTTTTATTTATTAGAGCATTTCTCTAACACCATTGATATTGCTAGATACAAGAACTAGGAACAATGAGGAACTAGGAGGGACAAGCAGCTCGGATCAGTAGCAAAGCAAGACAACACCAAACTAGTCATTCTCAGGAAATGACTGGTTACTCTCTTTATATGCACATTTTCTTTCATTTACTTATTCATGTATATGCTTTTCTTAATTTGTATTGAATAAGCAAAAGTTAGTCTCATGGATTTTTGAGACAAATATGCACTTTTGAATCAATAAAGATTACTTTTCAGAAAGATTTGTGGTAAATCCCTCTTATGTTACATGCACTTGTATAAATGCAGTAATTTGTAAATGCAATCTTTTGAATTATTTCATTTATACAATTGAATATAATATAGGGGATGCTAAAATGTATATTTTTCTTCTTTCAACTTAAATCAACAAGTCCTACTTGATTGAGTTATAAGTGAAAATTTGGTATCATTTTTGGTGACATCTGCTATATGTTTTCCTGTTAGACATGAAAACCAGTTGCCTAAGCCTATCCATTGGGCATGGAGTCATTTTGGAAAACTCAGAAACAGACCTAGAACAACCTTGTACATGGTTGTAACTCATTGAAACACTTGGGAACTTGTTGAAGGCAAAGACAACTGAAGGGAAACTACTTAGCTGTGCTGGAACAACATTTAGGGAATTAAAATTTGCATGTAAACTATAGTACAACAACACTTATTGAAAGTATAAACTCCTAAGCTAGTATATACAAGGTATATCATACCTCAAAACACCATTTGAGGTGTATCCCATTAACTGGGATAGGTAGAATTTCACAATCCATTATGGACAACTAGAATGCATTATGCTCCTTGCATTTAGTAATGACAAACAGGCCACTCCAGAAGTTGTCAAACTTCATGTGCTTTCTAGGCCCACTTTTCAACACATCCCACTTGAGCACATCACCTTCTTTGAAAACTTTGGGTGTTTCTTTCTTGTCAAAGAATCTTTTTTTTGAAACTGGTGATACTCCAGTGACTTCATTGCTTTATCTCTTGTTTCCTCTAGCTCCATGAGCTAAGCATACCTGACTGCCATCAGATCCTGTTCTTCAAACATTTCCTACTAGTATATAATATCAAGAGCTGGCAGTTCTACAGATAAAGGTAATCTTGCCTCCTTTCCATAAACAAGTACATATGGTGAATTCCCAATTGACTTCTTGGGAGTTACTCTATCTACCATCCACAAGGCATATTTTAGCTTATTGTGCCAAACTCTCTGATTATCTTCCATATTTATTTTGATAATCCTAATCAAATTCTTGTTTGTTCTTTCAGCCAAACCATTACCTTAAGGGTAATAGTTAGAAGATGTATTCAAATGGATACCATTCTTAATATCTTAATCAATAGCTTTTAATCCAAAAAATGCAAGAGCATTATCTGAAATGATTGATTCTGGAACACCAAACCTAGTTACTATATCATCATAAAGTTCACAATAGAAGATTCATTGGCTTCTTTCAAGGCCACTGCTTTAGTCCATCGTGTAAAATAATCAGTTGTTGTAAGTACCCACCTATGACCTGCACTTGAAGATGGATTTATGGGTCCAATAAAATCAATACCCCGCCTCATGAAGGGTTGCTCCACTTGAATAGGTTGCAAAGGAAAAGTTGGAAGCCTCTCTTTTCCTACAAATAAAGCACGTTTAACACATTTCCTTGCCCAAGCATAGGCATCTTTAAACAAGCTTGGCCAATAATAGCCAGCTCTCATAATTTTCCATGCAGTAGTTCTTGGGGTAAAATGACCCCCTGTAGTTCCATCATGGAACTCATGAAGCACTTTTTCCAATTGATCATTACCAATACATCTTAATAGAACACCATTCAGATCTTTTTTAAAAAGAACATTATTAAGTAGCACATATGGAATAGACTAAAGTCTAAAATACCTTCGTTTAGCTCTGTCAAAACCTAGTTGACATTCACCAGTTTGTAGAAAGTGAGTCATATCATGCACCCAACCTGTTGCTAATGCAAGTGCAACATCCTGAAAATCATCAGTATTAACCATAACAACATTTGTTGTCTCTTCACTTTTTGGTGTTGAAGCAAGTTGTTCACAAAGTCCTTTAGCTCTTATGAGCTTTGTGATCTTGATATCAACATCATACTCCATAACTTTAGTGATCCATCCAGCTCTTTTCTCGTTGAGATCTTTACTTAACAGGAACTCCTTCACACTTGGATGTGCAACCATTAAATGAATCTTATTGTTGGAAATTAATGGCTTAAACTTTTTTAGACTTCTTATGACAACAAGAACATACTTTTCAACAAAGTTGTATCTTAACTCATAATCATCTAAACCTTGACTGAAAAAGGCTATTGGTTGTTCTAAACCATCATTATTATTTTTGAACCAGCATAGCAAAAATAGAATTTACGCTACCAAAAACATACAGAATAATTTTTTTGAAAAATCTTGGTTTACCAGTGTAGGAATTGATGCTAAAGCCTCCTTAATAGATTCAAAGTTGTTTTTAGCTTCTCTAGTCTAGCTGAAAACTACATTCTTCTTTAACATGGGAGTCAAAGGTTGTAAAATATTTGCAACATCAAGTATAAACCTTCTCAAGAAGTTAATTCTACCTAAGAAAATCTGCAACCCTTTCTTATGATTGGGTAAAGGTAGTTCTAATATGGCTTTGACTCTCTCAGGATCAATAGTGGTCCCATGTTTTGACACTATGTGTCCAAGAAGCTTTCCTTCATGAACAACAAAGATACTCTTTTTCGGATTGAGAGATATACCATACTCCCTACACTTTTCAAATACTTGCTTTAGATGTGACAAATGTTCATCTTCATTTTTAGAATACAATGTTATATCATCCAGATAAACAAGCAAAAACTTCTAAATTAAACTCTGAAATGCCATATCTATGGCCCTTTGGAATGTGGTACCAACATTAGATAAACCAAAAAGAATTCTCTTGTAGGCCATAGTGCCCCACTTCGTTCTAAATGTTGTCTTATATTGGTCCTCTTCCTTAACTAAAATCTGGTTATAACTAGAATAACCATCAAGAAGAGAAAATCTCTTTAAACTGGCAACTACTTGAAAGATATGTTCCATGGAGGGAAATGGGTAATGGTCTTTTAAAGATGCTCTGTTAAGATCTCTAAAGTCTACACATAGTCTTATCTCACCATTTTTCTTTCTAACTGGAACAAGGTTAGAAACCCAGGAGGTATGTTTGATTGGAAATATAATACCTCCCTCAACAAAATTAGTTAGTTCTTTAATCACTAATGGCTCAAGCTTGGGGTTCAAAGGCCTTTGTTTTTTCCTTACAGGCTTAGCATCAGGTTCTAACTCAATAGTGTGTTGAGAAATTCTAGGATCAAAACCTTTCATGTCTAAATATTCCAATGCAAAAACATCATGAAACCCTTGGCACAAATCAATAAAAGCTTTCCTATCCTTCTATGATTAATTTTTTCTAATTTTAAGGAGCTTACCTTTAAATATTTTCAGTTCTTCATAATGTTCCTCTTTGACTTGAATGCTGATTTTTCTCTTCTTAAGTTGATCATCGATGTTGAAAATAGATTCCAATGTAACTAAACCCTTGTGTAACTTGTTTGTCTTTAGTTGTATGACCTGATCATCATACTGTTTTTTAAGCTTCTCTTGATTCACTATAGAAAATTGATCCTCTTCAAGTAGAAAGGCCAAAATCTGTCAAAAACTTGCCAGTGAACATTGTTATCAGGAATTGAAGGTCTGACTACAACTTTAACATACTGTTTTACCTTCTCCTTCTTTATATAATTGGGAATATCAAATTGTTCACCAATGGAAACAAGCCTATGTGCATGCTTATTTTGACTTCTAGAAATAGAAACCAAATTAAAAGCATTAAACTCTTCAATTGCATCCCAAACTTTATTTTCGTAAGATTTCAAAGTATCATTTTTAGCAACATTCAGGCCTCTTACCTAATTAATAATCATCTCATTATCTCCAAACACTCGCAAGCAACTGATATTCCTCTTTCTAGCCCATTCCAAGCCCTGAATTAAACCTTCATACTCAGTAGTATTGTTAGAACAGGAAAATGCAAAACGGAAAGCAGGATAGTATTTGTCACCTTGTGGGGAAACAAGCATTGCACCTCCACTAGCTCCATTTCTGCTCCTAGAACCATCAAAATATATTTTCCAAAGCTCATCTTGTTGTTATATCTATTGTTTTGCATCCTTTTCAAGGTTTGGAACAACTATTTTAGGTTCATGGAACATATATACCCCTAAACCAATCTCCTTTATGCTATCATTTGGATTATCAATTATGTTTTCTGTTGCCCACTCATTTAAGAGTATATCGGGTACACTTTCAGCTTGTAATTCTTGAGCAACAACAAGCTCACTATCATCTAGAATTACACAATTAGCATTTACAACACTAGGTACATATGGTTCAATATGATCCTTGGCAAGTACTTTAGATTTAATTGTCACTTTTGTTCCATACCTAGTTCTAAACAGCATATGGGACCAATATGAGGATAAATATCCTCCTATCTTGGCAGTAAAGTCTCTTGATAAGCACAATGCAAAGTATGGTGGTAAATCAATCACATATATGTCCCGAGGAATAGAAAAATTGGGATAGGAATGTAAGGTCAAACTTGCATCTTTGATAATACCTATAGTGTTAACAGTTGAACCATCAAGTTGTACTACTCCTTTCTCAAGTTGCTGATATTTAAGTTCTAACCTATCAGCAATCTGTTTTGGCATCACAGAGCTACTAGCTCCCGAGTCTACCATACAATTATGGACTAACTTATCTCCTATGATGAGAGACACATAGAAAGGAGGAGGTTTAATGTTCTTACCTAGATTTTTTTTATATCTTTAGATGAATTTACTTTAGGTATGTTTGTAAAAACAACCTTAGCTTGATTAATTGGAACATCACTAGCCACAGTCATATCAGACAAAGCAGATTGTAAAAGGTCCTTTTGACCTAGGATAGCTAATAAATCCCACATGGATATTTTCACATTCATCTTCTTCATATTATCAATGATATTAAAAGGTATAGTTGGATTTACCTTTTGATGGACCTTTGTAACAACCAGATCAACTTGCAAATGAGGTTGCTCCCTGGTAGCACCTTGTGTGTTTCTTTGCAAAATACGAGGCACTTGTGAAGTAGATGGTTCTGTAGCTGCTTCCTTTCCTTTATTAGTTGTTTGCTCAAGCTCAAAAGCTCTTTTCTTTGCTCTTGCATTTGCTGCAATAGGGGAATCATCTTTGTTAACTCCACAAAACTCTTCTCCCTGCCAATTTAATAGCGTAGCATCACTTGAAAGATGTTCTTCCTACTGTAATGCTCCATCATTGGGTACATTTTACTGTGAACTTGAAACATTTTGAACCATTAAAGCTTGATTAATAATTCCATTTGAACAAGTAGCCTGATTATGAGACTAGTTGCAAGGATAGCACCACTCATAGTTTTCTACAAGGTTGTTATGAACAAGAACAAGGTCTCTAGCTACACTAACTGGAGCAGGATTGTATGCCTAAAAAGGCCTTGGATTCACATTTTGTCTTGGACCTTGAGAATTTCCTTGGTAAAGTTGTCTATTACCTTAGTATTGTTGTTGTTGAATTGGTTGCCTATTCTGAAATTGTTGATTCTTGATGCTAACAAGCTCATTTCCAAATTCTGTAAGATATTTGTAATCTTCTATTGACTCTCCTTTATCTCATGTAGCTCATGTGATTGAATTAGAACTGAATTTTATTGTTTACTATCAGCTGGTAAAGTTGGAATAGCAGAAAAAGGAGTAAAAGGTGGGATTTGCAGAGGCATAGAAGGCTGAATTTCTGGGAAAATGGGCATAGGAGGTCTGGGTGCTATTTTTCTAGCTTGTATTTAGTTGTTTTTTTCCATAATTGTTGTTTCATAAGCATCAAGTAATGAAGTACCTCCCATAGACTGAATCATAACAAATATGTCACTATTTAAAGCCCTCAAATAGTATAAAAATACATATTCAAGGGAAGGCCTTACTGTAACAAGTATTCTATCCCATGTCATCTGAAACCTAAAGTTAAAATCAAACATTTTCTTCTAAGGAGCCCTCTTAATTGTTGCCAATTGTTCTACAAGCGACAAATGATCAAATTTATCTTGAAATTGCTTGTATAACTTGTCTCCAAAGTCATCCCACGTTGCAATAGAAGCCACAGGCAGACCTCTAAACCACTATAAATCTTTTCCTTTCAATGAAGCAACAAGTAATCTCACAACAACATTTTCTTATGTTATATGATGAACTCCACATAAATAAGCTACATCTCTAATATGCTCTATTGGAGTTTATTGATCTTCACCTATAAAGAAAGGTAGACTTTTTAAAGCAGTTGTAGGATTGTCATCAGGTTGGGCTAAATTTAATGGATTGCCTCCATTAAATGCCACAAAAGGCTGGTTTCTAGCCATAGGAGGTGGCTGAGGTGGATTAACTTGTACTATGATAATAGGTACAAAACTTGTTGAAGCAGTAGAGCTTGATGAAATTGTTGGTCTAAAATAGGGTGGAGTTGACTGAACTCTTTTTGAGGAAATATGATTTCTTTGAACAATCCTGTTATGCCTTGCATGACAACCCCATTTTATTTTATTTTGGAACAAAATGGGTCCCCCTTTTCTTTTGTTTTGGTCTTCTTTGGTTGTCTGGTTGGGTCTTAGGAGTTCTTTTTTTTTTCTCCTAAGTCTGTCTTTTGTTCTACCGGAGGCGGGTCCGGAACCAAATCTAGACATGAAACTATTTCAAGGTTTCTATTTTAGATATGGTTCTGACTACGACTTCGCCTTCTTTTCTTTCTCCTTTGTTTTGTTGGTTGTTTTTTACTAACACTTGGGTTGGTCTGTCCTATTTTTTTGTTGTTTCCTTGTGTTTTTTTTGTTTGCTCGTGTGGTATCAGAACCGGGGTTGGAACTCACATGGGAAGTTTCAAGTTTCCATATTTTGTTCCTGTCCCAACTCCGCTTCTGCTCTTTTTTTACTCGCTTTCTTTGTTGTTTGGGTCGGGTTTGGTGTTCGCTCTGGTCCTACTTCCCTTGTCCTGGTGTTGTTCTTTTCTTTTTGGGTTGCGACCAGAGTCGGACCTGGAATCAAACTTCAAACTTTGTGAAGTTCCATTTCAGTTTTGTCTTCGCCCTCGTCTGCATTCATTGTTTTCGGTCGGTCTTTTTGGTGGGACCGGATTCGGGGTTGGAAATGAAATATGGAACTTTGTTAGTTTCTCTATCTTGTTCTCGACCCAGCTCTACATCCGCCTTACCTTTTGATGTTTCGTGGACTTGAATTAACTATTTGTTCGCGTTGTTGGCTTCATTCCTGATCTACCGCATTTATGGCATTAAATGCAGCCTGTTGGCGCACGCAAAATATTGATTAAAGGTTTAACTATGCTAAAACTGCCCCATTGTTATTATTATGCGAATTGTTTAAGCAAATTAAGGCCAAGAAATTCTCAAGAGAATTGATTTGATCATGGGGGCGAATTGCGGAGCGAATCTTGGAAAATTTCTATTCAATCCTAAGGAGCATTTTGAGGTAGATTTCTTTTGTTTTTTCTTCTCCTGTTTTGTTCTTTCACTTGTGTCATTTTAGCGTATTCATAGGAGAGTTTATTCTATGAATTTGTTTGCTTGGTTGGTGTTTGTTTATGTTCTTTTTGTTTTTTTTCTTGTTTCTTTCTTTTTTGTTCCGTTTTGTTTCGTTGGGTTTGTTTTTTTTCGTTTGTCATTTTTGCTTTGTTGTTTGTTCTATTGTCACTTTCGTGACAGGTCCGTTTTGTCATCCTTTGGTTTTGACTAGGGTTTCAATTTTGAGGGATTTCCTTGCTTGGGTAACGAATTTCATTTTTGGGACCCTGTTTTGGTTTTCTCGCATCAGTTTTGGGTTATTCGTACGAATTTTCTATTGTGCCCTAGTCTTTGGAAATGATGTATCAAGTGAATTAGGGTTTTGCAATATAACCCTTTTTAATGGTTTTAATGACTTTTGTACAGAGGAATTGTTGGAGGGTTAAGTTGAGCTATTTCTAGTTTTCGTTGGGGCCCATATGACTTAGGGTTTAGGGTTCATGTGACCGCCTTGTTTTGAATACTCTTCATTTGTTGGAATTATTCTAATCCTATTCATTATTATGATGACTATCTTTACTCTAGCCAGAAGTGGATCTGGGGAGGAAGTTGAACTTGGTAGCTAGCTAACTTTTGTTTATGGTCCAATTCTCGTTCTTGTCCCACCTCTGACCATGTTTTGGTTTTGTTCCCATTTCGGTCCCGCTTCCAACCATGTTTATGTTCCCATTCCCATCTCACCTCTAACCATGTTTTGGTTTTGTTCTAGTTCTGATCTTGGCCTTGCCACATGTAGGAAACATTGTATATGCCTAATACTTCCACAGTTCCACCTCCGATAAAGGCAAATTTTGACCAAGTAAATGTTTTCTTAGGAGGATGGAGCAGTGATTATATGATTGGCTAATTTAAATGTTGTGTTCATCTAATACAAGGAATTGTTGCAACTATTAGGAGATGTTGTGAGCATCAAATGAGGCCTCTCAAAGGATCTAGCCAGGTGAAACTTCATAGCAAGGAGTTAGGCAAAGAAGATCAAAGTGGAACAACTCCCATATACCTTGAGATGTAAGCATAGGGAGGCCATCCTCACAGCTAGCAAAATTGACTCTGACTGGACTGATATTACTGACACCAATTTGGGTCCTTTTATCTATGAAGAATTGCATGAGGATACATTCACTGAGGACCAAATCATAGGAAGGACAGAAAGGATTGTTCAGTCAGGACTGGCACATGTTGAACTCTTTCTCCTACTTGTCCAATGTCCAGAGTTGATTCTTGCAGCAGATGGAGCATATAATCCTGCTACTAGGCAGTGTGTGGATGTAAAGGGTAATGCCATTATTGACTTCATACCTCAAATGATCAAATTCCTATTTCATACACCTCATCCCAAGAATCCTAAGAAATTGAATGAAGCGGAGGCTTTAAAGCTTTACAGTGATAATAAGGAGAGGAATAGGTTTCACATGAATAAGACTTGGATGAGGGTAGAGAAAAAGTATTTGATCAAGCTTCCAGACCAGCCTAAGAGGGCAGACTTTAGTAAAGAAATTGGAGATATAATCATGTTCCTCTCTAGGGTGTTTGGTAAAAGGGATGCTTCACTATTTAAAGAATGGATGTTTCCTTTCATTCAAACTATTTTGGATGGGAGGCAACAATTTGACTGGTCTATGATAGTATCGGACAACATTCACAATCAGATGATAAAAGTGAGAGAAAACAAGTGTTTCTTTATGACCTCCTATGTAGTTTATGTAGCTGCCTGTGTGGGGGATTTTACTAGACTTCAAACAGTAAGCATATTGGGGGAAGCCCAAGGACAGAAGAAAGTGTGGGAGTATTATAATCAACTCACCTTGCAAGCATTAGAACAAAATTATAGAAGGGTTAATGATGGCTTTCTTTATGTCATTATCAACAAACTTAATGGTGATGGTGGGTATAGGCTTAGCAGGGAGGCAATGGCTTTTGTGAATGAATGGGGTTATTGGTTTATCCAGTAACCCACATTCACCTATTTCAGGTTAGCAGGCTTTGATGGTCATCTCCATTTGCTACCTAGATGTTGTGGTGATAAGATCATTTTAATGGAGTTTATTTATCAAGCCTTGGCTATCAATCTCCAATTTAGCAACAAGCACAAGACTGGGTGCCATAAGTTTCCAATGCAGCTAGGGGCCTTTTGCTATCCACACATTTAGGAAGCTAAGACTGTTTGTGATGAATTAGTTTATTTGAAGTTGGGCCTATACACAGACAGGAAATGCTATGACCCCAAAAACAAGATGAGGGCTTTGCTCCCCAGTGTCTTTGAGAAGCACTTTAATCTGTTGGAGGATTTTTGGGAGGACTTGCAAGATGAATATGATCTTAAGAAGAGAAATTATGAAAGGATACCTATTGATCCGGTGGACATTTTTTAGTGAAAATTGAAGTGTCTCATTTTTCTCCAAAATCTACACCATCAAAAAGAGATCAGCGTCCTGATTCCAACGCAACTCGAACGGAGCAAAAAGGAGTCTGTTTGTGCAAGTTATGGCCAGTCAAACCTTTGGTCAAACTAGGATCAGAGGGCGTCCAGCAAGCAAAAAAATGGCATCGTCAAAAGTTGTCAAAGTTGGCGTCATCGCGAAGAGCTCGTCGAGACGATTTCGACGGTGTTCATTTCATCGAAATCCGACATCGTATGCTCAAGATACAGCTGGTCAAATTTTGTGCAAAGAATGTTGACTTTTGACCATACAGAATGTTGACGTCATCATTCCGTACTATACGGACAGAAAATGGACCCATCAGAATCTGACACGTGGCATGCACGGACCAATCACAGAGTGACACTTGTCCTTTCTGTATATACAGTCAGCGCACGTGTGGTAGTATAGTTGTCATCCTCGTCAGCATCCACATCATTACACAGTCATCATACACGTCATCGTCTAGTTAGCATCTGAGTCATTGCACAGTTAGCGTCCACGTCATCACACAGTTGGATCCCAGTCAGCATTTGGTCAACTTTGTCAGTGATGACGTGTTTTCATCGGCCAATCAATTGATGACACATGGCTCTTGTTCGTTCCTTCATTGGCGTCGGCGTTTGTTATTTTGTTGAGTAAAAAGTGTTAGTGGCCGACATAGGACTCGAACTCCCAACCACCCGCTAGTGAAATCACCGGGCAACCATTCCACCAACCCGTCGGCTGTTACCCGAGTAAGGTGGCGTTTGATTTTGTTGTTAAATAAATGGCAAATGGCTATTAAAAGCCAGCGGCGGGGGTTGAACCCCCAACCGCTGGCTTCACAAAACGGAAAGCCACCGCTAAGCCAACAAACGGCTTTACAATGCATATAGGTATCGGTTATTTTTCTTAACTATTTGAAAGCTGAATACCTTTAAAATAAAACAAACTCCCTAATTTAAAAAAAAATAAACAAACACTAATCTTTTTAAAGATTAAATTGAAAAACCTCCAAAACAACAAAGCCTGAGAATGAATATTTGGAAGGGTTTAAATTAATTTAGGGAGATTTTTAAAGATTATTATGAAAATAATGGAGGTTATTTTAAAGATTTTTATGTAAATTAAGGGAGATTTGAAGATATTTTTGGAGAGATAAGGAATATTTTGTAAATCAATTGGTTAGTAACCAATTTGAGAAAATTTTATGTATTTAAAGGGGTGTGAGGTGAGAGTGGAGTTAAGTTTTTTTCCAGGTGATGAAGTCTTGAAGCTGAGGTGACATGAAAGAGAGGTCTTGTGGAGATTCTTTGAGTCATTCTTGCACGTCAGAGCGATGTTATGCTGTCGAAGTGCTTGGAGAATGAATTGTGGTGCTTTGTAACTGATTTTTGGAGTTAATCAGATCGGTCTCTCTATTGGAGTGGACCCGGAGACGTAGTCACGTTTGTGACGAACTCTGTTATCAAACGTTGTTTGCACTTCTCTTCTTCTCTCTCGTTTTCTCTTAGTTTGTTAATTCCTTCATTTTGTTATTTCCTTAAGTTAATTTTGATTTAATTAACTTGGAATAATCATTGTAAAAATTAAGCATTCATTTCAGCAATATAGTCTAGATCCTATACAGATCACCTATCCCACTCATGATTGAGTTTGGGATAAAATAAGACATTCCCGACACACTATCCGATGATGGGATAGTTTTGGATACCGGGTATGATGCAAACAATATTGGAACTAAGGATCTTGATCCAATAGATTGGAATGAGGATGAGACAATTGACATAATGTAGATTGCAAGACCAATGCTTGATAGGAGTATTCAATGGGTGAGTTTGAGAGCTATTCAAACTAAGGCTACATCATCTAAGAATAGGAAGGCTGCAGGTACCACCCAAGGATATAAAAGGGAAAAGAGAAGGATGGCACCTAAAGAACCTTTAGAGTTTATGCCTTCTAGTGCACAAGAAGAGGAGGTGGTTCCTCAAAACCTTCCAGAGGTACAGGAAGATGAAACAACTGTAGAGGTGGGTACTTATGCATCTGCTAAAGGGGAGGCCTCTACTCAGCCCTCTGAGGCACAAGAATTAGGCCAAGAATTACCAAAGGGAGCTCTCCATAGTGAAGTAGAAGTTTTAAAGAAAATGGAGGGTCAAATTGAGATACATAATATTGAAACAGATTCAAAAAATACTGCATCTGATAAAGAGCATCCAACATTAACATCTTTTGATATGACAGATGATGCAGGGACTAAGCACGTATTGACTGAGCAAGATCAATGGAAACTCTTTAAGGAGGCGAAAAGAGAAACTGATGCTAAGGCACAAGTTGAGGCATCAGCTAAGCAACAGGAAGAGGATGCTAAGGCACAAGCTAAGGCATTAGCTAAGCAACAAGAGGACGATTCCAATGCACTATCTAAATTGGTAGCCAAGCAGAAGGAGTTGGAAGATAAGGTCAAAGCTGATGAATTGGCTCAACAGCAATAACAAAAGGAGTAGGAGCTCAAAATTCAAGAAGAAAGGGATAAGTTGATAATACAGTAGAAAATCCATGACCTTGAGGAGGAAAAGGCTCAACAAAGAAGAGAAAAAGAAGCTATTGAAGCTAAGCTCAAAGAACAAGACAAAGCTTATAGGAAAAAGGAAGAGCAATAACATTTCAAAAGGGAAAAGGAGGTTGTTGAGATTGTTGAACATGCGAAGAATTCCAAGGATGCATGGGACTATGTTGAAGAGCTGAAGAAGCAACGGGATCAAATGTTGGAAAATAAGAAAGAGGGAGACGAATGCTTAAAGAAGGGGTTGGAGGCTAAGAGGCTGCAAGATCAAAAGGATAAAGAGGAAGCAGAAAGGTTAGCACAAGAAAAGGAGCAAGGTGATCAACAAAATGTGCAGGAGGTTGATTCTCAACCAAGGCTTACATTGTTGCAACCCCTGTCTTCCACTACTATTGCTTCTTCTTCATCCCAAGCAACCACTACTCCTATTGCTCCTACTTGGCTAAAACTGGACTTAGATAAAAAAAAACAAGTTGTTTAACCACAGCCGTTGAATTTGGAAAAAATGATGAAAGAAATTAGGAAAGAGAAACCTAAGAAGAAGGCTCGGGTTCTTCACTCCACTAGGCTCACTGATGTTGGAGATATCATTGTTGAATGTGCCATACATGTAATGGAGAAGAGTCGTAATGACATGCAAATCACTGATTATCAGTTGGAGGCAGTAAATTTGGGATAGCCTACAAGAAACCAACAAATGAGTTTGATTGATATTGTGGCCTCTTCAACAAAAACCCGGATGATCAAGGATAAGCAAAGGAAGGATGAGCTTAAGGCTCAATTGGATCAACTCCATGGTTTCTTGAAAGATGTTTCTAGTCCCATTTCTCAACAAGCTACTCTTCTTGAATCCCTGATTTTGTTAACAAAAAGAGAAGCAGATGATTTGATTCAAATGAAAGGAAAAGTAGGGATGATGGATAAGTGGTTATATAAGCTCAACCAAGAGGTTGATGATGTTCTTGTTGAAGGCTCTAAGATTCATAAAGTTGCTCTTGAATTAGCAGAAGATCTAGACCACCAATCTAAGGATTTGGACAAGCAAGATGATGAATATAAGGAATATGTTAAAAGGCTTGGAGATATCAGCAAGGTGCCCAAATCTAGCATGATAGAATATTCAATTCTTGAGCAAGGTAATGAATATTTTGTGAAGAAAATTGTGAGCATCATAGGGTATAAGTCAAGAGCTATGCATGGACATCAAGAAGAAGTTCGAGAAATGAGTAAGGACTTGAATCAACAGATGATTGAGTTAGAGGAGGTTGTGGCCATTTTGATCAACTTAGATTCCTCCAATAAAGAAGGCCAGTCATTGGATAAACTAAGGGAGAGATGGAGTAGAGTTGAGGAGATTATGCAAAAAGGAGATGATGGGGAGAATTTATTGTTGGATCAATTTATGGATATCTGGGAGGAGGTAAGAATTGCTAGAAAAGATCTAATCAAGTTAAAGGAAATGCAAAAGTTGGTTTCTACAGAATTTGAAAGAATCAAATTTGAAGGTGACTAGTTGGATGGCCCAGATTTGGGTACTCTTCAACAAATATTCTCCAGTTATGACGAGTACATCCTTGAGCATTCAGTGAAAAAGTGACTGACTCTTTGCATCATACTCCATCTGCTCTTCTCCTCTTTTTGTGGATTTTGACATAAGTTCAACTTTGAGTCTGATTTGTGGGTTTCATTTTCTTCTTGGGGTATCAGATTTCCTTTTTTGTACAACGGAGTGATCAGCCTTGAAAACAGGGGTTCTTGAGTCTACTTTTGCGCTCGGTTTCATCTCCATGAATTGTGGATCTCAATTGATAATTGAGAAATTCATGCATATGGCACCCTATATGTATTTTTAGAATCTACTTTGTAAAGGTCAGCTAATTGAAGAAAGATCAGCCACCTGAGGATATAAGATAGAAACTAGATCTAGGATTTCAATGTTTTAGAAAGATACTTTAAAAAGTTCAGTAAAAGGCTTGATTATTTTATAATTTTCATACGTTTTCATGTCATGATTTTCAAAGTTTGGATCCATTTTGATAAGGTTAATGGTACTTGATCAATCCATACAGTTGTGCTTAATTGTTCCTTATTTGATGAAAGTTAATAGAAGGAACTGGATTCAAGATCATATCATTGGATTATCTATGAATTAAATTGTTATGGTATTCATTTGATTTGTGTTTTTGATGATGAGTGAATGATTTGTTTGAAATAAGTTTAGTGAATGTTGATGATATATTAATTAGCATTATGGATGTATGCAGTAGCGTAGTTTATTTTATGGATTGTATGTTTTTGTAGTTGTGGTTAGGTAGAATGAACACTCATTGTTGATCTGCATGTCTGGATACATAAGGATTTTATTCATGTTTCTTTGATTTAAAGCTTTGTTTCATCTTTTTCTTTTATTTAAAACCCCCCCAAACATAGACTACCTAATGTTATGCATTCTTGTTATTTGTTACCAGCAAAGGCCCCTTGAACATTATGGTTATATCAACCACTAAGTGAAATTAGCATAATCGAGAACCGATTACCAGGACCTTGGGAGTTAGATCTCCATGTGTTATCTTTCTCTTTCAAGAGAAATAGAATAGTAATATTTTGTCTAATGTTGTTGTGCGATTTTGAAAATCATCAGATCTGGCGCTAGGAGTGCTTAAAGAAAAAGTTGGCTCGCATTGGGTCATTCTCACTAGATAGGTACGAGAGAGTTCTTAGATCTTCTCAAAATCCTAAATTATTTGTTGAACTCCAAACTCTTGTTGGGCATAGGCCCCGGGCTCAGAGTCTTGATCCAACCTTTATCACCACCGCTCACTCCACTTGGGTTTCCACCAAACCCACCTACACCACCTCATCGGCCACTTTCACCCATTCCACAACCTTGCTCAACCTGTATCACCACCAAGACCTATGGCTTACTTCATTAATAACCCTTCACCATTAGGGACTATCCCTGAAGGTATACACGATCTCCCAAAGAATTCAGAGAGGTTTTGTCCTATGTACATGCATGGGGAGTCAAGAAGTGTTGAGGAGCACATACAAGCATTTAAAGATGCTTGTACCCATGCTCAAGTGGCTCATCAGGACGTTGTGTGCAGATTGTTCCCCTATTCATTGGGAGACATGGCATACAATTAGTACCTAAACTTACCCCAAGGGTCGGTTTTAAGTTGGACGAATTTAGAGAATGCCTTTATCAATCAGTTCAGGGTTTATGTAGATCCTGTTATCCTTTACCACTAGTTTTCCACTATAAGGAAAGAATGCCATGAACCGTTGCCTCTATTCAACACTAGGCTCCAGAGGATGTACCAAAGGTTGCAAGATCCTTACTCGGTGGCTGAGAAAATTGCCATTTTGGCATACTTAAGGTATGTGGACCCTTTGATTGGCTTGTTCTTGAAAAGGACATATCATGCTAATGAAACTAACTCTTTGGCTAAGGTATATCATCTCGCCATTCAGTTGCAACAGCAGATCAATCTGCAAAGTGGGAGTCTAGGAGGAGTTCTCCCTCCTATAGGATACCAAATGTCTATTCCACCCCCTCTATTCAATATGGTCCCAGGGATGTTCTATTCCCAATACGGACCCATGTCTAAATTCCAAGGTTCACCTCCCTTTCCATTTTTTAATAATGGTCCCCAAGATTCCTCTCAGCAAAATCAAAATTACCAAAATCAAGTTGGAGGATCAAGTTCAGTTAATCAATCTTTTGTTGTGAAGAATGTAGAAAGTGAAAAGACTCTCCAACTAACCAATGAGATGGAGACTCTCAAAAAAACATTGTATCAGATGTCTAACGACATGGCTCAACTCAGAAAAAATCCCCTTCAGAACCAAAACCAAGGTTTTCAAAATCAGGGAGGATGTTCTAATCAAGGTGGTTATCCTAACCAAAATCCTAGTCAGAATTATAATACCAACCAAAACACCAATAGGAATTTCCATAACCAAAAATCCTCTAATCAAAACTATCAAAATCATAATAGAGGATGCAATCAAAGGCCTAGCAACAATAGGCCATGGAATACTAGACCCAATAACGGAGGAGTTTCCCACAATTATCAAGTGGTAGATGAGAAGTCACACACTGCTAATGTGACAGACCTCAACCTTATGACTAATTGGTGTAGACTACATGATATTGTGGTCCATTCTAAGGTAAATTTCCTAGAGATGGAAAAAAATGGTTAAGATAGCCCAAGTTGATGCTCCATTCCAGGGTGCATCCAACAAATCCGGTGGATCAACGGATACTACCATGGCATATGATATCCTTGAGGAAGAACTTCCATTTCCCAACCATGAGGAAAATGAAGCAGTAGAAGATGTGTATGATGCCCAAGCCTTCCAAACCAAGGGGGGTCATTTCCTTAGAAATCATAACTGAGGTCTATTCACGACCTTTTCCCCTCCTAATAACATGGTCCCGCCAAATCAAAATGTTGATAATAATCCACCACCACCAAAGGGACCATCAAATTTTCAATTCCTAAATATCAGGTTAGGAATGATTCAGAATTTGATTTCATTACAGAGATACAGAGGCAGAAGACTTCAATGTCTTTCTTTGATATTTTTAAATGGTGTTTGGCTCAAAAGGAAATCTTGTTGAAAGCCTTGGGGGAAGCAGATAGGTCTAAAGGAAGAGAAAAGGAAACTCCTACTAATGAGATGGATGCAGCTCTCTACAAAGGTAAGACTGGTACTCCACCTTTCTTGCTAAGTTTGAGAATTTTTGGAAAGAATTTACATAACTGTCTGTTGGATTCTGGGGCGTCGGGGAATGTCATGCCATTTTCCATTTGTAGGAAGTTAGGTCTGAGCCCACTCCAGAAAAATAAAAAGGTTATCCAGTTAGATAAAATAGAGGTTAATGTGGTAGGAGAGCTTAAAAATATCCATGTACAGATTGGATCCAATCCAAGGATCCAAACTTATGTGGATGTCCAAGTCGCAGATATCCCAGAAACCTATGGTATGATCTTGAGTAGAGACCTGATGAAAAGTCTAGGTGGATATTTGTCTTTGGATTTCTCACACATGTGGCTACCCTGGAAAGGAATAACAAGCCAGATCAGAATTGAGATTGAGCCTAGGCTCAAACATATGATCACTGAATATGATTCCCCTAATGATGTAGCCTATTTTGAAACTGAGATAGGAGTTTACAATCAGGAGGAAATCATGACCTTTTCAGTACTTCATTCTAATGACTCACCCCTTTCACAGCAAAATGACCCAATGATTACAATTAAATAACAAGTCCTAACAAGGAAATTACAATAGGATAGGCTGGTACTAGGAGAGGAGGTCGATATGTGGAGTCTCCTACTTCCTAACTGGTGTAGGGTGCATTACCAGAATCATTCTAAGTTAACTTGCCAACCCTATGTAGATATTTTAAAACATGTCTCAAGGCTAGAAGAAACTTGTGAATGTCAACCCCAAGCCCCTACTAATGAATTTCTATTTCAAGCTAAGGATGCAACCATCCTTACGAGAGTCGGCTCTGCTCAGAGAGAATCATCTTCTCAACTTGAGCAGACTCAGGTAATATGTTCTGAATTATCACTTGAGACTAAAGAATCTTAGTCTTTTCCAATTACACTTACCCTGGAAACACTTCCAATTCCTAGGGTATTGGTGACAAAAGTACTAAGTCATGACCTAGCTCAAGGGGAGATTCAGGAATCACTTCCTAAACATATTTTCAATTCAGGAGAATCTTCTAATGAACTATGCCCCTAGTTAATTTCAAGTATTGATGATCAACACCAGTCTAAGCTGCCATATACTTCTGCCAAGCAAAAGACTGTAGGCCAGAAAAAGAAAGAGATCCCAGCCCCAGATCAATTATGGATCTTGAAATTTGATGGCTCCAAGTCCAAATCAGGAAGTGGAGTAGGGGTGGAATTAACCAATCCAAAGGGGAAGACTTACTTTACTTCCTATAAGCTACAATTTGGTTGCGCAAACAATGTGGCAGAGTAGGAAGCACTTTCTAGGGGCTTAATGTTTGCTCATCATAAGAAGGTCACATCTCTTATGGTGATGGGGGAATCTTAATTTATTATCAAACAAGTTCACAACCAATATACCTGCCATAATAAAAGATTAGTTGCTTACAAAAATAGGGTTTGGAATCTGATCGAGGACTTTGATGCTTTCAGAATTACTTTGATTCCTAGGGAACAAAATCATATTGCAGATGCTTTGGCAATTATTGCTAGTACTTTAGAGCCTATGCAAGACGCCAAACTAAAAATATTTTTAGTTGAGCTAGTTTCAATCCCAACAGTCCCTAATAATGTTCGAAACTTTCAAGTCTTCAGTGACGACCAACACATACTTTCCTTTTTGGCAAGTTTAGATGTCTTTGAAGGGCAGTTCATAGATGAATCGGATAGAGATCAGGGAGAATGGGACCCTGAAGGTTGTGATACGGAAGGAGTAATGAACCTAAAGAGTAACAGCATCCCCAAGGGGATGGTAGCCTTAGAAAGGATATTTGATTTTGATCCTCGAGCTTGGGAGAGAGTGCCAACACAAAGTGAAGGAGGGAAGTATGAATCCATTAATCTAGTTGATTCGAGCCCCGAAAGAAATGTACTTATAGGCAAGACCTACCTTGAGGAGATCATAAATGAAATAATTAAGGTGTTAAAAGAATATACTACAGCAATTTCCTAGAGTTAGGAAGATTTGAAGACTTTTGACACCTCTGTGATCACACACACAATACCATTGAAGCCAGAAGCCAAGCCCTTTCATCAAAAGTAGTGCTCGATCAATTCTTTAATCGAGCCTTTAATACAGAAGGAAGTGCAAAAGCTTTTATCAGCAAGAATCATCTTCCCGGTAAGGCACTCCATGTGGGTTGCCAATCTAGTTCCCATACGTAAGAAATGTGGGGAGATGGGGAGATCAAGTTGTGTGTTGATTTTAGGAATCTGAACAAGGCCTTAGAGAAGGATAACTATCCAATTCCTTCTCTTGATGAGGTATTACAAACTGTTAATGGATCCCAGATGATGTCATTCTTAGATGGCTATTCTGGGTATAACCAAGTGCTTGTCAGTCATGAGGATAGGATGAAGACTGCCTTCACTACAAAGTGGGGGACATTTTCCTATAGACGCATGTTGTTTGGCCTCATTAACGCTGGAGCTACCTTTTAGTGCACAATGGATGTGGCTTTTGAGGATTTGATAGGTAAGTGTATTATTATATATGTAGATGACTTGACAATATTTTCCAAAAAGAGAAAGGATCATGTTGTTGATTTAGCAAAGGTCCTTAAAAGATGTATCAGCTATGGAGTATCTCTAAATCCCAAGAAGTGTGTCTTTGGATTTTTTGAAGGGAAACTTCTAGGGCATGTGATATCAGAAAAGGGAATATGCAAAGATCTCGACAAAGTTGAGGCTATTTTGAAATTGACGATGCCAGGCAGTAAAAAGGAGATGAGGTCCTTCTTTGGGAGGATTAATTTCATAAGGAAGTTCATAACAAGGTTTGTAGAAATTGTCAAACCCCTCAATGAGATGATGAAGAAAGATGCTAAAATTGAATGGAGCAATGAGGCTAAATATGCATTTTCACAGATTAAGCAATCAATATATGAGGCACCAGTCTTGACCAACCCAGATTACCTAAAGCCCTTTTATATTTATTCATTTGCATCTGATCATTCATGTGCATCAGTCCTAACACAACGCAGAGGTGAAGGAGATGAAAGACCAATTGCCTTCATGAGCTCTCCATTCAAGAATGCAGAAGTCAAGTACCCACCCTTGGAAAAATAAGTCTTTGCATTGGTACGAGCAGTAAAAAAGTTCAGGCATTACATTTTGAGAAGCCAAGTTATTGCTATAGTGCCTGATCTAGTGATTAAGTCTCTCCTTATGTAAAGTGAATTGAGGAAAAGAAGAGGAAAATGGATGGCTATCCTACAAGAGTATAATTTAGAGATCCATCCAATGAAACTTGTCTGAGGACAAGGTTTATCAAAGGCCATGGCTGATGTTGACAAGAATATTACCTGTTAGCAATATAATGTGCACTCATTTACCAAGGACCCGTGGTATACTGACTTGATCTTCTTCCTTCTCAATAATACATGCCCAGAAGGGATGAATGCTACCCAGAGAAGGGCACTCAGGATGAAGAGTGCTCATTACATGATCAAAGGAGGGGCTCTATATAGAAGAAATTATGAGGGGGTGTACCTATGATGTCTAGATTAGCAAGAAGCTATGCATGCCATGGCTGAATTCCATGGTAGGCATGGCACATGACACAGGTCAGAAAATTCCTTGGTTCATCAAATCCTTAGGTCAGGATATTATTGGCCCCATGTGTTCAGGGATGCACATCAACACGTCAGGACATGTCATACATGTCAGACTTTTGCATCAAAGGAGCATAATCCAGCAATGCCTCTACAACCAGTATATGAGGTAAGACCATTTACCCAATGGGCACTAGATTTTGTTGGGGTAATTAATCCTAATTATTCTGTAAGACACAAATTCATCCTAACTACTACAAACTATTGCACCCGTTGGACTAAGGCTCAACCATGCAAGAATGACACCACTGATGTGGTTATCAAATTTCTTACTGAAAATATTGTTATCGGGTTTGGAGTGTCGTTCACCCTGGTATGTGACAATGGCCCTGCCTTTTCATCTGCTAAATTTATACAATGGGCTTATGAACATAAAATTATCTTGAAATATTCCTCTAACTATTATCCTCATGGAAATGGTGTAGCGAAATCTACTAACAAGAATCTGTTAGAAGTGATAAAGAAGTTACTTGAAAGTAATCCTAGAGACTGGCATACCCAGTTAAGATTTTCCTTATGGGCAGACTGAACCCACATTAAGGTTGCTCTAGGAAGTTTCCCTTTTAAATTGGTCTATGGCCAAGATCCGGTTTTCCCCATACACTTACAGATACCTATTCATAAGTTCATTTAGGAGTTTTATACTAGAGATGACCAAATTGAGGTAAGACTAAATAACATTTTAAACATGGAAGAATAGAGAGATGCTACTCTACAACAATTTTTCAAGCATCAATCTATTGTCAAACATTAGTTTGACAAAAGAGCTAAGATTAAGGCATTCAAAATCTCAGACCTGGTGTTGCTATGGGACAAGGCTAAGGAGAAAAAGGGTGATCATCAAAAATTTGATAGACTCTTGCTAGGTCCATATCAAGTAGTCGAGATCTTGGGTGAGAACACTTTTCATTTGAGCACCTTGATGGGAGAACATGTTCCATTGCTAGTCAATGGGAAGTTTCTCAAGAATTACTTCAGCTCGTAAAGGTTTGAGTTTCTGAATTGATTGTATATATGTATTTTGTGTAATTATTAGTTCTTTGCTTCCTTTATGTTGTTTGTTTGTTATTTCTTTCTTTCTTTTTGTTTTTGTTGTTGTTTTGTGTCTATTTTCATCTTCTTTGGGGATTCTCTTTTCTTTCATCTTAAAACATTAGGGTTTTTATTCAAAGAATGTTGTGGACACTAGGAGAGAAATTGGTTTAGGCATTTTTGGGCATATGTGTCGAAAGATTTTGTTCTAAAGCTCATGCCTTATGGTCATTTTAGCATGAATCTGAAGGTTATTATGAGTAAGGTATATTGTAGATAACCTCCTGAACTATCATTGAAATTTGTCACAAAATAGATAAAACATCCGACTATAAAGTGCTTATTCATCTTAGGTGATTATATTTTCGATTCAAATGAAAAATCTGTTTCCCCAAAACTGTCATGGGATCCACTATAGTTTTCAACCCACATCTCAAACTATTAAATTTTTTGTATTAAGGAGGTTTTTGAAAAGAATTTTCACAAGTAAGGCCTATAAAAGAAATAAGAAAAAAAAAAGAAGCACTTAGATAAAAGGAAAACTCAATAGAAAATGGGTGATTCAAGTATCTCTATCAGGGCTATGGACCCCTGACTGGTAGTAGAGAAATGCTTTGAGAGAACTAGAGGTATCTTCGTTGAGGCTATGGACGCCTAACTGGCAGTGGAGCAATACCTAGGATTTCATTGCATGACAGTTGAAGGACTCAACCCATGTAGCTTGGATCGTAGATATAGTTTTTTAGGTGTGGAGAAAGCTCAAATAAAGAAGGATGCTCCATAAGCATGCACACACTCAGATTCAAGCAATAGTTTATGTTGGTTCTACATCTAAGATTCCAGCTCAACTTTACTTAAATATTTTGATCACACTTAAGTTAACATGTCTCATGAATTATAAGCTTTGGGGTGATTGAATCCTTCAATATCTTAAAAATGAGTAAACCATTTTTCCTAGCCAAGTCGCCATTTGTTATGCCTTGCATAACCACCCCATTTTATTTTATTTTGGAACAAAATGGGTCCCCCTTTTCTTTTGTTTTGGTTGTCTTTGGTTGTCTGGTTGGGTCTTAGGAGTTCTTTGTTTTCGCTCCTGAGTCTGTCTTTTGTTCTGTCGGAGGCGGGTCCGGAACCAAATCTAGACATGGAACTATTTCAAGGTTTCTAGTTTGGATATGGTTCCAACTTCAACTCCACCTTCTTCTTTTCTTTCTCCTTTATTTTGTTGGTTGTTTTTTACTAAGACTTGGGTTGGTTTTTCCTCCTATTTGTTGGTTGTTTCCTTGTGTTTTGTTTTATTGCTCATGCGGGATCGAAACCGGGGTTGGAACTCACATGGGAAGTTTCAACTTTCCATATTTTGCTCCCGTCCCGACTCCGCTTCCACTCTTTTTCTTTCTCGCTTTCTTTGTTGTTTGGGTCAGATCTAGTGTTCGCTCTAGTCCCGCTTCCCTTGTTCTGGTGTTGTTCTTTGCTTTTTGAGTCGAGACCAGAGCCAGACCTGGAATCGAACTTCAAACTTTGTGAAGTTCCATTTCGTGTTTGTCTCTGCCCCTATCTTCGTTCATTGTTTTCGATCAATCTTTTTGGTAGGACCGAATCTGCGGTTGGAAATGAAATATGGAACTTTGTTAGTTTCTCTATCTTGTTCTCGCCCTGGCTCCACATCCGCCTTACCTTTTGATGTTTCGTGGACTTGACTTAACTATTTGTTCACGTTGTTGGCTCCATCCCCGATCTACCACATTTATGGCATTAAATGTAGCTTGTTGGCATGCACAAATTATTGATTAAAGGTTTAACTATGCTTAAATTGCCTCATTGTTATTATTATGCGAATTGTTTAAGAAAATTAAGGCCAGGAAAGTCTCGAGAGAATTGATTTGATCGCGGGGTCGAATTGCAGAGTGAATCTTGGCAAATTTTTGTTTAATCCTAAGGAGTGTTTTGAGGTAGAATTCTTTTGTTTTTTTTCTCCTGTTTTGTTCTTTCGCTTGTGTCACTTTAGCCTATTTGTAGGAGCGTTTATTCTATCAATTTGTTTGCTTGGTTGGTGTTTGTTTATGTTATTTTTGTTTTGTTATCTTGTTTCTTTCTTTTTTGTTTCATTTCGTTTCGTTGGGTTTTTTTTTTCGTTTGTCATTATTGCTTTATTGTTTGTTCTGTTGTCGCTTTCGTGACAGGTCCGTTTTGTCATCCTCTAGTTTTGACTAGGGTTTCAATTTTGAGGGGTTTCCTTGTTTGGGTAATGAATTTCATTTTTGGGACCCTGTTCTGGTTTTCTCACATCAGTTTTGGGTTATTTGTATGAATTTTCCATGGTGCCCTAGTTTTTGCAAATGATATATTGAGCAAATTAGGGTTTTGCAATATAACCCTTTTTCATGGTTTTAATGACTTTTGTATGGAGGAATTGTTGGAGGGTTAAGCTGAGCTATTTCTAGTTTCCGTTGGGGCCCATATGACCTAGGGTTTAGGGTTCATGTGACCACCTTGTTTTGAATACTCTTCATTTTTTGGAATTATTCCAATCCCATTCATTACTATGATAACTATCTTTACTCTAGCCGGAAGTGGATCCGGGGAGGAAGTTGAACTTGGTAGCTAACTTTTGTTTCTGGTCCAATTCTCATTCCCGTCCCGCCTCTGACCATGTTTTGGTTTTGTTCCCGTTTTGGTCCCGCTTCTGACCATGTTTCAGTTCCCATTCTTGTCCTACCTCTAACCATGTTTTGGTTTTGTTCCAATTCTGATCTTGGCCCCGCCACATGTAGGAAACATTTTCTATGCCTAATACTTCTACGGTTCCACCTCTGATAAAGGCATAGTTTGACCAAGTAAATGTTATCTTAGGAGGATGGAGCAATGATTATATGATTGACTAATTTAGATGCTTTGTTCATCTAATACAGGGAATTGTTGCAGGTATTAAGAGATGTTGCGAGCATCGAATGAGGCCTCTCAAAGGAGCCATCCATGTGAAACTTCATGGCAAGGAGTTAGGCCAAAGA
The DNA here is from genome assembly GCA_007258455.2 of Sequoia sempervirens. Taxonomy (NCBI): domain Eukaryota; kingdom Viridiplantae; phylum Streptophyta; class Pinopsida; order Cupressales; family Cupressaceae; genus Sequoia; species Sequoia sempervirens. The sequence continues at coordinate 811,506,181 of VDFB02270651.1, read as the reverse complement.
AGATCAAAGTGGAACAGCTCCCATATACCTTGAGATGTAAGCATAGGGAGGTCATCCTCATAGCTAGCAAAATTGACTTCGACTGGACTGATATTACTGACACCAATTTGGGTCCTTTTAACTATGAAGAATTGTATGAGGAGACATTCACTAAGGATCAAATCACAAGAAGGAAAAAAAGCATTGTTCAGTTAGGACTGGCACATGTTGCACTCTTTCCCCTATCTATCCAATGTCCGAAGTTGATTCTTGCAGTAGTTGGAGCATATAACCCTACTACTAAGTAGTGTGTGGATGTAAAGGGTAATTTCATTATAAACTTCACACCTCAAATGATCAAATTCTTGTTTCATATACCTCATCCCAAGAATCCTAAGCAATTGAATGAAGCGGAGGCTTTAAAGTGTTACAGTGATAATAAGGAGAGGAATAGGTTTCACATGAATAAGACTTGGATGAGGGTGGAGAAGAAGTCTTTGATCAAGCTTCCAGACTACCTAAGAGGGCAGAATTTAGTAAAGAAATTGGAGATATAATCATGTTCCTCTCTAGGGTTTTTGGTAAAAGGGATGCTTCACTATTTAAAGAATGAATTTTTCCTTTCATACAAACTATTTTGGATGGGAGGCAACAATTTGACTGGTCTATGATAGTATCAAACATCATTCACAATCAGATGATAAAAGTGAGAGAAACCAAGCTTTTTTTTTATGACCTCCTATGTAGTTTATGCAACTTCCCATGTGGGGATTTTTCTTGGAGGTGGGTGCTTCTGTATCTGCTACAGGGGAGGCATCTACTCAGCCCTCTGAGGCACAAGAATTAGGCCAAGAATCACCATAGGGAGCTCTCCATAGTGAAGCAAAAGTTTTAAAGCAAATGGAGGGTTAAATTGAGATACATAATATTGAAACAGATTCAGAAAAGACTGCATCTGATAAAGAGCATCCGGCATTAACTTCTTTTGATATGACATATGATGCAGGGACTAAGCACGTATTGATTGAGGAAGATCAATGGAAACTCTTTGAGGAGGCAAAAAGAGAAGTTGATTCTAAGGCACAAGCTGAGGCATCAGCTAAGCAACAGGAAGAGTATGCTAAGGCACAAGCTGAGGCATTAGCTAAGCAACAAGAGGATGAGTCCAATGCACAATCTGAATTGGCATTCAAGTAGAAGGAGTTGGAAGATAAGGTCAAAGCTAATGAATTGGCTCAACAACAACAACAAAAGGAGCAGGAGCTCAAAATTCAAGAAGAAAGGGATAAGTTGATAATGCAGCAGAAAATCTATGACCTTGAGGAGGAAAAGGCTCAGCAAAGAAGAGAAAAAGAAGCTATTGAAGCTAAGCTCAAAGAACAAGAAGAATATTATAGGAAAAAGGAAGAGCAAGAACATTTGAAAAGGGAAAAGGAGGCTGCTAAGATTGCCAAACATGCGAAGAATTCCAAGGACGCATGGGACTATGTTGAAGAGTTGAAGAAGCAGCAGGATCAAATGTTGGAAAAGAAGAAAGAGGAAGAGGAATGTTTCAAGAAGGAGGTCGAGGCTAAGAGGCTATAAGATCAAAAGGATAAAGAGGAAGCAAAAAGGTTAGCATAGGAAAAGGAGCAAGGTGATGAACAAAATGCGCAGGAGGTTGATTCTCAACCAAGGCTTACATTGTTACAACCCCTGTCTTCCAATATTGTTGCTTCTTCTTCATCCCAAGCAACCACTACTCCTATTACTCCTACTTGGCTAAAACTGGACTTAGATAAAAAAAACAAGTTGTTTAACCACAGTCGTTGAATTTGGAAAAAATGATGAAAGAAATTAGGAAAGAGAAACCTTAGAAGAAGACCCAGGTTCTTCACTCCACTAGGCTTACTGATGCTAGAGAGATCATTGTTGAATGTTCCATACCTATAATGGAGAAGAGTCGTGATGACAGGCAAATCACCAATTATCAGTTGGGGGCAGTGAATTTGGGAAAGCCTATAAGAAACCAACAAATGAGTTTGATTGATATTGTGGCCTCTTCAACCAAAACCCTAATGATCAAGGATAAGCAAAGGAAGGATGAGCTTAAGGCTCAATTGGATCAACTCCATGGTTTCTTGAAAGATGTTTCTAGTCCCATTTCTCAACAAGCTGCTCTTCCTAAATCCCTGGTTTTGTTAACAAAAAGGGAAGCAGATGATTTGATTCAAATGAAAGGAAATGTAGGGATGATGGATAAGTGGTTAGATAAGCTCAACTAGGAGTTTGATGATGCTCTTGTTGAAGGCTCTAAGATTCATAAAGTTGTTCTTGAATTAGCAGAAGATCTAGACCAGCAAGCTAGGGATTTGGACAAGCAGCATGATGAATATAAGAAATATGTTAAAAGGCTTGGAGACATCGACAAAGTGCCCAAATCCACCATGATAGAATATTCAGTTCTTGAGCAGGGTAATGAAGATTTTGTGGAGAAAACTATGAGCATCATAAGGTATAAGTCAAGAGCTATGCATGGACATCAAGAAGAAGTTCGAGAAATGAGTAAGGACTTGAATCAACAGATGATTGAGTTAGAGGAGGTTGTGGCCATTTTGATCAACTTAGATTCCTCCAATAAAGCAGGCATGTCATTGGATAAACTAAGGGAGAGATGGGGGAGTAGATTTGAGGAGATTATGCAAAAAGGAGATGATGAGGAGAATTTATTGTTGGATCAATTTATGGATATCTAGGAGGAGGTAAGAACTGCTAGAAAATAGCTAATCAAGTTAAAGGAGATGCAAAAGTTGGTTTCTATAGAATTTTAAAGAATCAAATTTGAAGGTGATTGGTTGGATGGCTCGTATTTGGGTACTCTTCAACAGATATTCTCTAGTTATGACGAGTATATCCTTGAGCATTCAGTGCAAAAGTGACTGACTCTTTACGTCATACTCCATCTGCTCTTCTCCTCTTTTTGTGGATTTTGACATAAGTTCAACTCTAAGTCCGATCCATGGCTTTCATTTTCTTCTTGGGGTATCAGATTTCCTTTTTTGTACAACGAAGTGATCAGCCTTGAAAACAAGGGTTCTTGAGTCTACTTCTGCGCTCGGTTTCAACTCCATGAATTGTGGATCTCGATTGATAATTGAGAAATTCGTGCATATGGCACCCTATATGTATTTTTAGAATCTACTTTGTAAAGGTCGGCTAATTGAAGAAAGATCAGCCACTTGAGGATAGAAGATAGAAACTAGATCTAGGATTTCAATGTTTTAGAAAGATACTTTAAAAAGTTCAGTAAAAGGCTTGATTATTTTACAGTTTTCATACGTTTTCATGTCATGATTTTCAAATTTTGGATCCATTTTGATAAGGTTAATGGTACTTGATCAATCCATACGCTAGTGATTTTTTGTGCTTAATTGTTCCTTATTTGATGAAGGTTAATAGAAGGAACTAGATTCAAGATCATATCATTGGATTATCTGTGAATTAAATTGTTATGGTATTCATTTGATCTGTGTTTTCGATGATGAGTGAATGATTTGTTTGAAGTAAGTTTAGTGAACATTGATGATATATTAATTAGCATTATGGATGTATGCAGTAGCATAGTTTATTCTATGGATTGCATGTTGTTGTAGTTGTGGTTAGGTAGAATGAACACTCATTGTTGATCTGCATGTCTGGATACGTAAGGATTTTATTCATGTTTCTTTGATTTAAAGCTATGTTTCATCTTTTTCTTTTATTTCATACCCTCCAAACGTAGACTACCTAATGTTATGCATTCTTGTTCTTTGTTACCAGCAAAGGCCCCTTGAACATTATGGTTATATCAACCACTGAGTGAATCAGCATAATCGAGAACCGATTACCAAGAACTTGGGAGTTAAATCTCCATGTGTTATCTTTCTCTTTTAGGAGAAATAGAATAGTAATATTTTGTTTAATGTTGTTTTGTTTTTACAATCAACAAGTCCTACCACTTCTCCTAGGCGGTAATAATTGAAGATATTCAAAGGGTACAACACTACTTCTAGTTTGCACTATTTTCATATATTGTTCTTGAACTGTATTTTCCGCTAATCACTAGACTTCGGAGTCGCCAGATATGCAAAAAAATCCCTCAAGGGTCAAAAATTACTCGAAGCATATCAAAACTACTAAAATATATTGATGTTTGTGTCCCACCGGGCGTTCCAAAACTGTTATCTCTAATAAATGCACCCTTGTTAAGTTGCAAAACTTAACTTTCTGAAGTAACATGGAAACACTCCTAAGGTTATGGGTGACCTTGAAATTTGGAGTTAATCTCCAGATGAGGCCGGCTTCCTTACTGGTTATTACTTAAACTACTGATTTTTTTAAGGAAAAGGGAGAAGAAATGTTTTAAGAAGTAAATGTTGAAAATGAAAACACATGGTGATACACCTAACTGACTAGGACTATGAATACTTCATATTTTAAAACACTTGAACATCAATGACAACACTTAAACTATACAATTCATTTATGTAAGTTTATACATAAATGTTTCACAAGAAAGTTTGAGTGCATTATCTTCAAAAAGGAAAACAATATTCTCACATTCTAAAGGATAAATGCAATTTAAACATAACCTGTAACTTGCATAAGCACACTTTGTAGAAATGGCATGAAAACGTGAGAAAAAACCACATGGAGATTAAAATACCTTGCTAATAGCTTGATCAATCACTTGGTTATGCACAATACTGCAATAATGAGAAGGAAAAACAACACAATCAATGGTATCCAAGGTATTATCTGTATATAATATTCCAAAAATATTGAGTTACAAAGCATGCTTAAACTGTCAAAGGATTGCAAAACTCTCTATCTCCAGAAATTGCATAAGAAGAACTCCCTATCAAATGAGTTACAAAAGTGATTAAGTAACCAAGCCCAAGTGGTTCCACCAAAAAGGGCTCTAGAAGCATCTTGGGTTGGATGCCTTCCAAAAGCTTGAAATCTAGCAACTGGATTTCCTCCAAAAGAGCTCATAATGGGTGAAAAAGTCAAATTGGACCAAGTCTATCATAGAGGCATGCAAAACAAACTCCAAGATGCTCTCCCAAGCTCATAAAATCCCAAAAACAACTCCTAAATCTCCTCCATGTGTTTACAAACTAATTCCAACCTTAAAATATATTCTTGCAAGATCCTAAATAAAAGCATATCTTCATCTTCTCTAATTGAATGCATGAGTGGATCCTATATCTTAACTTTGTATTTAAAGAAAATCAATACTTTAGGTGATTTATAAATATCACTAAAGTAAGTGTTTCACATTTAAAAGAATGCAAAATTAAGAAAGGCCCATGATGTGGCCACAAGAAGTCAATATAAACACTTTAAAAGTCAAAGATTTATGACATGGAATTCTTAAGGGAAAGAACATTTTAAAGATTGTAAAAAATTCTAAGGAATTGAGTAGTAAGGTACAAAAAGGCCACGACCTATTAGTTTGACATTTCATTTTTAAAAAACTTGGCAAAAATTCCTCAACTCCATCAATGCATTAGGGTTGCAAACCCTAAACAAAGTAAAAGAAAAAACTGGAAAAGTCATTTCATTTTCTTTTGAATCTTCTTGAAGAAGTTGTGACGCCACCATGGAGGAGCGTTTCTGAATTATCAATGGCGAATTTAGGTCTTCAACACCATTTTCTTACTCATTCTAAAGATTCAAGAGAAGTAAGTTTGACCCCTACCCAAATCTGGAAGTTTTCTTTCTTTTGAAAAGCTTTTGAAGCTTTTTTGGGTGCGGCTTTAAACATTTCCTTTTGTTATTTCTTGTGTTTCATTTTCCTCTGTTGTTTACTGTGCATTTGGCCCCCATGTATGCTTTTGTATGGAACTTTTGGAAGCTTGAATATGGCAGTTTTGAGAGTATTTCAAACACCAAACTTGTGTGTAAGCTGTTAAATTGTTGAACCTTGCATTTTATTTTGTTCTTCTACTAGTAAAAGCTCGAAATGGCTCAATAAATGGCATATTAATGATTATATGGCTTCTTTTCATTTCATGAAAGAACTATTAAACTTATGTATATTTCCTCTACATGAAAGCCACGACTATTCACATTTTCTTTCATTTTTTAGCTCTCATTATAGACATGGATTGAGCCCCTTTAATCTTCCTCTGTGTTTTCACTATGAGGAAAATCCCAAAATGGGCTTTTGTGCTTAGTGAGGAAGAAGCTTCTTCCTGGCCGCAACCTCTCATCAGCATACTCCTTGAGTTTTGGCAATGGCCGATCTATTTCAATGGGCGCGGATATATTGTCTTCTTGAAAATGCAATAGCCCCGATTGCACTTGATAGCTTCTTTCATTTTAAACTCTATTACATTTAATTTTTTGCTTGCAATCTAAAAAATTATGATCGTGATATCTCCTTATGCTTTTCTGCCTTGAAATTATACAAGGTATGAATATCCACATGGTGTATTCACATTTGTATTGATAAAACAGAAATTACTTTTGTACAAATACAAAACTCCAACTCAGCAGAACAAAAATCCATTGTACCTCAAAAATACCTTATACTTGTGTTTAATATAGCAATAACAATGAATATTGACACTGATATTTGCCATTGTTGTTCCTTCACTATATTCTTAGCATACTTATGTTGACAGAGAAAGGATACTATATTCTGAGTTGTTATTATGCTGGAGATATGTTACTTAATTTCATCTCATTTTCAGACACCTTTCATGCATTTGATTGAATCTGTCATTTGGATACATGTTGTCTTTGTTTTTCAGTTATTTGAGCTTTTCCATGTATACATTGTTTATTGATATGCTTATAAAATGACTTTAGCATACTTACTCAATGTCATTCTATAGTGAAAATGAATGTATTCAATCATGACTTGAATACCTCCAAATTCAAGGCCCTATTACATGCCTTTAATAAATCTTTGCTATTTACTCACAAATTATTGTTCTTCATAGGGATATTATTCTCTATACCTTTTGATGATGCCTTTAATATGCTTTGATTTTGGGAGTACTGTCTCATGCCATGTGATTGTACTTGGTAGCACCATTGTTCAGTCTTCAAGACATTGTGATTCCATTAAATAGATAAATTCATTACAAAGATTCCTCCATTATCATAAATATTGATTGTTGTTTATTTGGCCTTTGAAGTCATTAATTGCATAGTCATCCATTTAACAAAGACTTAGACCTTAGATATAATTACACTATTATTTTGTTGTGATAGTCACTTTATTCATGTGTGACTCCTTTGTATAAGTGCAACATCAACAGTACCTTGATGATGACATTGTCTGCATTCTTCATGATTACCTTGAACAGGTATATATGTCACCTATGACAGTGACTGAAACTCACTATCATAGATGATGTATGGTTGCTTGAGGGAATAATAAAGAAATGAATTACCTTTCTATGCTTCTTCAAAGCACAATAAAGCATAAAGTTGAGCTCAACCCTTGTGGGAGCCACATTTTAATCCACATGCTGCAATTTGATGAATCAAAACAGGAACATACTTCTCCTATATCTACACATGAAGCAAACGAGTTAGAAAAATATGCAAATTTTGGATGTGTATGATGGCTTTGATGCTTTCCTGGACACCTAAAGTATGCATTTCTTATTTAATGCACATTGAGATCAGTCTATGCATGCATAGGTATATGTTCATATAATGGTTGTGATCTTTCATTGATTAGAGCATTGCTCTAACACCATTGTTATTTCTAGATACAGGAACTAGGAGGGACAAGCAGATCGGATCAGCAGCAAAGCAAGAGAACACCGAACCAGTCATTCTAAGGCAATGATTGGTTACTCTCTTTATATGCACATTTTCTTTCATTTACTTATTCAGGTATATGCTTTTCTTAATTTGTATTGAATAAGAAAAAGTTAGTTTCATGGCTTGTGTGAGACAAATATGCACTTTTGAATCAATAAAGATTACTTTTTAGAAATATTTGTGGTAATCCCTCTCATGTTACATGCACTTGTATAAATGCATTAATTTGTAAACGTAATCTTTTGAATTATTTCATTTATGCAATTGAATCTAATATAGGAGAGGATAAAATGTACCTTTTTCTTCTTTCAACTTAAATCAACAAGCCCTACCTGATTGAGCTAGAAGTGAAAATATGGTAACACTTGCCACTTTTCTAGGGTCTCAACAACAAAACCAAACATTGGAAAGGAGTAGGTACAAATAAAATATATGAGATTTTGTATATTGAGAATTGCATTTATATCCCAATAAGAGTAGTAGGAGAAGGTTCCAAGTTATATAGTAGATTACATAAGGATGTGGCAAGATAGAACATACAAAATTAAATAAACTAATCATAGATTCATTTTCATTTACAATACATACAATACTCAATTTATCATCATGCAATATATAATATTCCTTTACTCTATAGTATGTGTCTCATATACAATATTAACATTCTTACAAATCTTTTCTCTCTTCCTAATTCATTTATATCATATATTTTCCTCATTTATTCTCTAATTTTCCCCATCTCTATCTCATATGTATTCTTTTTTTCTACTTATATTTGTATACAATTGTAAATGAATGTGTTCATTTTCCTTTCTATTCCTTTTGTATATATTACAAGTTGTTTGAATGTGTCACATTTCACTTGCAACATGTTTAGCTTCTTTGTTTCAAACTATGGATCTATCTTGCCAATACCTATTATAATATGGAGACTCCTCTCTTATGACATTGATCTTGCATGTGTCACATTGATTCCACTTTATTATGAAATTGAGTTTACCTCTATTTTTATATTGAGATACATCTATTATATTTTGAGCTTATCTTGATCATCACATTGAGACTACCTTTATCAATTTGATCAATAAAACAAGATATTGAGACCATCTCTATCTTGCTTTCCTTTTGCTTCTTTGTGCTTTCTCATGTTCCTTTAGGCATCTCTTCATCTAATGTATTGCTACCTTTTATGTGGCATTCATTATTTTCTTACTGTGTTGTCATGTGGTGGTGATTTTTTTATCCTAGTGCATCCATTTGTCTTTGGTAGCAACACACCCATCTCCATATTTGTAATATTCACCTATATTTTAGGCGGCATGAACAAATTATTGTCGGGGCACACATCCTTTCTAAGGATCCCTTTCTTCTTTATTTTCCTTAAAATTAACTTAAAATATTTGCATATCATGTATTAAATATTTTAATGGTGATTGTGTATTCTAAATTCACATGTGCAAACACACACTATCAACATTCTTTCCAATTTAAAGTTTGGGCATGATGATTGATCAAAGAGTATTTGATCTACCACTATATATCTTATATCACCTAGCAATAAAGCACACTAGTCCGAGTGATCCTATATTCTATCAAATATTTGAATCACCTAGTAGTAGAGTATGCTAGTAAAATTGGTTCATTTTACCAACTCATTTTCATGATTCCTAGAAATAGTGTAAGCTAGAACTTGAATCATGCATTTTCTTTCATATAAACTATTTTCCTTTATCTCCATGCATATTAGTTATTCTTTTTTAATCAAATATTTTTCTCATCACATTCTTCTTATTGTAAAATATTTCCTCTCCCATCATTTCATTATGTATGATGTTTATTTTTATAAATACATGTTTGTGATGTTATAACACAATTATTTTTTAGGTTTTATGTGTTCTCATATCTTTGTGTTCCAAGTCATAGTTTCTAATAGTTTTTTATTGCGGGTTTTATTTTCTTTATAGATTTGAGCTTTGAGGCATCCATTTCATAATTGAACACTTTTGTGTATCATTTTATGATGTTATTTATTTTTAGTATTTTCATTTGTATACTTTAGCATAACTATATCACTTTGTGACATCAACCCACTAAACGGGGGAATATGTAATGCCAAAATTTACATAACCTAAAATTTTGACATTGCAAATTGTCCTTACTTTGTTATCAATTCTCATAGCATGTCCTAGGATCATTTTATCATAGGGTTGGACTTTACCCAATCCTAATGCCAAAATTATGCAGTGTTTCTATGTCTTCAACCCTATTTTGTGTGTTATCATGTGTCCCTTATATTTTTGTTAGTTTTTATTCCATTTCTATCAATCCTTTGAGAATTTTGTACTTAGAAAATAACATAGTGCATGCACATCTATGCAACACACTACCTTCCTCTAATTGTACATGCATACAATATCCATTTTCTAAGCCATCGATGACCTTTTAGCTTCACAATATTCCCTTCTAACCATCATTTGCATAGTTTTTGGAATTCCAATAATCACTTTTATTTTTGGAATTACTATTGGGTTTCTATCTCACTTATCCAATATCTCTCTCTTTCTCTCATGGAGTTCTCTACAATTTCTAATGCAAGTTTGAACTCTTTTTGGCTCTCTTCAAGACTTCACAACATCTAAGCACTCTATCGAAACTTCCTTGACCTTGTGATAATCCTCCATTATTATCATGAATATTGATTCATCATTTTTTATCCTTCTCTATTTGTTTACTATTTATTTCCTTTGGCATTATGCAGCTACCACCTCCTTTTTGTTTCTAAAACCTAGGTGACTGTTCCTCGTAGATTGGAGATTTAACACTTATAGATTATTACTACTTTATTACTCTTAAATTTTAGATGTTTTTAGGCTTTACGAACACACATAATTTCTAATCTTTCCCCATTCCACTAATTGTTCATTTTAGTTGAAAGGCTAAAATAGGGGCTTGGCCTAACGGAAAAATCCTAAGAAATCAAAAATATTTTTCTTGTCTTAGCAAAAGTTTCTTGGATATTATCATGCAAAACTCTTTTTAAATCTTTCATCCCTTTCATAATATTTTATTTCATTTTATTTGAGTGGATTTAGATTATGTTTATGATTTTTGTATCATTTTGTTAGTTCCCAGAATATTTTGTTGTGTGTCTTTTCCTCTTAGTATGCAAGGAAGATAAATCTAGCAACCAATTTTTATTTTCTATCATCTTAGGATGGAAATACACATCTCAAACTACAACATGAAAATAGAACAAAAGCACAAAGTGCTAGCATTTAGGACAATTAATTGTTAAGTCTATTTTCCAAGTTTGCTATAATTTTCTATTTAATATACTGTAATTAATTTTCTATTCGTGTTCCCTTATAGTTTTTCTTATTTTTATTTCTTATCAAATAATGTAAATAATTTTTTTAAGATGGCTTAAAATATTATATTACACAAACAAATTCCCCAAATTACATCAAAACTAGGGTCTTACAACCATATAAATTCCACTTCCTTGTAATACTCAACGAGAGTATTCTCAATAACTTCCAATTAATGACTAAGAGTAGTGTTTGTTATTTAATGCCCATGCTGGTCCTTCTCACTTAGTTTTAAATAAAATATTTTCAATAGTTAAACTTTACTTGATAATATATATATATATATATATATATATATAATAAATGGTATAAGTAATGGGTTGTCATGTAGAACTCTTTAAAAATACACTCAAAACTATGTTATAATTGTTGATGTTATAGCAGCTTCGAGATCATTCTTCCAGCCACGTGTGAAGATATAAAATTGCATATAGCCTTTGGCTATTTATTTTATTGAGATAATTAAGTGAAGAGGCGCTTCACTTGGCAACATTATAATTTCTCTTGGGCCGACCTTCCTTGTAATTCACAATTATTATTTGTAATTATATTTCTCTATTGTGGCCAAACTTGTACATGAAGAGGTGCAACCTCTCTCTCATTGTGTATTTATACAAGGTCATTTCCCTTCATTCCATCATCAAGCAAGTTCGAATTATTTCCTTCATTCAAGTGTGAATTCCTTCTAGAGCAAATTGTGAAATTTCTCTAAGTGCAGATTTGAAGATCAAGGAAAAGCAAATTATTGTTTACCATTGCATCTAGAGTTGATGTTGAATATATGCCTTGAGTGTGGCCTCATTGTAAAGAGATTTTTTGTCATCTTTTATATATATAAGGGAGATCTTTGTTGTTGGGTTTTTCTCCCTTAAGAGGAGGGTTTTGCTAGGGTGTCTTCTATGTTTATGTGTCTGATTTTTGAGTTAAATTATGCTTACATAATCTAATTATTAAAAACTAACAATAATTAATAGTTCCTAAGGACCCCAAGGTAAGGTTCAAAAATAGTAAAGAACCAAATGACAAGTAATAGAAAATGTGTAATCCAACACATTATGAAAATCAAAAAACCAAACATGAAAAATCCATGCATATAGAATATTCATACAATAGATAGGTACCAAGAACATAAAATGACTTCAAAAATGGCAATGGCTTAAGAATACTTTCTTTACCATCATTAGATGAACAAATGGACCTACACTACACTTGCCATCCTTTATTCCATAGCATTGCATAATTATGGAAATTTCCTCCCACAATTTTCTCTCCCTCCATCATGGACACAGCCTCATAATATAAGTAGAGTTAAAAATATAACACTCCCAAAATAGTATATTATATGTTAAATGATAATCAAAATTAAATTTATCAATAATAGAACATGCAACAACATAAAAATCTACTTATGAAACTTGATAATGACAATAAAAAAATAATTGGCATAATAATTGGTCAGTAAGATATAATATTTTTTCATAATAAATGATTATCATATAATGGCAACTATTTAAATTTTTATTAAAGTTATTATAAATCATACAAGTAATTATTTAATAAGTCCTCTAGGGTACTACATGATTCCTCCTTAGAAAGATATATCGGTATACACACGTGTTAAATAAGAGGAGCATCAACTTGATTAATGGTCATGGTTAGCTTGAGGATAAGCCTCCTTAATGTAAGGTGAGTGATGGATTGAGATCTTAGCATATGTTTGAAACAATCAAAAGAGATAAGGCTGTGAAAATGAAAGAAAACTTAGGTCTAATATAAAAATTAAAAATATCAAGTGTATCATTTATTTTAGATAAAAAAAAGGAGACAAAATTATGGGAAAAATTAGAGTGGTTTAATGGGTCAAGCTCACCAAAATATAGAGAAATTATGGAAGGCACTTGCTCTTCTAAATTTAAGTTACTAACAAAACCAATAAAATGTTAAACTAATTGTGAGGTTAGAGGTTTTTCTTAGCTCTTTGATGATGGAAGTTCTAAATTTGATGGATTCATATTATAGATGCACTCCCACTCCCCTTTCTAACTATGAAAATTGGATCTAGAAGGCTACTTTTGAAGTAAATGTATCTTTGGCCTCTACATTATAGCTAGATATGATCATTAGAGATTCTAACTTCAATTGTTATGGTTCATCCTCCCTATCATGACCTTTTCTATGTTAATAAATTACTCATGAACTATTTTCCTTTAATATATCAATTAATTTGAAGTCAATTTTGACAATATCAAAATAACATCAAACTCTTCAATGATGATCTACAAATCATCAACACATAAAAGTGCAAAGATAATTGGTGGACACAAAAAACATCTTGATTGCATTCATTGATCAAACTACATATTTATGCAATAAGATTCACAATAGAATCTAAGCAATCACAAAAACTAAAAATTAATCTCCAAAAACATTTTTCTAACAAAAAATGATAAACAAACAATTTTTATTATCTTACATTCACCCCCATAATGAACATTGTAAGAAAACAAGAAAATAAATTTTCATTAGTTATCCCATTTCTCCCCCATAATAAGCATTGGGAAGAACACCAAGTAAACTCTGAAGTATTTGAAAATGATCACAAGGAAGGGGCTTTGTGAGAATATCAACAATTTGTATTGTAGTGGGACAATATACAAGTTCAACCAAATCTTGTTGAACCAAATCATGAATGCAGTGGTGTTGGATGTCAATGTGCTTAGTCCTACCTTGGGACATTGGATTTTTATTCATCTAAATAGTACTTTGATTGTCATAATACAACACTGTGGGACTATCTTGAAGTTGTTGGAGATATTGTAATATCCCCCTCAACCAAAAATTTTGACAAGTAGTAGAAGTGGCCACTTTATATTCAACCTCTATAGTAGAAAGAGATATAGTGGGTTGTTTCTTAGATATCCAGGAAATTACCATAGAACCAAGACTTAATGTATAACCTTCAAAAGTAGAATTTTTATCATCTATAAAACCTACACAATCAAAATTAATATGTCCAACCAACTTACTCTCCTTGGAATGATGAAAATAGATTTTGTAATGCATTATGCCTCTAAGATACTCGAAAATCCTTTTTGTAGTCCCTCAATGTGTCTCTTTAGGTGTAGGAATGAACCTAGAGACAAAGATTACTACATATGTAATAGCTATTCTAGTAGTGATCAAATAAGTTAAACTTTCAACTAACTATCATTAGAGAATGGACTCATAGAAGGAGAATTGAATCAAAATTGAAATTAACAACAACTTCCATGGGTCTAGCCACAAGATTTCAATCCTTTATGTGAAACCTTTGAAGAATATATATAAAACATAATTATGTTGTGATAAAAATATATCCTTATGTTGTCAAACTTCAAGACCAATGAAGTAATGTATCTAACCTAAATTGATCATTTCAAAATCTAAAACCATAGTTGCTCTAAATTTAGGAAACAAAGAGGAATTACTCCTAGTGTATATCAAATCATCCACATATAGAACAACAATTATAATATTCTCACCATAATTTCTACTATTAAAATTACAATTATATTGAATTTTTAGAAAACCTTTTTGTTGAATGTAAGAATCAATTATGGAGTACCATGCTCTAGGTGCCTATTTTAGACCATATAATGTATTCTTCAACTTGTAAACAAAATTTTCTTTGGAAGGAAATTCAAAACCTTGAGGTTGAGAAAAATAAACTTCCTCATCAATATAATCATTCAAAAATGCAATTACAACATCCATTTTGAGCAACTAAAGATAATACTAATCTAACAATATATCTGATACAGGAGCATCCATGGCAAATTGGCAATCTCATGTCAATCAAAAAGAGGTTAATTTTTGGAAGTATTTTTGAATTTTGGAATAACTTAATTTGGTTTTAATTTCATGTTGAGGGGTGGAAAATTATTTATTTTTGAATAATTAAATTTTCCAAGTAAAATCTCCTTTACACATTGAAGTTGACTAGTGGGGTGAAAAAGTAGGAAAAAAAAAAGCAGTTATAAAAATATTTAATTGTAAAATATTTGAGAGACAATATAAGGCTTTGGGATTTAATTTATGGGGTTTTAAAACACTCAATAATGATTCCTAAATAATAGGGACTATGAAAATGGGCACCCAAGCCTGCTTTTTGTGTTTTGTTTTTTCAAGAGTCAAAAAGACAAGAATTTAAAACTATTTTTTTCCTATCTTTAGAGGGTTGTTGGTAATTATTTTTTATTTTTTTTAATGATTTTTGATGGGATTTAATAAGAAGCAACACCATGGGTCGTGCTATATTGGATAAGGAAAAATAAGGCATTTGAAATTAATTTTTAGACATGGGTTTTGAAGAGGAATTTTGAAGAGAGAAGAGAGGAAGGAATGGTATTCTCAAGAAGAGTTTCTTGGATGTTTTGTTGTAGGGTTTGACTGATTACAACAGTCCATGAAGGCTCCATAACAATAATATTGAAGCCACAAAAGTTGCAAGTGGATTTGAGGTGTTGGGAGTGAGATAGTTTGCAAGAGCTTACATAGTTGAGCATAGATTGCATTGAAATTACTTTGCATTGAATATTAGATGTCTATAAGGGTTTTTTTTTGT
This sequence comes from Sequoia sempervirens, assembly GCA_007258455.2. Classification (NCBI taxonomy): domain Eukaryota; kingdom Viridiplantae; phylum Streptophyta; class Pinopsida; order Cupressales; family Cupressaceae; genus Sequoia; species Sequoia sempervirens. The sequence continues at coordinate 811,490,425 of VDFB02270651.1, read as the reverse complement.
TGTTCCTCAGTCCATTTATGACTGAAAATCATTTGTAATCATTTTCCTTTAATAGAGAAATTCATTGGATTCATGTGCAAACAAGTTGTTGAATATAAATTGCAATTTTTCTTTTTTTTGTTTGAGTAATAGTTTGAGGATTTTAGAGAGGGGTTTGGGAGAAGCAAATCCTCTCTTTCATCAATACCCATCCTAGCTAGAGGAGAAATTTTTTTGGTATAGTCAATAAATTTATGTTGAGTGTATCCTTTTGAAACCAACCTAGCCTTATATTTATCAATAGTCACATCAGATTAATATTTAGTTTTATAAATCCACTTTATGCCAATAAAATCCTTACCAATTGGAAATTTAGCCAAGTCCCAAGTGTCATTGAGCTCAAATGACACCAGTTCACTCTTCATGGTTGCAACCCACTCTTCCTTTGCATTAGCTTATGCATAATCTTATGGCTCATCATTTTGCATCACACGAGTCTTGAGAGCATAGTTAACTTGTCTATGGGACCTTGAAGTCATCTTATCAAAATTAGTATCCAACATGAGTGATGGGGGATTTTTTTCTCAATGATTCTTTGGTATTTATGATATATCCTAGTATCCACATTCGAGGATGAAGTATCTACAATATTAATCTTATGATTCATCAAACACAAGTAGATGAGATTCATTTTCCCCTACATAATTCATAGAAGGTTTAGATTTCTTTGAATAAATCTTAATGTTCTTAGCATTTTCATTAGGAGTATACCATGCTCTTTCATCAAATATGATATTTATTCTTATGATTAATTTCTTATTGACATGATCATATAATATATAAGCTTTATTTTCAAAACCATAACCAATAAAAATGCATTTGAGACTTTTTCATCCAACTTTTTTGTTTTTTCCCCTTGGAATATGTGCATAAGAAACACAACCAAACACATTTAGATGAGAAATAGATGGTGTAAAACCAAACCAAGCTTGTTCAGAGTCATTCCATGAACAATTTTTTTGGGAATCTTATTCAACAAATAAATTGTACTTAGTGACTTCCTCTTGTAGAGAAGGGGGACTCATTACCCCTAGGACTCCAGGTCATAGGAGATCCCCAAGGAATGGGCTGCCCTAAACTACCTCAAGTTGACAAGATAGATTCAAAAGGGTGAGGTACTGAGGCCAAAAAGAAAGGGAAAATAGCTTGTTGCTTTCCTTCTACTAAAACCAGATGTTCACAAGGTTGGAAGAGCCAACTTTAAAGGTTCGATCTATTGCCTAGACAACTCATTGTTTTAGGATGACAGCATGGATCTCGAAATTCAACGCAACGCACTAGTATTTCAAGGATGCATTGGCATCCTATACGGATAGAGGTCCAAAGAACAAAAAAAAACACAAGAAGCCTACTTAAGTATCCAACTATTTAAGTTTTATGATTTTACAAAATGTGAAAAAAGTATTGAAATTGCAAGTACAACAAAGGAATACTAGAAATAATTTATTCTAGAAATGACAAAGAGAGTGGGAAAATGTACCTTTCTACCCATGAGTTGATTCTTGAAGTAGCTCCACTTGAAAGCACCTACACACATGAAAACGAGAAAAATGTTGGGTTGTGTTCAAGGTCTGCCTCAGTCAGACCTCCGTTTTGGTGTTCCCACCTCCACAAATAGCCAGAAATCCACAAGTATAAAAAATAATGGAGAAAGTAGAAAGGAAATAGTATTGCTAAGTAGAGAGCACAACAACTAGAATGCTACTCAATAAACAAGATGATGTAAATACACAACAAAGAGCAATATCACCTTCTCAACTATGAGCACTCAAGGTCAATAGCAGAAGGAAGAAGCTTGAAGATCCTTTAATAGCAATGGTGTTGCAACAAGAACACAGTGTTGGAGCCAAAATGAGGAGCTTGTAGCCAAGAAAAGTGGTGTAGAAGCAAGAGAATGAGAGTAGAATGAGTTAGAATGCAAGAGAGAGTGAAGCAAGTGAATAGAAGCTAAGAGAGAGTCAAGGAATGAGATGGAATTGGATTTGAATTATCAAAGGGAGGTAAAATGTTCAAATTTCATCGGTCAAGGAGGCTAGAGATGTTACATTTTGCACCCAATAGAAAGTGTAACGTTTATATAGATTTTTGAGGCAAGAATCCTATCAGGATGATAGCGCGATGCTCAAACATCTATGTAGAATGCACGCATCCTAGAAATAAATTACTCCACTAACACAAAAAGACGTGGCCAGGTGGATAGAGTAATGTGGCGGCAGAGGATTTTGCATCATCAAATTTATATTTTCTCAAGTAGGGTGATGAAATGAGGAATTTTCCTGAGGTTCAAATTTGTGCCATTAAATTTTTCCCCCACTCTAGTGAGCATACGTTTCAGTGCAGATGTGAGGTAAAGTAGAAAGATATTGAAGAGAATATACTTTAACTGTCGAAGAAGAAGATCTTCAATCTGGCACACTTGGATATGCAGGAGGTAGCTCGATAGGTTCTCAATCCCACAAGACAACCTTGACATGAAAGAAAGAGAGAGAGAGAGAGAGAGAGAGAGAGAGAGAGAGAGAGAGATAGCTCCATAAATACTCAGTCTTGTGGAATTGGCTCCATGGGTTCTCTGTCCCATAGAAGTTGAATAAAGGCTCTACAGGTTCTCAGTCCTATAGAAAGAAGGAGCTTCACAAGTTCACAGTTGTGCAAGGGGAGCACCACAGGTTCTTGGTCCTACGGGGCTTGACTTGGAAGGACTCTACAGGTGCTCAGTCCTAAAGAATTTGATGTGAAAGAGCCTTAAAGCTTCTTTGTCCTGCGAGGCAAGCTTGATGAGGTGCTTGGTCCTGCTAGGCAAGCTTAATGTAAAGGAGCTTTACAAGTGCTTGATCCTGCAAAGAAACATGTTAAGTTGCAGGAAAAACATGTTAGGGAGAAAAGTTCAAACATGCAGGCACATCACACAGCAAGCAATTGAAGGAGAATTTCTTAAAGGGATCCTTTCGGGAATCCTTCAAAATAGAAAGGGGCTTGACCAAATGGACACTCGGATTTGAAAAGAGCGACATTTTTCGCAAATGATTATGTCATCAAAGAATCCTTTTGAAAGATATCTTTCATCAAGGAATCTAGTAGAAAGAATGCTCCTTCTCGAAGGAAAGCTTTTAGACTTCTTCATTAGAAAAATTCCTCCTTTTTTGAAGAAAATTTTTTAGATTCTTTGGCTATGAACTTTTTTTTGAAAGAAAATTTTTCATTAGGAGGTCCTTGTTGAAGAATACAGTTTTGAAAAATGAAAAATTTTCAATAAGGGATTCATTGGCCGTTGAATTCACCTTATTGAAAATCAAAGAAATATGGTATACCCCCCTTAGTATGGTGTGTGCTACATAGAGGAGTGTGTAGCACCCCAAGGAGAAAGAAGAGGTAGAGATGTTGCAGTCTACGATACATTATGAGATGTAAGCATGGAAATGTTGTCACACACACAAGGGACAACACATAAGCACCACAACATCACTAAGAAGATAGAGAGAGACAAACAAAGATAAAGAAAATGAAAGACAAGAAAAAACAAAGAAATATAGAGTCAAGGGGATCTGGGAGTTCGGGGTTAGATCTGTGGGTCAAATATATTCATATATATAAATAGGTAGCACATGATGTATGAATGAAAGATCATTAATATCCAAAGTTCCCAGATCGTGAAGAAGAGAACATGAAGAAAAAATAAAAATAAAAAATTGGATGAACATGGAAGAGGGCCTAAATTCCCCCAACACTTTGCATCGTCCCCAATTGTTGAAAAGCAAAGTCACAACATATAGAAGAATGACGAAACAAATAGAGGAAGTTCACAATAAATTTTCCAAACTTATATCCAAACACCTACAAGGGTAGCAAGGTTCCTCCAGATAGTATTAAAAACACATAAATATAAGCACATGGGAACACAACACACACACAAATCTAATCTATAGATAAAGAAGAGGTACCACCCTACTCCTCATCGACTAGCAGGTTGTCCTCATCCCAATCTAGATCATTATACTGGGAGGGAAGACGGGCCTACAAGGGTGGGATAGTGAGGGTAGTACCCTCTGAATCTCTTGCAACAAGGGCTAAGGAAGAATGCCCCTCGAGGTCTTCCTCATTGAGCTCTTGTGAGGTAAGGGTCATCGATCTTGCAAAGATCAAGGACATAGTTGGGACATCATCCACTAAGTTAAATATACACTTCACTGAAGTTCCATGTGTTAACCAGGTGGGAGAAGGAGGAGGCACCTGAGATCCACTACCAACCTCATCAAGAGGGGTAGTGACAAACTTAGGGGATGTAGGGGTTGCCTCCGTCATGAGGATGATGCAAGCCAAAATAGGACTAGCCCCTAAAGAAGGTGAGCCCTTCTTTCGACCACCACTTGAAGTGAGGTCATCCTTCGGCTTACACTTCAATAGAGGATATTGGATCCCCAAGGAAGAATTAGAGGCAGAGGGAGAAGACAAAGCCACAATAGACACAACTATTGTGTTCGACATGTCTATGGACTGAGAAAAAGGAGGGATTTATGAAAGGGACATTAAGAGAGGAGGCTCCACAAAAGGAGCAATGAACACATGTACCCTTTTGGGGTGAAGATCATCAACACCTGTTAGGGTAGCCAAAATTAGAATGAAGGTGGTTGGAACTGAATCAGAAGGAGCGAAAGGAGGAGACACAATAGAAGATGTAGAAATTGGAGCTACTAGCTCCCCCTCTGTCTTCTGCAAGGTAGTTTGTTCAGTGGCCAGAGCTTTTCTCCTGCACTTGCGCTCACACACAAGTCGATTACGTCAACTCCAATCACCAGAATTCACAGCCTAAGAAGAGGTTGGAGGTTCATGTTCTTCCATATAAGTTTCCTCCATAATTGTGGTTGGTGGAAGGACAACCTCTTGGATAGGGGTAGGAGCAAGGAGCGCAAGAACGAAAAAAATAATAGGTGGAGAAGTAGACACTAGTGCCTTAGCAGCGAGCCTCTTCCCATTCACTTCCAGAGGGGTAGGAGGAGGAATAGTAAGAGGTCGTGGAGGTCGATACATGGGGACAACCCCACAAGGACCCTTCCCCTTGTTGTAAACAACAGGTCTAGGAACCATGGGCAAGACTAGAAGTTCAAACACTTGATGCTTAGCTTTTCACCAAGCGGGCACCATTAGGCTCCCCATGTGAGGCATGGGCATAGGAGCTGAGGATTCCACCATGGCGTGAGAAGCATAAGCAGATGGAGTAGAAGTTGTAGAAGAGGAAGGCCCTTGATCGCGAGCAAGCTTCCCCTTCCCCTTTTGCTAGGAGGAGGAGGCAACTTGATGTTGTGCAATCATAGAACCTTTTACTAAAATAGTGTAGGGAGATAGTGGATAGGTCACTTTTAGCGTCATGCCCCTAGTCTTATACTTGACATAAGCATGATATAGAAAATTTGTCCTCAAAGGGAGAGGTCTTACCAAAGCAAGCCAAAATCCCCCATGTGACACCAGTAGTTTATAACCGGTGTTGTGCACAACATGCACATAGCCCTCATGAGAGAACTTGAGACATTTGTGAATCATCGAAATGATTCCATTCATGGAAACCAACCACGAAATTCCCAATTTCACCTTGAATAGGTTCGACTCTAGAATTATGACAAAAGAGGTATCCACTCTCCTAGGTCCTACCAAGATCGAAAGAGTAATAGAACCAATAGGATGGATCGAGAGTTCATCGTGTGTGTATAGTGGCCTTCGATTCTTCGTATTCCTCCCTATGCAAAATTTTTATAAGAAGAGTTTCTTTCATTATAACATTCACCTGGCTCACAAAGTCAATTAAGACACTAATTATAATGTTCACATTGACACAAGCGGGAATGTACAAGGGAGAAGGCTCTTTATTCATTGGTAAATATAGCAAGGTAAAGGTTATGTTCAATGATACACTTGTAGGCTGAGTGGGAGGAATACATGTAAATGAGACCATGTTAACGTACTCCAATTGAATAAACTTAGTAGAAGTAGAAGGTTGATAGATTGAACAGTGACATATCTAAATTTTACTCCTAAGTATCCAAGAGCCCTTTAACTATGCAATTAGGGATCGTAGATTGGGGTGTAAGGTTGTACACCCTGGAACACACAAATCTACAACATGCCTGGGACACAAGAGGAGGTTCTTCGATACCAAGAAATGAAACAAAAATAGTTCACGTCGGGTTCACCAAAATATAGAGAAGGGGGATTCGTCACCCCAAGGACTCTAGGTCATAGGAGAGCCCCAAGGAACGGGCTGCCCTAAACTACCTCGAGTTGAAAAGATAGATTGAAAAGGGCAAGGTACTAAGGCTAAAAAGGAAGGGAAAACAACTTGTTGCTTTCCTTCTACTAAAACTAGATGTTCACAGGGTCGAAAGAGCTGACTTTAAAGGTTTAGTCTACTACCTATACAACTCACTATCTGAGGATAGTAGCGCAAATCTTGGACTCTAGTGCGGCATGTTGGTGTCTCAAGGACGGGCTAGTGTCTTATACAGATAGAGGTCTAGAGAATAGAAAAAAACACAAGAAGCCTACTTAACAATTTGACTATTTAAGTTTTATGATTTTACAAAATGCGAAAAAAGTATTGAAACTGCAAGTATGAAAAAAAGGAATACTAGAAATGATAGAGAGAGTGGGAAAATGTACCTTTTTACCCATGAGTTGATTCTTCAATTAGTTCCACTCGAAAGCACCTACACACACATAAATGAGAAAAATGTTGGGTTGTGTTCAAGGTCAGCCTCAGTCATACCCTCATTTTGGTGTTCCCACCTCCACGAACAGTTAGATAGCCACAACATGTAGAAAGCAATGGATAAAGTAGAAATGAAATAGTATTGCTAAGTAGAGAGGACAAACAACTAGAATGCTACTCAATAAACAAGATGATTCAAATGGACAACAAAGAGCAATATCACCTTCTCAACTATGAGCACTCAAGGCCAATAGTAGAAGGAAGAAGCTTGATGATCCTCCAATAGCAATGGTGTTGCAACAAGAATGTGGTGTTGGAGCCAAAATGAGTTAGAATGCAAGAGAGAGTGAAGCAAGTGAATAGAAGCCAAGAGAGAGTCAAAGAATGAGAAGGAATTGGATTTGAATTAGCAAAGGGAGGTAAAAGGCTTGAATTTTGTAGATCAAGGAGGTTGGAGACGTTACATTTTGCACCTAATAGAAAGTGTAACATTTCTATAGATTCCAAAGGTAGGAATCCTATCATGATGACAACATGGCGTGCAGATGTTCGTGTGGCGCACATGTCCTGACAGAAATTCCTCCATCGACACTAAAAGATGCGGCCAGGTGGATGGAGCAAGGTGGCAACGAAGGATTTTGCATCATCGAATTTTCATTTTCTAAGGTAGTAGTAATGAAATGGGGAATTTTCCTAGGGTGAAAATTCATGCCATTACACCTCTACCTATATTTTTTATCTAGGCTATTTGCTTCCATAATAATTCTATCCTTTTCAATAATATTTCTATTTTTTCTCTTAGCAACTCCATTTTGTTGTGGAGTGTAAGAAGTGATAAACTCTCCTTGAATCCTATGCTCTCTACAAAAATCCAAAAATATATTTGACCTCTACTCTCCCTCATTATCTGATTCAAGAACCTTAATGAATTGACCACTTTCCTTTTCAACTAATTGTTTGAATTCAACAAACTTATCAAAAACTTCTACTTTATTAGCCAAATAGTAGATTCAAGTTTAAAAAGAAAAACATTAATGAAAGTAAGAAAATACTTGGATTTATTTAGTGAGAGAGTGATGTAGAGCTAGGAGGATTCACAACACATCTCAAAAACCTTCAATAATAATCCAAAACAATATTTATATAACACATGTTATTACTCATTCTATATCACATTGAAAACATAACTATGGCAGCCCACAATTTAGTGCAATGAACAGTCATTAATAACTTCTACAAAACCAATAATGAATCCAATCCCTCTAGTGAGATTGAATAAAACATAGTTATATACTTTTCCTCCAATTCTTATGAAGATCCAATAGTGGAAATGAAAGTTATTATATTTTTCCCAAAATTGCAAACCCTAGGTAGGGTTCAAACCTGCCCTCACAAAAATGTTCAGAACTTATTCAAATCTTAATGAAACTTGATGAGACTTGAAGAAAATGAAAGTAGATTCACATGGAAAAAAAATCCAATTGGTTTTAGATCCAAAATATAGACTTTATATTCCGTACCATCACACTTTTCAGATTGTAAATTATGTACAATATTGTTAGAATAGGCAGTCTCACCAAAATAATCATATCTTCCACAAAACTCATTAAAATTGAATGAGACAAAAAGAATTGGAAACTATAAACAAATATATTTCCATCCATATATGATACTCTATCATTTGAGTCCATACCAGGCCGTAAAAATCACAACTTCAATCTAGAAACAATGTGAAAATCAGAAAATGCACAAAGTTTGAGGTTTCCATTCATCAATCTTCAAAAATGATGTCTCCAACCCCCAATTCAAGTTTTGGAGGGTTTATTTATACATTTTCAACCAAAACCAACTATTTTCAACCACCTTTTGATTAGTTTGTTCACAAAACACCTTAATGACACTTCATCTACCTAATTTTGTACTTTTGACAATTTTTACAATATATGAGAAATGAACATCCTATGACCTATAACACCACAAAGGTGGCCTCTTGGGCCTTATTACAATATAAAAACATAAAAATGGAACAAATGAATCAATATGACCTCATGGAGGCATGTGATCAAATAGGTGCTCCTGCACCAAAGAGTTTCTAAAGGACAACATAAATCAATATGAATAACTTCAAGTGATTTTCTTTCTCTTCTAGAAAAAGCAATCATAAGAGTATTTTTTTTTCTATGTTATTTTCCAAAAAAAAATTATTCACAAACTTCTTGTTTATTTTGAAGAAACAATAACTCTTCAACCATATGTTTCTTCTTAAGAAAAATCAAACCACCATAACTTAGATGCCCATACCTTTGATGTCATAGCTGAATATCATGTACCTTTGTAGTACTTAAGACCTGCTTTCTTGAAGAAAAGTGAAGGGGAAACATATGATCATCTGTCATTTGTGCTTGTGCAACCACTAGATATCTTTGTGACTTATCTTTAATTATACATTTATTCTTGTTAAAGAAACCTGATAATTTTTTTCAAGAATCTAACCAACTAATAACAATTTATTTTTGAGTAGGAACTAACAAAGTATCAAAAATATGCTTAATTTTACTATTTTCATTTTCTACTTCAATGGTTCCTTTTCTTTTAGTCCCATACGATTTATTATCCCCCAACACAACACTACTATTATGTTTTTCATCCAAATTAATAAATAGATTATTATAAATCATATATGAGGAACAACTAATAAATATACCAGACAATTTCTCTTCATTAGAACTTGTATTCAAACCAGAAAGAAATAGATTTTGTGTATCTTCTACAACATTATGAGCATATTTTTCCCAAAGGTGGATCCAAAGCTACTGCGGGAGCTTTCTCCTCCCACTGCAACTCATTCCCAAGATAAGGCACCTTCTCCTCCCCCCAGCAACTCATACCCAAGACAATGCGCCTAAGGTCCCCCGTGGGGAGGAGGATGGTTTAAATTCTAATGGTATGTTTCCTTTTATGAATGACATTGATGATCAGGATCTTGATTTCTTTAACCATGACGTGATTTTGGAGCCACCAAAGAAACTCGGGATTTCACAAACATAGTACAACATTGTGAAATCGGATTGTGGGGGCTCAAAGCGAAAGGTGGGAAGAAAATCTAAGGCTGAAAAATTGTGTATGGAAGGTAAGGAAGTTGTGGAGGAGGGATCTCAGTGGACCATGGATGCTTTCTTCACCAAGAACAAAAGGAAATATTAGCACCTTTCAAGAGTGTGGCTACTCACTTTTTCCTATGAGCTTATGTTTGCAATCGTGCTTATGGTTTTGGTTTTCTTCTACCTTTTTTTAGTTCTCTTTCCTCTTCATTCCTTCTTTCTCCTCTCCTCTATTTCTTCTTTGTTTGAGTGACAGTTGGATGTATCTTATTCTTTATGTTTTAATATAGGGAGTGGGCCCTAACCCCACAACTTACCTAAAAAAAAAAAAATTATGAGCATATTTCTTATGCCACCATTCAAACTCATAATGGCCAGATTTATTATAATGAAAAAATTGGACATGTCTTTTATCTCTATCGGTAACCTTGCTTCTACCTCTATATTTGTTACTTCTTCCCTAAAAATCATAACCTCTTCCACAATCATAGCCCATGCCTCTGTAGCTATGACTAGACTCACCTCTATGCTCAGTTTTGGAATTATATTTATTGCCATTAGAAAACATTTGTTTTTCCTCTTATGTTTTTCTTAGATGCAAATGCTTGTTCTAAATATTCTTCACTAGTTTTCATTTGTTCTTCTATAGTTAATAGAATGTCACTTAACTCGTCAATTTTCATGGATGTAAGATCTTTCAAAAAAATTATTGTGGAAACAACATTGTCAAATTTGGAAGGAAAAATTCTTAAAATTTTCATAGTCTCGTGTTGTTTACTTAAATCATCTATTAGAATTCTCATATCATTTATCATCCCTTCAACTTTTCTGAGAAATTCATTTATTGATTCATTTGGACTCATTTTAACATTTTCAAAAAATTTCCTTAGTGTTTGCAACTTAGCTATATGAGCACCTTAATATGCATTTACAAGTATGTTCCATGCTTTTTTTGAATGTACAACACCACTTATTAAATAAAATTGATTGACTTAATGCACCCTAAATTAGAAATAAAGCTTCATTGTCCTTTTGCTCATTTTGTTTAAGTTCTTTTTTTTATTATTATTTAATGTAATAAAATCCTCAGGCTCTTCATACCCCTACTAACAATTTCCTACAAATCCTTAGATTTTAACAAATTTTACATTTGTGTAGTCCAATAATCAATTTTTTCATCAAAAATAGAAATTAATAGTCTCGATGTAGCCACAAGACTTGTCATCTCAAAAAGAACACAATAAATTACTTTTGCAAAAAAAAATTCCTTTAATCGATCTCAAATTTTAACAATCTTCTTGCAAAAAACCTAGAACACACTTCCCTTTGCAAAATCAAATTTAAAATACATCAAAGACCAAAATAATTATGCATTATCTATTTTAAAGTCGCCTTTGTCTCCATGTGGTATTTCCTTGCGGAACAAAACATATGACACATTTTATTATTTTCAACTTGTTGTAGTCTTTAAGAAAATAATCATCTAGATCCTTCCTAAAACAAATTGCAATCTTAGTTTTCTATGTTGATCTTTTTTTCTCCTTACTAATGTCTTATAAAGCTTCTTCTCTGCAAACATATTGATCTCCCCCTTCCCTATGCTCTGATACCAATTAAAGGTATCAAAATAGCATTAATCTCTTCAATGATGATTTGCATATCATCAACACAAAACAGTGCAAAGATAGGACACAAAGAATTTTTCTTGATAGCATTCATTGATCGAACTATATAGTTATGCAATAGGATTCACAACTGAATCCAACTAGTCACTACAACTGACAACTAATCTCCAAAAAATATTTTCTAACAACAATTGGTAAACTAACAATGTTCATTAACTTACAAAGATGGTGTTAAAAACATCTTTTTGGTTTCGCTATGTTAGGATTGACATGTTAGATTTCCTTGATCCTAACTCAATTCCCTTATTTGTTGTTGATCGCAAGTTGTATGAGAGGAATTTGCATGTTTAAATACAAAATGTGTGATGTAATGAATTATATTACTAAAAGCATGGTCATCCTAATCTAAATGCTCATAGACTACTATTATAATGCTCTATGATGACTCGAATAAATTAGATATTTTATTTCATTATGCAATCATAGGTATTAATTCTAGAATAGTCAAATTATAATGGAATATTCCTCTAAAATAGATATGGTTTTAATATTTTATACCAAATCATTACCTTGATCAAAATTTGAAGGTTGTTGATTGCAATTAGAAGTGTTACCAATGTTACCAACCATATCAACTTAGAGTAGTAATTTTGATTAAAGAGTATTAGAGTTACAATCTAACTATTGTAGGACTATTAGAATGATAAGAGTAAAATTGAAATATTATTCTAACTACTCTAAGAGTGTTAGAAAAATAAGCTTCTTTAATGATAAAAAATCAATTTGTATAAAACTTTTAATTTAAGTAATTATTTTATCCTCATAAAAAATGATAAAATTTATCTTCTAGTTTTTTTTCCATCAACAATATTATAGCATTATTAAAAATTAAACAAATCATAAATTAAAAAACTAAAAATTTACAATTTTGAAATATGCAATTTTTTCTACAACAATAAACTTAAATTCAAAATATATATTAAAAAAATTAATTACAAATAATATAAATTACCTATAAAATAAACACTCGTATTGGTGGTTTCCAAAAAGAAAGTATCCTTAGTTTTACAAAAGAAATGCATTTACTCTTTGAGAGGCGGTAATAGAACTATTAAACGAACTTTTATGTAAGACTGATGGTACTGCTTTTTCATGTTAGAACGAACAAAAATATGCATTCCTCATGCTTCAATCATACAATGTCATCCCCTACCCAATTCAGAGCACTCTGTAGAGAGGGTCGCATTAAGGAGATATTAATCATTCTGCTTACAAAATCTAATCCTCCTGTAAAGTCAATTTCATATTTTCAACTATTGCAGATCTGTATTGCAAAGAAGGCGCTTCCAGAGGGTAAGCTAATTCACTCTTTCATCATTGACAGGGGGTTTAGATTTGCTACTGGAACATTTTTTCAAAATAAACTCATTAACATGTATGCCAAGTGCAGAAGTTTGGTGTGTGCTCGTAAAATTTTCGACCACATGACAGATCGAGACGTCTTCTCATGGAATTTGATTATTGTAGCTTACCGAAGTTTTGGGTTTCCCCGAGAGTCATTGGCACTGTTTCATCAAATGCAAAGAACAGACGTCAAACCGGATCAGTTCACCTTTGCTAGCATCCTCCCAGCCTGCGCCAAAATTGGTGCTTTGGAACAGGGTATAGATATCCATGAAAGCATAAGCAGAAGTGGTTTTTTGTTGGATGTTGTAGTTCGGAGCGCCCTGATAGACATGTATGCAAAATGTGGGAGCATTAAAGAGGCGCGCGAATTGTTTGACACAATGCCTCAACGAGATATGGTTTCATGGACCGCGATAATTGCAGGATATGCACAAAATGGATTTCCAGACGAGGCTTTAAGGCTTCTCAAGGAAATGCCTCAACCAGATGTCCGTGCGTGGACTGCTATAATTGCAGGATATGCACAAATGGGGTTTACTGACAAGGCCTTAGAGATTTTTAAGCAAATGCAACAGACAGGTGTAAAGCCAAACTCAGCAACCTTTGCCAGTATCGTCTCAGCTTGCACCAAAATGGGAGCTTTCGAAAAGGGAATAGAAATCCATCAGAGCATAAAGAAAACCAGATTTTTGGCTGATATTGAAGTGGGGAATTCTCTGATAGACATGTATTCCAAATGTGGAAACACACAGAAAGCCCGTGAGTTGTTTGACAGCATGCCTGAACGAGATGTTGTCTCATGGACTTCTTTGATTGCAGGATATGCACAAGATGGGCTAGTTGAAAAGGCTTTAGAGACTATGAAACAAATGCAATTGGCAGGTGTAAAACCAGACGCTGCAACGTTTGCCAGCATTGTTGCAGCCTGTGCCAAAATGGGATCATTGGAAAAGAGTATAGACATCCACGAAACCATAAGGCAATGTGAATTTTTGTCGAATGTTGAAGTTGGGAATGCCCTGATAGACATGTATGCCAAATGTAGGAGAATGCACAAAGCATGTGAATTATTTGACACAATGCCTCATCGAGATGTGGTTTCATGGAATGGGATGATTACAGGGTATGCCCAAAATGGGCATGTTGAAAAAGCTTTGGAGATTTTTAAGCAAATGCAAGAAACAGATATTCAACCAGATCAGTTCACCTTTGCTAGCATCCTTCGAGCTTGTGCTAAAATGAGAGCTTTGAGTCAGGGAATACACATCCATCAAAGGATAACCAGAAGCAGATTTTTATCAGACGTCATGGTTGGGAATGCCCTGATAGATATGTATGCTAAATGTGGAAGCATAAAGAGGGCAAGGCAATTGTTTGACACAATGCCTCAACGAGATGGAATCTCGTGGACGGCAATGATCACAGGATATGCACAAAATGGTTTTCTCGACAAGGCTTTAAAGCTTTTCAAAGAAATACCTTGTCCAGATGTGATCTCGTTGAATGCAATAATTGCAGGATATGCACAAGATGGACTTGTTGAAAAGTCTTTGGAGATTTTTAAGGAAATGCAACTGGCTGGTGTAAAGCCAGACTCTGCAACATTTGCCAGTATCCTTCCAGTCTGCGCTAAAATGGGAGCTCTGGAACAGGGAATGGAGTTCCATCAAAGGATCATAAAATGCGGATTTTTTTCTGATATGTTAATTTCAAATGCCCTGATAGACATGTATTCCAAATGTGGAAGTATACAAAAGGCGCGCACATTGTTTGATACAATGCCACAACGAGACGTGGTCTCATGGACTGCAATGATTGCAGGGTATGGAATACATGGCTATGGCAAAGATGCCCTCAAACTCTTTGAACTAATGAAGGACTCTGGAACCTACCCAAACCATATAAGCTTCCTTTGTGTTTTATTTACCTGCAGTCATGCAAGTCTAATAGACAAAGGCTGTAAATACTTCAATGATATTAGCGATTCTTATTGCATTATGCCTACAAGGGATCATTATATTTGCATGGTTGACCTCCTTGGACGCGCTGGCTATCTCGAGGAAGCCCTAACCTTTATCGTCAAAATGCCAATCAAACCTGATGCAGTCACGTGGACGTGTTTACTTGGCTCTTGTAGATCACATAAGAATATAGATCTTGGAGAATTTGCTGCAAATCTTCTTTTTGAGTTGGATCCTATAGTTGATGCACCTTATGTTCTTCTGTCAGACATTTATGCAGAAGTAGGCAGGTGGGACAAAGTTCATGGGATAAGGAGATTGATGGAAGATAGAAGAATTACAAAGATACCTGGATGTAGTTGGATTGAGCTTGATAGAGTGGTACATGCTTTTTGTGCAGGAGACAGATCACACCCACAAACACGGGAGATCTATGCAAAATTGGAGAAGTTGTCTTTGGAGATGAAGACAGTAGGATATGTTCCAGATTCAAGACATGTACTCAATGATGTAGAAGGGGAGGAGAAAGAATTGTTCCTCTACCACCATAGTGAAAAGTTGGCAATTGCATTTGGGCTGTTGAACACATCCCCTGGAACGACTATTAGGGTTGTCAAGAACCTTCGCACATGTGTTGACTGCCACACTGCAATCAAGTTTATCTCGAAGGTTGTTGTGAGAGAAATAGTTGTGAGGGATGCAAATCGGTTCCATCATTTAAAAAATGGACAGTGTTCTTGTGGAGATTATTGGTGATTCTAGGTGAACAAGACGTTTTTCCTGTGGAGATTATTGGTGATGCTAGGTGAAACAAGACATTTTTCTTGTGGAGATTATGGGTGATATGCTAAGTGAAATAAGACATTGTTCTTGTGGAGATTATCGGCAGTGTAGTGAAACTTGGCATTGTTCTTGTGGAGATTATCGGCAGTGTTAAGTGAAACTTGACATTGTTCTTGTGGAGATTAGTGGCGATGCTAAGTGAAACGAGCTATAAACATAGGCTTGAAGTTTGAACCATTACAAGATGTATTATGTCAGAGTTGCAGCGAGAAGATGGAATCAGTTATTAGTTTTATTTTTTTAAAGGTGCTGATAGCTGACTTGATGAAGTCATATATATAATGCTACGCATCACTGTGTTTATAACTGTGGTGTAGTCATGACAATGGACCGTTTTTCAGGAAGCCTGTACAGCTCTGTCATGAAAAGCTGGAGGAGGTGGAAGAATGGAAAATGTGAAAGGAGAGAAACTCGTGAGGGAAATGTAAAGCTACTTAAACACGAAATTTGAGGGAAGTGATCAAAATGAAGTAATGCCTGGATATGATGGAGAGCATCTCATAATTTTTTGTTCCAACTTATGTTAATATGATGGAGAGCATCTCATAAGTGTATGTCTTTTTGTCTGGATTAATTATATTTTCTTAATCATATACCAGACCTGTCATGCAGAGATTTAATTGTGTCATCCAAATTATAAAAGCAATTCTACATACCTATTTCATTCATGTAGACTTTTACTGATTACTTCATGATGTGGGAACTCACTCAAGTAGAGGGTGGCTGGACAAGGCAGGCTTCTATTATGATGATGGAATATCACTATGTTATGGAAAACGGCAACTATTTTAATTGACTGACTGCAAAGCAGTTTATGTCCATAAGAGTTATCTGAACTGGAAATATTGTATGCTCCTAATTCACTAGGGTGGACAGCAAGTTTGCATTATTGTATCATTGTAATTCAATTGGTTGGATTGCCATGTGTGTTTATCATCCCTTTGGCTGGATTTTAACATCATGGGATTATCATGGAATTCTCATTTCCATTATTAAAAAGAAAAAAGAAAATGCCAGTTGTTGCAGAAATTCTTGTCTAATAATTCATTCCGCCTGGCAGTAGAAAATTTGGCAGCAAATTTTTTATTAGGCTTTAACTTTCATTGAATAAATTAAAATAATAAAAGATAAAAAGCCAAACAGCAGATGAATTCCTCTAGAACATTGTAAAACAGCATAACTGAAGATGTTATTTACATCCCAACAACTATTAAACAAAAAAATTGGATGGAAGTCAACATTATGAAATAACAAAAATAAGCATTGTGTAACAGTACTATCCACAAGGGCGTAGCATGCTATCAAGAAGAGTTTTCCGCGCTCTCTCACATATTTGGGCAGCGGCTATTCTCCCTAGGAAACGGCGTGCTTAAGCCATCATAACACCATGCCCCCCATCCCTCATACGATGGCATGATGACGGAGGATTTCTTTTAATGAGGAAATGCATTTACAAAGAATAAAGAACAGTTATAAAACAAATATTATGATGACAGAGGATTAGACAGCGGCGCTATGATGAATGAATGAATGAAAGATTTTAATGACGTCCACGAGACTAAACAGTCTATGGGACCAAGACCCAAATTTAATTTTCTTTCATGCTTTTTTCTAAATCAGATCTCCTACTATTGATTTTGACTAGAAGGCTGGCCGTCTGGTTGATCTTATCCTCCTCGAATAACTGCTGCATATCATCCATACCCAAACTATTTGCATATTGTTTACGGATGTCTTCATAAGCTATGCATTCCAAGAAGAAGTGTCGCTCTGTCTCAACCACCCCCTTATTGCAGAATATGATGGGATAGCCAAAAAAACAATAGAACGTTTTCACTCATGTCATTTTCAATGGTCATTTCCGATTCGACGGCCACTTCCGATTGTGATGGACCCCCGTACACCAAAAGTTCCAAAAATCAAGGATCTTAAAAACTTCCCTCTCCATTTTCATTTACCTAGACATTTTTCAATTTTGCGAGCTGCAACCAGCAAAATACTTCGGCGAGCTTGCGGGGCAAGGTGCTTCAAGAAGGTTCCACACATCTGTCGAGTTGGAAGCAAAGTCACAATACTAGGTGCCATTATGGGCTATATTTAAGTATGCATATTTTTCAAAATAGGTAGGGGAAGGGTACCACTAGCCGTTATAGATAACTTCATGCAACGTATGCTCCTAAACAATGTGTCAAATTGAGTTAATTTTTTTGGATTTTATTCTAATAGTTCATAGCTATTATTTTGACTTTTGGGGGTTTCCAACGAATGCGGGAGGGTTCACTAAGCACGCAAAGGTCAAAAAGTCACCATTTAGACTTGACACCCAAAACATGCCTTCAAATGATCTAATAGCTATCGGCTTTCACTACCAATAAATATTTTAAAAAAAACCTTATTGTGTCAATATTAGGGTGCAAATATAACAATTTTATTGTTTATAACCACTTAAAAGTGAATGTGTTAAATTCAAGTGTTAATGTTACAAGCTCACTATAGTGGTCATAAAAGTTTGCAAACCCACATTACCCGCCAAGCATTTGTCCCCGACACTAATTGTGATTTAACCCGATTGATACTCATGTCGAGTCTAAAAAGTGTTTATTTTCCCACATTTTTTTCATAGGCATCAATTTGCTAACCCTCGCCATGGTCTCCATTCACATCACATGTTCATGGTTTTCACAACCACTTGCAATGCCCTCGACAAACAGAGTTTGCTTCCCCTCCACAGTTTCAAGTAATGTCTAACCATCATTTCTCCTTTCAAAATGCAAACAACGATACTCCTCAAATTTGTTTATTGTGCATTTTTTTGGACCCGTGAAGGGTTTCTTGGCTATTTGATTATACATGTGGTAATAATAAACACCTTTTTTGACCAATTTTATCATTTCTCATCGTGTCTCCACCATGTGATTTTTCCATGGTTTGAGGTAATGTCAAACTATCATTTATCCTTTCATTTTGCACAAATTGGTACTCATGAATATTTCAGCCGAGTACTCATGTCTTTTTGTCTGATTGAAGGGTTAATTGTCTCACAATTTTGACCGCATGTCTACCAAAATTTATATATTTGTTTGCTTATGAAATTATTATCATGAAACCATAAACTTGTATGGGCTTTTTGAGTAATAACCCTTACTTTTTTTAGCATATATCTGAAAACTCACATCTGTATTCGTCTGGTTAAAAAATTATTATCATGAAACCATCAATTATATGTTTTTTCTTAAAAACCCTTGCTTTTTTGGGCATATATCCAAAAACTTGTGTTTGTATTTCTCTAGTTAAGGAATTATTATAATAAAACCCTAAACTTTTATGGGTTTTTTTAGAAAAAAACCTTCGCTTATTTGGGCATAAATCTGATAGCCCACATTTATTTTTGTTTGATTAAGAAATTATTATCATGAAGCCATAAACTTCAATGGGTTTTTTTATGAAAAAATCGTTGTTTATTTGGGCATATATCTGAAAACCCACATCTATTTTCATGTGATTAAGGAATTTTTATCATGAAAACCTTAAGTTCTATGGGCTTTTTCTTGAAAGTTCAACACTTTTTTTTTTGGGCATATATCTGAAAATCCATGTCAGTATTCATCTTACCTGTGTTTAAATTACTATCCTTTGGTTGTTCTAGTAGCTTAAATGTATATGGTTATTATACTATAGAAGGGGCTTTATACATTTGTATACATTATACTATTTGTAGAGTGTCAAATTAATACATAGTTTGGCAATGCTCTAGATGCATAGCATGAGATAGAGTTATATTGTAGTTCTTGTAGCATGTCATTAGATATAAGTTAAGAGGAAGGTTATTCCTGGGGTTGGGATAAATCCATGTGAAAGGGGATAACTTTAGAATAGAATACAAATCGAGCAATTAAATGTGGTGATTTAGAAGACATCGCTCGAAGTTACTGGGTGATGAATCTTTGGCCAAAGTAGTGTAGGTAGCCACTGTCTACACTGTCAATTCACTATGTGATCCAATTTACATTCTAGGCTGGGGAAATTATATATGAGTTAGTAGACAATATGGTAGCTCTAGATTTGTAGGACACGTCACTATGCTTAGAAAGGGCTATTTGAAAGATGAGGTTACCAACCCAATCTCTTCATCGAAGGGTAGGGCCATCTACCAATTTGGTAGATGTGCGGGAAATCACAATTAGTCCATGGTTGGTGGAAAAGTGCTTGAGCGATGCTTCTCCTCATGCAGTTGGCAACCAAGATTTGGGAGGACATTCTAGACCATTTGTATTTCTATTTCTTGTAAGCTTGTTGAAGCAATGTATGTATCATGTGTCCATCTATATGGAAATTGTAATATGAAACGTTATCTTGAATATATTTATGTAAAGTTAAATCATACTTATATTATTGGAATGATTCTTTGATTATGTAATGGAAAATTTTGGATAAAGTTATATTTCAAATGATGTATTTATTATGGAATAGCAAAGAAAAAAAATTGCTTTACATTGGACGCATAGTCAATTACATGTGGGTAAAACTTAGTAGATTTACTAGGTAGAACAACGGGCATGTTGCACGAAGGATTTAAAGTTGATCTAAGGAGCAATTTTGCAAAGTTGCATAAGTTGTCATCATTGTTGTCAAGCCACGAAAACTCATTTTATTTCCAACTTTTTGATAGTCAAACCTGGAGAAATCAGAAGCTTAGATCTAGGATCCAAGGATTGCAAAAACAAATTTTGGATCCCTAGCCAAGGACCCATTTGCCCTTGGGAAAACTAGTCCTACTACAAGCCCTAAAACCCACTTTTTATGCCAGGTGCACACCATTTTTCCCTTCTCAAATATGTCTGCAAATTATCTTTTCCTTTTCTGTTATCATAAATTTTGTATTTCAAGTGTTAGGTCATATAATTCACTTTGTTAATGCACTTTAAATCATCTCCCAATACTACAAATTAGTCATTTTTTTTCATAAGAAAACAACATATCCCAAAATAGGGTTGGCTCACCTCAAGGTTGAAAATCAATCTTATACCTTTGAGATCTCTTTTTCTAATGAAAATATGGAAAGTGTGAGTGTGTTTGAACCTTTAGATCGCATACCTTCTAATCATTCCATATTGAACACACCACCCCCTTTTCCCCTACTTTTCATTTTGGTGAACCCAACATTATACATCATAAATTTTAATTTGGAAGTCTCTAAAACCTTAAATTTAGGATTTGCATTAGTTTGCATTAGCATCTCATTTAGGGTTTCAAAATTGCATTTTGCATCATTATAATTCACAAAAATTCATTAGTTGTATCAAGGGTGTCTTTTAGTCATATAGATCAGAAATTCAGTCAAAATTGCATCTCAAAAGTTGTCATTTTGTTTGTATTTTGCCATCATGGCATGTGAATTCAATCATCAAATTCTAAAATTCCGTAATTGAAAGAATCTATTTGCAACTTGAAACGAAGACCTTAAACATTAACTCAAAAACTCATATTTTAATTTTTCAAACCCCTGTACACAAACCCATTCACCCTTTGAGCAAACTTGTCCTTCTATAGGTCATTTTCCAAATTTTTCGGCATAAATCTGTCTATGTTTGCTTCATTTCTTATTGTTTACAAATCTTGGTTTCAATTTCAAAAAATAACATATTATGTAATTTTTGTATTTAAGTTCAATTGGTCAAAGTTACAACATTATTAAACATCAAAGTTTGCATTCAAAAAGATCTCCTTTTCAAATTTTTGCATCCTAGAATCAATCAAGTATCATTTTAGATCTAAATATTGCATTCATTCAAATAGTCATCATGGATATGCCCTTTGGAAAACTATGGATGTCCTTAAAATCTTGTTTTGATGTTTCAAGTTGTGTGTTTGGTGATGATCCTAATGCAATTGACAACATTCTTGAATCTTTACCTCCTAATGAATATCCTCATGAGGTATATATCTTAGGTCAAGATGAAGATAGCATGCAAGAATTTATACAAAGTTGCTTTCGTAACCTTGATAACAATGCATCATTTTATCTTTCCATGCAACAACCAACACCTCCTATCATCCCAACACAAATATCATATAAACAAGTTAAAGATGAAAAAAATATAAATCTGACTTGTGTGCACTATTCATGAACCCGAGAACGAATCAAACCTTACATCCTACATGCAAGAGGTTCCCTATCCATTGGTGCAACCACCAAGGGTTAAAGAACTATTTTTGGAAAAGGTGGTGGATGGTTTTTTATCATCCTCCATGCAACAACAATGAGGTACCACAATATTTTTTGAGGAAACTCTATTGTGAGTGCCTTCAATAAAATCCAACTCTAAACTTGAAATATTCTCATTACATAGGTTGTTGTATTTTGTTTTATTTGTTGTAGGATTTGTGTTTGCTCTTGAATTATTTCTTCAATGAGATTCTTCTAAACTAGCAAGCTCTCCCAAACTTCATCTAAAATTGCTTTGATCCAATCTTCTCTCACTCCACGACAAATTGAACGAGGGGAGAGGATTGAAAAGATGTTGAGCATGTTAAGTGCCTCATGTTGGAAACAAGGGCTTTATTATCTCTTTGTGTTTTTATGGCTTATGAAGTCTCCAAATGTAATTAGAGAAATTGAACTAATCTATTTTTTTGTTTTTTTTTCAAATCATAAATATTATCTAATTACTACTTGTTGAAATACTTTTCAATGAATGTAAATTTAATGATGTTTTTCCTAATGCAATTTTTTATATTTTTGGATGTTTTTCATTATGAGATCTAATGCAAGTAATAAAAGTACATCTAATCTAACATTTAAATCTAACAAAAACAAGAAATTCTATACTATCCATGAAGAAAAATAAAAATAAAATTATTCTTTATGGGAAAGGTGACCTTTCTAATTACTTAAGCAAAAGAATATTTTTAAAAGTAAAGGAACTATGAATAAAGTTTGTTTGGCACCAATGCAAGCTTGCATCCTTCGGGATCCAACATTTCTTTATCCTTCTCTACAATGTTTGGGACCTCCGCTTGATTATAGGGAAAGAACTAGGATGTTAAGATAAAGTGAGAATTGTATGTAAGAAGTTTAGAAGCTTCATTATATACTTTCTTGATGATAATGACTAATCCTCTCTTGCTTTTAAGCATGTCCAATTGTACAAACCTAACCAAGTGTTAATCAATGGAGAGATTTGGATTTAATTATTTATTAAAACCTTCTCTTAAAAGAAAGGACCTTTCTACCAACTTGGTCTAAGCCAATCTCAAATGTCAAGTTTTAAGTTCAAGTTTAAACTCTTGCATATCATTGTTCTATAAATCTAGAAGGTTGCAAACAAAGCTTTTCATGATTTAAACATTTTCATAATTGAGTGAAATTTTAAGGGATGAAAAATCCATCTCTAAGATGAAATTTGTTGGTTTAGTCTTAATTTTGATTGTTCATCTACAATAACAAATGTAAAAACTTTTTATTACAAGACATTTTTTATCAATTATGAATTGTTAAAATAGGTTCCTATGTAAAATTTATTGATTTTGAATTACAATTAAGTAATTGCAATTAGACCAATAAAACTTGAATGTAATACTAATTCTATGTTTTATATTGATTTACGTTCAACCCTCGGAACTCAAATTTTCAAAAATATTTATCAATGTATTTCAGTTTTTCATTTTTTGTATGAATATATCAATTGTTTCAAGTTGATTATAAGTTTTGTTACTAGTCTACATTAACTCATTAATATATCATTTGTCTTCAATGAATAATACATGTTCTTGAATTATTGTATATATGAATTAAAAGTATCATAAAGATTCCACACTTAAAATATAAATCAATTTCACATTTTTAATTGCATGTATAACCCAATGATAATCTACTTTATATGAATACATCTGGGCTACAAGATCAATTGCCAATATGAAGGGTGCTTAATGACAAATCCTCAATATAGTCTTGTGAGATATAGTTAAGCCGCGTGACCATTCAAATTTTCATCTCTTTAATCGAGTCTTAAATTTCTAAACGCCTTAAAAGTGAATATCTAGACCATCTCAATATGAAGCATACATACAAGCTTCATATCGAATAAACATACACTATGCATAAAGCAATCCAACCAATTATATTTGTCACCAACGCATTGAGGGATAGTACTTGTATGATCAGCTAATTGGGTATTGGATTGGGCCTACTACCCTATTAGATAGACAAGGGGTTTATGGGTGATACTTGATCAATAAAATTACTCTTGTTACTTCAACAAAACTAAAACTAACTACAACTGATCATGAATCACATTTAATTGCCTAATCCAACTTTAAACCCTTAAAAATATACGTCAATAGAATTATAATAATTTTACTTACAAAATTGCAAAGTGCAGTTTACCAACATTATGATGAAAAAAATAATTAAAAAAACTTTTTGAAACTATATATATATATACATACTTTTTGGGTATGACGTGCTTTCAAAAGGAACACGTGGTCCTGTGTTCCACTATGTCTATCCTCCCAGGTCTCAAGCTCGCTAATCTAATTGGGTATTGCATGCTCAATGTTGAAAAAAATGATGAGGCCAAAAATAGTTTTGAAAGATCAGGTTGTTTTATCTAATCATTCTATCTATTAAAGGCGAAAGCTGTTGAAGTGTACAGTTTTTGGCGGTAAAGAATACAAGCTCCTAGATATAAGAGATATTCGGTCGAGATCATAACAGCTTTACGCCATACACAAAAGCAACCACGGGTAAACAGACAAAAGTGTCAACCTTAACTTAAAAAAGAGAGTGAAAAGGAACTCTTCAATCAGAATATGGAAGCAATATTCAAGCCGTATTTTATATAAAAGACATCTCTTAGATGGACATGAATCGTCACTGGGTAAACCAATAGAACAACACTACTAAAATAAACTCAGGAATTTTGCTTAGGAATCTAGCGGAATTTTAAACCTTATCTACGAAAACAAATTTTTCTATCAATACCAAAGGAAGATTTTGATGTTGCTTACAGCTCAATGATAAAGCCTAAAAAGCAAACTTTATGTTTCTAAAACTTTGGAAACGAGGGAACGTTTACTTTACATCGTTATTATACATTGTAGGGGTTGTTTTTCTGAGCGCTTAAGCGTCAATAAAATGGATGTCAAATGTGTTGGGATCAATTTGCCACACATTTAATGCTGCATATTCTTCCAGACACTCCTTAAGCTGAGCTTCTGTGTAAGCCTGAACAAAAAAACAAAACCCAATTTACGACACTTGTTTTTTCCATAAAAATAACAGACGAATCAACTGGTATTGGTTGGGCCAACATGTAGTTCATAGAAAGTACCTTCCGAGAAATCCAATTAAGAGCATTAGCATATCTAACGTCCATGGTGTTCATTCGGGAGGCTTCATCTCTAATGATGGAATAGATGTCAGATATGGCATCCAAACCGCTCTTCTTTCTTTCATCAGCATACAGAGAGAACTTTGACATTTGCATTAACCGGAGGGCTTCATCTAAATCACTTTGGGCCACAGTATCCGAAAACCGAAGCCTGGTTAAAGCCTGGGCATTAACGGTTCAGTCAGAGATCTTACACATGAAAAATCACTAAGGATGCAACTGTCGTTAGATTTTACTTATTGACATCATTCTTAGCAATTAAAAGTTTTACTTCTTTTATTAAACGGTGTTGAAATATTTTGAAGATCAATGCTTCAGCTCATACATCATGATCTTCAGTATGAGAAGATTATGGTAGAAAATTGCAAGAATGAGCTAGTAATGAATAGGTACAGAATGACTGAAAATCAGGAAAGGCCGACAATTTAGCTCACTCTTGCAATTTTCTTCCATAATCTTCTCATCCTGAAGAAGGATCATGATATGCATTCCAAAACATCAATTTTCTAAATATATCAACACAGTTTAATCTAAAAACAATTGTAACTTTCACCTTAGATATTTTAAGGTAAGTCATCCTCAGATGACCTTACCCCATGAGTAAACATTTCCTTTATGATTTTTTTTCTGACATGTATATTGCTAATGGCAACACAGGAAAAGGAACCACAAGACCTCTTAGCACTGTTAGCACCAGGGAGAACTCCAATGCTAAGACATCAGCCCAGGGAATTAATGTTTATTGATTACACAAATGTACTATTTATTAGAATCTTAGTACCATTGAGATTCGAAGAATGCTTAAAAGTGTTCTTGCAGTGGTGTAAGAATGTGGTGCATCACTCTGTGCTTCCTCTTGCCTCATGGAAGCATAAGCACTAGCTATGTACTCTGTTAAATCTCTAGGTACAGAAGGCACTGTTCTTCTTGCTGCTGCTATATAAGCCCTGGTGAAAATCACCCATAAAAACATAATCAATGCATTCAACATTATTGTACGTAAATTTAAGAACCAAAATCCAAGAATATCAACCAATTACTCACCTCAGTATGGACGAATCAAGAGGAGCAAAACCCAAAGGAGGTGGCTCGCACTTTTGGTGTACATATAATACGTGTCTAGCCATTTCCAAGTCGCTATCCATGTCAGCTTTGTCAAGTATCAACCACATCAAATCAAAACGGGAAAGCAATGCCGGAGGAAGGTTGATATTTTCTGCAGGAGTTCTCCGGAGATCATACCGACCCCTGTCATAGTAACAAGTATTAGAGCTTAAGAAACAAAATTGGAGCAACCTAATCATGTGGAGTAGGAAACTAGGCTTCGAAAAGAAAACTTTTACAAAGCAAAAAACAATTTATGTTAAGCCATTGCAGGAACCAGTAGCGGAAGAAGGGGCCAGTTATATAGATAGGGACCTGTGGGAAAGAAAATTCAAGGATGATAGAAACAGATGATAAAATATGATCGACGTGGAAAGAAGTTACTAAATTATCACTAATGCTTTGCCGATTCGGAAATGGAATTCTAGGATTCCAAGATTCCAAGATAAGTAGCTTCAAACATATAGAAAGGACAGAAAATAATAAAACCTCTTCTTCTCTAGTGAAGCCTTAATGGAATATCCTAATAATGTCATCGCTTGAGTTTCGAAGTATATAGTGATCTTTCATTAAAAGCACTCAAGCCAATACTTTAATTTGGTCACACCGACGAAGGAAGGGCAGAGACTCAATTGACTTCAGAAGTTCAAAGAAAACCTCTCTTTTATAGGATGTGAGCATAGATACCCTTCACGCTGGTTTTCGGTTATTTCACTGAATCTAGGATTCAGATTAATAATTCATTTTTGGGACACAAAACCAGACTAGAAATCAATGATTAAATGCATACCAGGCAGGATTCGCAGCCGCTAGAACTGCAGTTCTTGCATTTAAAGAGGTTGTTATGCCTGCCTTCGCAATACTCACAGTCTGTTGCTCCATCACTTCATGAATAGCAGTACGGTCTGTCTCATCCATTTTGTCAAACTCGTCAATAGCACATATACCCATATCTGCAAGAACCTGGTTCATCCCACAAAATATGTATATTGTTACTGCAGTTGCTCTATGTATCCTAAATAATTGATTGACAACTCAAACCACAGTTACAATGCCATTAACAGGTCAACACATTGAACTACTCATACCAGAGCGCCGCCTTCAAGGACCATCTCACTCGTAACTGGATCCCTTTGAACAGCAGCTGTGAGACCCACACCGCTGCTTCCTCGCCCAGTGGTGTAAACTCCACGAGGTGCCACACTGACCATGTGTTTCAACAGCTGACTCTTTGCAACTCCAGGATCTCCCATCAAGCAGACATGCAAATCTCCCCTTATCTGTGAATTCAATGAAAATGAGCTATATACAGTTCATTGTGTAGATGCAAATATGAATCAGCAGATATTTGACTCTAGCACAACCAGTTGCACAGATTTTGGTAACACCAACAGCATTCAAATATCCAAAAAGGGGTAAAAATTATCCAGCAAAAAATAAGTGAAATATAATAGAAATCCACAATTGTAATAACAAACAGTTCATAATCTTAAGTTAAAGGGGGGGTAACCTTTGAAATTCATCCGTTTACATTCCCATTTCATTAATCGTACCTTCATCCCATCCTTAAGTTTTCTGGTGGGAGCACCCACAAGCAGCAGCAATAGAGCTTTCTTAACATCTTCATGACCAAATATTTCTGGAGCCAAAGAACGTGCAAGCTTGTTGTAGATGTCCCCGTCCTCAGCTAGCCGTTCGATTTGTTCTTGCTCATCTCCTTGCAAAACATACCTAGAGTACAAAAGGAACAAACAATATAAAAAATGTTAAATCAGTAAAATACAATACAAAATTACAATTATATAAAATAATAAATGCTTACTTCTAACAATATAGACTAATCAATTTTCGTTTCTGGATTTGATTGTGTTTGCATTTTTTTCCTATCAACATTTCAGATCACTCCATGATCCATCATCAGTATGAAAGAGAGCACAAGAAAGAGAAATGAATTGTTGCAGGCCAAGATCCACTAAAATGGAAATTCAGAAAAAAGAAAAATAAAATAAAAAGGATAAATAATGAGAACAAAATGAAAATAGAGAACTAAAAGAAGAAAAAGATTCATAAACAAAAATTGCAAACACAATCAAATCCAAAAACAAAAATTGATTTATCATTATGAATTGTGGAAACTTGATATCTTTAATATAGACCATTCAAAATATTATAATGAAATGGCAAACAAACCAAGTCGAAGCAGCAAAACTCACTGCTGTCCGCTTAACTTGTGACTTTGTGTGCTCGACAGAGATTCACATGCTTGATATTATGGATTAAAATCTCATATCATAGTTTTTCTATTTTCATGTATGACCCAATCCAATATTTGATTGACTCATCTCAACCGAATAATAGTAGACAACACAATTAAATTAAGTGATGATTCATTTGAATTTAATTGTATTTTATGATTATCACCTTAAATTTTCATTTTGAGTTTCTCATAATCATTAATAGTTCACTTAACATTTAATGTATCTAAGTTTTCAATTTGATGAATGTCACTTATGTGTGACAAATACTGAATAAATTATTCATAATTATTAAAAAAAATTGTGACAAATATTCATGAAATATGAAAACCTGACTCAAAATTACAGAATTAAATCCTAACAAATAATCGCATAAAACAATATAATTATTTAAAAAGCTTGCTACATCAAGTTGACAAATTTCAGTATTTCTTCATATGGTATAACATTGTGCACATTGTAAAAATTTGAAACATTCTTCTGTTTTTGTATACAGTCAGCAAGTTTTTTATCATCTTAAATAAGACGAGAGAAATGATTTTACACATTATTCGGTATAATATTCAGCACCAAGATGTTTACTGCATGTGAGACCTCAAATGATCCTGATAACAATACTAAACATCCTCCATGAATATATAAGCTAACATCTAGCTTCAGTGATGTTTCTTCTGCATAAAATTTATGATGAGTGCCATGTTTGGAAAAATAAAAGCCCTTACAAGACAAGAGAAGAAGACAACTTCACGACAGATAAGAAGCCAAAACTCACTCTTCGTATCTTTTCTTGAAATGAGTGATTGACATTGCTTCCAGATATGTATCAGCCACCAAACCTGCTCGCATGGCTCGAAAGCCTGTGTAAGGCATAGGAAGAAATATTCCAGAGATCTCGACAAGATCCCCTGGTCCAACCTGGTCAAAACAAAATTTAGTTGTGACAAAATTAAACGTATATACCATCTAATTTAACGCACGTCTAACATTATCTTGCAAATAACATACCTTCCTGGTGAGTTCTCCTCTCATGTGTACTGTCATCGACCTAGGTATATGTCCTTTGGGAACATGCTCCGACAGCTCCTGGATTTTAGCCTGCACAGAGGGGAAAAATATTAGATGCACAATGAAGGTGATGTCTGAATGATCTTAAATTAGAAAAGATCAGACATAACACACGGTTTTACTTGAAAAATTGAATACCTAAAATGCTTAATTGAATCAACAAAAACGCATACTACTTAAGAATGTCAACTGGGATTAGTATTCAGCCAACTATCATAAGTATATGGCATAGACATGCTAGAGAAAAAGACATTTTGAGATATTTTGACTAATATCTAAACCATGTGCTTAGAATTCCCCATTACCGGACAATAAAAGTATGGACACTAATAACAGTATACACTAAGAACATTCAATTCTAACAGCAACCTTCAAAGACTCTTACATAGAATTTACTTCAGAGCCCATGTGAGGTTTACCAAAATCCCTAAACACCTACATAGCATAAGGCAACCTAAGAAAAATTGTCAGACATTGTAGGAGGCTCATGTTCTTGCAAAAATACTCGCATCCATAGGAGCTGATAACTTAGGATCGGTTCATCAAGCATAATGTCACCGGGCATAAATGCAAATCTACTGCAATTAGGACTTAAAGAAAATCACTCTAAGCAAATATAGATTATAGAATGTACTCTAGTAGAAAAGAGAAAAGAGTAGGCAATTCATGAAAAAGACTCCAAGATTTCATGAGAAAAAGGCCAATCACTATGTCCCATTTCATAAAGCATTACAACCCCAATAGATCTTAATAATGAGCACAACCAATAACTAGAGACTACATAATACATTACAACAAGTTGATGGTAACAGTAATTAGAGCTCAGAAATATGGCACAAGCCTAAGGCAACCTGAAATGCACACATAAATGCAAATATGCTGTAGAACATACCCCAAAGCTCAAAAGGAGAAAAATAGCTCAATTTGTCAGTTTCTTTGAAACTAAATATTAAACGGTTATTTTGCAAATTTTAATTTAGATGTGCACTATTTTAAAGAAGCGTGAAAAAATAGTCATTAAGAAAATAAAAAACCTAAATGGGATTCAAACATTGTAGGAAGAGCTCTCAACGTATTGGAACGTAATCAATTGCACAAGTGATACGACCCCTTTAATTAAAATAAAATACTCAGGCTTCTACGTGCTTATGCAAACGTGAGTTTATTTTGGTAGCATGAAAAGTGTTTTAACATCTGATCAGGAATTTTTCTTGTACTCCCCAGAAAACAAGAGTTGAAATTACCTCTTGAAACTTCAAAAATTTCGAGGCTCTCAACTGAAGAATGAGATTTCCCTTGGCATTATTTGTCCTACAACGATTAGATGGGCACTCAGATAGTGGCATGAAAGTCCGTGCTGTCACTTCCTGTCGAAGATATTTATCTTAGTCATAAGATACTAGAACCGAAGAAAAAATTGAAAATACAACTCAGCAAGGGAATGGACCATCCAGCTAACAAATACCCACAATAAGACTATTAAAAACAACTTGGATATCACACAAACTAATCAAGGGCTAGAAATATCATACTTGATATATTTCGAATCCGCATTCCTCACAAGTGTAAACTGCAACCTGCATCAGTGGCTTCACATCCGAGCAGCGTGTGACTATACCCATCACTTTGACAAGCTGTCCAATATGAGAGGCCTTCACTTCTCTCAATGTAAAAGCTTTTTCTTTTACAAAGGCTTTGATGTGAACTTCACTGCATTGACAGTACCATATTAGCTAATTGCAGTCAAACACTGGTAAAAATATCATGACATAGCGAAAATAGTTGCACCGACTAAATCACATAAAACATTGGTAGAATTTTTAATATATCTATTTTGTATTCAGGTTTAGCTAAATCAGCTTGTGCACCTGAATGTGAGCTACGTGCGACATTTATATAACTTTTATATAGATTAAGGCCTCTCTGACCATAAAAAACATTCATTGAACCATTCTGCAGTACTCTCATTTCAGATTAGTTAAGCTCAACTAGTTTTAGGCTTTGCCAGAATAAATTAAACAGAGCATATATAAGTTCATAGCAGACTGAGGACCCCCTTCAGTATCCCCTAAATACCAGCAAACTAGCTGATATTTGTCAATCTTTGGCCTTATCAAAATAACTCAACACAATGCTCTGTAATGATGTGCAACATTCTTTTCCCACTTATATTTGCCTAATTCTGAAAAGTGGCACTTAATTATGTTTAGTTGGGCAACTCCCTATAATTTAAAACCTCTCTGATTTGTTGCATAGTTTATTGGAACAATTAGTTCAGCATGGTTGCTAAAGATTTAGTATATGATCTGTCTAGGCCTGACTTGAGCTTGAGAAGGCTAGGGCTAAAATGCCAACCCCAATGTTTACTAAGACGCCCTCGTAAAAGCTTGGATGTATAGAATCACTCTAGCAAGGGGCAGGGCATCAAAGGCCAGAAACCCCCAAGAGATTGACTTGTGGATATCATCAATTGTCACGGGAGAAACCAACGCAGCCCCGTGAAAGTTACAATGACATTGACCGCACTCGTCTCCTCGGATGGTAAACAGAAAAATGTTAAGTAATGAACAATTCTAGTTTTCTCTTCATCAAATCACAAGTTTTAGAACAAATCGACAGGCATAAATGGTATATGCATAAAAGGGGCCGCATAAATAACTTCTAAACTTACAAGTAAAGCTCGATTCATCAAACTTACAAGAAACGCTTAATCTCTGCAGGCATCTTCTGAAAAGGGTCCACGGTATCTGCATTTTCCCCCGTCTCTTCCTGCCTCTGCCTCATTAATATATCGTAGTCATCATCCCTCGGAATAACTTCAGTTGGTTCGGGCAGCAATTCATCGACTGCCTCGGCAAAAATGCTGACATAACGACGAGTGTTCGTCCTTACTCTGTCCAAAAACCCCTCATCGAAATCCTTATACTGCAACACAGCCAGAATAACAGACATCAGCAAAAGTATCACATAGGTGTCCCCAAAAGCCTTACGCTACTATCATGGATTGCGGAAGATTAGGAACCACAACACTCTGGAATTGAAACCTTAAGACCTATAACTGTAACCCTGATTTCTTTTCTTGCACGAATAAAATAAATAAAGATCTAATAGACTGGCTGCTAAATCTTACTCTGCTGATATCGTCAAGCTCAATGTCAATGCATCGTATCCTCCTGTTAGCAACATCTTGCTGCAAGATAAACCCAAAAATAATTAAAAAATATCTCGTTTGAAGTACTGTGCCAACAGCAATGCTCCTTCCAAATCATGGTTTCGGTAAGAAATAAATACCAACAAGTCCATGTACTTTGTAACGCCATTGTCTGCTACAAAATTCTTCAGGAAATCCTTGCAAATCTCTACAAAAAAGAAAGGGAAAAAACAGTTTAGCATATTGGTCAAATCTGGACCATTCCAGCCCTTATTTATGATGCGGGATGTTTACTGACCTTTATCGGCTTTGAAATCTGGACCAGGCATTTTCGAACAGTATGTAAAACCCTAAACGATTTGAGTATGGCTACTTTCAGCTGTTTATGCAGAGAAAGTGTACGTATCGGCCAAGGATTTGAGAAGAAACGAGATATCTCTTCTAACTAAGCAGCCGCTGGCTCTGTGAGACGATCCAGGAGCTCAAAGTCGCACTATTTCTCGCACAGAAACACAAAGGCGTAACGAGGAGTCCTCTGTAGTCTTGCCTTAGTTTTGATATGGTTTTGGCGCCAAATTTTGGTGGGAAAAAACTCAATGGCGGGAAAGAAGACTGTAATTATTATTATATTACATAGTACTTTGGTTGTGATTTAGGAGACTAATTGTGAGATAAAATAACACCAATAATAATCAAATTAGATCAAGGTGTGGGGATTTGGGGTGTTTATATAGATAGATGATAAATTAAATGTGATATTTAGTTTGAATTCTAAATGGTTGAATAGGTTTGTAAGTGATGTTAGAAGCTGATCATAATTGTGTTGGAGTTTTAAGGTCTAGGTTAGATAAAGATGTTGAAATTTGTGAAATGGTTATTTTTGGTTGCGGTTCAAATTTATGCCTACAAAACTACTTTACACCTATGGAAGTAAATTGTCACATAGAATTAAACTAGTTGAAATCTAATAACTAGAATTTGTTCGCCTTACCTTGTTATCCTTGTGCCTAAAGTGGGGCGGTGTTTATAGACACTATTTGGAAACTTGCTAAACAAGGGCCATGTGCTCCTCAATCTTGCCTTGGGTAGACTAATTCAACAGTGATGAACTAAGATTGAAGACAAAATGTAAGTATGCAACATGCCTAGGATGATTATGTGAGTCGACAATGCAATTAGGATGCTCTATAATGCTCTTATGTGAATGCTCTTAGATCTAGACATGTGATGATAATAATAAATTAGGGTCTATCCTTACATACACCACCCTGGTGTGTATTTTGAAAATTTATGCTTTAGTCGACTTATAATAGCTAGTAAGAAAAGACAAACATTAGCCTAGCTTAGAAAACTAAGTTTAAAAGTTTGGAATTCAAATTTGTGTGCATGAAAATGACTTGGGTCAATCCTACACTTGTGGATCTAAACCAAGGTTATGATGGTAGCTATTGTAGATCGAGTTCAAACCCTTAGGATGTATGAAGATGAAATGAGCTTCGTATAAGGTTATTTGCCAACTTCCACACAAAAATATGCCAACTTATACATTAATTAATGCATACGAAACACTCAAAATGAAGTATGCCCTAAACATAAGGGAAAAAGGCATGAGTGTGCATTTTTTTCCATTACATTTTGCCCCCACTTTGATGTGCATGTAAACTAATATGAGGATGCGTGTCAAAGTGAAAACGAGAAGTCAACATGGTAAGTAAACATTTTTTAAACACCTAAATGATATAGATATGCTAAAAGGTTATGTATATTCATTAATAGTTCTTGAATTTCCCTTGTATGAGTGCCCTATTAAATACCTATAAAACAAGAAAGTATACATTGTGTGGCATTTATCGTGCATTTAAAATAGGCACTAATTACAACTTGCTTGAAAACTGTCTTCAAATTTTGTAAATATAAAAAGGAGGGTAAGATATTTTTTCTAAGCAAAATGTGTCAAAGCTCTGACTAAATGAAAAAGTGGTAGGACTCCAACTATGCAAATGGTTAAATGGTAATGCAAAAAGTATGGTAAAGCTCCCTTTGACATGGGAATGATTATAAGCGTGTCACTACAAAATATTACTCACAAAGGAACATTAGTGACATGTATCCCCTCTAATTTATTGCATATAAAAGAGGTGATCAATTAGAGGTAAGGAAAATAATATATGATCACAATAAAATGTAAATGTGGTAAAAGAACATAAGTAATATGGGCAACTTATAATTACAACAGAGCTCTACCATGTATCATCATGTCCTGGCCACTTCCTAATAGCATTTGGCTTGCCCCATGGCAAGTAGGGTTTTTTATGGACCACCTTTTCCATCATCCTCTTTTTTCTTTTATTTCACCATTATTAGTGACCTGTGCGAATTTATATTACCTCATCCTTAAACTTTCCCCAAAAGTAGGTTGTCATAATGTTTCTAGGTCGAATAAATCAACTTCAATTGACTCTAATAAGTTTGTTCGCAAGCTTGATTCTGAACCAATAGTAGAGGTCATTGTGGAAAATATGGCTCACAATATTGAAATATTGCTTGAATATGCCCTTATCAAACACTTTATAGGACTTTGGTTGAGTCCTCTTGCACTAGATAAATGGATCTCTTCTATTTGGGGTCCTAAAATTATTCCTTAGACTTGTTATGCATGTGAGGTTACCTCACATTCATCTTTGAATCAAAAGAGGAGCAAGATGCCATTTTTCAAGGGGGTATGTGGTTTATGGGCTCAAGTGCTCCTATTATAAGCTTTTAATGTGCACACTCTAATCCACAAGGGAATGTGCCAAAGAAAATGTTGATTTGGGCAAGACTTTCCTTTCTTCCATTGTACCTCTACAACAAGCCATCTTTATAAATTATTCGTAGTAAATCTAGATGTTTTCTTTACTGGACTCCTTCAAATCCTCTAATATTGCTTATGTTTAAATCTATTCATGACTTAACATCATAAAGGGCTTGTGTAAGGCTATTGGAATTAATACTTTTTACTGAATTCATACTTAGATGTTAGATTATAAACAACTACCTTAGAAATGTCTCTTTTTCCTTAAATATGGATATTTATCTAAAAAATTCCCCCCTCAACCAAAATGCCCCAACTAGAAAAAAATTATAAGGTAGTGATGGAATCCAAATGGTATTGAGAAAGAAATGAAATAGAAGATCTATAACCAAGAAGTGTTTCCTAATTATCTACTTTCTAATAACTCTTGTAAATTTGTTGTTGACCCCTCTAATCTAGATATTGCTCAATCTAACACAAAGCTAGACAAAGAGTTTCATGAATACTATATCTATGTTTCCTCTCATGAAGCTCCTTGTATGATCAAATCATGCCTCATGTCCCTCCCAAAGAGCCTGTAGATGACACAAATACAATTATTAGAATTAAAATGGTAGAGGGTGTCATTGTTAATGGGCTTGGTCCTAATCCTATCCTCACTAGATCATCTACCAAGCTAGGAAGGAGAGCAAATCAAGAAGTGATATTCAAAGAAGGAAAGAAGAATGTTGTTGCTAAAACCTAGGTGACTTTTGAAGGTTCCTACAAAGGAAAAAATCCCTTTAAAAATGATCTTTATCTCATGGAATTATCAAGGTTTAGGCGGTGCCATAAAGAAAAAACTACCTCAAGGATCTCATCAAAAACCATTATATTGTCTTAAAAGGTGTTCAACAAACCAAAATTGTTCAAATATGCACAATTAAATCTTAGAGATCCACTAGGAAAAAATTTGAGGTGGAAATCGTTAATGAAAATGGAGCCTTTAGAAGCCATCACACTAGTTGGGATACCAACTCCCTCACTAAAATTGATGGCCGTGAATGATAATTGGCTCTCCTCAATCTTTGATACAAGGTGACTCTTTGTTACTTTCCTGAAATTTTTATTTTCCCAACACTCCTACCTCCAAAATGCAATGATGGCTTTCCATTTTTGTTATATTAAAGAAAGAACCACTACTCATGAAACAAGGGTCAATTAGTTTGACTTGAAAAACTACACAGTTAAATCCTAATAGCAATATCATAATTTGAAACACTATAGAAAATACCTCCTACTTATCAATTGATAAGCTAAAGGGGTTCTACAATGAATGGTTTGTAAGGCACAACACTTTGTGAAGGTTTTGCAAATGGGGTTGCAAGGTAAGTGAGCTTAACCATGTGGAAAACTCCATAGTTAAGTGTGCTTGAGTTGGAGTAGTATTGGGATGGTTGGCCTCTTAGGAAGGCCTAATGCTTCACCTCTATGAGCATTACCTAGATGCAATGAATGCTAAGTGGACCATTCATTATCATGAGAGATAGGTTCTTGTGAACCACTACTCATGAAACAAGTGTCAATGAGTTTGACTTGAAAAACTACATGGTTGAATCTTGATAGTAATAACATAGTAAAGAAATCCTTATAACCTAGCTTTTGTAGGTGATTTTAATCTTGTTATCTCTCCTTCTAAAAAAGGGTGGCTTAAGAATATATGATCCTTGCAAATATTATGTCAAGGGAATTGTTACCTTGCTTGGGCTTCAAGATATCAAGCCAATTGGAGGGAAATATTATTGGTCAAGTAAGAAAGATAGAGATAACTTCCTTTGTAACATACCTGATAGGTTTTTAATTTAGGGGATCTTCTTACCCTCTTCCCCTCTATCACAAAAAAAAATTAAAAAAAAAAATTAGAGAACAATATCCAACCATAAACCAATTCTCTTAGATAATAACAATAATAAAATCAAGGGTCATGTCATATCCCCGTAAAATATAGTGTTGAATGGATTGTTTTTCTTAGTACATCATCAAAGGCTAAGCATGGCTAGACCTTTGGATATAATGATGCAAGAATGGGTCCCAAATACGAGGTCCTATTAGGTACCCATGTACAAATGAATCTCTCACAAGTGAAGTAAAGGAAAAAACCTATAGAAAAAACCATATCCAAAAGAAAGAAAACACAAGATGCTCTTTGAGATGCGAGAAGGAGAAAACCCATGTGAGGAAAAAATCCCCCCATAAGAAAGAAGAAGAGAGACCATGTTGTCCCCCCACAAACTAGAATTTCCTACATTGATGAAAAACACTTGGCAATGAATGTTAAAGAGGATCCAAAATTGTCAAACAACATTCCTCCTCTTAGGAAGAAACAAAGACAAGGATGTGTGTCTACCCATTCCTAAAAGGAATATAAGGGAATAAAAACACAAGATGTGTGAAGTCTCTAGACTCTTCTCAAGTGTCATCATGTTGGTGCTAAAATGTGCCACAATTAATTAGGAGTTCAGGCCTAACTAATGAAGGCGATAATCTAAAATCTTGTGGATATATATTGAACATAGTCCAAAGACAAATATGCCTCATCCAAACGTGGATCTCCAAACCAATGCCAAATATTTTCCTCCAAGTCCCTAAGATGGGTCTCACAAAAAAACCTACAATGTCTATCAAGTACTCATCCCAAGTGGATGTATCTGACATATAATTATTTTTTGGTTGTATTAAAGCACTAGAAGTCATGGATGTATCTAGAAGATAATGATTTTTTTGTTATATCACTAGAAGCCATAGATGTATCAGCTGTAGTCTCATCATAAGCAATGGGAAATGGCAGAGATGAAATGAAAACACATGTCTCTAGAAAAAAATTTGATCAAAGAACACCAAGATTTAAATGACCATATAGTACCTCCATAAAAGTGTCCACACTAGATGCCTAAGTGTGTACATTAGCTAAAGGAACAATAGGAGAAAAATGTGAGGTGTACACTCAATATTGATGATCTACCTCCCCAACTCCAACAATATATCTACAATGAAAATCTTGAATAATCACAAAATCTAGTGTGAACTCAATAGTCTTCCCTATCCATCATGTGTTATTTGACAGATAGAAAAGATATTGATTAATAATGAAGGCATACAAAAGATATCATTCAAAGATCTTTTGCCCATGTCAATAGACCCTTTCCCACAAACACACATATATGTGTGATGATGAGCAAATCTCAAATAAAGGTATTACCTATGATGAAGCCATATGATGTGGGTGACCCCACAATAGTGTATCCCTCAATATAAGTGAAACCCTATTCAAAAAGTGTTTAAAGGTATTATCGATTTCTATTTACCCTAGTTTTATAAAGAGCTTTCAATTCATTACAAAGATGTATACATCACAAGTGGCAGAAGTTCTTGAACGTCCAAGACCTAAATTTAAGAGGTATCCCGATAAATACTTGATGATGATCTAGATGGTGCATTCTCACACGTCCTATATGGAGTTTTACGCACAAAGTATATTAGGGCCTACATCCATGTCAAAATGGAAGAATATAACCACACGAGTTGAATGAAGTCTGGTTCAATGAACTCACTAGAGAATATTTCGAGTTAAAATCGAAGTATGGGGTTTTGGCGGAGAAGAATCTTGATGTTTGGAGTAAGTTTCCCATCTTTTGTTATGTGGATGAGTAGGTGAGGTACACCCCGAGAAGAATACACGACAAGTTCTTTTGGTTGGATATCCCACATCTAATCAACAAAGAGGCAATTAGGGTTGTGACTGGTCTATGCTCAATTGAACCAGTACCCGTACTCAAATCTATTAAGAATAAGATCACAATGGAGCAAACATAAGCAAAGTATGACAAGAGGGCTTTGACCATTAAAGACATAAGGAATCTTGTTGTGAAGTATGCCTCCATGATGATAGGTTACAAGTTGTATTTCACCAACAGGGAGAACTTTGTGTTGGCAACCACCATCAACATAGCTTATGAGATGGTGGAGAAGGGTGAAAACTATGATTTGTGTGAATTTTTGAGACTGCAGTTGCTAGAGAACATGCATAAAACCAAGTAGACCAAGACAGCTTTCAAGTTTGGTACTTTGACTATTTGTCTGTTGTTTTAATTTTTGAATGAATTACTTGGAACGAAGAATGCACTATGGCTACTAGACAAACCGTAGCCCACCAAATCAGAGATTATTTATTTGGATAAGGAGATGTGAATGCTAAGAAGAATTCCCTATGGGGGTATTTCAAAACATTTTAGGAAAATATGCAAGCTAGGAAAAGGATATAAAAGCAATTCATGGAAAGGCATCAAAAGGACATTACTTTTTTGGTCACAAAAGATGAGTGCATAATGGAGATCGTTGAGCCCAGAACAGTGTGGATCCCGACACTGGGATAGGAGGTCACTTTGGATGAAATAATTGGTTTAGCTGATATCCCACTAAAGAGTTTTAAGGAAACCACTCAAGAGAGATTCATAACATATGAAGAGAAACCTATGAAGGTGCATATGGAGCAAAGGGAGCCACAAATTAAGAAGAATGTTGAAAAGATGACTACATGGTTTGTGGAGGCTATGGGCCTCACAAAAGAGCAAGTGAAACAAGCAAAAGTAATGGTTGGAGCTCCGAGAAGCTCATCAAGTGCAAGAAGATCTGGTAGGATTGTTACCACTCCTCCAACTACTCAGAAGTCCTCTGGGACTACCCCCTCATCACGCGAAACAAAGAGGAAAGAGACTAGTACTCCTGCAAAGCAAACCAATGCTCCAGTAAAAGAGAAAATCTCTATGGAAAACAAGCAAAGAGGCCTAAGAAAGAAAAGGTTTCTTTGGCAACACACCCAACTAGCCCTGTAAGGAGAAGGGTTAAGACTAAGGCCATCGGGGAACAATATGTTGGTATAAATGTTGAAGACGAAGAAGAGGAGGAAGAAGGACTACAATTGGTCCAAAAAAGAAAAGGTGAAGCTTCACAAGGTAACACAAGCACTAAGAAGCTGAAGGTGGACGTTGTAGATACTGATGAAGAAGAAGAAATAGAGAAAGAAAATAAAGCTTTTGTAATTCATATGCGAGAAAAGAAGCCACCAAGAAAAATTCACAAGAAAAGAAGAAGAAACAAAAGAAGGGAAATTCGGTAAGAGCACACAACCCAATGAAATTTGATACATTATTTAATGGGATTGTGCAAAATTACATGTTAGGAGAAACTACAACATTGTACAAAGAGGCTGATGAGGTGGATAAAGCCACCATAGTTGAGGCTATTATTAAATATATTATAGTTCTTTAGGTTGATATGAGGAACATAAAGAAACAAATACCTATGGAACTATGGAATGTTTTGATTGAGAGGAGACAAGAAGATATAGAATAATAGGCCACATTAAAGGCCTATGCATTAGAGAAGATTAGTGCTCCTCTATCCGAGGAAAATAAAGCCACATTGGCTACACCATTCAATAAAGAGCTTAGAACTAAACAAAGGGTGAGAAGCTTTACGAGCAAAGATCAAAATGATCTTGAGAGGCTAAGGAAGGAGAGTATGGAAACAATAACAAACCTAGCACAGAAGCTGGGAATGACCCCATAGAACAAAGAGGAAATGCATGTGGAGATGCCTGCTCTAGATGAAAATGTTGGAGAAGATGATGGTGCTCAACATGAGCATGAGACAAATGAAGGAGATGCACAAGACAACGTCCCTCTAGAAGTGGAAGAAACAACAAAAGAAAATGTGGAGGCTAAGAAGAATGCAACTACCAGAGAAGTTGTTGCTAAGGAGGACACCCCTACTCCTCCTCCAGTAATTAATACACATGTTGAAAGTGTACAATACCAACCAAAGACAATTATTCCTCTAGAAAATACTAGACAAACTATTTGTGATGGAGAAACAGAAAAATGAAGATACCTCTAAAGATGAGGAAAAGAAAGAAGCAAAGATACCAATTAATACCGATGATAATAAGGAGGAGTTGGAAGAAAATATTGCGAAGTAAGAGGTAAAGGCAACTGGTGAATCCTCCAAAACCTTCGGAGGTTCTCTACAAAATCTGTTGAATATGCAATTGAAATTCCAACCTGTTGTGTCTACACAATTGTTACAGCTGCCCATGCAAGAAGGAAATGTGGACCTTGTAAGATTTCCCTGCTCCACAAGCTTTAGCTAAGAGATGTCTTCCGTGCATCTTCTTGAAAGGAAATAATCGAGACACATCAAAAGAGTAGATAACTAATTGAAGAGGCAGTGAAGGTTTTACACGAGGCCATACTTAGAACAACAGTTGACAATTCACTCTCCGATATGGAAAATCTAAAGTTTTTAATTGACTCATTTAAAGAGTATGACTCCAAATTGAAAGAGAATTTGAAAAAAGAAATGGACAATAAAATGGATGAGAAGAGACTATTGGAAATAACAGAGAAGTTTGCATAAGCACACAACAAATTTCAGGATAGTCTCAAGGGTGCTCAGGCTTGTGTGGTTGGGGCCAAAGCCCTGTTTCAATTTTGCATGAAGTGGCTCAGAGCCACAAAGAGCCACAAAGATGAAATGGACTCAATTGAGTCACAAACAGATAGAGCTTCTAGTGCATATGATCCAACATAAGACCTAGATGGAAGCGTACAGTTAGCCATAGAATATTTACATGAGAAATACTTCCAACTGCAAGCTCAAAAAGAGAAAACCATTTTGTAATTCGAAAACCTCAAGGACCTAGTGAACTCAAAGTTCACATCTATTTCTAGTGCCCTTGTAAGTGATGATAAAGCTACGAAGATTAATCCAATACCCAACACTCTAAAAGAAGGGGAAGAATCCCTAATGGAATTGGAGACACAATATACAATGCTTGGCATAGCCAAGAGGGTCTAGGAGGAAGGAGAACAAGAGTGGCAAGTTCATGTTGTGAAGCTCCAAGAGTCAACCTCCTTTGGTTAACAGTCTTTCTATTTTCTTATGCATTTTTAGTTTATTATTTTAGACTCCAATGTAAGTATGCAAATGGTGTAAAATGTTCTCTAGTGCAAGTTTTTTAACTAGTTATGGGGTACAACTCTCTTAGGGGGAGTTAGTTCAATTTTTTAATTTGTACATATGGATATATTTGTTAGGAGGAGATCTGGTATGAATGAATACTGTTGTATGTACCCTTTTCCCTTGATGTCAAAGGGGGAGAATAATTTTGGAGATGATTTTGGCATGTTTCTATCAATGATAGAGGGGGAGATTTTTGGAAGAATAAGGAGATGCCATTGATGAACTTGTTGGCAACATGAGCATGTGGAATTAGCACAAGGTATATAGTTATGCATTGCAATGTTGTCATTGATGTCAATATTGTATCTCGATACAAAAACTATGGTTCATATCAGTTTGGGTGTCTTGAGCATGCTTGAGGATGATTATATAAGACAATTTTGCAAGAAGGTTTGATCCAGTGAAGGCAATAATTATGGAAATTGACTAAGTGTCAATATAGGTGATTATGTGTACAAGGGATCTAGTATTTGGGTCCACATTGGTCCACTGATGATGATCTTGCTTTGTGCTTCTAACATAATTTTTTTGATTGATAAAGGAACCTAATTCCAGTGTTTCATCTTGTTTTGGTTTCTAGTTTTGGAGTTATGAGTAATAGAAGTTCGGCTTGGCAGTTACAAGCGTTTTCTAGTTTAGTACATATGTGTTGATGAGTTTGCACTTCTTTGAGGATTGGTTTTTGGTTTTTCCCTTTTTTGGAGATGTTGACAGGTATCAAATGAGTGTATATTCTAGTTGGCATAGATTTTGGAGGTTCGTGTGTCTGAATGTGGGTGTACAGTCGACGAATTTTGTAATAAGGTCATTACCAATGCTAACCTAACGAGTTGGGTGTATTGCGGATATTGAACATGTTATGATCTATTATGTGGGTGCTATTTTAGGTTTGTGCCTACCTATTTCAATTGTTATAAGGTTTGAATCTTGGTGCGAAACGTGTGTGGATAGATCTTGAGCCAATAAGCTACATTTTGTTTATTACATCTAATTAGGCCAACCTAATTGGTGTTGCAGATGAAGCAGATATTTATGAAGGATCTTTTCGATATTTTGTGAATGATGATAGGTGATAAGAGTTTGTTGATGCAAATTGTACAAATATAGAGTGAATGCAGAGTAAAGTAGAGTGTTAATTCAGATTAGTATGAAGAGTTTTGAGTTTGTATTTTGAGCTTCATTGGAACTATATTTCATGCATGTGTTAGATGCAACTGTAATAGTTCAAATCTGGCTACGAGCCACAATCTCTTCTATCTCTTTTATTTATTAGTGGGCAGTGATTCCACTTGGATAGTGAGTCCACCTGCAATGAGCATTTCTGAAATATACTATAAATCAGTTATAATATATTGTGAGCTAATCCTCACCGTGGTTTTTCCCATTTTGGGTTTTCCACGTAAAAATCATAGTGTTCATATGCTACGTGATTTAATTCATTACTACAAATTGAATATTCTATGAGTATTGGATGTTTAAATGATTAAGTGGTTTAAAAGAATATTGATTCACCCCCCCTCTCAGTATTCTAAGTGTTCATCAAGTTAAGATTTATGAGAAGACCAATTGAAATATGTATTTCAACACACAAAAGAGTGAGATTAGTTTGTTATTATCAAAGTTAGGTTGTTTAATAGTTGTAGCTTAATAGTTAAGAAGCAAGAAAGAGGTGCAATAACAAAGCTGAGTGCTGGAAATTGAGAAGACAAGTTTAAAAGTTGAGTTAACAGTGCAGATTTGAAGCAAGGATTACCAAGAATCAAGTCAAGTTATTTTATTCCAGGCATAATTAAAATGATTCTCTTTCCATCTCTTTCAAATTTTGATTAAAGCTCTTTAATTATCTAAGTTTGCTTTTGCCATTGTTATGTGCAAATTATGGCTATTAGAAAAGTATATGAGTGCATGTACAAATAACTTAGTTAATTATGCATAGTGCTAATTTAAAATGCAAATAGATAATAAGAAGTAAGGAAACCAGATGGGTATATCAAATAGTTTTCTTTTAAATACATTGTTAAATCATGTTTATATATATATATATATATGA
Source organism: Sequoia sempervirens (assembly GCA_007258455.2). Lineage (NCBI taxonomy): Eukaryota > Viridiplantae > Streptophyta > Pinopsida > Cupressales > Cupressaceae > Sequoia > Sequoia sempervirens. The sequence continues at coordinate 811,445,882 of VDFB02270651.1, read as the reverse complement.
GAGAGAGAGCTTCAATGGAAGGTTAAAAGTCTCTCTAATGTTGTGTTTAACCAAAACAACCAGCTTGTTAAACTAAAGTAGCGAAGAGAAGCTAACTATGGGAATATGATATTATCCCAATAAGACGGTGTCTTATATTTATAATATTTTTGAACAAGTTTATATTGCATTTCAGTAAGAGGTTTTGAAAACGTAATAGAAGTGAATATGTCCTTATTATTAAAAGTTATTATCTTATATTTTAGACCAAGAGTCTTTATTATTACCTATGCATGGTAGTTTAATCCTAGAAGAGGACTTACGTTCTCAAAAACTCAAACACCTTAAAAATAGGAGAATAGATTATTCCCTTGTATCTAGGTAAATACTTGAATAAGAGGCATATGCCAAACCCAGATTGTTACAAGTATGTAACAGGGTATTCAAGATAAATGAGTCAAACTTATTTGGTCAAATAATTGACATTAGTGGGTCATCACTATTGAAAGAGATTTTGTTTAAGTTAATTAACCTTTGGGTCAAACCAAAAGAAGAGTTAAGTACAGGTCAGTAAGATTTACAAGTTGAGTTAGAGGTGGGTGAACTTATAACATCACTTCCTTAGAAAGTGGATTGATTATATTTATCAAACTTTAGCCAAAGTAAGTGTAATAGTCACTGCTTACACTTTATCGGTTCACTGTGCTCCAAGTTTACATAACTTGTTAGTAGATTCATGCATAGTTAGAGAATGTTTCTAGTTGTATGACCGTACATGTTATGTAAGACACGACACTAGATACTCAAATAGACAATACTAGGGGTTCCCATACCAAACTCTTCATCGAAGGGCAGGGCCACTTCCAGTAGGAAGGTGTGCGAGGAATTGCTAGTCTGTGGTTGGAAGTAAAGCACTCGGGTGATACTCTCCCTCTTGCAGATGACATGCCGAGACTTGTAAAACAAAAAAAGTAATCCAGATAAGGATAACTTGACCTTGATCTCTTGTAAATTATGGAATTGTATATATGATCATGAATTCTATTTATAAATTGTATTTGAAAAGATGAGTTTCTTTTACCTCAAGTTTAGTTTTGATATTTCAATTATACAAACGTTATATGAAGATTTTTATGCAATATGCAAATTATGTTATTGATAAAGAAAAATTTTATTTTCATGTTTTTGGAAACATTGAATTATTCACTTCATGAGTTAAATCTTGGGTGAAAACTGTAGAGTAAACATTGGGTATGTTACATGTGGTATTAAAGCTACTAGGTTCAACACTTGGACCTAAGAGCTCATTATGCTTGCCTATATTCCAACATTAACAATAGCTAATGTTTAGAATTTTTGTGCCAGGATGGTGTGACTCAAGATGACTGCCAAAAGGTCTATGATTGGTAATGAGCATTACCTAAGGCCCAAGAAAGAATGTGAGGCTATAGTAAAAACCATAGAGGGAAACAATCATAATGGAGAGATATGGCTTGGAGATTCTGAGAACCTTAGTAATTCCATATCCTGCATTAAACTGGAGAAGAGAATTCAGGATGCAACCAAGTCCATAGCTTATATACCCCCAGTTGAGTTTGACCAACTATCTCTCGTAAGAGACATGCCAACTAAATCCAATGTTAACACCCCTTTGGTTAGGTGGGAAGGAATGGAAGTGCACCTGTGTGTGCCTTCATTTTCCAAAATCATTGTAATAGCTTCCGATAGTGAATATGAGGGATATACTCCCCTCGACCACTATGAATAAGTTGTCCTATGTATAACCATGCATTAAATAAGGATGATTCAAATCCATAGTATTATTATAAAAGAAAGGATTAAAAACTTGTGCAAAAATTTATCTCTTATGTTTTGTTGAATATTAAATGTATGTTGAAATGTTATATGAACAATTAGAGGAACTAATTGTATGCTATAAATGAAAATTCCAGGTGGAATAATATCTTAAACCATGGTTAATACTAGAACTGACCCTAGAGGAAGCTAGGAAGTGGGACAACCCTCGAGAAACTCTGAAGCCAAGTTAGATCTGATATTGACTATGCTAAATGAGGCTAGAGAAAGGATTGTAAACCTCAAACAAGAGGTTAGGGGTAAGGGAAAACCTGAGCAAGAAGCCTCTCAGGAAGGAGAAGATGAGAACACAAATGACCATACCACCCTAAGTGAGCATGGGAAGATGAATCAGAGTCAAGGTCCGAAATGGACAAAAGAAATCGACTAGTCCATGAACTTTCAAGAGATATGAAAAAGGTCACTCCTCCCAAACTTGAAGAAGCTATGAGTGGAGATGCCACTAAGGCATGGCTCATGGAAATGGAAAAGTAATTCAAGATAAGGAAATATTTTGAAGTAACTAAGGTTGTGTAAAGAGCATTTCAATTATCCAAAGAAGCATCCACTTGGTGGATGAATACGAAGATGGAGCTAGTTCTTAGCCCACTAAGCCTAACTTGAGATGAGTTTGTGGTGATCTTCCGTCAACGATGGTTGCCACAGTTCTACTTTGATAAAAACAATTAATGGATTTTTAGAACTTGAGACAAAGAGATTCAACTGTTAATGAATACTGGGAAAAATTTACTTGCCTACTAAAGTATGTACCTCGGTACTAGAAGGACAAGAGGTTTTGAATCAGGAAATTCATTATGGGACTCAATGCCCAGATCGGAGGAGAAGTGGATGTTCATGGTTTTAACACCATGGACCAAGTGTATGAGAAAGCCATAAAGCAAGAACAAAAGTTGAAGTCTATTTTTGCATATAAGGAGAAGAGTTGTAAGAATTTTAACTAGGCACAACCCTCCCAAAAGTTTAAGAAGAAAGGTGATCATCAAGACTTCAAGAAGAAAGGGGATAGAGGGTTCCAGAATAATTGGAATGAGGCTAGAGATGACTGTAGAAACAACAACAACAACCCCAAAAAGAGTGAAGATAACTTTGGGAGGCCTTTAGAAAGGCGAGGGCCTCCAGGGGGGTCTTTCTCTTGTGGCAATGACCATTACACTAATCAATGTCCTAACAAGAAATAAGGGACACAGTCTCATGGAAATAATTTACCAAGGTAGCAAATGGCATTCCAACAGAGGATTCATGCAGTGTTGGATAATCATTAAGTGAAATACCAGATTACTCCAATTGAGATTCCAAGTACTTTAATTAGCATGCCAATTTCAATTTTAATAGACACTAGTGCTACTGAATATTTTATTTCTACAAAAGTAGCAAGCAAGTTATCTACAAAAGCTAGTTTTATGGAAAAGTCTTGGTCTGTAGAATATGCAAACTAGATAAGAGTAAAGGTAGAGCAACGTCTGTTTGAGGCAAGGGTTGAACTTCCAAGTTTCTTAATGGAAGTAAATCTGCATGTAGCCCCCTTAGGATCGTATGGCATCATTCTAGGGTTAAATTAGTTATGGAGGTATAGGGAAAAGGTTGATTGTTATGCTAAAATAGTGGAGTGATGACCTCAAAAACAAAATAAACTTGCAAGGTGTACCTAGTGAAGTGAAGTTACAACAAATATTAGCCATGCAGTTAAAGAGAGTTGAGAAAAAGGGATGTCAACCTTTTATAGTCAAAATGGAGAAGATGGATGATTACAAAGAGTTCATCTTTTGAGATAACTTGATGTACTATGAATCCTAGAAACTTCAAGAAGCAAAAGAAGGGGAAATTATGGAACAAGAGAGATCTGACATAGAGAAGTATCCTATTTTAAGGGATTTTGAACTACCTAAATTACCTCCTAAAAGAGCTTTTGACTTCTCTATAGATATAGTTCCAAGATCCGAACCTATATCCAAGGCTCCATATAGAATGACCACAACTGAGTTGGAGTTAAAAGACTCAACTGCAGGAATTGTTGTCAAAAAGATTGATTAGACCCAGCGTATCGCCCTGGGGAGTGCTAGTGATCTTTGTCAAGAAGGATGGTACACTACACTTGTGTATATATTATCGTATGCTTAACAAAGCAACGATAAACAATAAATATCCCTTACCACGTATCGATGATCTATTTGATCAAATACGTAGGGCTATAGTGTTTTCAAAGATCGATTTGTGATCAAGTTACCATTAGTTAAGGCTTAAGGATGAAGATATCCACAAAACAACCTTTAGAACAAGGTATAAACATTATGAGTTCACAGTCCTACCCTTTGAACTGACGAATGGGCCAGCAACATTCATGAACCTAATGAACAACATGTTTAGAGACTATTTGGATACTTTTGTGCTAGTATTCTTAGACAACATTCTAATCTATTCTAATAATGAGGAAGAACATCTCCACAACTTGCAGATTGTTCTCCAATGTCTAAGGGAACATAAACTTTATGGTAAGCTTTCAAAGTGTACCTTCTTCCAAGAGAAGTACAATATTTGGGTCATGTTGGTGTAATTAATATTTAATTACACTTTGCATAAGTTTACTTAGGTAATTATTTAATTCCTAAGTTTTAGGCTTTCATCTTTATCTTATCGAGCTATCTTGTTGCTCAAGATAAGATTAGGTTTGCATCTTTGCTTTTATAAAGCAAATCATTATCTTGTAATTAATTGAATTCTCGAATAATTAATGTTGCACATCTTTCTTGCAACCTCTCTTGCTTTTTTGATTTTCTCTTATGTGGAAGGTTATTCTGGTTTGCAAATCTGATCATGGGTTTCTAACATGGTATCAGAGCCTTGATTTGCAGCCCCTTCTCAGATTTTTTGAGAAAATCATTGCAGGGTTCGTTCGGGATTCCTCGAGGGTATCATGCCTTGAGATCATTCATGCGGCGTTTTGGATCAGATCGGGCCTCACCATTGGATTCAGAGCACTGGAAAAAGTCAGGATTGACTTTTATTTTGCAGATTTTGGCCATCATTTGCCAGATCTGTGAGGGTTTCAGATGGGAGTTTTTTTGCAAGATCTGGGGGTAGCCAAATTTTTGCAGTTTGGGCACAAACGGAGGTCACCATCGCATTCGCAGTAGCCAAAAACCCTAGGAATGCCTGTCGTTTCATCTATTTCAGTGCAGTTGATCCGGGAGGCAAAAAAATTTGTCAGGGATGTCGTACGGCCTCCCCAACACACATTCCAATGCACTATTTTTTAAAAAAATTCAAAAAAAAATTAAAAAAAAAAAGGAATTTTTTTTAAAAACTATGCGCTACCTGCACAAATCAAACGCGCCACCGGGCGGCCACCATGCAGCCGCTAGGCAGCCACCGCCGCCGGTGGCTCCCCTTTCCAGCCCCCGGCGGGCCCCTTATGCAGAGGTCGCGGTCACATGGGGGATCGGGCGCTATGCGCCTAGCCCCCGCCCGGCCGCCCAGCACCCTATACCGAACCGGCAGGTCATATGAGCGACCAGGGGCTCCGGCCCAGCCCCCAGCTGCTAGCCCCCTGGTCCTGCATGGGACCAGGGGCTTATTTTTTTAGCCCCCTGGGCGCCCTGCAACCCTTATTGGGCATTTTGGAGCAGTGTTCACGAAATCGGGCATATTTTTTGCGTACGATCTCCATTTTTTGCAAACAAGATACCGTTGGAAAGCTGATTCCGACGCCGATCCAGTGGTGTTGGTTTTTTTTATCAGATATTGCTCCAGATTTTTTTTGCAGGCATTTGAACTCAGATCTTGTGTTTTTCACTCTGAAGGGCATATCTTTTGACTCGGTGCTCCGTTTTTCGTCATTCTTGCGACGTTGGAAAGCTGATTCAGTCCTCTACACAGATTTGAGGTCTATTTTAATTTTTTATGTATGAATTTTCAGTATGCTCTCCTTTTACAATCGTCAGTTATTGTAATAAATGAACTATGATAAAGTTCCATTCATGGGGGTTTCATGCATAATAATTTGATTAGAGTGTTGTTTTTCACTTTGATCCCATATTTCATTTTGTTTTGATGGCAACTCGTATGGGTTATCTAGTCTCTTAGTTTCTTTTGGCCACATTTCTTGTCTTGCTTGACACATGTCGGATTCATTGGTTCACACTTCAGATTGAGAGCCTATGGTTAATGATCCACATTGGATCCATCTCAATTTGAGGGCCATGTTTTTGTGGTTATTGTTCCAAGAGTCTTTTTTTGGTACTCCTTCCCATGGAAGAGTTTCAGTCACAGTTTGGCATCGGCATCGAGATACATGGTTTCCAGATTATGTCATCATCTCATCCCTGTTGCTTCACAGATTCCAGGGTTGTTCCAGTTTATGAGTTTTCGAGTGTTCTGTGGCATCGGGTCTGCTGTCACATTATTTTGATTCCGATTTTGGTTTCAGTTGTAGATAGAAGTATCTTTCCTTGCTTGTCAGATTGTGGTTCCAGTGTTACTCCATAGTGATCTTCCAATGCTTCTTTGCAGCAGTCATCTCATTGTATGGGGGTTTTGTCCCACTGGGTTTTCCTTCTCTACTTCATTATTGCATTTGTACTTGGGTACCTGATCAGGCCTTGTTGCCGGGACCCATTCATGCTTTCTTCCATTCATCTTAGTCTTAGGTGCATGCTTTATTTTGCTTCTCCCTAAGTTGCACTTATGGGGGGTGTTGGTGTAATTAATATTTAATTACACTTTGCATAAGTTTACTTAGGTAATTATTTAATTCCTAAGTTTTAGGCTTTCATCTTTATCTTATCGAGCTATCTTGTTGCTCAAGATAAGATTAGGTTTGCATCTTTGCTTTTATAAAGCAAATCATTATCTTGTAATTAATTGAATTCTCGAATAATTAATGTTGCACATCTTTTTGCAACCTCTGTGCTTTTTTGATTTTCTCTTCTGTGGAAGCTTATTCTAGTTTGCAAATCTGATCATGGGTTTCTAACAATGTAATCTCAACAGAGGGAATTGTAGTAGATCCATCTAAGATCAAAGCCATACTAGAGTGGAATGCACCAAAGAATGTGCACAAAGTCCGCAATTTCATGGGTTTGGTTGGGTACTATAGAAAGTTTGTAGCTAACTTTTCAAAAATAGCTTTTCCCATTACATCATTGCAAAGGAGAGGGAAAAAGTTAGAGTGGTCAGAAAAATGTCAAGGGGCATTCGACCAATTGAAGGAGAAGTTAACTACAGCTCCAGTTCTTAAGGTACCGGATCTAGAAGGTAATTTTGTGGTGATTATCGATGATTGAGGGGAAGGATTAGGAGGGGTACTGATACAGGAAGGGTGAGTGATTGCCTATGAGTCCAAGAAATTAAAGTTGTATGAAAAAAACTATGCTCCACATGATCTAGAGCTAGCAATAGTTGTTCATGCATTACAAATGTGGAGACATTATTTGCTTGGGAAACCATTTGAGTTAAAGACTAACCATCATGGTCTAAGGTGCTTGTTTATCCAACCAAATTTTAATGCTTGACAAAGGAGATGGATTGAGCTGATATCGGATTATGATTTTGAAATTAACTATATAAAGGGAAAAGAAAACTGAGTTGCAAATGTCCTAAGTCGAAGGAGACATATCTCCTCAATGATATCTATCCATTCCGATTTCAAGAATCAAGTGTTGCAAAATTCCAAGGGAGATGAATACTATGAGCAAGTTAAACAAGCTCTCATGAACAATCCTCAAGATTTGAGGTATGATGGGTTCCATTTTGAAGCAAATGGACTATTGAGATTCAGAAGAAGGATGTAAGTACCAGACTCTGAGGAGTTAAGGAATATTGTGTGGTAGGAAGTTCATTTTGCACCATATTCAGGACATCCTAGAGTGGAAAATCTATTAGCTGGTATGAAGCCACTATATTTCTAGAAAGGAATGAAGAGAGATGTTGCAAGGTTTGTAGCAAGTTGTCTAGAGTGCTAGAGGGTGAAAACAGAACATCATCACTCGACAAGACTATTATATCCTCATGAAATTCCAGAGAGAAAGTGGCAAATCATTAGTATGGATTTTGTACAAGGTCTCCCTATGTCAAGGAATAAGCATAATGCTATTTTAGTAGTGGTAGACAAGCTCACCAAGGCAGCCCATTTCATACTAGGAAATTTGGCAGATGGGGCACTCATCATAGCTCGCAAGTTCATGCAGGAAGTGTTTAGGTTGCATGGTGTTCCTGAGAAGATTATCTCAAATAGGGATGCTCGCGTAACTTCAAGGTTTTGGCAAAACCTATTTTCCTCACTTGGGACTCAATTGAACATAAGTTCAACATATCACCCTGAAACAAATGGTCAGATAGGAAAGGGTAAACCAAGTATTGAAGTATTGCATGGGTCAACAATACAAGTGGGAAGATTATTTACACTGGTAGAATTTGCATACAACTCTTATCATTCTACTATCAAGATGACTCCATTTGAAGTGCTATATGGAAGAAAGTGTCGAACTCCTATAAGTTGGGATAAGCTAGAAGATAGGATTAGCCTTGGTCTAGAGATGCTATAAAAAATGGAGGAGCAGGTTGATTTGATTAAGAGAAGGTTAGCGGAAGCAAATGATAGGAAAAAGAGTTATGTGAATGCTAAGTGTGTTCCAAGACGTTTCTCAGTAGGGGAGAAGGTTTTTCTCAGACTCAAACCTCATAAGAGTTCAATTAAGTTTGGAAAGTCATCCAAACTGGCTTCACGTTGTGTAGGTCCCTTCGAGGTTCTCGAAGAATTCAACCCAGTTGCATGCAAAATTGCTTTACCATTAGCTCTCGCCAAGATGCATAATGTCTTTCATGTGTCGTACCATAAAAAGTATATACCAAGTGATAATCATATTATTGATTGGAATGCATTATAGGTACAAAACCCAATAGTGGTAATGATTGAGCCTCTCAAAGTGCTTGAAACATGTAGGCTCCACCTGGGTAATAGAGAGGTCCTAAGTGCAAGGTCCAGTGGGACTAGCATGCAAAAGACTTTGCTACATGGGAGGATTACCATGACATCAAGCAAAGATTTCCTCATATTGTTCAAGCTTTTGAAAACTTTTAGAAAACAACTCATGTTATTATTTTATGTTTTGATACTTTAAATCATTGAGGATGATGATTCTTAAAGGGGGGGGATATGTTACACCTAGTTGTTAATTTACCCAATACTTTTAACTTTATGAGCAAATATGATTTTAATATGTGATTATGTCTTGATGATATTTGGTGGTTGAACAAAATGTATGAATGTGCAATACGATGAAATTACTTTTTAAATGCTTTAATGATGCTTAAGTCATATTGTGAATATGATATATATGTTATTAGCGAACTACGAACATGTTGCTCTAAGTTGGATGCAGGAAAGTTCAAACCCTCTAGTAGGGGAGGGAGAGTATCACCCAAGAGGAGAGATGGTATTGGAGCATTTGGTATTTTTATTTGAGTAGATGCACACACTCACTTGCATAGGTGAGTGGAACCTCGTCGAGTTAGTCTAAGCTTTGTAATGGTAAGTTTTGAACCTAAGTTGATAGGCTTGTGAGTCGTTAGGGAAAATGATTCTTTTGTCATCTTTGTTCCTCCTTGGTTGTTTAATTAAATTAAATTAAAATGCTAATACCCTTGGTAAATAGCATAAATAACATGTATGTACAAAAGACAAAGCACATATATGTACATAAGTATGTATGAATATACATAGATAATATTATCGTATATATATATATATATATATTGATAAGTGGTTGATGTGCCACATGTATACCAAGTACATGGTAGTTATAACTATTGGTAATGGGGTCGCCCAGTTTTGGCGCCACAATATGCATATATCAACTTATTATTGTTGCCATGTGGTAGTTGGAAATACACTTATTATAGTTGTTTAAACAACCACCTAAAGGTGGCAACTTGGAGTTTAAAATGCAAGCCCACGACTTGGGAAAAAGGCAAGTAAAAGTGTTTGAATAGCTTTTGACTACCTAATGTGCCATATTATGAGACTTATTTTGCAACAATAAACTACCAAACAACAAATTGATGGGTCACCCAGCCTAGCCGTAGCAAGGTGATGAGGTATTTAACTTGGTTTTGAAGTCTATTTTTCAACTGAAATCTGCATTATTTAAGTCTTGCATCTCAATGTATAAGTGGGTGGAAATGTTGACTTGTTCTAATGCTAGTCGTGGCATTCCAAAGGGCATAGTTGATAGGTTAAACCTCTCACCTAGCAGAATTTATGTGTGGTGGCAACATTAGAACTAGTTAAGTGCCCTAATGCTAACTGATTTCCATTATTAGTAAACTATTTTTTAGCATAAATAGAAGAGCAACTGCTCATTGTTTGGTTGTTCATTGTTTTTGCAATCATGAAATATTTGCATACGTGAGTTTGAGAGAAGAGTTAATCTTTGTGAGAAGAGCAATTGAAATTTGTATTTCAATACACCAAAAAGTGAACTTAGTTTGTTGGTATCAAAGGTAGATTGTTCAACAGTTGTAGCTTAATAGTTAAGAAGCAAGAAAGAGGTGCAATAACAGAGCTGGGTGTTGAAAATTAATAAGACAACAGGTTTAAAAGCTGAATTAATAGTACAGATTTGAAGCAAGGATTACCAAGAATCAAGTCAAGTTATTTTATTCCAAGCATGATTAAAATGACTCTCTTTCCTTCTCTTTCAAATTCTGATTAAAGCACTTTAAAAATTTGAGTTTGCTTTTGCCATTGTTATATGCAAATTATGGCTGTTAGAAAATTATGAGTGCATGTATGAATAGCTTAGTTAATTATGCATAGTGCTAATTTAAAATCCAAAGAGATAATGAGAACTAGAGAACCAGTTGGGTATATCAAGTAGTTTTCTTTTAAATACATTGTTAAATCATGTTTTATATTACGTGAAATTCACTTAATATATAAATATATATATTTGAGAGAGAGCTTCAATGGAAGGTTAAAACTCTCTCTAAAGTTTTGTTTAACTAAAGCAACTAGCTTGTTAAACTAAAGTAGCAAAGAGAAGCTAAGTATGGGAATATGATATTACGTGAAATTCACTTAATATATAAATATATATATTTGAGAGAGAGCTTCAATGGAAGATTAAAACTCTCTCTAAAGTTGTGTTTAACTAAAGCAACCAGCTTGTTAAACTAAAGTAGCATAGATAAGCTAAGTATGGGAATATGATATTATCCTAATAAGACTATCTTATATTTATAATGTTTTGGAACAAGTTTATATTGCATTTCAACAAGAGGTTATGAAAACATAATAGAAGTGAATATGTCCTTATCATTGAAAGTTATTATCTTATATTTTAGACCAAGAGTCTTTATTATTACCTATGCATGGTAGTTTAATCTTGAGAAGAGGACTTACGTTCTCAAAAACTCAAAGACCTTAAAAATAGGAGAATAGAATATCCCCTCGTGTCTAGGTAAATACTTGAATAAGAGGCAAATGCTATACCCAAATTATTACAAGTATGTCAAACCTATTTGGTCGAGTAATCAACATTAGTGGGTCATCACTATTGAAAGAGATTTTGTTTAAGTTAGTTAACCTTTTGGTCAAACCAAAAGAAAAGTTAACCATAGGTCAATAGGATTTCCAAGTTGAGTTAGAGGTGGGTGAACTTAGAACACCGCTTCCTTAGAAAGTGAATTTGATTATATTTATCAAATTTTGGCCAAAGTAAGTGTAATTCGTTGCTTACACTTTGTCGGTTCACTGTGCTCCAGGTTTACATAACTTGTCAGTAGAGTCATGCATAGTTAGAGAATGTTTATAGTTGTATGACCGTACATGTTATTTAGGACACAACACTAGATACTCATATAGGCAATACTAGGGGTTCCCATACCAAACTATTCGTCAAGGGTAGGACCACTTCCAGTAGGAAGGTGTGAGGGGAAATGTTGGTTCGTGGTTGGAGGTAACGCACTTGGATGATGCTATCCCTCTTGCAGACAACATGTCAAGACTTGTGAAACAAATGAAGTAATCCAGATAAGGATACCTTGACCTTGATCTCTTGTAAATTATGGAATTGTATATATGATGATGAATTCTATTTATAAATTGTATTTGAAAAGATGAGTTTCATTTACCTGAAGTTTAGTTTTGATATTTCAATTATGCAAACGGTATATGAAGATCTTTATGCAATATGCAAATTATGTTATTGAAAAAGAAAAAAATAATTTTCATGTTTTTGGAAACATTAAATTATTCACTTCATGAGTTAAATCTTAGGTGAAAACTATAGAGTAAACATCGGGTATGTTACAAAATGTGCTTGAAGAACCTCGATAACCTTGTTATTTCAATTCTAAAGGTATTACATCTCAGAATTGGAGACAAAATGATAGCAACATATATTCATATCTTTGCAATCAAGTTACAAGAGCATTACAATATGAGGACTTACAATATAAGGACTTGACCCTTGATATTCAACAATTGTTGTACAAAGCCTCTTCCTTACCAAAAATTCCAAAACCCTCAAAGGAACTAACCTCAAAACCCTTAGAAAGAAAACAAAACTTACCTTTATAATTTAGGCATAACTCAGATGATTTCAGACCTAACCCTAACCTAATTAGGATTAACAAAAAGGAAGAAATCCAATCAAAATGCACAAAATCGAATCCCAACAACCTAGAGCATAAAACATTTATTTTTACGACAAGAGGGATGGAACCTCCCCAAACTGTGCATCAAAGGACATTTGTAAAGAACCATTAGTTAATCCTACCACTCAAATCCTTACACCAACACCATACCTCCAAATAAATGACATCTACGACTGAAGAACAAAAAATTTCACAAAATCTACCATAAAATCCAGTCTAGCATGGCCCCAAAAGATATATTGCTACCTCAATCGAAGCACTAGCGTTGTTTTGTTACATCGAGATTGAAAAGTTGTTGATGGAAGCAGTTAGAGGCATTCATTCTTCTCTCAGGGTCTGCAAGTAAATGTTGCTTTGTTTTAAATGTCAATCATTGATCTTAAAACACAAAGCACAATCAACAATTAGAAATGCCTTGACTAGGTTTAATTTTTTTTTACTATGACACAACCAACTTTAAAAATTCTCGACCACTAGAAAAGTACCAAGTCACCAGTACTTTGCATATCACTAGTGGGCCAGCTGAGAAGAGAGCCCTCAAAAAGACATGACGTCAGCATGTGCCACGTGACAACTTTCTGTGCTTTCACAGCTAGAAGTGGGACTTGCATAGAGATTTTTGTAGACTCGCGAAATCATTGAGATCATGCCACATGTCGCCCTCTCGTGATTTCACACTAAAAATCTAGGCCCCTTTTGAAAACCTTGTGGACTTGTGGAACCAACAAGAAGCTAACAAGTGTCACTAATTCCACGCTTTCGCGGCTTGAAATTTTTTCATTAAAATATTGCCTGTGGAACTGCATAAACCAACCAAGTGCAAAAAGAGAACGAAGGCGAGAGCGAAAACATAAATCAATCTTGGACTTTTGGACCAAAGGTCCAAAAATCCAACCGAAACTTGAAAGTCCGATAGGACCAAAGAGGAAATGAGGATGGGAAACGGGAAAAGACTTGGACATTTGTCCCTCTAGGATCTGAAGTAGGACAAGACTGAAGAAAGAAAAGAAGTAAGAAGGAAGGTGAGGATCAGGAACGGATTTGGACCTTGGTCCAAATGTTTGTTTGAGACTCAAAACTTTGTAAGGATCAAAAAGAGAAAAGAAGAAAGGGGAATCAGGGATTGGGAACACATTTAGATCTTGGTCCAAATGTTCGTTCGAGACTCAAAACCCCGAAAGGACTTTGAGAAGAAAATGAAGATGAAAGGGATAGCCATCCCTTATACATTTTTTGAAAATGGTGCCCTTGAATGTTGTTGGGAAAAAAGGAAAAACAACAACCAAAGGCACAAAAAGGCATGACACACCATTTATGATTTCTCAAATTGATTATAATCAATGGGGATCATAGGGGGGAATGAAAATAGTGCCAATAGGTGGAAATTTTCACATCAAATGTCATTGGGAGAGATCTTAAAACCTTTTGCACAATTATTGCATCCTCGACCTTCTCTCCAAGACCACAGATAGTGTTGAAGATTTCATCCACATGAAGTAGATAAGTAGTGATATCCTCTTCGTCCTTCATCTTCAAGCTCTCAAATTGTCTCATGTGGGTTTGAAGCTTTGGCCTTCTTAACTTTGTTGCCTCCATATATATTTTTCAACTTGTCCCACATGCCCTTAGTCGATTTGCAATGCATAACCTTCATAAACTCCGATTCAGATAATCCACACAAGATTGCATTTTTGGCTTTGGCATTTCGCTTGCCTTCTTTTCAACTTGGTATGTTATTGGGGTTGTATGAGGAGCATAACCAACTTTAACGGATCGCCAAATATCATATTCAAGAGCATTCAAGTAAGTCCTCATTCTTATGCTCCAAAAAGCAAAATTCGATCCATCAAATAGTGATTGCCCTATTTGAGGAAAACCCATATCCTTTGGCCACGTGTTCTTCCATGATCCATCTTCGAGCAATTATGCTCTTTTTGAAGGAACCCACTTTGACACCAATTGGTAAGCACACAATTATAGTAAGAGGGGGGTGAATCAGTATAAGACAAGCTTTTACTTTTTCAAAACTTAACAACCATAGCAATAGCAATCACATAAGTTCTAAGAATTATGCAACACAAGAATAACACAATTTACGTGGAAACCCTTTCGAGAGAAAACCATGACAAAATATTGCTTATATAAGATCTTACAAAATTTGTAGACACTAACCCACACGAGACACCAATCCCCTCTTTAATTATTTGTAGGCACCAACCCATTGGTGACCAATCCCCACAATTGAGCACCAACTCAGCGAGAGACACCAATCTCTTCTTTTGGGAGACACCAACCTCTTCTACAAAATATCACCTTCGAGATGTTGCTCCTTCAATGGATGATGAACATATTGTCTTCACAAACTCTGAATATACATAATCGTTCTCTCACAAATCTACTTTTGAATGATACAATCATTGTCACACACTTTCTTTCTCAAATCTACATGCATCGACCTTTACAAATCTACCATAAGTTTGCTATTAACTTCATTCATTTCTGATGCAGAGGCAAGGTTCCAAAACCTTCAAACAATCACAACTTAACTAAACTCAAACAGTTCTTGCTTATTCATCCACCTTTGACTCATCATTCCCTTCACAAGCACTTGACTCAAAACACCCAAAACTGTAATCAGGGCACAAAACCTCTTACTAAATCCTCAAACCACTTTAAACATCATAAAAAATGACTGACTTAAAACCAAATAAAGTTCCCTCAAACATTGAACTCACACTTTTCCAAATATCCACTCATAAAAGGCTTGTTTGCTTGTAGCATCCCACAATGACAAAACTGGTCACAATTTTCAAAACTTATTGAATCTCCCAAAATAGAGCATAGATTCAAAGACCCATTTGGGCCTCTTTAAACATATCAAAATTTCAAATAGGGTTGTTTTGTAACAACACCCTCCAAAATAGACTGTCCTACAACAACTAGGCCCAATTAGGCCACATTAACAAAGCAACTCAAAGAAATTATTCACTTAGACCCTCAAACTCTATTCAAACACTCTCAACAGGTGACAATGTCAAAATCAACAAATTTCATCAATAGTAACACTCATTAATGCATCAAAACTCTAAACCCCTGTTTATGCCAATTCCACACTTATATCATGAGGGTTTATTGAAAGTCCATATTCCCAAGCCCATTTCTCTTTGCCAACGCCACAAACATGTTCAAATATGTTTGCCTATGCTTTATAAATTGATTCCCATCCTTTATCAACACATTTATAACAAATTCCAACTATTAACCATCACCTTTGGGTTCAAAACATGACAGTCACAAATCTATATTAACAGGACAGTATACAAATGCACTCAAATGCTTATAGTTTCATCAAACCCTATTTAGGAAGGGATCACAACACACTTTAGAAACCTTTTCAAACAATATTACTCAAGAAGAATACCACCCCGCAATCAAAAAACTCAAACCTTCACTGAACTCTGTTATTTCCACAGAATTACAATCCTAGGGCATCGACCATTCACATGCTAACCTTAAAATTTTGGTCTACAACTTTAGAATATGAAAGTATATACCAAAATAAACCAGCTCACCAAAAAATAGCAATTTTCATCAGTCAAAGTGAGAGAAACACAATTTTGTTTACCACTATCTACCCTAATGGAGGGTTTCAGGCAGTCTAGCATAAAATTACCATAACTTTCACAATATATGATGAAATTTCTTGAAATCAAAACCAAAGTGCAGAAGATTCAAAACTCCATTCATTCCAGATGGTCTCAGGCCATAATTAGGGCCATACCATGCAGTACAACAGAGGATTATGCAGAAAAAACATAATTTTCTTATTGAATTCACTCCTCAACTTCAATACATTTTCATCCTCTTAATCAATCCTCATCCCCAACGTACACAAGTGGTTTTTAAACCTTTCCAAACATAACCAATTAACCCCAACTGTCCAACTACCTCTTGACTCTTCATTTTTCTATTTTGCACTTTAACAACATTTCCCAAGATTGACAATTTTTTCAATATTGGACATATGACTTAAAAATTACCACATAGGCCTCAAAACTGACACAAACAAATTCAACATGGTCTATTAGACCTTATTACATGATTAGAACACCAAACTAAAGCCAAAATGCCAAAGTTGCCTCATGGAGGCATATAATCCATCAGCCTCAAAACCGACACAAACAAATTCAACATGGTCTATTAGACCTTATTACATGATTAGAACACCAAACTAAGCCAAAATGCCAAAGTTGCCTCATGGAGGCATATAATCCATCAGGTGCTCCTGCACCAATTTCTGCTCCAATTCTGCCTTAATCTTTGCTCCAAATCTGCCTTATATCTCTACTCAAGTTCACCTTATATCTCTGCTCAAGGTTTGCAATAAAATTTGCTCCAAAATGATGCAATTTCTTATCCAAATTATGTTCCAAATCAGGCACAAGGTCTGCTCCAAATCGGCTCTTAGACCTGCTCCAAATCAACTCTTAGGTTTGCTCCAAATCTGCACTTAGACCTGCTCCAAATCGGCTCTCAGACCTACTCCAAATCAACTCTTAGGCCTACTCCAAATCTGCACTTAAGTCTGCTCCAAATCTGCCATAAATCACTTTGAAGTTCTGCTGCAAATCTGCCATAGATCTGCTCCAAATTAACATGAATATCATTGCATCTTCCATGCTAAATCTACTCCCACTTCCTTCAATATAAATCTTAACACCCTTCATATTTTTTGTTCTAGGACTACTCTAAATGATCCGATTTATCATTGTATTTCTGCTCTTCTTCTTCTCCTTAGGTCTGCTATAAGTGGGAAAATAATTTGCATTGAAGAACTTTCTTTCCAACCTCCAAGATATATCCAAATCACACATTTTACCAAAAGTAGGTCGACCAAGATTTGACATAAAATTTATTTTAAATATTTAAATTCACCTTTCAAAGTAGGTCACTCATCTTTGATAAATATTAAAAAATATTTAAATTCACCTTTCAAAGTAGGTTACTCATCTTTGATAAATATTAATTTAATGTGAAGTCGGCCATCCATGAGAGATAACGATCCCTTTAATTAATATTCTATTTTAATTTCTATATTTTAAATCTAGCACTATCATAAGTAGATGGAGGTCAACCATAAATTAAATCAAACTCTTATTATTCCTTGTCTTCAATCAACAAACTTTTCATTAGAAAAGTCTTCCTTTGACATTAATGATAATAATTCTAACAATCTTATCCATATGCTTTTGGCATCAATGACAATATTTCCAACAAGTTTCACATGTAAACTCAACAAACTTACATAAACAAAACCCAACAAATGGAGAGGAACAACATGTTGTTAACGCACTTATGTTAAGCTACCACCACCTATCCATCCCTTAAAAATTCTTGAATTAGAGTCTTAGGTAAGCTAGCCAGCATTTCGTGTCACCCTAGAAGACTCATCCTATTGTCACTTTCAGCTTGATTGGTAAACCATGCACGATCATCATAGTAAAGTATCATCATTTCTTAAAGCATCTTCTAGTGGGAAGTCTTCAAATGTATGCTCACCAACTACGAAAGTACAAGTCTAAAGCTAGAAGGTAAGAACTAGGAGATAAGACATCTATGCCCTAGAACTATCCATAAGTGGGCAAATGAAATAGGAAATATGCAAACTCTTTTTTATAGAGAGAATAATGCCCCTTCAAGGTCAATGCAATACAGCCTGTGTCCAAACCCAGCTAAGAGGAATGACTTCCACTCTCAAAGGAGTGAGCCACAATCAAATCCTTTCACGGAAGTCAATGTAAAAATACCTGTGGAGAAGTCAACGTTTATTGTAAGGGTTCATAGCTCCCCTCAAATGGATTTAATTGGACTATAGAAAATATGGCCTCATGTCCAGGGCTAGATCGAATAGAAACAAGTGCACCGTGCTTAATGATACACACAGTATTGAGACAATCACCGTTCTCAAATAGTGCATGCCTGAATTTTTTTTTTTTGTGATTCCTTGTGTAGATACAGTATTAGCTCATATGTGTGCTGCTGTTGGTTAGGATGTCCCATTGTCCTATTGAATTTAAACAAATAGTTAAATGAAATGGATTCTTTCAGTATTATAACCACTCACATGTTTTATCATTGACTTGAGCATAATTAATAATAAATATCATTTTCATTTGTTCATGGATTTAACTTTTTAAATATTAGTTAAAATGTGCAAATGGCAAGAAAATAAAGCTTAGGCGCAAGGATAAAAGGCCCGATAATAATATAGATAGGATCCCTACTTGGTAAGACGATGTTGTAACCTGCGATTTTTTTAGTAATGATTGATTTCTGGAAGAAAGGCAATGATCATGAAATTATTAACTTAGAAAAGGACGCCTATGAATGCAGAAATAAGACAAAGATTCAGCTCATTCAGCATGGACAAACAGTTGAAAGGAAAAGGCTAGCTTGACATTAAATTATTCATTTATACCATATTCAATATTCAGAGCAGTAACAACTTTCACAAATCAGAAAGCCAAATCCAGATTGCAAGGAAAAAGTATTTATTGTGGCTCGCACCATAGGCTGAAGATTGAGGAAAGCCCAAATTTGCCCAACTGTCTCTACTTCACCAGTAACACAAATCCCAATACTATACAAATCTATTAGGAACTATCTTAGAATATATACTTACATGCTACCTTTGGCCTCTAAAAGAATAAGTGTACACCCAGAACTGATCCCTTTGCTAAACAGATAGAAAATTTGCCTGCTTAAAAGAATTTTGTAAAAATTGTTTTAAGAGAGAACTCTCAAACGTTGACTAATCATCTATATTTTCTGCATCCTCATCTTGTTCAAGCATTTCATTCAACATTGCTATCTGATCTTTTAGTACAGCATTCTCCCTCTCAACCTCCATTCTTTTGTTGCGTTCTTGCTGAAGACGCAATTGAAGATGCTCAAGGGAGCGAGAATCCTCTTCTAACTGTTCATTCAATCCATTTATTTCCCTGTCCTGTTTTTCCAAAACACCAAACTCAAAGCTTTCATCAAGTCACTTTAACAGAAGCAACTCTATGAGATAATATCATGATTTGGACCAAGATGATGCAAGAAACTTGGAAATAAATAGGCCAGGTAGGCATGATTAGAAAATTATCTAGAGAGTAAATTTTAAATCAGGTTAAAAAATTTGAAGCTTTCAGAGAGGTACAGTATATAACCTAGTATATCTCTAGGAAACAAAGAAAGGATAAAACAACAAACTTAAAATTCAAGATGGATAAACATAAGAATCATAGAAAAATAAATTGATGTAGGAAAGAAGGTAACATCTGAGCAGAATTTCATGGAGGAATCAAAGACATAAGAATTGCTCAAGATACAAGTATTAATCAGAGAGTAAGGGTATGTGTATAACCCTTGAAACAATAGACATGTGCACTCTATAATAGGAAAAATATGGAAATCAAGAAAGATGCAGTGCCACAAAATCATATACCAATATATCTAATTACAAAGGAATTTGAGGAACATGAAAATGAGGAAAGGGGCACTGTCAGAGATTTTCTGTACCAAAATCTCAAACATCTGTGCTTGTGACATGCATAAAATGTAGGAAATCTTATACAAACAGGGTCAGAAAACAAGAAATACACAACCAAAGAGACCTCTGTAAATGTAAATATGCATCTCTAGTAGCTGTCTTTCAAGATATCAAAATAGTAGTTGAAATAATTAGACAACAAATGGAAGCTTACAGGTGAAAAATATTCTATGGGATTTTCAAAGTTCTGAAATGATAAATGACAACAAAAAACAAATCCTTCACCTAGAAATAAAAAACTGAAACCCTCAGTTAGCCATAATATTCCAGAGAGAAGAAATTTAAATCCATAAGAAGAAAATGTAATAAGCATATAACAATTCCAAATAGATGATAGTACTGAATGAATAGACACTTTGCTTAAAATGATTGAAAATGAAGTGATTCAAAATATCGAAAACAATAATATGTTTAGTCACGTGCTAAAGACATCAAATGCATAACAGTTAGCATTCAAATAGACATTCTGATTGTTCGATAGACATAAAACATGCAAAGTCTGCAACAAATAAAATTTGTGAAAAAGATGAAATATTTGTCTCTTTGAGACCATTAAGAAATTGAATTTCAGATCCATGATAGTTGGAAATGATGTCACTATCATTAGGAAGGAGTAGCCCACAGGGGATTGAGCGAACAAATAATCCCATCCGAGACAAGTTATTCATAATATTCTCTCCCCGCTGTGTAGTCCATGACACATCAGATTGGCAAAGGCTACTCATTCAAAGGAAATAGCATTTATGCAGTGTGTGATGTTAAGCAATCTGTGTTATAGCACAACTTAATTGAAGGAACAAAAGTAATTGTCCTATATCCACATATAACTGAATCGGACCAATGGAGATCTGGAAAAAGTGAATGCATGTAACAATAAGCAAAGAAATGACTTTACCCAGCATACAGACAGTCTACAAAACAAGCAATTGGCTCGATAGAGAACTATACTCAAGGCAATTGGCTTGCATCTCTGTACCTTTTTTGCACCTTGCCAATTTATCTATCATGTTCTTTGGTGTAATACAAGATGCATTTCTTTGAAAAACACAATAGCCTAAGGCATCTCAAGACAACCTAAAGAGAAAAAGGAAAGGTCAAACATTCAAGAAAGTAGCTCTTAAGAGGCTACAGAATTATGCAAAAATTCAAAACGGACCAAAATCAGGTAGGGAAAGCAAACCTTTCTATTCATTTCTTGAATAGCAATGCGGCGCATACTCTCCACCACATCTACATTTACAAGTTTTCTCTTCTTTCCCACAACCCACCCTTTAGGATAAGTTGCAGCATCAAAGTCAGGCGGAGGAAGCAGACTGCTATTGTCATTGCCTTTTGTTGGACCCAGAGGCTCAAACAATGCCCTTCTCCTCTCAGATAACTGAAGATCTTCTCCTTCGCCATTGTCAAGAGGAGGAGACCTCTGCCTCCTTCTGGATGGCAGAGGAGGGGTCTGAATGATCATCTCTTCCATTCTCTCAAACAGCTGCCCATCAGCTACCATATCTCCTTACAAACAATGTTTATTTCAATCAGTAGTCTAGTAAAGGTTAAAGAAACATAAGCAAAAGCAAAATCTCAGGCTTTGTTGAACACAATTTTAAAGACCCACTTCTGAATTTGGCAATCAGATAATTTTGGAAGGCGGAATCAGACGGAATTTTGGGTTTAGAAGTATAATCACAATTCAGGATTTAAAGGTTTTTTTAAAACATTGTATTAAAAGTACTAATATACCCTAGTCAAGGGCTAACAGTCATCAAAATCTACTAAACCCAAATATCCACTGCCTAAGCTTGATCAAAGCGTCCAACCCCAACCCTCCAAACATATCCATATAAAATTACTTATAAATTGACTTCCACAACGTTTGATAACGTTCATAGTATTTGAAAATATCTGAACCCATTGTTGCATTTTGCAACGCATCTCATGAACAGATATAAAAGGATTTCAAAACAGAAAAATATTTTAGTTTAAAAAAAAAGAAAGAAAAACAAAAACTGGAATACCGTTTCGTTTTCTAGATTTCGAAAACAGCATTAAAGCACCCTCATCTTGAAGCTTCATGGTGGTAGCCTAGTGTGCTCAATTTCAACCTCCACAGAAACTGCTCCTACAGAGGCCAAAAATTTAACCGGTCAGGAAATTCATCAGAGACCAGCACAGTGATATCTAAAACATACCCACATAATGAAATGAGGTGCTAAACAGACCCTGAATCTTCAATTTTCTGTTTCTCTTTATTTGGTAGGATTTTTGCCAGTTTGGATAGAATAGGAATTATCCTCTACATTCACGCTATCCATTGCAATTTGCTCCTTGACAACCACATATCCACATTGCACTCCTCATGGGGTCACGAAAACCTTCCACGTTGCGGGTCACAGACAAATTACTGGCGAACGGTCCATAATTTGGATTAATAAATTTTGCAAGGACATTTTTGTTTTTTTTAAAATTTACCTTGAATCTTCCGCCAGAAGTTTGGAAAAGTCTTCCTTACAATTATTCAATAAGCCCTTGCTATTATTAATTATCTTTTATTACTAATTAACCATGTCCTTCCATTGTGATCATCAAAACGGCACGAGAAGCATTGCAATAATTTTTTTTCCTTGAATCGCCGTTGGCGTCACGTTAAAATAACAAGTGTCGTTCATTTTTTTAATATCATGTTTCTATCGGGGTTTCCCATCTATAGAGTTTTCATAGCTTGGACATTGGACTTTCATGGCATTTTATATACAAAAAATAAAAAATAAAAAATTTCATGGCAATTGATTTTTGCGAAATTCGCCTTTTAATTGAGTTCACCTTGTACCTTTTCCTCGCTTCTTCTCCTCTCTTGACTTTACTCCATTTAAGGGTTATTTTTTAATTGTATAGATGAGTAGATATAATTCCATTTAGATTGTAAAGGGTTTGTACTGTTGTATAAGAATAACTCAACACCATGTAAAGATATACAAAAAGATTTTGCAATATCACACAGAGTTTTAATATCAAATATGAATATTGGATATTTAGTAGAAGGATTCAAGAGGTTATGCAATACACACATCATTTGGATTCATATATTAGTCGTATGACTCCTAAACAACTTTAAACACATCTAAACATCTCTAAATAAGTCATAATAAGAATAAATATCATAAAGGAAAAGACAAATTCATGAGAAGAGAATAACTAAGATTGTTTATGAAAGGATATAAAGATATCATGGAAAAGGTATTATTTGGCTATACAAAGAAGAAAAGAGAGAATAGAGGAGGACATATAAGATAAGGACATAAATGAGTAAAAGAGAAGATATATGTATAAGATATATAAAGAGGATATAGTGAGTATATATATATGATGTATTATAAGTGTATTTTTATTTTATTTTGATGATGTTATATTATATCATATTATTTTGTATTACATTTCCTAAGTTCCTTTTTTTGTCTTTCACACCACATTATAAATACAAATTTAAAAGGCACAAGCTTGGAACTATAGTTAATGTTCCCTTTTTTACCATAGTTTGGTCCTATTGTTGTGACCTTGGTAAGTGGTAAGGGAAGGGAAAAGCTTAGACAAAGATATGTGGTAAGAAAGTATTCAACAACAAAGGAGTACATACATAAAGAAAATATTTTTGATGTTGTGCGATAACATACACTAGGTCCTATTCTGTGAGAGGGGTTAGGCATCTAGAGGATGATGAATGGAAAAGGGGGATGTAGAAAGGGATCTCAAAGAGATATGACCATTTAAGGTAGGTTTACATTGAGCCATTAGAGGTGAATAAAAGTATTCATGAAATTCTAAATTAAAAACATGCATGATAAAAGGAAATAACAAGAAAGCATGAGAATTTTGTAAGAGATCCAAATGGTAATGGAAATGACTTGAAAGAAAATAAATTGAAAAAGGTCTAAGAGAGACAAGAAAGATACTCCAAGAGAATGGAGAAGGCTAAAGAAGCCTTTTTAGAGCATTCCAAGAGGGCTATTATTGAGAATATTGAAAATGATGAGAATAGTGAGAATATTAATATGGAAGTTGAGAATAAGGAGATTTTAGGGGTTTTTCCAAGAGGG
Source organism: Sequoia sempervirens (assembly GCA_007258455.2). Taxonomy (NCBI): domain Eukaryota; kingdom Viridiplantae; phylum Streptophyta; class Pinopsida; order Cupressales; family Cupressaceae; genus Sequoia; species Sequoia sempervirens. The sequence continues at coordinate 811,421,693 of VDFB02270651.1, read as the reverse complement.
ATGAATAATTATTATGTTTCCCATCAATAATAAATATTTGAGTAACTAAACATCCATATCAACAAAGAAAAGGAATAGTTTACTAGATTGACAAAGTAGATTTAGTATATGATGAATTCAAAGGGTAATTGGAAGGAAGGCTTGGGAGTTGTAGTGCTCACTCAAGGTGTCAAAGTGATTTTGACTTGAGAACCATAAGACAAACTAGATCTATCAAAACTTAGGGTCACAATAAATGATCGTTTTGAGGGTTTAATCATCCCTATTTCAAAATTAAAACATGTATTAAGTATGGAAATATGGATACAAAATGAAAAGATGACAATTTTTTGGAGTTATAGGAAAGAGAGAAGAATGTAGTAAATGAGGATTCAAGGGACACGTTCAATGAGTTAGCCATCAACACAATCAAAGCATTTGAAAAAAGATGAAAAAGTTCAATCTTATTTAGTGACATATCATTAATTAATGGTAAACTAGCAAAAACCTTATCTTCTATATTAAAACAAACTTTTAAAGAAGTGAACCCCTTAGACCAAGAGTCACCCCTCATGCCATTTAAATAAAAAAGAGTTTCAAGAAATGAAATATTTTGTGGACCATTTGAATAGATGTAGAAGCAAAGAGAAAAGAGTCAGTGGTCTTGGGAGAAGAGTTCTTTGAGATAGAGTTGCCCAGGAATAAAGGAAAATTAGGAAAATTAGTATTTAAATTAAGGGGAAACTACTAAGTGTGATATGAGGGACGAATTGTTTTAAGGAAAGAAAGCTCATGGACATAAAATAAAGGAAAAAGAGTAAGTAAAGGATCAACCTCAACTAATGGAAACAAACCAAAGGTTCCTATCATAAAAATAATTGAACATACCATATAAAACTATAGTTATTTTTAAGAACCCAAAATAATCCACCATACACATATGTGACCCAAAATCTACTTGTAGAAGTGGAGTGAGAGATAATCAAACTAAGTTATTGGATATTGTGGGAAGCCTAAGGGATGAATCCCTTAAATGGTTTATGAAAGTATGTCTTGATCATGATAAGAAATGAACTAGATTAAAGGAAGGATTCTTAAGAATTTTCTAATCTTAAAAAGCATGAGTAAGACGAGGGATATGATACAAAAGAAAGGAGAGTTTGTAAAGTAATTTGATTAATCATTCAAGGGGTAGAGAGAGAACTTGAGGAACCTTTGTCACAAAAGAAAAAAGTGGATTGATTTGTATTCAAAATTCTACTTGTAATTATGTCAACTTTGGATGGGAGAATATATGAAATATATGTATAGGTGGTGAAATTATCCTCTAGGATTGAAGAAAAAACCTAAAGGAGGGAGAATGCAAGGGAAGAAAATGTTGAGGTAGAAAAAATGAAACTTGAATCAAAGAAATTGAAGCTTAAAACATAAATCCTAGAAAAAGGAGAGAGAAATCATGATATGAAACCTAGTAGAAGAAAGAAAATTTGGTGTACCTATTACCCGAAAGAAGGATACCTAAGAAAAAAATGTCTAATCTTTGAAGGAAAGAAAAGAGTTGAAAGCTTAAGAGTGGACTTTTCATAACCTACAAGGAGGTAAAGAGTGTCTTATGTGAAATTTACAAAGAGTGGTTCAAGAACACAAAATAAATGAGTACCCTTCATTATTATTTTTGTTAAGAGATAAAGAGGAACATGAATCTTAGTGCAATCATAGAGGTGAAGATAATGAAGCCATCTTTAGGGAGATGACAAGGGCCAAGATACTAGTAGAAGTTTCCCATCATATTAAAAACCACATATAACATCGATTGTAGTGGAGAAATTAATGTATCAACATAATACAAAATGTAACACCTCTAATCTCATATGATAGACTATCTACTAGCTATAGGATTGATTATAATCAATTGCCTATCCTTTCTTGATAATTTTAGATATCAATTTTGTTTTCTTAGTAAAGTTAGGAGCAACCTCCTAACAAAGTTGATCTTCCCAAAGACAGACTAAAATCCTTTTATAGACTTAGGCTGAGGAGCAAGGATAATATCTTTAACTCATTCAAGATCTATTCTCACCCCTTTGTTCAACACAATTTGTGTACTGTAAGTTTACCTTCCTCAATGCGAAATTTACTTTTTTTAGGATTTAAAGAAAGCCTAAACTCTAGAAATCTTTCAAAAATCAATTCAAGGTGTTTGCAATACTCACCTCTCTCCAAGATGAAAATGCAGTTAAGTCTTCTTGGTATATTACCATGATCCAGTCAATAATATGAGCAACAACCACTTCCATTGCTCTTTAAAATGTCAAAATTGCATTCTTCAACCCAAATGAAAACCTCACGTAGACATATGTACCCCAAGGAGTAGTGAATATTGTCTTGTGCTACTTTGATTCCTTTAAAACCACTTGGTTGTAACTTGAAAACCCAACCATCATGGACATTAACTTTGATCCAATGACTTGTTATGCAACAAGTGGTCCATGCTTGCAAGAGGGTAATTATCCTTGAGAGATTTAAGGTTGAGGTTTCTAAATTTGACACACAACCTTATTTCTCCATTATTCTTTCTTATTGGGACAAAACTAGACACTCACTCAAAATGTCTAATGGCTTTTATGATTTCAACCTCTTTCATTTTCATCAGCTCCTTCTACATTTGGGGAGTAAGGGTAGGATTGGTAGATCCTTTTTTTTGCATAAATGGTTTAACATCAGACTCAAGAGGAATGGTATGTTGAAACAAATTCTCTATATAAGCTTTCAACTCATCATAAGACCATGCAAAGCATTTTTTGAAATTATATAATGAGGCAATAATCATTTGATTCTTATTATGTTTGATCCTCTTACCACGTAGACCATGTTAGCACTTTCAGTTGTCCCTAAATTTACTCCCTCAACACTATCTTCATGAGTTGATTTGTTCTTGTTTCTACAACAATCTCCATTGTCAAACATATTTTTCTAAGGAAACTAACCCATTGGGAATAACATTTGGTTTTATTTGTACTATTTCATTCCCAAATAATGTTTCCTTTCCATCCTCAATCTCAATCATTGGTTTGCAATCAATGACCTAATTGTCAAACTCGTCTATACCATTTAAAAATCTATATATGTGTTGGATTCCATCAAATATCCACCAACTATAAATATTATCTGGTATGGTCAATCTTGCTAAGACTTTGATACTCTATTGTAACACTTGAAGATATGAATTTAGTTTGTACATTGATTCTACAATAGTAAGAGTGTCAACCTCTAAGTTTTTGCTTCTATCTAGCCATTTGATTCTAATAGCGTGAAATGATTCCATATTGTCCCAGACAACATTCCTATATGCATTCTTATTTTCTTTGGATACATACACACCCTTTACCTGCTACACTACCATATCCAAATCTCCACACATTTTTATGCACCTAATACCATGCTTATAAGCAAAATTCAACCCTAGGAATAGGGTTTTAGTGTATGAGCTAATTAAGATAATTTAAATTGCTACAAATTAAATTAAATAGCTCACATACACCATTCAACAACACACAAAAAAATTTGCAATACAATTTCCAATCCAAGATTGCAATGTGCAACTGGCAATTTCTTGATTCAACAAATGGGCAAATGAATTATTACAATCCAATGATGGAAAAGGCTACATGAAGCCTTACAAGACTAAAAAAAAATATTCGCATCAACAAATCAAAGCTTGCAACAAAGCTTCTCCAACACTTACACAACAAATCACTTCCACCATTCAAACCCTTCAATCTACAACACAGGTAGTCTCTGTGCCCTACAAAAACACTCTCAAATCTGCAAACACACTATAAAATCCCCTCTTGGAGATAAGCCACGACCTCTTCCTCTCTTATTTTTATCTTGTGAAAAAGTGCTCTAGAAATGAATAAAATTCAATTTTATCAACACTTACTTTCCTGAAATGAAATTTCAATGCATTTCATTGTAATTTGCTTTTATTCCAAAGGCATCTCAAGAAAATCAACGCCTCTTCAAAGGAATGGAAAATAAAATTCAAATTTAATATTTAAAAATGAGTAAAATATCATTCCCCAACTCCAGACTTAGCAAATATGAGAGATGGGCTTTAAATGGCTTTAATGCTTTCACAAATAAAGCAAAAAGCAGAATTTTCAAACCTAGGCGCCCACCTCCTGGGCCCCTATCTTTTAGGAGTTGTGAACATTTAAAATTGGAGTTACAAATTAATGAATTTAATGGCTCCCAAAAACCCATGCCATGTTCTGTTTTTTCTTTTTTTTCAGTTTTAAATCATATTCTCCATGATCTCCATTCAACCAATTTGACCCAAATTGAATCCAAATTCAAATTCCAATTTCTCACATTACAAGACATTCAATTTCACAACAAAATATGAATTTCAACCATCAAGTATGAAATCCAACACATCAAAGTTGCAAAATTCAAAAATGACACCTTCAAGTTGACACAGGATTGGATTGAGCCATGGATGCTCCTGCATCAGGTTTCATATTCAAAAATATTATTTTAGCATGAAAATTTTAGTCTAAACGAAAATTTATGTTCCTCACCATTTATAGATATCAACACAACACCTATGCCATTACCTTCCTTGAGAAGGATCAATCAAACAACATGGTCCAAAGACCATCTTCCAAATCTTCATCAACACCTATCAAAATAGAGGGATCTGCTTCATCACAAGTCCTAAACAAGTGATCAACACTAGCATCAAATAGGTTTACCTGATCAAGGGACTTGTACATATATCTTCAATATTGTCTTGAACTCTTGACTCCCTGTCCAACCTTACATTTTAACATGTAATAGAATAGTGGTGTACGATATATCCATTTGCACATTTTCTTCGATAGAATCTTCCCACTGTTAGGGTTAGAGATAGCACATATCTAACAATTAAATGCAGATTTAATTAATAAACAGAGAAACTAAGACACACAAAATAAATCATAACACAGATATTTAACGTGGTTCGCCCAATCCGGGCTACATCCACCAAACCGCAACCATCCAATACTTTTTGTAAAACTTATTACAATCTTGCGAATAATCGCGTTTTTCATTATACTGTTATACCCATCCGAACCCCTTTTAACAAGCTTAGAAGCTTCCAGATTTAGGGTTCTAAAAAATTCAATTTTTCCTTTTTCATTGATTTTTCCCTTTTTCGGTGATCACGTGAAAAAGTAGGAAGAATAATTTTCTTAGGGGCTACCGCCCCCGAACCCCCGCCCGGGGCCCGGCTTGGCCTCGGACCTCGGCAAGGATAGGGGCTGGGGTGTATAGTATACCATGGGCTATACAGTATAGCATGATCAGTCGCCACATACCAACACCCACTTGCATGATAACATCATTCCCACTTTGGTGGATGGTCAACCACAATAACATCCATTTTGAATACTTTATTCAGATAAGAGGCTAGTCTTACTTCAACCACAAACTAGCCACCCTCGATTGAAGGTTCTTACCTACTTGGGAACCTTTATTACATTTTCATTTTCCCTTGATTAGAGATTATGACTCCTTTAGGAACCAACACCAAGCACTTTCACAGAGGTTCCTTGTCGTACTTGTTCCAACATGATATAGAACAAACATCAAGTACTTTTTTATGGGTTCCTTTGTTGGAGATTCTGCCTTGAGAGGGAACCAATATCCTTACTTCATTGAGATATGTATGCCATCAATAAATATTTAAGTATGTTGGGGGTTCATGTATGGATAGGAACAAAGTACCTCATAGCATTTCAGAGGTTCCTAAAGCATTAGGAGCTCTAAGAACTTAGTCTTCATTGGAGATGCCATAGGGACTGGGTGTGGACCACCTCATCAGGCTTTAGAGAATGCGGGAACCATTAGAGGTTCCTAATCTATTGGGAACTCGAGTAACTGGTACCTTATCAGAGTTCCTCTTTCCTTTGAACTTCCAAAAATTTAAACTCATATTTTTTGGAGCTTTAGAGTGAACCGAGAATTAGAAACCTCAATTCCCAATGGAGGAAAAACCTCTAATTAGATATAAATCCTCCATTTTAGATCTAAATTCTTCCAAACTTGATCAAAAGACCCCCTTTAGACTCCTCTACGAGAGAATTATTGACTTAGCCAAAAATGTAACTTGAAAATTTCCTTTGAAATTTGCCTCCTCCAACAACTCACCAAACTACACCAACACAACAAAATTAAAGAAAAATGAAAATGAAAATATTTTTGGTTGACACAAAAATTTTTGTGAGCCTAAATGCTCTTACATCAATTTGAGTCATGGAAGACCTACATATTAATATTTTCTTGTTTCTATTTTACATGATTACTAATGTAATGTTAAACCTATAAATTGTATTGTGAGATCTATGTTTTTTACATTTTTGTCAGTTGTTTATACTTAGAGGTTGCATAGATAACTCAAATGTGGACCATCTATACCCGTATATATTTTAGTGTTGATGTAAACTTTGTTGCTTGTCATTGTTTAGTCACTTGGTGCATTATTATATTTGTCACTATGAGGTAGAGAGGTGGAGTCTTGAAATAGTTATGTTTTGGGACATATAGTTGTTGATTGTGATGTGGTGAGATTATGAATGTGTATTTATTGGAAGTTTGATGCATATACATTGATAGTGGTGATAATGGTGCGATGGAGCAATGGAGGTTATTGTATGCATGTAGCTTTTACATGAAATGGTTATTTATGTTAATACATAGTTGGTAGTGATATATTGGTTCTTAAATTATAAGTGGTGGTTTATCTTCTTGGTTTTGGAGATCATGGTTCTACTTTATCCTTTGGGATCAACCATTTTTGTAAATAAGTATATTTCTTGTGTGAGGGCCATCAGTAATATTTAATTAGGAGATGGTTATCATGATGCTATATATAGATCAATATCATGATTCCATGGAAACTTTGGTAGTGATGTGAAATTTTCACTTATTGATGGACAACCTTCTATAATGGTTGTTTGTGCCATGAGGAGCTCTTGGATTCTACATCAAGTTTGTTTGTAGCGAGAGTTAATTGACACATTTAATTAGAATAATTGGAAATCCCCATCTTCATGAGGTTTGGAGATGTTGATAGATTGTTAACATGGAGGAATATTAGAGACTTTAATTGAGGTGTTAGTTATGATTTGTTAATTTAAAATATTATCCTTAGTTTAGATTATGAATTTTATGCTATATAGACTCTTGATTATTTATTAGAGTGTTGGAATAATACAAGTGAACTTAGGAGAAAATATATTCATTGCAAATGTATATGGTATTCTTTTGAGGATAGAGAGAGTTCTTTGATTTTGTATTAATCATACAGAGGGAGCCTTGGTCATGATTGTGGTTGTCTTCTAGTATTGAGTTTAAAGATCATTTTACATTTAATATTTTAGATATTGTAGTAGTGATGCAATTGAAGTTCAATTGGTATGGGATGGTTAGTTGGGTGCTCATGGATACTTGATAGAATTAAGGGTGAGGCTAGAGATCTCTCATTTTAAGAGATTGTACTTTGAGATGATTACTCTTGATGAGGTTTCAATCATTAGACCAATTATCCTACATGTGGAGGTGGATATGATTTTAGAATGGAATTGATGATGAGATTGTGTATAGAGAGAGTCATTCTAGATAAATGCGTCCCAAAGGGAGCAATATCATTCCCTACTCTTGGTACAATCAAAAAAGAATTATGTGATGGGTATTGTTCACCTTATTTTTAGATCCATTTAGTTTCGTGCTTTATATTCTTATGAGAATGAACCTTGAGCTATGTATGTTGTAACTTTTGGAGGGATTATTTAAGTGTTATTTGTCATGGTTTCTTTTTCCTCTCTCGTTATGGACATGCATTTTTTTATGAATTATCGAAGGAACATATGTTTGGCTTGATCTTCCTTTAATTTGAGAGTCTTACATCCTTATTAGCTTATTGATGTATATTGTATGTTTGAACTTAGGGTTGAATAGTTGGATGTTGAAGAGGCTTTTGTATTTAGCTTTTTGTGAAGGAGATCTCACTTATCCAAGCTTCATCACATTGGTGTTGGTAGAAGGAAATGGTTTTGGTTTGTAGGTTTTCTCTCTATGGCCTATTTTTTCTTCTTAGAGGTTCACATTCACATGACATTGGAGTTGAGGTTTGTGTGGAGCTATTGCGAGCACTATGTTTGTGATCGTTTACTATTATTATAATTAATTATTTTTAAGTAATACTATGGAGGATATTTAATCTTTATTTTTTATGATGTGCAAAACTTAGGAGAGCTATGGAGATTAGCAGTGATAGAGTTACTTAGAAGCGATTTAGTTTGAAGGTGTATACATTAGTGTATGTTTCTTTGACACTATGTGATAGAAAATGTATCCACATCCTCTATGTGAATGCTATTGCTGAAATTTTGGATGCTTTGGTTGATTTTAGATTTGATATTAGCCATGTAGTAGGAGTTCTAGGATGTAGGTGTGCCCTTTATTGGGCGTTCTCATTATATTGTAGTGTTGAAGGTCTTTAGGTTTTTTGTCACAAGTCCATGTTTGTTTGTTACTTGGGAAGACTTCTTTTTCTAAGATAGTGTATATATAAGGAATTTTGATTGTGGATTGGATTAACTACATTGATGGACAAAGGTATACCTATGATAATGACTATATACCTTATTTGTGAGGTATAGTTAGTTGGATGTGTAAGAAACTAGTTGTGGTTGTCGTTTTAGATATTGGTGATTTCTTAGCAACTAGTCATGTCAATTTGTTACCATTAGATTTGTTGTTTGTGTTTAAATATTGACTTGCGGTAGAATACAATGGTGATTCTACATGAAAGTTAGTGTTGCATTATCTTTGGATAGGATCTTATCTTTCATCCATTGACATGATGGAAGTCGTTAGTGTTATTGTTTTAGATGGTGTTAACTTTGGTTTCTATTGCATGTATCTTGATGGAGCACACATAACACATGTATGTTTAGATGAATTTTTTTTGTTATAGGGATTATTCTCTTAATGGTTGAGTTTACTTTGACCCATTATGTAATGTATACAACAAGTGGAAGAATGTTGGGAAAGGTATGTAGTACACCATGCATAATAATGCCAATTTTTGTAATGTAAAAAGTAACTATTAATTGCAGCGCATCTTCAAGATTTGGATACCCTATGGGTTAGGCATTTTTGGAAAAAATCGTATGTTGTATGAGACATTGACATAAATACAAGTAATACTTAATTACTAAATTTAATTAAAAAAAATATCAGAATTTTAGGGCCATGATTTAGTGAGCTCATGTTTTTGAGGCACATGATATATATAATACCAATTAGTAGTTTTGTACTAGTTTATGTTTAGAAAAGAAAGCAATGATTAACTATTAAATTTGGCTAGTTAAACTTTTAATTTGTTTGCTAAATTTTAATTGAACATTTTTGAGAGAAATATAGAGTGAAACATGTGACTACATACTTCTGATTTGCTTGTTCCATGAAAATATATTACTGAATTTATTGATGCTACAAATTCCTTACATTAAGACTTTACATGCATATTTGTAATTTTTATTTGTCAACTTTACATTTTACCTTTTAATAGATAATAAGTACGTCAGTACTTTTTTGTGTGGTTGGAATTGTATTTTTATTGGACAGCACGTGGCTGTCTGCATCCCAGATGTGAATATTACAAACCAAAGGTGCGGCACGGGTATGTACTACTTAATCGAATGCGTGCATTGCATTGCATGAGGAAAGTCAGTGTTACTGATTTTGACATTAATGGTCCAGATCATTTCTATGGTCGTCCAACGCCTATTTCGCACTTGAAACCATCGATTCTCAACCGTACGTGTTACGGCGTTTATGTGACAGGCTTACCGCGTGGTGGTGTCTGATATTTGTTTTATGTGTGGAGTGTACGCTCACACCAACTCTTCATATTGCATTGAATATCAAGATTTGGAGCGAATAGTTTAACAGCATGAGACTCGTTGATTGTTCTCAAGACTCAAAACTTCCACACATCTAGCCAAGCTCCTTCAAAACAAAATTTGGGCCTGTGGACGCCTTCCATGAAACAAACTTTGTTGACGAGCCAGGAAATATACGAGAGCCCAAGTCTGGAGAACATGCAAGACATCACTGACGGGCTTGATAAACTTCATTAATCCAAAGTTTCCATCCACAAAAATCCAAACTATGGATTTAAAAGTGTTTTTTTTTTTTGGTCTTAGGTATTCACTTCTTGAGCTTCTTGTAGACCTAAATTGTTTTATATAATTTAGATAAGTAGATGTTTTGAAGTTCAGCTATGTTTTCTCATTACATTTTGTTTCAGGAAATAGACATTTTAAAGTTTTACTTTGACACCCTGTTTCAATTCATTGTTCTATGTTCATAGCGGATTACTCTGACATCCTATTTCAATTCATCGTTCTATGTTCACAATGGAGATGGAGACATAAAGATAAGGATATTAGTAAGCGCTTGGAGGTTATTAACCATCAGCTTTTATAGCTTCATAAAGGGGAACTCCACAGTGCCAAACGGATTCAAGATTTCTTCAAGTTTAAAGTGTAATTTCTTATGTTATTGTATTCTTTGTGTTCTTGTTTGCTTAGCTGGATGCCTTTACCTAGCTCGATTACTGTCATGCTGATTATGATTGTTGGTACTCATTGTAAGTTGCCTTATAAGTTGCTATTCAATAGGTTTCAGCTGGTTATTGGTATTGTAAAAGTTGATACATGCTACTCTGCCTTGTAAGATGCCGAGTCTCTTCTCTTTCTTGTACAATCCTCCATTTGTATTGTCCTTCATTCTTTTTGTAATCTTCTTTCAACTTATTTCAATATAAAAAAAGATGTTTTGAAGTTTAAAATATTAATTTGGAGTATGTAGGGTTCATCAAGAGTTTCATTAATTAGATTTTGAGGGGTCTCACATTTGAAGTTTAAACTAAGATTAATAATTTTAAATTTTTATTAAGTGAAATCTATAAGATTTTTCATCTTCTTTTGTCTTGCAGGTCCAAGTTACCATATATAATTGAGTTGAACTTGGATGTTTCAAGTCTTGTTGGTTAATAGATTGACACCTTATGATTTTATCTTATAAACTCAGCTCTTTGCCAAGAAAGATGCAATCAATTTTTTCAAAGGTACAAGCCCCTCTTAGATTTTAAATAAAATCCCCAAAATTATAAACTGAAGAATCAATATGCTTTTAACCCAAACACAAGAAAGGCATATGAACCCAATACTAGAACGCTTCTCAATATCAAATGTGATGAAATGGGAGCAATCACAACCACTGCTACAAAAGGCCAACATGCATAGAATAACATGTAAATGAAGATAGTTCAACTCAATATAATGCAAGAAAGAAGCCAATCATTAAGATGAAATAGTCATACATTCACATTGAAACGATATAACTGAGAGAGAACAATTTAAACACACAAATTTAAAGTATTCAATTCATCTCAATGAGAAACTAAACACACATAGATGCATATGGGCTTTCAATCATGTATTCTATATTGAAATTGAAAATATTGAAGTCCAAAACTGTTAGAGAGTTTTTTGGTTCCTCTAATTACATATATATAACAAGTGGATACATAACTGCTTCTTTATAAAAATAACTATCCAACGATTAAAATAAAAGTCTTTTCAAATAACATAAAGTTATAAAGCAACTGAAAAGTCATTGAGGCGACACTTCATTTGTTGTTCCCTTGGTTGATTGGGTTGATGGTGTGGCACTCCTTGCTCGGAAAGCTTGGAAAGGTTTCACAACAACTGGCATCTCCTCATGCTAGGGAATGATGATGTTTTTGGCCCTGAGATTCCAAACAACCTTGTTTAAACTCTCCCTAATTCAAGTTTTCCTGCGTAGGTGACAACGAGTCCAACTGTTCGGAAAAAGTTCAAATAAATTCCACTAAACCTCTTGAGACTTTTAGTATTGAATGGCCGTTCCTCAAAGATACCATCAATCATTATTTTGAAATTTCCTTTTAAAGTTTCCTCATCCTCATCTTCATTGCTACCTTCCTTACTAAACTGCAGGCCTTCATATTAAACCAAAAATATAATCTTTATACTAATTAATTAGAGTTTAATTGAAGAATAATATCTAATAATGTATACATTACATAAACTTATTATGTTTCCAAAGATTTGAGTCCTTTTTCCTCAGCTCTTCTTTTGGTGAGTTGCTTCCCTGTTTTCATTTTTCATAATGATTGTATAAAAATGGTGGTGAGATTCTCAATCCATCCAAGGATTTAACACATAAAATAGCAACAAATGTTAAGCTTGCTCTTTCTCTCGGTCACATCTCAAGTTGGAGGCATGTCATCTTTCACATCTAAAAGGTACACCATATTTTCCATCTCAACTTCAAAGTATGTCATCTTTTTCATCTCCGATTAAAGGTATGTGTAGGTTGTTGTCCATGTGGAGCATATTGAGAGCAAATTTAGAAAGTGCTTTCTCTACTTAGATTTTGAATAAATAGATTTTGACTTAGAAAGCATATTGATACTTTTTCTGCAACCAAATGAAAAATACCCCCAAGTTTATGAAGCTTATCTCTTGCAACCATGTGAAAAAGGAAGAAATCCTCTTTTTTGTTTGTAATATTTATTTTTGATGGATTATAGTCTTGTTTGAGCATATGATTCTCCTATGTAAGTGATGATATGCTAGGTTGAAATAGATATAATCATGAGTCAAAATTCTTCTATTTACTAGCATAGGAAGCCTCCCAAGGAAGAAATGATGTAAGTTTTAGGAATGAGACCTTGAAATATGAAAGTTTTAATGATTAAATTGATCTTTTTTGTTAATTAATATCACATTTCAATGCCCTTTTCCCTTCTCATTAGATTTGATTATTGGCTTGTATAGCTTCATGTACCATATATATGCAAGGGCGTTTCTTTCTAGGTCACATCCATGACATAATACATGGATAGTATTTTATCTACTTAATCTATGCTGTATATTTTTAGGTGATTTTTATAGATTGTTGGTTTTCCTTACCTTATTGAATTTCGTTGGATGTTGATGATTTTAGTCTCTATGGGCTTGAAGCTTTATTATTTGCTTGTGGATAAAGAACTTAGGGATTTGGTCAAAGTTCAACATTTAGATTGGGAAGGGAGTTCACTATTCATGTCATGAAGTACATCCATGAGGTAAACATTTGATCTCAATCCAACATATTAAAATTGAGAACAAATTTTAATTGACCGTTGTAGTATATTTCTAATCTAAATGACATTTTTTATGTTTATTAGATAATATTTTTTGTCAATTGATACAATCTTAGTTTCTCTTCTAACTTAGTAAAATATTATTTATTAGATTATTCACCACATTTCTAAAGTGCTCCTCGAAGATAAATACTAAATTATTATAGAAGATTGTTCTTTTTAGTGGTAATTGATTAGAATTGAGTACATACTATCCAATTTTTTTATCAAAATATATTTTTAATGTATTTTCATATAAATTAAAGTGCCCTTAATGATTTATAATAGACAACCTAATCAATTTAAAAGATGCCTTCCATTTTTATGTTCACACAACATTTGTTGAATCTTATTAAAATATCCATGCCAAAGATTACTAAATTGACCTTTCAAATTATATTGACATAATATATTATGATTCTTGATAAAAATTGTGATTCTTTGTTTTAGAGCCCTTGAAGTGCCCTTGGGAGCTACTCACTATTCCACACAGTTGACATTTCGTAAGTTCTTTCACACATTTCCGGTCTTGATTTCGACCAAGTGGCGAATTGGAAGGCTCTTATGACGCACCAAACTTTTCACACTCAGCGCTATGTAAAAACAATGACTTTTTTCGTCCAGAACATTGAACGTAGAGCCAATTAATGGCTGTAGCACTAGCACTTGGGGAGATCTTTTGGGGGAGGCAATATGGATTGATTGGGTCCTTTTCCATTCTCCACCACGAATGCCATCTTCAACCCCCACGTTGTGTGCACTTCCAGATGGCAATGCATGAACCACACTCCTGCGTGCACATCAATTCAACAATCAGGTGACAGAATTATATACAAAATGTAAAGGAGGTGAGGGGGAAAATGAAAGAATATGGTATATACCTGGATTATCAGCGGTAAATCGGATGGCAGTCCACCCGCCTGTTGGCACTCCCACTGTATTACGCTCTGGAGGGTCTACCAAATTGAATTTAGCTGGGTCCTTCTTTGGGTTGTAGTTACCAAAACCTGTTCCAACGATGAAGAAATTGAAACCATGGAGATGTATTGGATGGTTATCCACAGTCAGCACGCTGGTGTCCTGAAGAATTAACTGTACTGTTGAATTGTATGAGAGACGAGTGAGTCTCGTTCCTTTGGATGTGAAGAGATTCTTTGGCGGTGTGCCTGTGTAATTGAAAGGAGTAGGGGGGTTGTCTGGGAAATCTTTAGTGAAAACCCCATTGATGTTATTATAATGTGCTTGCAGAAGGGCAATGGTGGGCATGACAAAACTTACATTATTGATTGAAGCAGATGCACGGGTGCCATTTACGCAGGATGAGAATGAGTCCAATGCAAGCCCCACTGTGAACAACAGATTGCGGTCTACTGTTTGAGGGACTTTTGCAGGGTATTGGGCAGAATTTAAGCTCCTGATAGCGTTGCTAAAGTTGGTGGCAAATGTGGTATCGTTTGGAGATGGCATTTGAGGCATGACAATCATGTTGGAGGAAAAAGATGAATTGGGTGCATTGATATATTGAAGGATTGCAGTGGCGGTTCTGTTGTCTTCAGGAACAGGGGCATCCATGAAGGGGCGAGCGGCCATGAAATACCTGCCGGGGTTTTTGTTTGTATGGAGCAAAACGTTTGTGGTTTGTCCCGGAGCAATCACCACAGATTTGGTCTCAAATGGCTTGGTGTACACTGCATCCGCCTCCACCACTTTGAGGTGGTGACTTGCCACATCGAAGAAGAGCTCATCATTCAGTGCAGCATTGATTATTCTCAGCAGCTACGTTTTGCCCTGCTCAACTGGAAGTACAAAAGTATCTGCAATACAAGGGAGATTCCAGTCTTTTGTTTTTAAGATTTCATCATTCATCACACACTCTAGTTAACAATACTTGTGAGATGACAACTCTTTAGACATTATGAAAAAAGAAGTCTAAAAGGTGGGAGTTACTTGCTTACCTTTGATAGGACATGTGAAGGTGCCTAGTGGACCTGGTTTTCCATTAATGGTGTGACTATCAGACACATTGGGTGCTCCTCCTGTCTTAAGTGCTGCATTTATAACAGCTTCCACGTCTGCATTCCACCACTCCCCTGCATCCACAAGAAACCATAACTCAGTACTAGTGCTATATGCCATGACTAATCATGAAATCATGAAATCATGAAATCAAATCATATATAATTCAATGGTTGATAACCCTTTTGAACTGACCTAGAATCAATGTGATTTCCTTATGGGGTTTGGGGAATGGATAAGGCACATTTAGTTTGGGTAAAATAACAAGAGCTCCATAGACTGTTGCTCGCAACCATAGAATATGAGCGTGCCAGAAGAGTGTCCCTCGTTGGCCAGTGATGGTGAAGTTGTAAGTATAAGACTGTCCAGTTTGAATGGGGCATTGAGTGATATACGCGGGCCCATCAGCCCATCCTGTACGCAGCTGTCTTATGCCGTGCCTGCAATGACAATTCCAACCATAATTCATACCCATTACAATGTATATATAAACCTCTGAATCAATAATAGTAATACTAGACCATACCAATGGATGGAGAGATTGTATTTGACATGATTGGTGACATTGATGAGCACTGTGTCACCCTCCCTAGCATAAATAGTTGGCCCTGGGAACTGCCCATTCACTGTGACAATGGGCTTGGTATGACACAGTCTGCTAACATTCTTCAATCGTATCTGCACCATTGATTGCAAAGCCATTCATAGTAAGATGAAGGTGAATATTAAGATATAATTTTTGTTTGGTTCAGTTGAGGCTGGGTTTGATTTTAGATGGCTTTGACGAAACATAACTTAGAATCAAATACTTTGAATTTTAGTCCACATCGAAAAGATCAAATCAGAATTATCAGACTTTTCGATGAAAATACTCATTTTTAAAAAACTTTCTACCTGCATTACTAGCAAGAGTAAACTATAGAATGTGCATATACTGAACCACAAAATTACAGTTCTTAATGGGTTTGGTTTAAACAGCACATTCTTAGCTTTGACTTGTTTAGGTGGCTTATTTGAAATTACACTACTAGATAAGTTCTATTGGAGAAACTAGTGTAATTTCAGAGGAGCCATTCAAACAAATCAAAACTTAGAATGTGCTGCTGTTTAGACCTGACTCTCAGAATACAATACACAAATTTGAATCCACGCCATATAGATTCATATTATAACAACCTCAATACTATAAAAGTGCTTAAAACACATAATTCAATAAAACTTACATCAAATTTATAATGCCTGGTTTTTCCCTCCACTGTCAAGACTGAAATTGAAAGAACCACAAGAAAGACTGTCACTGTTTTCAACACTGAGTTCACTGCTTTCCTCATCGTTTCTCAAACTTCTGTTTCTTTTCTTTCTTTGTTAATCTCTGTACTCACTAACTTTGACTCGCTGGTCCTTTATACACAGGATAAAGGAAGCCACAGACGTAAATCTTAATAAAATACCCCACAATAGTTTGTTGGATAACAATAAGAAACAAAACGGAAACGTCAGAAGCAAATATAACTGTTGGTGGACTACGTAACTTGGTACTCCACGTCTGGTGCGACCTCGAATTACTATGTTTTGTAAACCATTTCATCAAATACAAACCCACATTTTGTGGAAAACGATTTCTATAAAATCTTTTGTCCAACAAACAGTGTCTTATAAAAGATTAAATAATGTTACAGATCCCTCAAAATCGACCACCCTCAACTTCCATTTTTGGAGCTTAAAGCAAAAGATTTATTATTATGATTTGTCAACCTTTGGTTGGTTAGATGCAATTTTCGTACGTTTGGGTCGTGTGGCGTTTTGACTTGGATATTGATAGTGAAATTATTATTATTAATAAAAAATGATGGGGTGAAGAGCCACATCATATAGGTGCATGCCCTAGATATGATAATGTTAGTAGCATAAAAATTCAAGACAATGATAAAAAATGTATTTCAGGCTTTCATGTTTGTCTTGAGTCTTTGATTGGCTCTTGCTGATAAATGATCTAGAATTTATTTTTAATGGATTCCATTAATAATTTTGTGTTTCATGCTTTAAATTGTATTCTTGTGTTTTGTTGCAAATTCAAACTTTGTGTTTATTATGGCATCTAGTTTAAATATCTTTATGTCAACACATTATATCTATGCTATTTATTCTTAGACTTATATTTTGTTGCCACAATTCAACTCTAAACTTGCGTTTTGAATTCTGTATATTCCTAAAGGCTTTTCACATCTACAATTTGACTTATTTCAAATTGTTTCCCTTTGTGGACACCAAATTCCCTCTCAAATGTAGTTGAGTGGGAGGCTTGAATTCTATAGCATTTTACTTTTGCATGCTTTCCTTTTCTTTTAAGAGTCAAGATCACAATTGACCAAAATGTCAAGGTTTCTTGCATTTGAAATTCAAAGTATTCGTGTCCATATGTTTGAGTTTAATATTAAATTGAGTGGTAGGGGTTGTGATAGAGTTGATGGATTCTTAGTTTCCTTAATGGCATGATTCAAACTTGGAGGAGACTAGTGGGCCCTTAGGCCATGTTGTGGATGGATTGGCTCATGCATATTATTTTTAAATTTTGTGGAATTGTGTGTAGGATGAAGTTGGTCTTAAGAGGATTTGAATTATGGTCTTTTCATACATTCTTATATACACTAATTTAAAAAATTTAGTATTTGCAGGTCTCTCTCTCAATCATTCAATATATATACCTTATTTAAATGCATGACGATTTGATTGTTGTATGTTTTGAGGACTATATAAGGCACGGGTTTAAAGTGTGATATGACAATGACATAGAGCTAGTACCACTATTTTGTAGGCCTATAAAATGAAACTAGCAACTTGCATGAAAGTGGGATATTTTCTTCATTGATCATATGTAGTGAAGACTAGTTCAAGGAATATTTAATCATTTATGCAAATACTTCTCTTCTACCCATAATCTTGTGTTGATGTGATCTATGTGTGGACTAAGTTGACATGATTTGTAATGTGTGCTCATGACCATGTGGCTTAAAATCTAAATATTTACTAAATTATATATGTATGCTTTTGAGATGTAATTAGGGTTTGATTGGTTAGTCTAGGATTTGTCTTGCTATAGATGCTTGCCCCTTGATTAATAATTTTTTTTATAGGGAATCAATTATTGTAGCTTAAGCTTAGTTTTCTCATCCTACATGTGCTACAATTCTAGAGAAGGTATTGAATGGAAAATCCTCTTCATGCTACAAGTTTCTCCATAGCTAGACTTGGGTACTTTCAAGAGATTTATATGTTGTATGTGTATTCTTGAGGCCATGCTTTCTAGTTGGATATTTTACTAATTATTTAATGCTTTAATGGTTTTTTAAAACCATGTTAAAGTGCATTTAGTGAAATCATAGAGATTTCCTTTGTTCATTTATGGGTCTTTGAAATGGGTGATCCCACAATAGTGGTTTACAATTTTTGGCCAAACTGGACATTGAATTTTTTATTTTTAACTAAATCTTCACATTCGGGCACCTATCTGCTAAACTATGAGGAATTTGAAGATGATGCAAACTAGAGTCTCATCACATTTTGTCTGTAGATTCTAAAAATATTTTTTTCAAAATTTTTGGAATCAAATTGCACTTCTTTTTCCATCTCCCACAAAACTTGTTTTTTTTTTTTTCTTTCAGAAAACAACATTTTTAAAAAGTGACACACACCGTATAATGCATAACTTTTTTTCCATGAAGGATAAAAGTATAATTCTTTCAATTTATATTTGTAACTCCGATATCTAGTGCTTCCACTTGGTTAGATAGTTTTTTATTGAATATTTTTTCTTTAATTAAGTTTCAAAGTCAAACCAATGACAATTCAGACATAGCCACCGTATAACGCGTAACTTTTTTTGTATATATCAAAATTCAATTTTTTTTTTGTTGGATCAAGGACTTCAATATCCGTGCACTCATATTTTTCAATTTTTTGTTTTGATAATCTGCTATTTTTCCACATGTGCAGAACAAAGACCTTCATTTTCAACGAAAACCTATGTTTAATAAAACTAAAAAAATAAATAAATAATAAAACCAAAACATATTAAAATTATATTCATTGGATAGTTCGTTTCAAGGACTACCTAACTCCAATTGGGTTTGTGAAGATTCCCCCATTTTCATCCTCAACCCGAGCTTCAAAGCGTAAAAAATTAGGTTTTTTGTGTGAACAAAGTCAAAAATGTGGGAAATGTGGGCCTCGTAATTAATGGGTTCGGTTGAACCTTAGTTCGGTCGAACTTGTAGGTTCATTCGAACCCCTAAAACCAATTTTTTTGCCATGGGGTCATTTTTTCTCAGTTTTCCTTCCTCCATCAAATTGTAAACCACTATTGTGGCTTCACCCAAATATACTTTGTCATGAAAGATTTTGTGTAGGTGAATATTTGTTTCATCATAGATCCATGCTTATGGTTTACAATTGTATTCCTATTTCTTGTGTTTGGTTCTTTTATGTGTTTAGGTTAAGGGCTAACATTTGATTTAGTTGGCCATTTAATCAACACACCAATATTTTATAAAGCTTATCCTTCCATGACTATTTAGACTATTTAAAATACATCTTTTATTTTAATTTGTTTAGAGATTTTAGATCATTTCCTCTCTCATGATTCAATGATATAACTTGTATTAAATCTTGTGTGAGTATAGTTAAACATTTAGTGAGTCATGTAAGATTGGTTTTCATGTTTGCACGTGTATATGCAAGGTTTATGGGTTTCATGTATTGTGGTATAAATATGTTTCTAATATTTTTTTCATGTGAATAATTATTTTATTATACATAATATGAGGTCAATTAGGTCTGTTAATGACTATCATAGGAAATGGTTGGATATGTATTGAATAGAAAATTTTTGTTTCTCTTTACTTATCCTATTATGACCTTAGGGGAACACCCTCCTAGGTCTAGTAGAGCCTAAAGCAGAAGAATATGTTCCCTCTCTTATCACTAAAGCCCTAGATTAGTATGAAATTGTTAGGAATATACACTTTAAAACACCCTAAATAAGGCACAATTAGGTTCATTTTATCATTAATTATTCATTCCCAAATTAAGTGTGAAAAAGAGCTACTTTTTTCTACACTACACTAACAAGTGGTATCTGAGCTTTAATGGTTGTGGGAGGTGTGAGCTCCCAAGTTTTGTTATAACGCTTGTTTGAGTGGATTTGGTGCAAAGTTGAGCCCATGGATATGCAACATAGATTTGAAGTATTACAAGATATGAAACACATATTATGAGTGTTATTTTGTAGATTTGGGGTTTTGGGGTTTGAAGATTTGTTGGGTTTATTGCAGATTTGAGGCTTGAGGAATTTGGTTCAAAAGGGTTTCTTGTATTGTGCTTTCATATGAGGGTTTTGTAAAGGAAATTTCATGGATGAACTCTTGAGATAAATCACACCTCACCATTAGATCCAAGATAGTCAAGAAATAAAAATTACCCTATTTTGGCCACTGTGAGAAAATGCAATTTTTTTTAGCCTATTTGGTTCTATGGTCATACGACCATCCAATATTGTAGTCTATAGAATAAAATATTAAAATAATAATAATAATAATAATAATAAAAGGTTAGAAAAACCTACTGTATATGTCTAAAAATGGTCACGGTTAATCAAGCTTGTCAATTAATTAAATATAAATTATTTAATTAATCTTCTAAAAGTCATCTACATATAAAAAAATTTAATTATTTATTTATATTGTTCACTCTTATAATTCTTCTACCTTAATTAAATAAATAACTTTATTTAATTATTGCCATTTTCCACATTTCTCTTAATTAAATTAAATAAATTCTATAATTTATTTATATTAATTATCATATTATTCTAAGTTTAAATATTTGTATTTAAAATGGAATATTCCTCCCCTTCATCTCATAGTGAAATTAAATATTTTAAATATTTAATTTAATGCCTTCTAAATTCATCTCTCACACATAATTAAATATTAATTATTTAATTATGCGGCCTTCTAAATCCATCTCTTTCATATAATTAAATATTACTTATTTAATTATGTGATTTTCTAAAATCATCTCCCCGTATAATTAAATAAATTCATTTATTTAATTATGAAACTCATTTCAACTCATTCTTCAAAATGGAAACCTTCCTTCGAATCTAAATGAAAAAAAATTAAAGAAAATGAAACCTTCTATCTCTCTCTCAACTTTCAAAAATTCCTCACTGTCCATCTTGACAAGTTTGATCTCAATCGTTGATCGTAACAGCCAATCAAAGCCTTCCAAAAAATCTATAAATTCTTGTGCAAATCCAAGCATTGGTTACAACACACTTGCATAGATACATAATACGCTTGCACACAAACACCTATATCTTTAGCTTACACACTCACATCTTCTTTTTAGCATCACAACAAAATTCATATTTCAGCAATATTTTCATCATAGCATAATCTTTGCATCTTAGTATAGCATGCATTTCATTTATATCTTGTTCTTCAGTAGTCCATTTTGTTGAGTTTGATCTGTTGGATTTGAAAGCAACTGGAAACAACAAAACACTGGAGATAGAGAGAAATAAAACGACTTCGTGGAAGCTGCCATTTACAGTTTGTTTATTCTATTTTCTTTTCAGCTTCTTTGATTTAATGTTTTATTGATATGTGTTTGAATTCGTTTATGCATTGATACATTTTTCATACACACATAGAATGGCGCCCACCGTGGGGCCCGTGCCCCGATTTTAATATCTTTTTGCAGAGTTTTCTAACAGTTTTTCGCGTTCTACAGTTTGGCTGTCAGAAAAATTCCACGTTCTAGCGCATCCGACACTTTCTGCGGCGCATATGGGAACTTCAATATTTCTATTTTTGCAAGTATTCTAGCACATCTAAAGATTGTTTTAGCACTTCTGGGGGTTACTTTAGCGCATCTGAGGGACAAAATGGTGCATATAGTCTCGTCTCAAATCTGCATTTCATTAGAATAGCGCATTTAAGAACTGTTTTAGCGCATATAGGGGTTAAATTAACGCTTTTAAGGTAGATTTTAGCGCATTTCTACTACATTTTTTTATAGAGTTACAATTGTATTTAATTAGAGTGGCGCATCTGAGGATTATTTTAGCGCATTTAGTATTTTTCTGTAGCACATTTAAAGTCTGTTTCAGCGCATCTAAGGTCTATTTCGGCACATTTAAGGTTTGTTTCATTGCATTTAAGGTCTATTTCAGCGCATCTATGGTCTGTTTCGGCGCATTTAAGATCTATTTTTGTGCATATATTGTCTGTTTTGGTGCATATGGGTTGTAACACAAAAACATAATTATGAGTCTGACGCCTTCCGCAGACAAATTTTTTCTTTTTCTGGTTAAAATGAATCAATCCTAGGATAGACATGGAAGCTAAAATGAAGCAATCTAGGATAGTCACCATACATTGATCTTGCAGTTAAAATTGAACAATTGTTTTTGTGAAGCAATATCTTCACTTAGATTAGATCATTATGATTTGGGTCTTAAAATGAACTTTTGTTTGCTTTGTCTGTGGCAATAGGTCTATGCTCTCTGCTTAACTGGGTGATCAAAATACTAGACTTGCCTTTTCCATGTCATGAAATTTTACTGCTTTTGTTACATCCTTTAGAGAGCCTATCGTAGTGGGAAAAAGTACTCACTCTACGAGAACGACTCAAGTGGGTTCAAGCCAAAGCAAGGCTATTCCACCTCACTATAAAATTTAAAGCAAATTTGGGGAAACCCTCTTTTGCCAGTAGTGTGCAAGATAACCATCCCCAAAGCCTTTGTTCTAAAGGTTGGGAGGTCTCTTGAGGGAGTTTATCTATTGCCGCACCGAATGGAAACCCTTACTACGAACCTAGTGTAGTAGCCAGCTGAAGTTAGTCTCTGAATGTCCTAATAATCATAGTGTAAGGGGAGGGAAGAATCTGCCCCCAAGACACTCACCATATAACTGCCAAGGACCATTTGCTCAGGGGATCCGACATCCATTTCTGTAACTCTGAGTACGCGCCTGGAAAAGACAAAAACACGGGCGCTTTTTCGGGGGTGACATGGCTGTGTGAGTCGACGCAGTTCTAAGATGTGGGCTGTTGATTACTAGGATGACCTACTTGAGTACTAAGAGTGAGTCTACCTGAATTGTCTTTCATGTGTTAAACCTGTGATAACACTTGTTGAAAACATTTTCTCGATCATACACTTGATGTTAGTATAGGGCTTTAAAAATAATTGTCTTTAGAGTGTTTGCTGTGTTCTTATTCACATTAATTCAGATAAAAGATCATCCAAAATGAACATGAAAAACAACCACTGAAATCTTTCTTGCCTTTCTGGCATTCTGATATATCCCCCATGCTTAGAGATTGGAAATCAACAAGATTTTCCAAGAAATCAGTTTCCAATAGGATCAAGAAACCCAAGAAACCATTAGGATACAAGAAAACATTGCAAAGAAGAAAATTCTTGTATAAAAGTCAACACGTCTTGTTTCATTACCACAAATTTCTTCATAGATACCAAGACTTTGTTAGGGGATTCACTGACGAGTATGCTATAGATCCTTTGGATTCTCAAGCTTATTATTAGAGATTAGCTCTATCTCAACAACATAATCTTAACCAACCTCTTGAGTTTGATAACATACCACAACCTTCTATAGAATATCCTTCACATCCCAATCAAATCCTTTGGTGATTCTGAAACCTTTCTTTGAAAACAAAGATGAAATATTTAAGAGTGCACCTCTCAAACAAATTTCTAATTATTGATTCAACTTCCCCAATAGGATCCTGATATCCTTCAATCATTGGAAGCCACAATCAAAAATTAGGAACATCTTGGATCATATCATAAGATTCCACATCTTATCTGATCAAGATATCATCATCATTGCACTTGTCAAAACTAGGATCTAAGTTTAGAAGAATTCCTCAAAATCATATGCCTATCTTCACAAGATCTCAATTCAATAAATTGAAGGACGAAATCCAACAAGAAGGTCATACACAAAACATTCAAGAAGAAGTTGAAAGCAGTAATCCTCTTTACATTATGAGTCGTAATCCACTTTTTGACAGAGAAGAAAATCCATTCCACCAATACAAAGACATGAGCAAAACACATATAGATAGTGATGATGAACGAGATGAGGAATGTCTTAGAGAGGCTGAGCAAGATCCAAAATTTCACAAAGCCATAGAAAAGATCTTGCAGCGTGATAAAGAAACATATTTCTGCTATCTAGCTGACCAAGGAGCTAAATTGCCTCATGGCTTTGATACTAAGAATTTGAAAAGCAAACCTGAGGAAGTACCCCTATCTGATCTTAGTGCTTTAACTCAACAAATTAAAGCACTTCAAGAAAAAATCAAAGAATTACAAGGGGGAACCACAACAAAGAAGTATACTGTTGAGGACATTTGTCCTTATCCCTTCGATATAAGTGTCAACATGATTCCATTTCCCAAACATTGTGAGATTCCAAAATTTGATCGTTATAATGGGAAATCAGATCCAATTGATCATGTTAGAGACTTCTGAAACATGACTTTAGAGTTCACTCATGAGGACACTTACTTGATGCATTTGTTTCCTAGAAGTCTTGGAGGACACTCTATGGAATGGCTATCAAAAATTACACCTCTTGTCAGGACTTTTGAAGAATTAATCAATCTGTTTATATCACAATATGCTTACAACATCCAACACCAAATCACCATGATAGATCTCTGCAAAGTTGCACAAAAACCTGGTGAATCTTTCTTTACTTTTCTTTAGAGGTGGAGAAGAATGTTCGCCAGATATCCACGTCCTGTTCCTAAAAAGGAAAAGATGGTCGCCTTCATTAACAATTTAAATTCAGAGATGAGCTATCATTTGAATTTATATTGTCCTCCCTCTTTTGAGAAACTAATCGAAGATGCTATAACCATTGAAAGTGCGTTGGTCAAAAGAGGAACAATAAAACTTGACAAAGATAATCCTAGCTCATACAATCATCACAATAATCAGGACAAGTCTAAATTCTGGACTCGCAACAAGAATGTGGTGAATGATGGTGTTGTTGATGCGAATTGGGTCTCAACTAAGCCATTTGTTCTCAGTACTTCGAGTACTGCTCGCAACAACAATTATAACAATATCAACTTGGTTACAAATCAAGGAAATAATCCTCCTCCTCTGAGGAACAATGTGAATCAAAATTCTACTCCCAATCAAGGGACTGCCAAAAATCAAGGTTACTGAGGAACCACTAATAACAACAACTCCTTAGGGAATACCTCGAATACAAATCTGCAACTTTTTTTAATTCTTGAATAGAAGAACTTACACTTCATTGGGTCAATCTTTGGAATCCGCATTCAAAGAGTTGATGGCCAAAAATGTCATTACTTTGCCGCCTCAATGAAACTATGAACCCAGTGTAAAGCCTCCATCATGGAATGAGGCATACTATTATGATTATCATTGGTGTAAAGGTCATCACACAAATAACTGTCAAGCCTTGAAGAATACCATTCAAGACTTAATTGACAATGACATCATTATAGTAGAAGGACATCAATAATCAAACGCAGACCACCAAGCATTTCACAACCCTTTGCCCAACTATCAAAAGGGCGAGTCTTCTGAAAAAAATGTGAACCATGTCAATGATGATCATATAATCAACCATCTCTACAGAGATGATGAGCGGGTAAATGTCATTAAAGTCGACAAGAAGGTGGAATATAGAGAAGTCAACACAACAACAAGGGCACAAGCTAAAGTTGTCTTAAAGGGCACCTCTTCAAAATCCACTGAACCTCCACCTCAACATCAATATGATTTGGTTAACCAAATTCAGAAAACTTTTGCTCAAATTTCTATGTTTGAACTCTTGAAGATTTCCCCAGCATATGAGGAAATTCTTGAAAAGGCCCTCTTTGAAACAACTGTATCCACTGATTTGGATGTGGACCAATTTCAAGCCATGGTAGGACACTTGTCCTCACCCAATTTCCTCTCATTCTCTGAAAAGGATGATGTTTCCATAACTCATCCCCATAACTCGTCATTGTACTTAGAAGTCATGGTCCACAAGTTTCGTGTTAGATGGGTTCTAATAGATGGAGGTGCTGGTCTGAACATCTGTACCATGAAGTTGGTTAAGGCTTTAGGATTTTCTGAGGACTCCATTGATTTCAGAAGAAAAATCACCATTAAAGCTTATGATGATGAAGAAAGAGCATCCAAGGGTCTAATCATGCTGCCAATCAGAGTGGGCCCTGTTATCAAAAATACTTTCTGCCAAGTATTGGACCGTGATCTTGCATACAACATCTTGTTGGGTCGTCCTTGGATCCATGAAATGCAAGCTGTCCCATCTTGACCTATCATCAATGTTAAAAGTTTCCTTATGATGGACAGGAAATCACGATATCAGCTGATAATTCCAATATTCAAACTTGTGTCAACATAAAAGCCAGTCAAGATACTTTGGTTCCTAACAATCGGGAAGCTCGTGCTGGTACTTCTCTCAAGATTAACACACAAATCAGTCAGTTAACCAGTAGTTTTAACAAGAAATTGAAATTCAAGGACCATGGAGTCGGGGAGTACTCTCTTTGTCTTGCCAATTTACCTATATCACCTCAATCACATGGACAACCGTCTATCACGGAACATCAAATATTAGCAGCATCAACATCAAAGCAAATACCAATAGAGCCAAACACAAATTTCAATGGGTGATTCATCAAAGAAAAATTCCCCATAGAAGATCCTAAGGATACATAAATTCTAAACTGGCTCTATAAAGATGAAGATGAAGCAGTTTTTAATGTCAAATTACCCACAGACAAATATGGAAAAGGGTATTCAATTATGCAGAAGAAGGGCTATGATAAAGGTCCTATCAGAAAAAGGAAAGGAGTAGTTGAACCTATTCACCTCTGTGAACTCGCCGCAAAAGAGAAAACTGGATTAGGTTATGATACTCACTCCAAAGAAAGCACTTCCAAACAACTGTATGGCACTGTCTTCATGTTGCAAGAAGGCTTAGATTCACGAGAAGCATGTTTGGCAACAATTCAGAACTTCATGGACAATAATTCTGACATAGACTCTGCTGAATATGAATGGGATACCATTTACAATGATGAGTTCTGGAGGGACAAAGAGGTTGATGTAATACACCAATACGCCCCAACTCTAATCAAAGGTGAAGGGTCAGGGTCCCAACCACAAGAATTTGAACCACAAATTGACTATGATTCTAGTGATACTGAGTCAGATTTAAATGAACAAGACTATCATGAGGACAGTATCACCATTTATCCACATTATACCTCGAATCCTACAAACAACTCCGTTATGACCATAACCATAGTCGATTTCACACAACCTAATGACCCGCTATCTTTGATCCATCCTGATCTCATTGATTGGGATTCATCTGAACCTATTGATATACCTATGTTTCCAAGTGGTGAAGCTATCATAAACTTCCTTTTCGCAGACGACACAAATGATTGTTCCACCTACGATTTTTGGCATAGAGTTTTTGATCAAGAGAGTGTCAAGTCTCCTAGCTGCAAAAGTAAAAAGAAAAAAGAAAAAATATCTAATGGTGAAAACCAGAATGTGGCAGTATTAGATCAAACAAAAGATAAAATAAAGAGTGTATCGGATGGTGAAAACCTTTTTGAGGCACTAGACGATGGGAATCTTGACACTCTCCCGGAGCACTACCATGAGCCACCACCTATCTTGATTGAACCTATAAATGCCGTCAATCTTGAAACTTCAGACAAACCAAGGATTTTATAGTTAGCTGCATCAATGACAGAGAAAGAAATACCAAAGTTCATGGAATTCCTAAAAGAAAATCAAGTCAACTTTGCTTGGTCTTATGCGGACATGTCAGGTCTTGATCTTGATCTTATCATGCATCACTTGTCTATCAAACTAGGGGTCAAGTCGGTGAAACAAAAACTTAGAAAGATGCACCCTCATGTTGCATTATTGGTTGAGGAAGAACTAAGAAAACTCCTTGATGTGGGCTTCATAAGACCAATCGACTATGCATAATGGATCTCCAACATTGTTCCTGTATCCAAGCTAGATAAAACTGTCAGAATATGCCCAGATTTCAGAGATCTTAATAAAGCATGTCCTAAGGATGAATTCCCGCTACCAAACATCGACACTATAGTTGATCTGACAGCTAGCCATGCCATGTACTTATTAATGGATGGTTTTTCTGGTTACAACCAAATCAAGATTGCACCTGAAGACCAGGAGAAAACAACTTTCACATGTCCATTGGGAACTTATTATTGGAATGTCTTGCCTTTCAGTCTAAAGAATGCTAGGGCTACTTACCAAAGAGCCATGACTACAATCTTTCATGACATGATGCATACCTTCATGGAAGATTATGTAGATGAAATATTAGCAAAGTCATACACCAGAGAAGGACATCTTGAAATATTGTCCAAAATATTTGCAAGATTAGAGAAATTCAAAGTTCACCTCAACCCCAAGAAATGTGTTTTTGGGGTCACATCTAGAAAATTATTGGGCTACATTGTTTTAGAAAAGGGAATTGAAGTAGATCCTGCCAAAGTACAGGCAATCATTGAAATGCCTCCCCCAAGGAATATTAGTCAGTTGAGATCACTACAAGGACGACTTCAGTCTATCCATAGATTCATTGCACAGTTGGCTGATAAGAGTTTACCTTTCACACATCTACTGCATAAGAATGTTCCTTTCAAGTGGGATGACAAATGTGAATTGGCTTTTCAACAAATCAAACAATACTTAATGACTCCACTAGTTCTTGTACCACCAAATCCAGACAAACCACTTATCTTATATATTGCCACAACAGAGACATCTCTGGGGGCATTGCTAGCGCAAGAAGACTCTACAAGAAAGGAACGTGCAATTTACTACATCAACAGAACACTAACAAGTCATGAACTCAACTACACTTCTATTGAGAAGGCTTGTCTAGCAGTAGTATTTGCTTCACAAAAATTTTGACATTACATGTTAACTCATACAATCAATCTGGTTTCAAAGATTGATCCACTCAAGTATCTGTTAAGCAAAGCGTCATTGACGGGAAGGTTAGCAAAATGGGTAATGATTCTGAGTGAGTTTGACATCCACTATGTTGATTGCAAGGCAATCAAAGGACAAGTTATTGCTGATCAACTAGCTGAAGCCCCATTGCAAGCAGACCATCCCCTGCACATTGAATTTTCGGATGCTGATGTCTTTACTGTAGAATATAAACAAACATGGTCCCTATACTTTGATGGTTCTTTCACTCAACATGGATCAGGGGCAGGCATACTTTTCATCACCCCTCAAGGACACACCATTCCTCAATCATATAGGCTGATGTTTCCATGCACCAACAACATAGCCGAATATGAAGTATTAATCACCAGACTTGAAATAACATTGGAATGGAGAATTACAGAATTACAGGTGTATGGCGACTCATAGCTGTTCATTTGTCAGATCAATGATGATTATCAGACCAAAGATGACAAACTATTGCCATATAAAAATATGGTTGATGACTTCAAGAAATACTTTGTGGACATCAAATTCACACAAATTCCAAGGCTTGATAACAAAGCAGCTGCATGGCTACGATCGCATCATTGTTACAACTCCCAGAAACTTAGACTCGCTATGAATTTCTGGTGGAACAATCATTTACACCTGCTTACAACACACCTGAAAGCCAAATCATTTGCCACTTGGTAGGATCAGATTCACTTGGTACGAAAAAATTTATGCCTACCTCAAAGATGATATCTTACCACCCAATTTATCCTATAACCAAAAACACAATTTTCTTTGCCAATCTGCTCACTACACTCTTATCGCTGACACCCTTTATCGCCGTGGTCTTGATGGTACTTTACTTTGATGTCTTGAACATGATGAATCTGACAAAGCTTTACAAGAAGTTCATGGTGGCATCTGTGGTACTCATTTGAGTGGACTGACCTTATCCAAGAAATTGATTAGAATGGGTTACTACTGGCCTACAATGGAGAGGGAATCATTCACTTTTGTGAAAACATGCTCAAAATGCCAAATTCATGGGAATCTCATTCATGCTCCTGCATAGGAACTTCAACCATTCACGCCAACCTGGCCATTTTCTCAATGGGGGTTAGATCTAGTGGGCAAGATTCATCCTTCTTCATTGAACGGACATAAGTTCATCATCACAGCTACAAAGTATTTTACCAAATGGATTGAGGTAGTACCTCTTACTAAAGTTACCAGAAAACAAATATCATCATTCATACTCAACTATATTATTTGTCGGTATGGCATTCTCAAATCCATTATTATAGATAATGGACGTTCTTTCAAAAATCAAGATGTTCATGAACTTTGTGAGAGATTTCACATTCAACATAGATATTCAACACCTTACTATCCACAAGGGAATGGCCAAGCAGAGGCCTCAAATAAAATAATATTAAAAATCTTGAAGAAGACTGTGAATGATTCAGGGAAGGATTGGCACGTTCAACTCAATCCTGCCTTATGGGCCTACAAAACCAGTATCCGCATGCCAATAGGAGCAACACCATTTGCTCTTGTCTATGGAGCAGAAGCCATATTACCTTTAGAAGTTGAGATTCCCTCACTCAGGGTATCACTGAAAGGTCTTATAATAGATGATGAATACAGAGTTTACCGACTCCAAGAGTTTGATTTCCTAGATGAAAAGAGACAAAGAGCAGCTGATCATTTGAAAGCATATCAACAGATGATGTCTCGCAGCTATAATCACAAAGTAAAGCCACGTACCTTTCAAGTGGGTGATTTTGTTCTGAAAGAAAACCCACGCAATCAACAAGATAGAGAGAAGAAAGGAAAGTTTGAACCAAATTGGCTAGGTCCTTATGTGGTTATCATAGTCTACGGTTCAGGAGCGTACAAGTTATCGACGCTAGAAGGGGACCTGTTTGACGAACCTATCAACAACATGCACCTGAAAAAGTATTATGTCTAAAAATGGTTATCATCATCAGAAAAAATCCTGAAGAAATACAAAAATAAAATAAATAAAAGTCCTGAAAAAATACAAAAAAATCAGAAAAAGTCTTGAAGAAATACAAAAAAATCAGAAAAAGTCCTGAAGAAATACAAAAAAATAGAAAAAGTTATGAAGAAATCCAAAAAAATCAGAAAAAGTCCTGAAGAAATACAAAAACAGCAGAAAAAGTCTTGAAAAAATGGTTACCCTGGTGAAAACCTGGCAAATAGGCATCTTGGTAACGACAAAAATAAAAATAAAAAATTGTCATAGGGTGAAAACCTGGCAACAGGTAGTCTATTGACAAGAAAAATGCAATAAAAACAAATAGTGAAAATCTGGCAAACAGACGCTATTTGTAGCTCTCCATCTATTAGTTCATATTCTGCACTTGGCTTCTCAGATTTCATTTTCATGCATCTTTTCTATCATCTTAGGGCCATGCCGGCATCATGCTATCATCATTTTCCTAGAGTGATAATGTGTTATCATGGCTTGATTATTGTACATATTCATTTCAGCAAGTTATGACAATACTGGGGGCAAACATTGACGTACTAGGGGCAACCAACTTTTAGGTTTTTTTTTTTCCAAAACAGCTAGACAATGACGTCAAAATCTAATCATGCGAACAAACAATCAAATCCTATGAACAACTATCCAATCATTTGATCCATATCACAAAAGCTTTTTTTCAATAGTTTCATGTCATGGCTCATATCTGGATGATCTATAATCTGAATAATGTTTGGAATAATAGTTTTTCATTTTGAACAATGATTGTTTAATTTTCGATATCATCTCTCTAGAGCACACTCGATGATGTATTGAACTAGAGTGGCAAGGAAAGAGGATGATTTTTCTTTGTCTGCTGTCTTGAGGTTAACTATCCAACTATTGCAAGTATGTTGTGCGATATGCTTTCCAAAGTTTATCATTGACGATAGTTCTAAATTTGCATTAGAAAGTGGTTAGTCTTTGTTTGTTCATGCAAGAAATGCTCAGGTCATCTCGGTTTAATTATACCTCGATGCTTGTGTTCGCTTGCTATATCAAAAATCATGAAAGTTGTACTCAGGTCATCATTGGTGCTAATTTCCCCTCTGATGCTTGTACATACTTCCAACATTTTAAAATGCTCTATGATGATTTAAGAAGGCTAACAAAAAGCTCAATAAATGGTTGGTTTCATTTAGTTGCATTTCATTTTAGCTCATTGTACATATCTGCATACTGGATTTGCATCAAAAGTTTTGAAAGGTCAACAACAAACATCAATGGTTGTCATGTCTCTTTAGACTATTTGTGGAGGACAATTCAGACATTTGTTTCATCATCATCTTATCAGTTCATTCCATTATCATTCATTCATCCCATTATCATTTCATTTTCTTATCATTCTCTTATAATCTTTCATTTCCTTCCATTATCATTCATTCATTGCATTATCATTCTTTATCTTATCATTTCATTTTCTTATCATTATCTTATCATTATCATATCATTCATTTCCTTGCATTATCATTCATCATTCATTTCATTGCATTTATCTTATCATTTCATTATCATTATCATTACATTTTCATTTCATCATTTCATTATCATTATCATTATCATTACATTTTCATTATCATTTCATTATCATTATCTCTCATTACATTATCATTCATTTCATTCATATTATCTTATTTTATTATCACTATCTTCTCATCTCATTTATTTCATTATCATCTCATTATCCTTTCACTATCATTATCATTTCATTATCATTTCACTATCATTATCATTTCATTATCATTTCACTATCATTACCATTTCATTATCATTTCATTGTCATTGCATATCATTCATTTTCATTACCATTTCATTTCATTTTCATCTTTATCATTTCATTATCATTATTATTTACATATCACTTTCATATTATCATTTCATTATCATCACTTATCACTTATTATTGCATTTCGTCATCATTTACATTTCATCATTTTCATATCATTTATCACATTACATTGCACATTCATAATGCATATCATAAAACACAACATTCATTTTTATTATCATCTTACATTTGAAAATCCAAAAAAACAAATATTCCATACATGCGTCATTTGCCAAAACAACATTTTTCATAACACATATCACATATTCCATGGTATATTTTCATAATCATTTCATAAATCATCCACCTGCATGACATCATTAGTAAGCATCATCAATCATTTTTCATCATCATCATCATAAACACATCATATCAAATCATCCTGCATATACTGTTAGTCATCAAATCATTAAAACGCATACTAAAATCCATAACATATAGAAATAAATGTATATCACATCATCATCTCATAAATGCACAACATATCATCAAAAATCATCGCCGCTGCATATCATCGCTCATAAAAAATAAATACAAATGTCCAATGTCCAATGAAACTGAAATGTCCAAAGAGAAATACATGAGATATGATCAAAAATCAATATACATGCTCCAAAAAAATGATATACATATGTGAAATACATTTGCTAGCTGGTGATGCCCCTGATGGAGCTGGTCCAGAAGGAGGTGGCCTGCCACTAGTCCCTACGTCTGGATCTCGCCGAGGCCCAATAACCCCTAGGCTCTGAGTACGTGTCCATGACCTGCTCCTGGTCCTAGTGTGGGACCGTGGAAATGGCTCTTTGCGACCAGGAGGACATAACTCCTCGTATTTGACATGGTAGTACTCTACCTCCCGCGCCATCTCCATGCCCTTTGCAATAGCCTCTCATAAAGATGCACTCTCTACAGTGCCCATCAGTCTCTGAGCTAAGCCCTCGGCCTCTACTGCCCTTCACCTCAGAGCATCCCTCTCTGTGATGAACTGTGCTATTTGTGGGTCTGGGGCAGGCTGAGCCACCCGTGCCTATGCCTGTACCTGTGCTTGAGCAAGCTGTGCCTGTAAATGCACTATCATACCCTGTGCCTGACCTAGCTGACCCTGGATAGTCTACACCTGGGCCTGCAGAGTGGATATCTATGCCTGCTATGAAGAAGATGAAACCCTGATAACAGTCCATGGTCTGCCACCAGATCTGGGCCGCCATACAATCTGAGCACTAGCTAAATTGTCGAATCTCTACCTCACTGCTCTCTCTGCCTCCCCTCCATCATCTCCCCCATCATCCCCACCATCTGAGCTGTCCTCCTCGTCCCTGCCACCCTCCTCATCTCCACTCTCCTCCCCCTCCTCTCCTCCACCCACCGCCTGCTATTCGTCGACCACATCCTCCTGCCTCTCCACCCCCAGCTGCTGTACCACTGCAATAGGCCTTGGCTCATCTAGGCAGGTAAATCGTAGAAATCGATGAGTATGGAAGTACTCTAAATACTCATCTGACATGCCTACATTTGTCACCTCCGACCGATACGCCCATACCTCTGGCTGCAAGCTCGAATACTCCGTGTACGCGACCTGGTATGTAATATAGTGTCCCCATCCAGGATCATCCTTGCACCATCCATAATGAGCAACGCCTTGTGGCATCCCCTATGTGAAACCATACTGTCTCTGAACCCGCAATGCCAAAAATCACTTGATAATGAAAGGGGTCTGTCCTATCAGATACTGTGGTATGCAGACAAATGACATCTCCAAATGATCTGTGTCCCAAGGCTCACAATTTGTATATGGCCTCCATGTAACGACATCTACATCATCTAGTACACGCTGCTAGTACTCCAACTTTCCCAGCTTGGGCTAGAAAAATGCACCTGAATATGCCTCCACATATGGCCTGCTTGGTGGCCTAGCCCTCGCACATGCTGGCCTCGTTACTGCAATATACTCCCATGCCCAGATCTGAAGCAACGTCACACCACTGGCCAAACTAGTCAATCCTCGGTACACTACCTGATGTAAATCATGATACAAATGCGCCAAAATGCAGCTCCCCCAAGAGTACCTCCGTGGCTGTGTCACCATCCACTTTAGCATCCTCCCCCACCCAACTGAAAATCCCTTCGACCGATG
Organism: Sequoia sempervirens; assembly: GCA_007258455.2. Lineage (NCBI taxonomy): Eukaryota > Viridiplantae > Streptophyta > Pinopsida > Cupressales > Cupressaceae > Sequoia > Sequoia sempervirens. Next base: position 811,386,309 of record VDFB02270651.1, on the reverse strand, counting down.
GTCCGATCCAAGGAAGCCTCTAATAAATGCCACCAACACATCAACTAAGGCTGGGTACTTGCTAAAATCCACCCATGACACCCAATATCTGGCTATAGACACATCACCGTAGATCCTCCTCAATGCCTTTGTCCCGCCTATCTCCTTGTGCTCATAAACCACAAGAGCACCTACCATAGGAATCCTTAGAATCCTATACACGTCCTCAGGTGTCACAGTCATCTCACATGTCGGCAAATGAAAGGTGTTATGATCAGAATGCCACCTCTCTGCCAGTGCAGTCAACAGTCCCCTGTTGACTCGAATCCCTCGCGGGATAGTCAACAAGGATCCCAAACCACAGGCACCTATCCACTGTACCTTTGCAGGAGTCAGCTCTCCTATCCTATCCCAACATATCAGAAAACACTCTCTACTCTAAAGGTTGTTGAAAACCTCCTATTTTATTTTGGTGATCACAAGGACAAGAAATCAGACTCATATCAGTGCATCATATCAGTGACCTATATCAGTGCATCATAACAGTGACCCATATCATGTAATCAATCATATCAGGAAAATCAGTACACAATCTATCTATCTCGATATCATATCAGTCTGCTCTACCATCAATTACTATTTGCTTTCTATTGCAGAAAGAAAATTTATAAAAAGTCATATCAATCATGAGAAACAAAGGTATCAGCCAATCAGTTCATCAATCAATTACATTACTCGTTTTTCATTTTTGGAAAACAAGGTTATCGGCTATTTACTCTTTGTTTTCTATTTGGGGAAGTAAAGTTATCAGTCAATCATCGGAATTTCTATCACTTCTATTCATATCAGCATGATGGAAAATATATTTACCTATCTATTGACCAAGGAAGCAATGTAGACCATCATTTTTCATTCCGGCATTCTGCCAAATTTTTTTCCGGATGCGCTAATCCGTGCCTCCGATGTGCTAAAACTTGAAAGCACCACAGTTTACCTCAAAAGCGCTAAAAATCATTCTAATACATTTTTGCACCCTAAAAGCGCTAAAGTTTCCCCTCAAAGTGCTAAACCTTATATGCGCTAATCCACATAGTGGATGCGCTATATCATCATCTTGAAGTGCTAAAACACTAAATGTGCTAAACTACCTTGCGGATGCGCTACTTCGTACCCTAAGAGCGCAAATTTACCTCTGTTCTAGCCATTTCCTGGATGTGCGACTCTATGCCCTAGATGCGCTAAAGTGCCCTACCCAGACTTCTATCGTGGAAGCGCTACTATGTACTTCGTATGCGCTAGAACACCTGGTTTTTACTCTACACCTAAATGTGCTAAGGAACACCCTATATGCGCTACTCTGTACTTCAAATGCACTAAAGTAGAACTGCGGATGCGCTAAAACAGAAATTCAAAACATAAAACCACGTACAAAACATGCAAAAATCGATCAAATTCAAACAATTTCTAATCAAAGAGGATTGAATCGACTCACCGGTGGTCCATACGCGGCTGGTCCCTGAAATCAGCGGGCCTCCTCAAATCTATGCGTGTGATATGGGATCGACATCTCGCCCTATCACTATCAGAGCATCCAAATCACTGTAGTCAAAAGGTAAAAATGACTTTTACTTTTACCCTTTTAACCTTATATGAGTCATTTAAGGTGGGTTTTTGTGGGCATTTTCTTTTTCATCCCTTTATTTCACCAGGGGCATCTATGTTTTTCACCAATTATCAGGAGCTAAATCACTGAATCGTCGGCAGAATATCATCATCCAATCCAATCTTCTTTATCAGTGCATTTTTTTCAAAATCATCATCCGTGATTTACCTCCCAAGGGGGCATCATCAGCATTAGCATCAAAAACATATCAGGGGCAAATATTTTATTTTCTTTGAAGCAATGCGTTTAACACATCACTTCAAAGAGGGGCAAAATGTATATGTCTAAAAATGGTCACGTTTAATCAAGCTTGTCAATTAATTAAATATAAATTATTTAATTAATCTTCTAAAAGTCATCTACATATAAATAAATTTAATTATTTATTTATATTGTTCACTCTTATAATTCTTCTACCTTAATTAAATAAATAACTTTATTTACTTATTGCCATTTTCCACATTCCTCTTAATTAAATAAAATAAATTCTATAATTTATTTATATTAATTATCATATTATTCTAAGTTTGAATATTTGTATTTAAAATGGAATATTCCTCCCCTTCATCTCATAGTTAAATTAAATATTTTAAATATTTAATTATGTGGCCTTCTAAATCCATCTCTTTCATATAATTAAATATTACTTATTTAATTATGTGATTTTCTAAAATCATCTCCCCGTATAATTAAATAAATTCATTTATTTAATTATGAAACTCATTTCAACTCATTCTTCAAAATGGAAACCTTCCTTCGAATCTAAATGAAAAAAAATTAAAGAAAATGAAACCTTCTATCTCTCTCTCAACTTTCAAAAATTCCTCACTGTCCATCTTGACAAGTTTAATCTCAACCGTTGATCGCAACAGCCAATCAAAGCCTTCCAAAAAATCTATAAATTCATGAGCAAATCCAAGCATTGGTTACAACACACTTGCATAGATACATAATACACTTGCACACGAACACCTATGTCTTTAGCTTACACACTCACATCTTTTTTTTAGCATCACAACAAAATTCATATTTCAACAATATTTTCATCATAGCATAATCTTTGCATCTTAGTATAGCATGCATTTCGTTTATATCTCGTTCTTCAGTAGTCCATTTTGTTGAGTTTGATCTGTTGGATCTGAGAGCAACTAGAAACAACAAAACGCTGGAGATAGAGAGAAATAAAACGACTTCGAGGAAGCTGCCATTTACAGTTTGTTTATTCTGTTTTCTTTTCAACTTCTTTGATTTAATGTTTTATTGATATGTGTTTGAATTCGTTTATGCATTGATACATTTTTCATACACACACCTGCATATAAAATGTTTTATTTAAAAATCTTAAATAAAAAAATTAATAGGTTTGTGGGGGTCCCCCAGACCACCCGCAACAACCCTTATCCATGGCTCTATTGCGATGCGATAGGTTAGTACAGGCTTGTTAGGCCTGGCTGATGCTGTTGATTGTCTGAACATACCCTCAACTGGTGGCTCCACCATTGGAAAGGGCTTAGCCCCTCGGTGTGGACCCTTAGATTTAAGGGGAATTGTAGCCCAACCCTTGCCGCGAGTTTAATTTTTTTTAAATCGCCTTTACACAATTTTCAATAAAATTTCAATTCCATTAGATTTTTAAATATTGAAACTTTAAACTAATTTTAAATTACATTTTGGGTCCTCCACCACCATCACCATCTATGGCTCCACCCGAGGGTCACCACTGTTGCACCTATAAGCCAAATTGGAGAACTTTTTTTCAAATGGGAATAAATTTCACCCAAGCTATTGGATTTTCAACTTCTTGGGTCTATGCAGGATCATGGGGGGCCAAACAACAACAATGTTACAAAATATGCATCATGAGGAAGACAAAATCATAGAATTTGTGTTTGACTTTTTGCTTGGGTTGGTAAAAAGTATATTTGCTAAGGTAAACACCAAAGAAAAATAGATATTCGTTATTAACCAACGAAAACAGATATCAGATTTGTAAAAAATGAATATCCGTTACTTACCAGTAAATAATAATTAATATACATGGTAATCAGTTTCTAAAAAAATTGTATGTTTCTAATAACAAATATTTGTTTCTATATTCTATAATAATAATATAAATTATTATACTATTATATATTATATAATAATAATATATTATTACATTATTATATTGTTATATATTTTAATATTATTATATATTAATATTATCATAAATTTTATTATACAATATGTATTAGTAAATGTAATATTATATTATTAATATTATATCATATATGCCAAGTATATTATATATGCTATATTAATATATATTAAATATATATATATATATATATATATATATATATATATATATATATTATATTAATACTAATATTAATTCATCTCATATTTGAGATATTTAAAAAAATAAAAATGCTCTCTGAAACAGATATCCATTTTGGAGAGCTATGATATTCATTTTTTACAACTATAAGTAAAAGAAGGAAACATAACTCATTTTTACTGGACCACTGTTTATTGTTTGTGCATGGGTAGAGGGTTACAAAGCGGATATCCACTATATCTGATATCCACTTTTTTACTGCAAAACCAATTTTTTTTACAATTTCTCCATTTTGATCAGCATTGATCCAAGGTATGTTAAAATCTATGCAAGTTTTAGATGATTTTAATTGTTTTATATGTTTTTTAACATATATATATATATATATATATATATTAGTTTTTTTTTTTAAGATTTTAGAAATTAGTTTAAAACTATGTTAATTTTAAAAACTATAATTTTAATTAGGCTTTAAATGGAAAAAATTGATAGAGCAAACCCTCCTTCAATTCACAATTTAATTGAAATAAATATTACCAAATTGAGAAACATTGCTGAGAGATATCACAACCACCAACATTTGTGATCAGTAACACCTAACATAGAGGCCATAATTCGTCATGTTCAAGACATCACTAGGCATCATTCTTCATTTTAACAGTGGAGAGATGCAAAGAGGTTGGAATATGGAAATGGTTTGGGGTATGATGAGATTAAAAAACTAGAAATATCTAAAGCCGATTTAGCCCAATATTTCAAAGTGAACCCAAAAATTGGACAATGTGTTGGTTTATGTAAACCAAAATTTTCCATAAAATGGTGCATGGTCCATGAGGGCATAACTACAAACTTTTGGGATCATTGGTGGATGGTGTTTGTGATCTATTTAGGATCTAGGGCAATTGCTTATAGAATGCTTAACGTAAACGATAACTTAATACAATGCTTAAATGAACAAATGAAAATAATATGCTTGCCAAGATAATGAACTGAAAAGAAAGAGAGAAGATAAAGAGAACAAACACAATTGATAACGGAGTTCGTCCCTAAGGACTATGTCTCCGGGCCCCTCTCCAACAGAGTGACTGATCCGATTATACTCCAAAAATAGTTACAATTGCTTCAAGACTATCTCCTTCAAGCACAGCAGCATGACGTTCCTCTGATGTGCGAAAATGTCTTCAAAATCTCCTAAGCATTCTCCCATTCTCACCACCTGGACTTGCCAAACAAAGGCCCACTACCTCCTTTTATACATAAAATATGCCTAAAAACGCTTAACCATCAAAATTAATGCTTAACCCCCTCTAACAACTCGGATGCAACTCCTTTTTGTAATTCAGGATCTCTTTTGTTTTAGTAGTTAGGGTGGTTTTGTTTGTTTTTGCTCAAAATGGTCTATTTGTTAAGGGCTCGGGCCTATTCATACAACAAAAGGAAACAAACCCCTTTAACTATCATGCAAATATCGGTGGTTTGTTGTTTATGAGTAATTTTAGCCACCGGGTGGTCGGAGGTTCAAACCCCGCCGACCATGTTTAAATACCGAACTCTCAAATATCAAACAACAAAACCAACGTGAGGTCTAAACATAGTAAACATGCCAGTGGTGGCACAACGGTGCAACAGCCGGCTATAGTGGATGAGGTCACGGGGTCAAACCCCAACATAATTTTGCTTCAACAAACAAACCTGAACGCCGAATACCAACAAGACACATTTCGCACTCCAATTCGTTGGACATGCCACATCGACGCTGACAAAGCAAACCGCATGCTGACTGGACTGTTGACGATGCTGCCGACATGTTGTACGGATGCCACGTGTCACACTGTGATTGGTCCGTACAAGATGACTCAACTGCCATGTGTTTCGCTGGAATTCACCCACTTGTGTTCCATACAGTATGGACAGACACGTCATCATGATGATGTCATTAAATGTACCCTCAAGTCAACCAAACTTTGACTGCCTATAACTTGAACATCCAATGTCGGATTTCAACGAAACGAGCATTGCCAGAATCATCTCAATGAGCCCTTTGATTTGACGCTACTTCCGTCGATTTCCAAGATGATCATTTTTTGCCTTCTGGATGACCCCTGATGGCAGTTTGACTGCAAGTTTGACTTGAGCAAACAGACTCCTTTTCGCTCCGTTCAAGTTGTGTTGTAATCAGGACGTCAAAATCTTTCTGATGGTGCTGAATTCTAGAGTATTGGAGACATTTTAAATTTCACTAAAAAATGTCCCTCAGATCAGTTTGATAAACCACCCAACATCAATCTCGATGTCCCTCTTTATTTTCTCCACACCTAATTGGCAACCGAGTAAATATGCATGTAATTGGAGGCTCATACAGTTTCAAATTCTCCACATTGACAACCGAGTAAATATGCATGTATGGAGGAAGATTGAGGCGGAAGGCATTGGTACCAATCTTCTCAAGGATCTCAAAAGGACCATACCTAATTTGCTTAAGCTTTTTACCTTCACCTTGAATCCTTTCCTTGCTGATGTGTAACCAAACTCAGTCTCCAACTTGAAAATGATGATTAGTGCGATGCTTGTCATGGCGAACCTTGTATTTTGCTTGGCTTTGTTCCAACTGTGCTTCCACTGCCTGATGAATTGCTTGGACTTTCTGGATGAACTTCAAAGCCTTCTTTGCATCATGGCGTCCATCTTCAACATCATCTTTCCCAAAAGCGAAATCCATTGGTGTCTTGGGCACATAACCAAAGCATGTCTCAAAAGGAGACCTCTTAGTAGAAGAGTGTGCTGCATGGTTGTAGGCATGCTACACATAATGAAGACTCTCATCCCACAACTTAGGATGCTTGCTGCAATACCCTCTGAGTAGATGCACAACTGTCCTGTTTACAACCTCTGTCTGCCTGTCAGCCTGCGGATGGAAGGCTATACTCTTCTTCGGTCTGGTGTCCATGAGTCCCCACAAAGCTGACCAAAATTCCCCCAAGAATTGAGAATCTCGATCCAATACAATAGAAGTAGGTAACCCAAAATGAACCCATACAAATTGAAAGTACATATGAGTTGTCAGTTCAGCAGTGACTTGCTTTTTACATGGCATTAAGATACACATTTTGCTGAACCGATCAACTACTACATACAAATAATCATGTCCCTTCCTAGACATAGGTAACCCCAACAAAGTCCATTGACACACTTTCCCATGGACGAGAAGGTACAGGTAGAGGTGTGTACAAACCCAATTTCCTGTTACTAGGCTTACTAGTTGCACACATAACACAACCTCTAATATACTTAGTTACAGTTTCTTGCATAGGAGGCCAATAACAATATTTCTACAGCTGAGACAATGTTTTGTTTACCCCAAAGTGTCCTGCAATCAATGAGGTATGTGCTTCTCTAATAACCTGTGCTTGTTCATCCCTTGGAACACATAATCTTTCCAAGTGATATAACAATTTATCTTGCACATAATAATCTTTCTCTTCTACATGTTTACCTTTCATTAAAGCAGCATAGATATCCTTAAAGTTCTCATCATTAGCATATTGTTCCTGAAAACTTTCATGAACCATAGAACTATTCTGAAGGACTATCAAAGCATTCATCATAGGAGGCCTAGAGAGCATGTCTGCTACTTTGTTATGGGTACCTTTCTTATACTTAATAACCAAATGAAACTATTGCAAAAAACCCATCCACCGGAAGTTCCTACTTTGTTGCAATTTAGATTGTGAGTGCAAATATTGAAGTGGCTGGTGATCAGTGTGAATTACAGTTTCTTTCCCCATTATGTAATGTTTCCATTTCTTAACACTCTGAACTAAAGCATAAAGTTCTTTATCATAAGTGGGATAGTTACTTACTGCTCCTAAAAAAGTTTCAGAGTGGTAGCAAACTGGTTTACCTCCTTGCATGAGTACTGTTCCCATGGCAAATCCACTCGCATCTGTCTCAATCTCAAATGGTTGATGTAGATCTGGTAAGGCCAGAACCGGTGCGGTGCTCAACTTTCCCTTCAAAGTGTCAAAAGCCTTTTGTTGTGAACCTCCCCACTGAAAATTTGTTCTCGTACTGGTTAATGCATGTAATGGTGATGCTATATAAGAGAAATTTGCAATAAAATTTCTCCAGTACTGAACTGCACCTAGGAAACTTCTTACCTCTGTGACTGTACTTGGCTTAGGCCAGTTTACAATAGCTTCAACCTTCGCAGGGTCTACTTTCAATTGACCACCCCCTACGACATAGCCTAAGTACACTAAGGATGTCTTAGCAAATTCACATTTAGACATCTTTACATATAGTTTTTCTTTTCTCAATACATCAAAGACTTTCTTTACATGACTTACATGATCTTCCCAAGTTTGACTGAATACAAGAATATCATCTAGATAGACTATGACAAAATTATCAATAAAAGGATAAAAGACATCATTCATGACTCTCATAAAGGTAGCTGGTGCATTACAAAGCCCAAAAGGCATAACCAACCACTCAAATAGTCCCTGTTTTGTCTTAAATGCAGTCTTCCAAATGTCATCTTCTGCAATTCTTATCTGATGATAACCACTTCGCAAATCTAACTTAGTGAAATAAACTACATGTTTTAACTGATCAAGTAAATCATCAATTATGGGAAGAGGATACCTGTTCTTTACCGTTATCTTGTTCAAGGCACGGTAATCGATGCACATCCTCCAAGTTCCATCTTTCTTTGGAACCAACACAATTGGAGAACCACAAAGAGATGTACTAGGATGAATAACTCCTTTTTCCACCAACTCTTGAACCTGCTTTTTAATTTCCTCATTTTGCATAACAGATAAACGGTACATGCCGATATTAGGAAGTGGCACATCCTGCTGTAACTGGATTTCATGCTGTATCTCTCTCTTGGGTGGTAACCCCTTCGGTTCCTGAAACAAGTCATCATAAGCGGAAATAATCTTGACCATTTCAGTTTTATGTTTTGGGTCACACCCCTTGAAGGCCTCAGATTTATCATCTTCTTTGGCTTTTACAAGCATTAATACAAAGTTCTTACTTGAGTTGACCAACCTCTTCATTTGACCAACATTAACTAGTGTAAGATTACTCTTCACCTTATGTGCCCGTACAATGTATTCTACCCCATCTTTAAAAAGATGATACTTATTCTCCCCCTATAAAAGATTGTTTTTCTGTCATAAAGATAAGGACTTCCCAACACAAGCCCACAAATATCCAAAGGAACTACATCTACTTCTACCTCATCAACAAAGTTTGCAGTGATAGCAAATCTCAATTTACATTGTTTAGTTACTTGTAATTGTGCATCATTGCAAACCCATCCAAGTGGATATGGCTTTGGATGAGGTGTTGTAGCCAAATTTAATTTCTTTACCACTTCCTCATATATTAAGTTGACTTGGGAACCCGTATCAAACAATGTATCTGTAGACATCTAAATTTAATCACTCCCATATGATTAAATTTACTCCCTTTTTATCTACCATATTAAAATATTAATTTATTAAATTAATATTACACCTTTTATTTCATATCTATAAAGTATTTAATTTAATCATTAAATGCTTTATCTTTCACCCTCTTCCTCTCTAAATTAAATAAATACACTAAATTATTTAATTCAGTCATTTTTCCCCTTTTTTGATTTAAAATCAATTTAAAATTCTTCACTTTCTCTCTCCTTGTCACATCCTTCATAATCTTGCCCTAATCTGAATTAATTTAATTAATTCATGATTATGATGTGCATCTTCTTAATCAAAGATTAATGTCACATCCTCCTACATTTGCCACTTGCCTCTAATCTTCCATTAATTAGTCTAATCCAATATTTGCACAACCTTAACCAAGGTCATTAGCCATTTTTAACACCACTTTTTGGTCAATTCTTCCATTTTTCCTTTTTGGACGTTGACCCTCCTTCCCATGAGAATTTTTAATTCTCATTTATTCATCCTATGTCTCTCTCATCCCCATGTGAATTTTTAATTCACATTTTGTCTTTCCAAGCCTTCTAGAATCTTGGACTTGTCACATCTTCCACATGTGACCAAGTCCCACCTTTTTGGAGCTCACCTTTTATCCTTTAGATTCTCCTAAGAATGTGAATTTTTAATTCACATTTATGTTTTCAACCACCTCTCCTTTTCCCATGTAGATTTTTGAGGAATTCCAAAATTCCTCAAATGTCCCTTTCACTCCCACTTGGGGACAAGAAATCCCCTTTTGAGGAAATCTTCTCTCCCCAAGATGCTTGGAAGGTACTTGTCCTTCCTCCACCTCATGTACCTCTTTGACACCTCACTTACACCTCATCTTTTCTTGGCCACTTCACCATCCACATGTCAAGATGTGAGGGCTTGTGGGTTCTCAACCCACCAGAGCCCTTCATCTTGACCTTGTTGGATGCATCTCAACCGTTGAATTCTCTAGAGAATTCAAATTCTCCTATAAATACCCCCTCCTTAAGGGCATTTTCAACACTTTTAATTTTCATAACTACATGCTGCCAATTTGCATTCTCACTCATTCACTATCATCTAGCCATCCATTTTAATCATTTTGCATAAGTTGATCTTGCATTTAGTCACTCAAGGAGCTGTCCAAGGAGCACACAAAATCATTCCAATCAAGGGCCAACCAAGGAGTCTCCAACAACAAGGAAGGTGAAATCATTTGCATCTTGTTTTATCCATTTTCCTTCTTGTTTTATCACTCTTTAGGCTAATCTTGAAGTGTCTTTAGTCTTTTATCATTCGCATTTTTAGTTATTTTGCACATTAGAGTAGGGTAAAATTTTAAGGTACACATTTCTAGCACGCCTAGTGGGACCCACAAACGGGTTCTTGCATTTAACCTTCTTTTTTGCTAAGAATTTTGCAAGAAAAGGTCACAGAAAGGTGGAAGCGCCCTCTGTTTTACCGCAGAAAAGCGGAAGCGCCCTCTACTTTACCGCAGAAAGGCGAAAGCGCCCTCTGCTTTACCGCAGAAAGGCGAAAGCGCCCTCTGCTTTACCGCAGAAAGGCGAAAGCGCCCTCTGTCCTATTGCAGAAAGGCAGAAGCGCCCTCTGCTTTTTCGCAGAAAGGCGGAAGCACCCTCTGCTTTACCGCAAAAAGGCGGAAGTGCCCTCTTGTCTGCTACAGAAAGGCGAAAGTGCCCTATATCTGACAGTTTCATCTTCTTCTAACAGTTTGTTGCAGTTAGGTGTACACTTAGAAGGTTTTTTCTAACACTTTCTTGCAGTGGGGTGTACAACTTTCTCTTTTAAAAATTTGATAACGTTTCCTGCAGAAGGGCGGATACGCCCTTTCATCTTGAAAGGTTCTTTTCCTCTAATCTCTTGCTGCAGAAAGGCGGAAGCGCCCCTGTTTTGCTGTAGAAAGGCAAAAACGCCCCTGTTTTGCCACAGAAAGGCGGAAGCGCCCCAAAACAACACAGTTTGGAAGGTAAAACAGTCATTTTAGCTTCGTTTTTGCTCTCATTTTTTACTATTTTCAAGTAGTAACCCTCTAACATTGTTTTGGCAAAGATATTGGTGTTTTTGCTAATGTTTTGTAGCATATTATGGCATAATTGACCAAGAACGAAGAAAAAGACAGTTAACATTTGTTTGTAGGGCCATCTATTTGATCAGATTTTCAAAAATTATCCTTGTTGTTTTGGAACATAGTCTAATTAGGGGGAGTAAACTTCATTTGCTAGCTGTGATTGTTTATTCTTGAGTTACCCAAGGGGGCATTAATTTGTTTTCACCTTCCACTTGCACTTCGTGTGAGCCTGGGGAGTAGTTGGAAATGGTCAGTGTCTTCTTTTTAGTGGGACCTGCTTGGGGATTTCATCACCCCAAGGGACGATTCCAACCACGTGTACCAGTGGGGTATATAAAGGGGGGAGAACGAAAGTTGTACCCCAATCTAGTCACGTCGTAATTGGCAGAGCGTCGAAGCTAGGGTGATACCTAGATAGACGTGAAGAGTTGGTCCGAGCCTTTCAGTATCTCGCTGGGGTTCCCGACTCACCCTTGTGACGGGCTAGTGTTCACGGTTGTGCCTCACGTACTGAGAGTATATCGAGGACTCCCTAGAAGCCTTGTGCATCCTAGATTAAGACCTTGCCTAGCCATACCCTTAACATTAATCATAGGATTGTGCCTGCTTGAAGTGTTTTCTTGTGAAAAACCTGTGAAATCCTTGATACTTTGGCCTTACTTCATCATTTTGTGTTCTTGCCATTGCCATTGCCATCAAAACCAAGCTCTATTTTACCTCAGAAAGGCAGAAGCGCCCTCTGTTTTACTGCAGAAAGGCGGAAGCGCCCTCTATTTTGCTGCAGAAAGGCGGAAGTGCCCCTAATTCTACTGCAGGAAGGCGGAAGCACCCCTGATTTACTGCAGAAAGCTGTCAACGCCCCTGATTTTTGCTGCAGAAGGGCAGATTTGCTCTCCTGAACACCCGAAATTGCCCCATTTGGATCCGTTTAGCCTCTAAACCATCATTTAATCATTCCCAACCATTATCTCATCATTCTAGGCCTCAATTTTGTCACTCTAAGCCTCCCAAAACCTCCGTTTGATCCGTTTTAACCTCCATTCTATCATTCCAAACTTCCGTTTAACCATTCTAAATCCCCACTCATTCTTCACAATCATCTTCAATCCACTCGTTCATTCTAATTTCCTCATATTCCATTCAAATTCCATACCATCACTTAGCAAACATCATAATTTTACCGCCAAACACCACTCATAACCAAACCGCCTTAAACTTGTGGTTACCCAAATCGACCATAACATTTGAATTTGATTATTAGTCTTTAACTTCGACCCCAATCAATTCGCTTCCATCTTGAGGTGAATTCGGTGTCATAAGTTATCATCCTCAACCCAATCAATCCATTCCTATCTTAAGGTGGATTCGGTGCCATAATCATCCTCTTAATCAATCAAAGCTCTAGGTCACTGAGGGTAACTTCCTTTAATCAAGCTTAAGGTCTCTCTCTCACATCTTTCATCATCTAATCATACCCATCCAATAATCATTCAATCAAATCACATCCATTGAACCAATTCTATCCTATCAATCTTAATAATCCAATCCAATCCAATCCAATCTTGCCAAATCCAAATCCGATCCCATCAAAATTCGATCCAATCCAATATATCCAAACAAAATTTGATCCAAATCCAAACCCCATCCAAATCATATCTCATCCAATCACAATCAAATCATTCATCAAAAACATTCATAGCACATTTGCATGCCCGTTCAGACCCGATCACAGGAAAAGAAAATGGCCGACCGTCAAGCCTAGAATGTCCAATCAAACAACCCTCAAGATCCCAACAATACAATGAACGTTTCATCAGATCCTAACAAGGGTACCAACATCCCTCATGATCCTCACAATGGTACTTCATCACACTCTAACACCGAGAATCAAAATAACTCGCCACACGGTGAAGAGAGTATGATTAATCAACCTGAACTCACACTTGAGGAACATTTTAGTAATCCTGCCAATGTGCAAATGACTGACCATTTGCTTGAAAAACATGGGGAAGAAATATTGGCCCACCTAATTGAGAAGGGTGTCAAACCCCCCTCGAATGTTGACTTGTCCAAATATAGGGGTGCCCCATCTAATGTACTCCAAGGTTCACAAAATGCACTAGAAGGTTCATACTTCTCCAATGTTCCTCTAGTTGAGGGTTGGCATCAACCTGAATTTGGCAATGCCGTTCTCTATTAGGTTAACTATCCCCCACATGTTTCGACTTCAGTTATGGGAGGTCCTCAAGTGCCTGATCCCAATAATCCTTTTGTCTATGGTATGCCACAAAATGTTCCACCACCTCTGCCATTAACGTTAACAACACCCCCTCCTCTGAACCAACCTACAGTCAACGTTGGGGGCATTTCCTTTGCCACATCGCTTCCACCTCCTGGGACCACAAATCTACCATCTCAATAGCTTCACCAATCCAACATTCTGCCTCAATTACCTCCACAAGGCACACCCCAGCTGAACGTTCTAGGTGGTACCCAACAACCCCCTTTACAAAACACTTCTACACTACCTCCGCCATCTCATCCGCAACAACCTATACACAATACTTTGGCCTCTTCACAACAACCACCCTACCAATCACAAAGCAATCCATCTCGACCTATTGCTCAGACCATATCCCCCTTTCTCACATCCATTTTACGTCCAAAGGCTCAACCACAACACAATATCCCACCTCGGCCCATACAACCTTTGACGTCACAACAACAACCTCCCCAACACTACTACTATCACAATCAACAACAATTTCACCAACAACCATTTTATGCGACCTCCCAACAATCACAACAATACTCTCAACACCAACAAACCAACATGCAACGTCCCATCCAAGTTCCTCAACAACCTACCCCGTACTTTAATCAAACAAATCGATATTATACCCCACAACAACAGCCCCCATATCAACAAAATCCCCCATCTTACTAGCAAGCCATGTCATCATCCAATCATCCAAACCCATATTTCAACAATCTGATGCCCTTTCAGCAGGATCCTTTATCATCCTATCATCAATATCCCCCCAACCCGCCACCGGCTAGCTCAGATTTGTTGGAAATCAAAGCCACACTTAAGGACCTTCAAGCCGGGGCTACCAAACAATCATTCAAATTTGAAGACATATGCCCATATCCATTTGATCCCTCCATCTCATTGATCCTATTTCCTAAACATTTCGAGATACCAAAATTTGACAAATACAAGGGAAACAAAGACCTTAAGGCTCACTTGCAGGAATTTTATTCCTAGTGTCAAGAAGTCATGTACAATGAAAACTATCTTTTGCGCTTGTTCCCACGAAGCCTAGCAAGCCACGCCTTAGATTGGTTCATGACTCTCGAAAAAGGGTCCATAAAAACTTTTGCAGACCTGTCAGAAAAATTTGTATCCTACTTCTCTTTCAATTTGGAGAAGGATACAGACACCTTAGATCTCCTCAAAGAGAAACAACGTGATGGAGAAACCTTTACTAGCTACCTACAATGGTGGCGTGCATTAGCAAGTCGAATGAAGACCCCTCTGAAAGAAAAAGACATGGTCACTTTTTTCGTGGAAAACTCTCATCCTGACATGGCCCATAATTTTAGGTTACATTGTGTGACCACCTTCGCGGAGATAGTAGAAAAATGACCCATCCTGGAACGTGCCCTTATTGCCAAAGGACACATCAAAATACACAGTCATGATAAAGAGAAGTCATTTGGAGATAAACCACAATTCTGGAACAAGAACAAGAATGCGGTGAATGACGGCGTGACAGACACTAAACATGTCCAAGTGGCTAATGCATCCCAAAAACAACAACCGTCTGTACCCAACACCATATCTGTACCACAAGGGGCACCTCGTCCTCCTCAACAATCAAACCAAAACAATCAGGGGAACACCAAACGTCAATACGCCCAATTAGGAGAACCTCTGAGTGTTGTTTTTAATAAGTTGTTACAAATCAATTACCCCATCACATACCCTGTCACCAAGCCATTTGACGAGTCCAAACCCAAGCCAGCATGGTTTAAAGAAAATGAGCATTGTGAGTTCCATAAAATCAAGGGACACTCTTTGAATAAGTGTCAAGGTCTGAAAAACTATGTCCAAGATCTCAGTGATCGAGGTGATATCAAGGTTGACCCTAGTCAAGCTTCGTCATCCAATGCTCAATTGCAGATATATCAAAACGCCTTTCCGAACCATAATCAAGGCCCAATCACATCTAATAGTAATCCCCAAGCAAAAAACACAAATAATGTCAGTTATAAGAATGTCCCCTTCAATTATGAGGGTGTTATTCATTACATTGAACGGGTGGAACCTCGGGTATCCATGATACATGTTAAAGCCAAAGACCCTCAATGTGCTGTTACTACACAACAAGCCTGCATCACCATTCCTGTAGCCTCTGCACCCACCCAACCAACTCCTATAAACTCTCAGTACAACATCCTTGATCACCTAAGGAAGACCCCTGCTCATATATCCATTTTGGATTTGCTTAAGTCTTCCCCGGTACATCAAGAAATCCTCAATGGAGCCCTGCAGGAAACCCATGTGCCAAATGACATCGACCCCACGGAATTCCAAGCTTTGGTGGGACACTTGGCTTTGTCTCATCACCTGCACTTCAGCCAAAACGATGTGCCAAACATCAATGTCAATCATAACCGCCCCTTACATATCAAAGTCGTGGTTGCTCGCCATAAAATAAAAAGGGTCTTGGTAGATAATGGCTCTGCCCTCAATTTGTGTACTTTATAATTCATAAAACAGGTGGGGTATACCCAAGTGGACTTAAGTAACCAGATCATCACAATCAAAGCTTATGATAATGCAGAAAGAAATTTAGAAGGAATTATCAGTCTTCCTATCCAAGTGGGACCTGTGCTTCAGTATACTACCTGTCATGTCCTTGATCTGGACTTACCATATAATCTCCTCCTGGGCCGCCCATGGCTCCATGCTATGCAAACAGTCCCCTCCACATACCATTAGTGCCTAAAATTCCCCGTCAACTAACAAGAAGTCACCATCTATGCTGACCCTCAACCATTTGAATATTTTCGCGCTTTAGAAGCATCATTTCCCCATTTACATTATTGTCCCAAGGTTGAAATGGGGGCATCCTGCTCATCATTCCCTAATCCACCATCCACCATGATAACCACTCCATCCTCCACCACTGATCCTTCAGTCACCAAAGTCCAGATCATTGACAAAGGGTGTGGGGAATACAAAATGCATACTGCTCTCAATGTAGCGACCATGCCGCCATCACCCCATGAGTATGGTCAACCTTCACATGCTACACAAAAGGAAGACAAGACTATCACCTTTAGTGGTAAAAACATCCCTACCACCACTTTCAGATCCCCAAGTGTCAAGATTGATGCACCACAAGAGGACATAAGCCAATGGGTCTACCGAGAAGAGCCCAAACCAGAGACTCCTCTAAAGAAATATTTTCAGGAAAAGTACCCTTGGCCAACGAAGTGCGTGGAAAAACATAACTATCAAGGTGGGGGCCTAGGTAAAGAAGAACAAGGGCGGTTGCAACCCATCAATACACCAAAGTTACCAAAGAACATAGGCATTAGGTATGACAGAAAATAGAAAAGCCCTACAACATCGTCTAGTACTTCCAATAGTGTTGCCATGGATAATGGCTCATTGGAAGACATACCTGAGGAGGAATCCATCATACATGTGTACAATGACGTCAATCATACCGACTTATCATCCATGTTCGAATGCCTATCTGTCTGCACTATTAGCCTATCCCTTTGTCACCCTGAACTTATTGATTGGGACCTACGTGATAGCACACCTGTCAGTATATCTGCAGATACATATGTCAACCTTATGGGATTGGGGGAGGATGAACACTCCAGTCGCAAAAATAGGAATAAGAAAAGTAAAAAATGGTCATCTAGTGAAAACCTCCCTGAGGCACTTCCTGACCTTGAAAAAGTGAAAATAAATGACGCATCTGATGGCGAAAACCTCAAAGAGGCGCTGGAAGATGGAGATGTTCATCTTCCCCTTATGGGAACTCATTTATCTGCTCGATCATCTATTCTGATTGAAGAGATGCAAGAAGTTAATATGGGAACTTCTGAAAGTCCTAGAATCACCTATGTAGCTAAGTCACTCTTAGAGCAAGAGTATCCAGTCATTGTGCAGCTACTCCAAGAGGGAATCATTAACTTTGCTTGGTCATACTCAGACATGCCAAGCTTAGATCCCGCCTTAGTGGTTCATCACTTAGACATTCGCCCAGACGCCAAGCCTGTCAAACAAAAGCTCCGCAAGATGCATCCGCAAGTCGCGTTACTAGTCAAGAAGGAATTGGAGAAGTTACTAGAGGCGGGTTTTATCAGACCGATTGACTACTCTGAGTGGATCTCCAATATAGTACCAGTTGCCAAACCAAATGGGGACATTCGCGTCTGCACAGACTTCAGGGATCTTAACAAAGCCTGCCCAAAAGACGACTTCCCCCTGCCTAACATTGACATGTTGGTCGACCTGACAGCAGGACATGCGATGTTATCCCTTATGGATGGCTTCTCTAGTTATAATCAGATCCGAATCGCATCTGAGGACCAACATAAGACCGCCTTCACAACACCTTGGGGCACTTTTTGTTACAATGGTATGCCCTTTGGTCTCAAAAATGCGGGGGCAATGTATCAGAGGGTAATGACGGTCATCTTCCATGACCTCATACATATCATCATGGAGGATTATGTCGATGACCTATTGCGGAAATCCAGAACACAAGCAGAACATCCTGCTATCCTGAAGAAGATATTTGAGCGGTTAGAGCATTACAAGTTGCGGCTAAATCCAAAAAAGTGTGTCTTTGGGGTCACGTCAGGAAAGTTGCTGGGTTTCATAGTCTCTCGCAGGGGCATTGAGGTGGATCCCGCCAAAGTAAAGGCTATTGTGGACATGCCACCTCCACACAATCTAAAGTAGTTAAGAAGCCTCTAGGGGAAGATGCAGTCCATCTGTCGGTTCATAGCCCAGTTAGCAGATAAATGTCAGCCATTCACCCATCTTTTGAAGAAAGATTCCACCTTCCGATGGACCCCATAGTGTCAGATGGGTTTCGATAAAATTAAAGAATATTTAGCTCATCCATCGATCTTGATGCCACCTATTCCAGGAAAACCCCTTCTGCTTTACATCTCTGCTACTTTAGTTGCACTGGGGGCATTATTGGCAGAACATGATGAGTCATTCAAAGAGAGGGCAATCTACTACATCAGTCGAACACTAGTTGGCTATGAGTTAAATTACTCCCCCATGGAAAAAGCTTGTCTTGCGCTAGTTTTCAGCACACAGAAACTTCGTCATTACATGCTCAGTCATCCGGTCAAGTTAATTGCTAAAATTGATCCCTTGAAGTATCTGTTATCTAGAACCACTCTGACTGGCCGCATGGCCAAATGGGTCATGCTTCTAAGTGAATTTGACATAGAGTACGTAGAGCGAAAAGCCATAAAAGGACAGGTCATTGTTGATCAATTGGTTGAAGCACCATTAGTAGATTCCTACCCACTAGACAATGAATTCCCAGATGAAGAAATCTACACAATTACAGAAGCACCAGCTTGGACGTTATATTTTATTTGGAGCAGGAATTCTATTAGTTACCCCTCAAGGTGACTACATCCCAAAATCATTCAGGATAGCATTCCCATGTACCAACAATATGGCATAATACGAAGCTCTCCTCACCGGCCTGCGAATTGCAAAACAGTGGCACATAACCCATTTGAAAGTCTTTGGTGATTATTTGCTGGTCATTAGACAAGTTAATGATGAATTCCTCATGAAAGATGATAAACTGTTACCCTATAAACACATGGTGGATGATTTCAAGAAATATTTCACCTTCATATAGTTTGACCAAATCCCTTGGGTACAGAATAAAGCGGCAGATGCAATGGCCACTATTGGTTCCCTGATTGACATGCCTAAAGATCGAACAAAATGTGAGTTTCTTGTTGAACAGCTTTTAATCCCTACATATGATGTTCCTAAGACTGACATGGTGTGCGATATTGTAGGTCTCGCCTCCCCTTGGTATCAAGACATATACACTTATCTCCATGATAATATCATACCCCCAGAACTTACACGCAACCAACACAAATCCTTTATCCATCGTTCTTCCCGATACATCATTGTCGGTGATACGCTTTATCGTCGCGGGTATGATGGAATCCTCCTTAGATGTCTGAATGAGACCGAGGCCCAAACAGTACTAACAGAAGTACATGGTGGTATTTGTGGAGCTCACTCAAATGGTATGGCTCTAGCCAAAAGGATCCTATGAGTTGGATATTATTGGCCTACATTGGAACATGATGCTTGCGAATTTGTGAAGAAATGCCTTCCATGCCAACAACATGCAGACTTGATTCACACCCCAACACAAGATCTTCAGCTCCTCCTAGCACCATGGCCCTTTTCTCAATGGGGTTTCGACTTGATTGGCAAGATTTACCCACCATCATCCGATGGCCATACCTTCATCATTACTGCAATTGAGTACTTCACCAAATGGGTGGAAGCAATGCCACTCTCACAAATCACCGGTACTCAGATTTCTAAATTCATCCTCTACCATATTCTCTGCAGATATGGTATCCCGTCCACCATCTTTTCTGATAACGGAAAACCTTTTAAAAACCAAGCCATGAAACACCTCTGTGACACCTTCCATATCCAACATCGTTGGTCAATGCCTTATTACCCCCAGGGTAATGGTCAGGCAGAAGCAACTAACAAGACCCTCATTTGCATCCTCAAAAAGGTTGTCAATAACACTAGACGAGATTGGCACCTCCATATTCATCCTGCCCTCTGGGCATACCGTACATCCATCCGCACCCCAACAGGTGCCACCCCCTATTCTTTAGTATATGGTGCTGAAGCTGTCTTGCCAATCGAAGTTGAACTTCCATCATTGAAGATTTCTCTGAAGAACCTTATCAGCGAAGAAAATGCTCGTGTTGCACGGCTTGCGCAGCTGGAATTACTGGACGAACAGAGAATAAAAGCCTATGATCACCTGCAAGCATACCAAAATCGCCTCAAACATCATTACAATAAAAAGGTCCGCCGTCCTAGACAATTCCAGGTTGGTGAGCTTGTTCTCAAAGAAAACTAGCGCACTCAACAAGACCAAGACAAGAAAGGAAAATTTGAGGCAAATTGGTTAGGACCCTATATCATAGTCGCTAAATATGGATCTGGAGCATATAGGTTGGCTACTCTTGAAGGAGATCCCCTTGACGAACCCTTCAATATCCTCCATCTGAAGAGGTTCTATGCCTAAGTCCGCTTGGTAACTCCACCTAAATCAAAAAATCAAAAAAATCAAAAAATAAAAAAATAAAAAATAAAAAATAAAAATAAAAAATCCAAAAAATAGTAAAGAAAAATAAATCCATCCTATGGTGAAAACCACCTTCATGGTGCCTTGGATAAGTATGGATGGTGAAAACCATTCAACGAGTGCCATCCGTAGAGGGCTTAATCATTATCTACCTGACGTCTTAGTTATTTTATGCTTTCATCTGCACTATCATCCTCATCCACCACAGCCTAGGCCGCTTGGTATTTAGTGATTGAGCATTGGACGACCCATCTTGCCTATCCCTCATCCTGAGCATTTTTATATCCCACTTTGAGCTTGTGTCTTTTGTTCCCTTTGTCGGTCGGTCCATGTCATCATGTAGGATCATCCATCGTGTCGGTCTCCATCTAGATCTCGACCTTCCGCATCACTTGTCAAACTACGTTGCCCCTGCGCTGTCACGTAGGCAAGGCTGATCATTCGATCTGCCCCCGGGGCATTTTTGGATCAACTTGTTTTGGTCCTCCATCACTTCGTCTTCACCAGTCCCTTTTCCCTCTTATCCATGGTCTTTTTTCATCGAACTACGTTGCCCCTGCGCTTTCACGTAGGCAAGGTTGGTCATTTGATCCTCCCCCGGGGCATTTGTCTATCGTGTTTTGTGTCCATCATCGGTCACCATTGTCTTCTTTCCACTTTATCCATGGTCTTTTTCCATGAACTACAAGGGCTCTATGCTTTCACGTAGGCAAGGCTAATCTTTGATCGGCCCCCGAGCCCCTAGGTCTTTAGGGTGTCTCCCTTGTGTCATGTCGTTAAGCTATGCCCTTATCTAGCTGGTTCTTAACAAACAAGATCCACTTGTATCAACAAATCCAATCAGTTTTGAATATCCTATACCATATCGATCTTTTCACTTAGTACTCATCATAGGTCTCAACAGGATGCATCCTTCCTAACAGACCTCATCAATCCCATCTATTACCTTGACCCTATGGCAACAGACATTTGAAAATGATTGCGATCTTTTGATGTTTTTGGTTTTTGTTTATCATTTGAGCTCCCTATCATCACCTGTCAAGACCGCCATAATCTATCATATTATGGCATGTTTTGATTGGTCCACATAGGGGCATATTTTGATCTTTTGTTTGATTGTGTCTTCTTGGTTGTCCCACATAGTACCCACCAAGATCCCTGAGGTCTTGTGTTATGTTGGGGTATCCTTTTGTGCTTGTGGTTTACCTCAATACCTGGCCTGACCAAAGTCTTTCTTTGTGACTTTGGGGTGTTGGGATAGCCTTTTTGTCTGTTGTGTTTGTTTCATGCATTAGATACTAATGCGCCTTGGTTCCACATACCCTGGCACTGGATGTCTTATGCTATAGAAAAATCAGTGCTCCGAAGATGGCAAATCATATTAGGATTGTATTTCATCATCATCACCATTGCGTTACACTCATCCTACGATTTTGGTTGTGCAAATATTTCTCCTCCATCCCCTATTCTTCTCAAGATACTAAAAAGTTTTGACAGGTGCACACTCACACCATGTCCACATACATCTTCCACTATCACCTACGACCCTAGGACCACTTATAATAAAATAATTACATTTTAGCTTCATACATTTACATACTATCTTAGGTTCACCCATAAAATCGCCACCTGCAATGTCAAGTGTTAGGCCCACCATCAATACCGTTATAATACATCCATTACATCCTACATCACACATATTAGTCAAACATGCATATAACCATCATAAGCATATAAAACATAAAAATTTGTCGTGTCATCATAAGCATATCCCCATCTATCTAACACATGCACATCATATAACATAAGCATTCATCATACATAAGAACAAAAATCACCACCCATTACACCCTGCATATTAGTCAAACATGCATATAACCATCATAAGCATATAAAATACAAACATTCGTCACGTCATCATAAGCATATCCACATCTATCTCAAACATAGGCATTCATCATACATAAGAACAAAAGCACCATACATTACATCTTGCATCACTATCATACACAAAAATGTAAACATATAAAAACACATCCATACATCCACAAAAGTCATCATAAATAACTGCCATCATATGACCATCCACATATACATTATGCACATAAAACGTGAGACCAATAGGAGCTATCATATATATATAAATATACCACAAGTCCACAAGTACATGTCATAGTCCAGACTAACATATAATAATGCTGGCGATGTCATCACAATCTGTGACCATCATATACAAAAATCATCCAATCTAAATACTAGCAGAATCTCCTGCATATATCCACTGCATCTTTGCACTATCCATCTACCCTGCACCTATCAAAAACATCGTATCCTGTCATCTACCAAATGAACTCCCCACATCTGATCTCTGTGGAGAATCAGGTACTGATCCACTACCTAGAGAAACCCCTGGTGAATCACTGTAACTGCTGGTCCGTGTCCCCAGTGACTGGGACGGCGCTGGCCTCTAAGGTGTCTGCCGGGTATAATAGAATGTCTGGTGTGCCGGATCAGGAACCACATGAGAATAGGCAGCCATCCAAAATCCTGCCTCTCTCATGTTCTCCTCTCGCTTTGCAACCTGGACTCGAGCAGAATTCTGCTCATGACGATATCTGTCTCGGTCCCTGGTAATGACTCTCCTCTCCTGCTCCCATGCCTCCTGAGCCAACCGGCTCTATGCCAGCTCTGCCTATAATCATCCCCTCATCTCTTTTGCAGCCGCTGCCTGTGCCACTATTGCATCTCTCTCTCTACAACCTGTATGTCTACTCCTGGCATCCCACCCTCACCCTGACCTGTCGCTACACAGGAAACCGCGACATCCCTATTTGCCTGTAGAGTTTGTATCCGTATCTCTGCTGCATCTCTCTCCCTCTGAGCCACCTGTGCCCGAGCCACTGCTGCATCCCTATCCCTCTGAAGCGCCTGTGCCCTTAGCTCTGCTGAGTCTCTCTCTCTCTCTCCAGAGAGTTGCTACCTCTGCTACTACCTCATCTCTCTCTCTCTGTAGTGACTGTATCTCTGCATTTGCCAATGCTCTGTCACTCTGAATACACACCTACTCTCCGCCTCCATCACCCACACCTATGCCTGTGCCACATCCCTCTTGGGCTGCATACTCTGTGCCTGCTCCATTGCCACAGCCTCCCTCTCCTGCATCAGCCCCATCTCTCCAACTGCCTGCTCAAGGTAATGTACTCTGTCCTGAAGCTCGTCCCAGTCTCGCTGGAGATCTCCTGACTGCTGACTAGTACATCCTGTCCCCTGATCTGCCCCCTGCTTTGTCCTCCCCTCTGGCTCCCCCTTGGCCTATAAAACTATGACCTCTACCTGCAATCTATCACGGTCCCATGTCATACTGGTCAACTCACCTTGTATCTTCTACACCTTTGATTGTGCCCTGTCTCTCTCCTCCACCGCTCCCCCTAGCTCAAAAACCATGGCCTCATAGTCTCTCAAGGCATCTCGCTCTACTCTAGCTAGCTCAGCCTTAATAGCCCTCACTCTCCGCTCCGCAATCTGTACTCTCGCCTCTGCTCCTCTCGCCTGTACAATGGGATCCTCCGGTATCACATAAGGAACCAGAGCTAACGACTTTGCTGCTATAGCATCCCCCTCTGCCACATCCCTGTCAACCTCCATTGCATCATCCTCCCCAACCACCTACTCTGTCTCATCCTCCCCACCCACTGGCTCCTCCCTACCCCCTGCTCCTGTCGCCCCTCACAGTCCTCCTCAATCTGACGAACCTGGAATCATCTTGCCTCTCCCTGTCTCTCAACCATGAATCGACGTCCTGTTGACCTCCTCTCCTCCTTTGGTGCTGCTCTAACCTCCTCATCCTCTCTGCTCTCCAGCTCCTGACGAGCCTCGTGACTCTCTGCAGTCGGCTGAACCCGCAACCGCCGTGGCTGACCATGTCGTCCTACCACAAACTGTCTCCTCCCCTCCTCTGCAGCATCCCTCACACCTACCACCTTCACATCATCCATATCATCAACATCCATCACCTCCTCCACCCTTTGCCCCCTGGGCTCTTTGTGGATGCCCTCTCTCCCGCTGTCGACCCTCTCTCCAGCCTCGTCTCTGATGTCTCCTCCTCCCTGCTCTATCTCATCCCCCTCAGGCTCCTCCTGTCCCCCCTCGTCTACTACTGCCACACCCTCTCGTCGCTACTGCTCCCCTCCTCTCCTATCCCTCCGTAGTCTCTGCTCATCCTCTGGTCTGGCCCCTGCTACCCTCAAAATAGGCTGAACAGGAGTAATCCTCTCCCATACCTTATTCTGGAACCACCTCTGGTATCGCTCGGTCACCATTGGCACCTGCTCTCCACCTACTCTCTCTGGATACGACACCTCTCCTGCTGCCCTCCATGACGCCCTGGATGTCGCTGGTGCTATACGGCCTCCCCATGGTAGCTCTCTACTATAGCGCTAGAACAAAATAGGCGCCGTTGGAATATCCTGCATATGCCAAACTGCCTCAAAACTCTGTCTGGTCGATGAGACTCTACTATACGCAGTAGAGTACCAATAATAAAACACCGACTCAGAAAATAACCCTCCTGTCTCCTCGTATCCATCCATCCCCTGAACTGACGCGCCCTATATGGCCGCCACTCTATGTCCTTCGGGCGCAGATCATCAAATGCTCTTCTCCACCCCTCCATCTCTCCCTGCCTCTCATAGTGAAAAACCCAACCTCTCTCCTTCCCATACTCCGAAGCCACGGGCTCACGATCATCCACTGTCCCCCTCCTCACCACTATCGGTCTCGTCACTGTAATATGCTTCCAAGCCCAAATCTACAGCAGCATCATGTGTGTCACACTCGATATCCTCCAGTAACAAATCCCGTGCATATCTCTGTACAGCTGAGCCAATACACATGAACCCCATGAAAACGGCCCCCCTCGCCACTCGACAATATGTCGGATCACCTCCATATAACATAGGCTACATAAGCGTCTGATCTGATCTAGCAATAGTATCCCACTAATAAGCCCACACAGGAATAATGGTAAGGCTGACACCCCCACTGACAAACACTCGTCCAAATCCAACTGACCCTTCACCAGGGGCAGCTCCACGTGACCAAACAATACTCTCATGGTCTCCTGTAACTCCACCCCCGTGGAGACCACCTCACTCACTAACCGGCTGACAATCAGCAACCTCAAGATGCGCCATACATCCTCCAACGTCATGGTCATCTCTCCTATAGGGAAATGAAATGTCGATGTCTCTGAACTCCATCTCTCTATCAACGCTGTCAGCATCGCCGGATGCGCTTTGACAATGGGAAACTGAACACAATGACCTAAACCTGCTTGATCCAACACTGCCTGATCCTCCCCGTTCATCGCTGCTATCAATGCCGCCATCACCTCTGACCATCGCTCATGCGCTGGTATCTGCTCAAAACTCTGCATGCACAAAAATTGTCTCATTATTTATCTTTTCTCTATATTCCTTTCTTCCCTATCCTCGCCCTTTCTTTCCCTGCCCCCTGCTGGGTTGGCTTCTGCCCCTGCTGGGGTGGCTTTGCC